>JACGCM010002027.1:1200000-1800000 GCA_014058105.1 Kingdonia uniflora
TCCTGACCTTTTCTTCGACCATAATCTAATGGACCCAGAAGGCAAGAAGTTTGGAAGAGGTAATTTATTTACGATAACCAAAATCTTGTTCAGTTTGTTGAAAAGCAATTTATTCAGAGCTTCTTATATGAAAATTTTCAGGGCCAAGGGAACTTACTGGTGCCGTGGATCTCATAAATCACTACAAGTTGTGGACCCACCATGAGTTCTTCTGTAAGAGGTCACTTCCTTTATCAGTCTCAGACACACACTATCTTCACAGTGTTGTAGGAGACACTGAAATTCGAAAAGGAGAAGGGATGGAGTTGGATCAGCTGAACACCTCGTATGCAAGAGAAACAAGTGCTATAATACAACCTTTTGACTTGGACACCCTCAGAGAAGCTTTTCAGCTGAGAGAAACAACCCCAGTTGATCTGCCATCTGTAAGAAAATTTCTTGAATATTGTATGTAGTTCTTTATAGAAATATTTGCAGTTTGGCCCCCATTATAGTATTGAAATTGGATCAAAGTTTTCAACTATAAAGAGAAGGCTAAGTTTAGATTCTTGCATGCAAGTACATTAACGTGTTTTGTGACGGGATATTGGATCTCTAAATTCAAGTATAACTTGGTTTAATTTGTACTTTATTCTTATCGTATGTGGAATGGTTACCTATGGTCTAAAGTGTCCAGGCATTTTCAATTATTGTCATTAACAGGAAGAGAAAGGAATCCCTACCATAGCAGGGAAATCGAAGAGTGAGTCGAAAGAAAAGGAAAGAAAGCATAAAAAACACAAGGACAGGGATAAGGAGAAAGACAAGGAGCACAAAAAGCACAAACACCGCCATAAGGATAGAAGTAAAGATAAAGATAAGGACAAGAAGAAGGATAGAAGTGGGCATCATGATTCTAGTTCAAAGCACCATGACAAGGTTTGAATGCCGTTCGTACCTTTGTGCTTTTATGATTTATATGTTTACTGACACATGGAAATATAAAAAAGAGACGATGCAACCATCAAAAACGTTTTGTTTAGATATGTTTCCTATCTTGTAGTTACTTAAGCAGCGAAAAGAACAATGTATTGGGTACACAGTCCTCTATTTTGTAGTGGGCTTGTCTTTAACCAGATGTGTGAGGAACCAACTGTTACATTGTGCCTGTCTCCAGAGTTACATCATCTAAATGATCCCGTATATTTATTCTTAGTATTAAAACGCCATGAATGTGAAAATTATTACTGCTTTGAATTATCCCAATTAGTAAAAGCACAATACTATATTTTTGGGAATTATCAATATTATAATCAACTTTCTGGTAGCAAGTTTTCAAAACTGTAATTACTTGAGAATGTTCCCTTCTCTTTTTTCCCTTTTTCATAAACTCTAACTCTAAACTACTCAAAAAGAAAACTTTGAGCTCCTAACCTTTATAAAAGGAGCACATGTTGTTTTCTCAACTATTCTGTACTCATTAATCTCAAGTTCTTAGTGTATCTGTGTGTCTGTATACTGTTCCAGAAGAGAAAGCATGATGGAAGTGTAGATCTCACTGACATTCACAAACAGAAGAAAAGCAAGGTAGAGGGAATACATAATGTTGACTTCTTTACTATACAGTGCTATATGCTTGAATAACGCCTCTTTCTCGAGGTTTATCCTCTTAATATGTGATATTATCCTTGCTTGTTCCAGACTAAGAGCTCAAAGATCGATCAGATTGGTGTAGTCAAAGTTGCAGGCTGATAATAGGTTGCCGGTCTCAATTTGTATTTTATCATCTTATTGAAGTGTTGAAAATTAGAAATGATTCTTCACTATGCTGTCAAAATTCAGAGGTACAAACGCCTATAAAGCGTCCCTTCATATTTCATTTTTCCTTTGTAGTATCTGTAAACCCTCCCATATTATGGTATCGTGTTTTGCTATACCCCTTGGATGCTATAAAATAGGAGCTATTCCACTTCTGCCATTAACGACTGTCGAAATAAACTGCAACTCCTACATATTAGTCATTTCGTATTATCCGTGACATCCGGGGGTGATGTCAAAAATGAGCCTCAAAGCATAGGTGATATTTGAGTTCTTTCGCCAGTCGTTAATAGGAGATCATTGAACATGTAGGGGTTCTATCAAACGATTCCAAACAGGGGTATATTATATTTACTTTTCCATTATACTTGCAACTTATAGCATTGAATACTTAACAGGAAATTCTTATTTCAGGTGTTGAGAATGGACGATCCAGGAGGCAGTCTTTTCTCTATCAAAATGTTGGATTGTTAATTTATTGGAACAATTGAACCTGATGAACTAACATATGCATTTTCTTTGATATATACGTAGCCAACGTTTCATCACCTTGTAAAAGAATTTTGTTTTCCTGCAAGAAACTTTTGCAATTATTGGAATTTCCATGCACAAATCTCTGTTCACAAAACCTCCTATCTCTTGCTATTAATTAAAGGACTGGAGCAAATTCATACAATGCGCATTTGAAGTTTGTAAATTAGTTGTCTGTCATACCATATACATATACTACGTTTTGTTGTATATTAGTCCTTAATATAAGTTCCTCTAATTCATGCGACCAATTGTTTGGGTCAGAATGCGTTGGAGATTTTGCTTCTTCCCATTTTTTCCGGTTCACTTTGGAACCAGTTTTGTATGTTCTTGTTTATCAATCTGTGTTTTTTGTCGGTGATTTTCTTGTGGCGGAATGTTCTTTTGCTCATGTTTCGCTATTAAAGCAGATTTATCATTACGTGTGATTTTGGAAGAAATAGTAGCGGGATCGTCATGGTGGTGTATTTATACATGGGTTCTAACTGAAGAAACAATCTATCAAATGTAGTACAAGTACAACTAACTACTCAACTACATTGGCAATTACAAGTGTAGCTGAGTAGACTTGTAGAACATAACAGTGGTAGATGATCCCAGAAAATTGATGTACCCACGTTCGTTCTTTTGGGTCGTGACATCGTGATATAATACCAGTACTAAAACTATACTAGAGATAATGGGATGAATGGGTATTAAATATACATTTTACACTACCGACATTTGTCACAGTAGAATGAAGTTTCTGAGTTAGCTCGCTAATTTCTTAATCCAATCTCACCAGTTAAATGCGATATGATAGTTTTTTTATTTTTCATTTTAGAGAATTTGAGATAACCCCTAGTGCTTTCACTAAGAGCATCTAGTACAGGCTCTCTATAGTTAAAATAAAGAGGAGAAAGTACTAAAAACTATGTTTTTAGTCTCCCCAATTGAGTAGTTATTTTAGTTTTCAATACTCTCTCTCCTCAACAATGAGGAGGGAACAAAAATTGGTAGCCAAAAAAAATTGGTAGCCAAAAAAATTGGTAGCCAAATGTTATTAGTCTCCCCAATTAACTAAAATTAATAGTTAGAAAGTGTTTAAACTACTTTTTTTTAACCTTTTTTGTTTACGCATCATACTTTTCTTTTGACATATAGTAGTTTTTGGGGAGTCTATTTTTTTGACTTTTTCAAATATTATTTTCCAACTCATCTTGCTAGCTATATTTTAGCTAGGCTACACCTGATGCTCTAAGAGCACCCACAACAACTAGGTGCACCCTGACGTGGCAGGGTGAATTCCAAATCCACCCTTTTTTTCACCCAATTCGTCTCCTAGCAGCTAGGTGAATACCTGACGTGGCAAGATAAAAATTCACCCAATGGTGGAATTGCGGTGAATTCACACCACACGGTTCTGAAGTACGCTTACACTATTCACCACTAAGTTTAGAATACGTGTCATTTATCCAATGGCTCCCATTACTCCTCACTTCAGAACTGTGTGTAGAGTCAACGTTCAAGATTAAAACACGTGGACTCATCTGAGACGTCCATTTATGCGCGCGGTTCAGAAGTGCGTGGGGTGAATTCACCTTGAGATGGATTGAAAACTGTTGTGGGGTGGATTGAATTTACCTTGAAATTAATCTAATCCACCATCTTAACTGTTGTAGATGCTCTTATATTAGCGATAGAACCCGTTGCTTCCCAAATATTTAGAAGTAGTACTGCTTTTGCAGTTTCAGTCAAACGCTGTTGACTGCTGACCAATTTTTAAAACCCAAAAAATACTCTTGATTTAAATCAACCGAAATAGTAAAAATAAAAATAAAAAAAACTCATAAAAATTATAGAGATTTGCGAAAATATCCAACAGTCCAGATTTACAATCATAATATGATTGTTATCTTCATCTCTCCAAAATAAGGACCGTTATCTTCATCTATCTTCTCAAAATTAGGGTTCTTCATATTTGATTTGGTGAGAAAGTAAAAATCGCTTTGAGAGAGAGAGAGAGTAATAAATGAGGGAGAAACTGAGATTAAAAGGCGGGAAAATACCCGCTCATTTTGGGTGATTTGCACTATTAGATTATACTTAATCTCCGTTATATATTTTTGCCACGTGTATTTTCATTTTTCTTGTTTAATTGGTAAATCACGTGTGTTATCCATGGGTATGCTTGTCTTTCACACATTCAACCTTAGTCAAACTGGGTTAAAACAACAAAGTTTGGACTACTTCACAACGGGTCATATCGCTAATATAGGTGAAAACATTGGGGGCTATCTCAAATTATCTCTATTTTTTTTTTGTAAGCAGGTACAATATGATAGTCATCAACACAAGTTGAGGAGTTTTATCAACTGCACTACTTATATTACCAAGTGAGTGATATAACAATCAACAAAGAAGACGGATTTTCCAAACCTTTAATATTTTCTTCTTCTTCTTCTTTCAAGGAAACAATATTGTTCCAACTGCCTCTTGCCATAGCCATAGTGGGTTTCAATTCTCACCAATGGTGGGTTTCGAGGATAGTATTAAGTCCCGCGTGTGTCCGGCAGTAAAAAAGAGAAATATTAGTAGTGCTACATAGCAGTGAAAAACAAATAAAGCTCCATGGTTTCCTGGTTGTATCGACGAAGTAAACGAGACAAGCACCGAGTGAGAAGTCCGCAACACGTGAGAGAGAGAGAAAGAGAGACTAATTCTTCTTCTCTATTTTAATTTCGGCATTTCATCAGACACTTGGCGTTCTCGTGAATGAATGAGAACAATAACCCTTCCCCTTCCCTTCTTTCTCTCACAATAAACTCTGCTCTTCTCAATCTCTCTCACTTTAACGATCTCTCCTCAATCCCTGATCCCATCCTCACCGATCTCTTCCTGGTAACCCCTCTCTCACTCGTGATTTATTTATTTATTTCTGTTTTGGTTTGAATTGTTTGGTTTAGGGCATTGTAGATTGTTTGGATCATTGGGTTTGAATTACGTGATTGAGGGTATTGTAGATTGTTTGGATCATTGGGTTTGAATTACGTGATTGAGGGTATTGTAGATGGTTTTGATGATTGGGTGAATTTGGTGAAATTTGTTTTATTTGATTAACATAAAGGTTTCTTAGGATCAGAATAAGAGATTGGAGTTGTGGTTTGGGGTAGGAAGTTTTTAGGGCGTTGTAGATAGTTTTGATCATTGGGTTTTAATTGTGTGATTTAGGGCATTGTAGATTGTTTCAATCATTGGGTTTGAGTTGTGTGATTTGGGGAATTATAGATGGTTTTGATTGTACATTAGATTTGATTAAATTTTTTTAATTTATTAGAAGGTTTTTAGGATCAGAATAAGACATTGGAGTGATGGTTTGGGGCAGGAAGAGTTTAGGGCGTTGTAGATAGTTTTGATCATTGGGTTTTAGTTGTGCATTAGAGAAATTTGTTTAATTTGGACATTACAGATTTTCTAGGATCAGAACAAGAGATTAAGGTTATGGTTTGGGGTGAGGTGGAGTGGAGTGGAAAGATTTTAGGCAACTTAGAGATTTAGGGATGTTTTGGGGCTACAAATTTAGGGTTTGATTAGGAGATTAAAAGCATATTGGCCAATTGTTGCTATATCAGTTAGGAAGGGATAATTTTTTTGAGAATGAACAAAATTACGCGAATTAGGGGCGTGATTAAGATATTAGGGCTGTATTGGGGTAGTAATGTTTTAACCATCATAGAGATTAGGGTTGTATTGGGGATAAAGATTTTTTTATTTTTTTTTAATGAATGTAAAATTTATTGATGAAAGAAACAATGTACACTCCTAAAATGAACAAGGAACAACTAAACCCACATTTCCAAGTGGAGAAATAGCAAAAAGAAACAAAAATACTACACCAAGCCTCATCAAGTGGAATCCGTGATCGACTCCCTCCACTTAACCATAAGCGACTCAAAAGGTGTCCCCAACATTTCCGAAGCGGCCTTACTCCACCAAAAGATGAAAGCTTTAATTGACACGAACACCGAGGCTTTCGACTTCTCCCCTTCAAACTTCCTCGCGTTTCATTCGATTAAAAGAATTTTAGGTTTGATTAAAAGATTAAAAATGTACAGGCAAATTGTTGTGGCAAATTGTTGTTGACAGGAGCCAAGTTAAGGAGTTTAGAGGTAGAACCTAGCATAAAAAAGGTTTGGGGAGGAGGTAGGAGTGAAAATTTTCATGAATTGGAGAGATTGGTACTGCAATGTGAAATTCTTTAAGTTCCGACTTCTTCTTCGCTGATGTGCCATCTTTTCCTAAAGATCAATCTCTTTATAATAATTTTGTAGTTCGATAGAAGGAAATATGCAACTTCTAGCTTGCAGTAGTTCTTAGACTTTGTTGTATCTATATATTTGGTTACTTATTTATAGATATATCAATCACACGGGTGATAGTATGCCATGCCCATGACATCCTTAAAACAAGCATTAGCGATGTATTGTAGATGTGTACTCTTTTCTTATAGCACTTCAATCTCCTGGCATTGTCTTCCAGTGATATTCAAGTACCTGATTTCAGATAAGCACTTTATAACTTGCTTCAAGTAATCAATGGCACTTAGTTTTTAACCTCAATGGTCACTTTTTTCAAGCCTTACGAAACTCTAGAAGAGCTGAACCGAATACCGACCAGGTCATCCACTTTCTACTTAAACGCTTCTGTTTTTGCATGCTGCTTCGCCATTTTGTTCCTTCTAACCTCCCAAATTCCAGATCTTGCCATTTTTAAATGTAGAGGAGATGATGAAGATTGAAGAAGCGTTATTAATGTCTCATTTTGGGTTGAGCTCTTGTCAGAGAATGCATTTTCTCAATCTTTCAGGGTTTACTGGGTCTTCCAAATCGTCTTTATGTGCTCCATTAAAGCTTGGTGGTGCAAGGCTGGAGGCTGGAGAAGGATTGGAAGAAGTTTGTGGGATCTCTACCCACTCTTCTGCCATTGTGCAGGCCTTGTGCAAGGAGCGGGTGACCTTAATAATGATGAATGCAATTATGCAGTTATCCTATATTGAGCATTTGCACTAAAAAAGAGGGCATATGGGCAGTAAGGGTCCGGAGTTGAAGGCTCCTAACCGTATAGGATCCCATGTAATCTTCTTTCTTTTGCCTCCTTTGTAAGGTTTCATTTGTCTTGGGTTATATTCTGCTTTCCATCTTGGAAATCTTATATTTGAGTTGTTTTAGACCTTCTGTTAAGAAAAAGGTTCTTGCTCCAAGGAAACCCTTCCATGATTCAGTTCAACTGGGAAATCCGTAACCCTTTCTCTGTTTCATTCTTATCATCCTTTCTCATTGCAAACCCATTTCAAATTTAGTGGTCATGTGTTAGGGATTAGCTTCTGCTGGCGTTCTTGAGGCCCTGCCCTATAATTGTATTGTTAGAATCTTGGTATCTACTGCTGCGAAAGGACCAAGAAGGAAGAACTACTTTCATTTTAATGGAAAAAGCTTGGTGCACTATATTATTCGGATGAAAATGATTAGGGGCTATTGAAATGGGAGACACTTGCCGATGAAGGTTGTTTCTTCTAGTTGGTTTAGAGTCGAGACATAGATACACGCATGGCCTTGTTTATCTTACCAGAAGTTCATAGCGAGGGTCATTTATTAATACTAGTGTAGCCGCACGCGGCGATGCATGTGCAACTCCCCTCTTCATGCATCTCAGGAGCTATCGTTGACTCAATATGCTACGTTTAATTGGGCCTAACCTAGGTATCAACGACATGGATATGGGTGTCAACGGGTACGGGGTGTCGGAAACGGCAGAAAATTGCTAAGCACCTTGTAAATAGTGTTTGACACGTGTGTCCGAGTGTCGGGGTGTCGTATACATCTTCTTCTTTTTTAAGTGAAGTGTCGTTACCTCGGGCCTAACTATCATCTTAGTTTCCGCAGAGGCCCGTAGGTGAGGCCCAAATGACGTACCACTTTGTCTTTTACTTTGTTTCATGGTTACTTCTTTTGTCACGTGTGACAGTCTGGGGCGTTTGACCTTTTCAAAAAGGTAACAATGCATAATTACCGTCAAGGATATAGTGTGTCTCCGTTAACGCGGGAAAGTACAGCATTATTCAAGTAATATTTGCTGATTTATGAGGGTAGTTGCGGTAACAAAAAATCGTGGACGAATTACGGCTTGGATGAGCCGACACTGTTGGCTCACCCACCTCTTCTAAAGTAGTAAGATTAGTATATATTGAGTACTTATATAGGTATACAAGTGATGAGGAATTTGTGGTGCTTCTATAGGTCATACGTTAATTGATACTTAATTGTACCAAAAAAACGGATATGTGAAATTATAACAAATTTGTATTAGCTGACAGTAACATCTACTATCCAATTTTGCTAGCATGATGTCTGAAAACCAGGATTCAAAAGCGACATTCTTGTGCACTAGATGGTAACTTGGTACATTTATGCATTCTTTAGTTACTTCTGGCAACTACTCTTCCATAAGCAATCCTTCATTTTCTTTAATGAGCAGAAAACACTGGGTGCTGGAAAGCTGACAGATCAGGTGTTGAAGCTGTTTATGGCTACTGGAAACATTGAAATCCTTTCCTTGACTCAGGCACTTAATATTCAGCAAATCATAACACCCGTTCTTCCTACCAGTAAGTTATCATCAAAACCACATAAAGCGAATGGTTTCCCAAAATCTGTTATTCTTAACTTCAAATTGCTTTTGACAGGATGCTCTGAGAAGTTATAGAATTTGCTCCATAGTCGACAAGCAGATTTATATCTGAAGATCCCATTTTCTTTTCCTTCGGCTCTGTTTCTGATATTTAAACTGAAGAAATGTCTCATACAATAATCAAAGATGACGAGGTTGATGTTGTTATTGCTGCATTGCGGACAGACCTAACATCCTTTATGGAACAATGGGGTTCAGTCTTTTCACGATTCCATCTGATAATTATCAAAGATCCTGATCTTCAAGGAGACCTAAAAATACCAGATGGCTTTAACCATGACGTGTACACAAAATCTGACATAGAAAAAGTTGTGGGCTCTTCCAACACTAGCATCCTCTTCTCAGGTTACTCTTGTCGGTATTTTGGCTACCTTGTCTCTCGTAAAAAGTATATTGTCTCGGTGGATGACGACTGTGTTCCGGCAAGGGATGATAAGGGCAACTTAGTAGATGCAGTAGCGCAACACATAACTAATCTCAGTGTTCCTGCTACTCCGTTCTTCTTCAACACTCTGTATGACCCATATCGTAATGGTGCAGACTTTGTACGTGGTTACCCGTTTAGTCTCCGAAACGGGGTGCAATGCGCTCTATCTTGTGGACTCTGGCTTAATTTAGCGGATTTTGATGCACCCACTCAGGCTTTAAATCCAGAGGCGAGGAATTCACGGTACGTCGATGCTGTTCTCACTGTACCAGCACGAACTATGATGCCTTTAAGCGGGATTAATGTGGCATTCAATCGTGAAGTGCTAGGTCCCGCATTGTTCCCAGGGTTGAGGCTGGGAGGAGAGGGAATGCAGAGATGGGAGACAATGGAAGATATATGGTGTGGGATGTGCGTGAAAGTGGTATGTGATCACTTGGGACTTGGAGTTAAGACTGGATTGCCTTATGTGTGGAGGAACGAGGGAGGTAATGCCATAGAGAGTTTGAGGAAGGAATGGGAGGGGGTGAAGCTCATGGAAGAAGTGGTCCCTTTCTTTCAGTCTGTGAGGTTACCGAGGACAGCGGTTGCCGCAGATGAATGTTTGCTCGATATTGCGGGAATAATTAAGGAGGAATTGGGGCCTTTAAATCCGATATATTCACGTGCAGCTGATGCTATGGTGCAATGGGTAAACCTTTGGAAATCTGTCCAGTCTAGATCTTGATCTGGATCTTCCCGCTTTGTTCTCTGACAAACAGATACTTTTTCTACTGCTGTCATTTCCTTTTTCATTTTTATCTTGCATTTGATCTGATACTTTATACAATTGCTTGAAGTGGGTGAATACAATTATGTTTTGCTTCCAATTTTGTCTTTGTTTATGCGTAAAATTTCTTATAACACTTGCTATTATTTCATCTGCAA
Organism: Kingdonia uniflora; assembly: GCA_014058105.1. Lineage (NCBI taxonomy): Eukaryota > Viridiplantae > Streptophyta > Magnoliopsida > Ranunculales > Circaeasteraceae > Kingdonia > Kingdonia uniflora. Next base: position 1,210,409 of record JACGCM010002027.1, read on the forward strand.
ATATCTGATTGGGGACAAAATAGGATCCTGAATTGTTTGTACAAATATACCAAAAATAAAAAACTCTCGTTAGTGTTTGACAACTGAAATCTCTCAATAAACAAGCATCTAAATTAGTTATTTTTGTCTACATTTCCTTTATCATAAACAGGAGTGCAATGAAATGTAAGGCTGTTTATATTTATGTTATTTATTATCTATATCCAGTTGTCCTGCCTAAACCTAATCTTGCACCACAAGAAAAATAAAAACGTTGGCAAAAAAGAAACAAAATATAAAAACATGTAAAAGGGGGTATTAACCTAGCATAAAAATAAATAAAAATGTAAGGGGTTTGTTTTAATCTTTATTAATTTATTTTGTTGAAATAATAATTGTATGAATATGACATATCTTTTATCCTTCACGTGATAAGGACGCCTGGCCCCCTCAAGTTCCCTTGGCTTACTGTCATAACAGGTCATCACCCACCCACCAATAATTGCTAAAATTCCATAATTGGTTCGATCCTCTTATTCTAGTATCAACTCCTCTTAATCTCTCTCCTTGTGTGTTCTTGCTGGCATCATTATTTTGTTCCTCTATATCAACCTTAACACAAATATATTTTAAGATATATATATATCAGAGAGAGAGAGAGAGAGAGAGAGAGAGAGAGAGAGAGAGAGTTCTAAAGCAATCTCAAATGGTTGCTGTTGTTGCAGTTTTGCTTTTCTTCACCACTGTTGTTATCTCAGCATCAGCAAAAGATGTTGCTGTTGTTGCAGAACAACAAAGTGCAACAATATATCAAATACTGCAATCACATGGTCTTCCAATGGGGTTACTCCCAAAGGGTATCAAGGAATTTAGCTTAGATGACAATGGGAGATTTGAAGTACATCTTAGTCAAGCTTGTGATGCTAAGTTTGAAAATATTATGAGATATGATCGAAATGTATCGGGGATCTTGAGTTATGGGCAGATGGGGTCTTTATCCGGTATACAATCTCAAGAGTTGTTCATATGGTTGCCTGTGAATGGTATTAAAGTCGATATTCCAAGCTCAGGTCTTATTTATTTTGATGTTGGTGTTATTTTCAAGCAATTCTCGCTTTCCTTGTTTGAGAGCCCGCCGGATTGTACTCCTTTCAATCTTCGTGAGGAGAATCCTATTGCAGATAAGGTTCGCTTCATCTTTTATCAATATCTAATATCTTTGTTTCTCAAATTTAATGGATTTCTTGACGCTTGTTATTCTCATTTGACATATGCCTATAATTTCAAACAAAAATACAGTCATATGGGGAAAAGTATAGTGATGAGGTGCATGATGTTTTTGACATAAAACTGAAACCATAGATTAAAGACACTAGGAGAAATGTCGTAATTGCATACAAAATTAGAGAAAAAAGAATGGCAGGCAAATGTTTTCCTCATATGCAGGTCATTAGGGTGCCATGCCTAGTTCATATGTGCCTTCCATATTTTGCACTTTTTTTCGTATGGCAATGTTCCTATGTCTTACTATTTTCAGGCCAGATTCTACAATTCTAGCAAATCATTAGAAGCGAATTGTGGGGTTTCAATCATGTGTTTCTTTTTTCCCCCTTCTTCCAGTGTCTAAGTTTTTTTGAGTTTCTGAGACAACTTATCATCGTATTTCAGTCGAAACATAAATGAGTATATCCTCAGTGGCATTACAACAAGATTTTGTAAATTTCAACGAATCTAGTAAATCTCAGTGAAACTTTGTAAATACAGAATATCTGACACAATTTTTGAAATGCAGAGTCCATCAGTGATACCCAGATATGATATTTGAAGAGGGATTGAATATAGAGGCTGTTTTGTAGATTGATGAGCCTAAGCAAAAATGCACACATGCGGGTAGACAAGAGAAAGAGGATCATCGCAGAGCGATACGGCTAGTTCTCCGTAAACTTGGTCCACATGTGTAGATAGATAGTCAGACCAAGAACATGCGTAAATTTGTCAAATTCAATCATTAAATTAATAGTTGAGCATCATATGCACCCATAAAATAAAAACATGCAATTTTTCATTGGAATTGAGTTATATTTTTGCAGAGTGATCTTATTCAGTCATGCCCATCCCTTGATTTATGAGCTGACATTGTCAATATTAGTGATATATGTCTCCGCCTGATGAGAACCCCTCCTCTATAGCCCAAACTAAGTCATGTTTCAAATAAATACAGAGAAGATATGAAGAAAATGTACCTATACTTGGTGACAAAGATATGTAGGAATATGGCCATCGCAACTTTAGAGAAATCAGCTCCTGCACAAAATCTGATTCCCCCTCCAAATGCCATGAAGTTCTTACTACTTGATCCTTGGTCCTATTAAGACAAGGAATAAATAGTTCAGATACCGTGTCTCTGGAAACAGAGGTCCTGAAAACGACTCTTAACTAACGAGGACCACCCAAATTATCTCAGCTCAGATGGGAACATGTTATCGGGTGACTGGACAATCTGAGGGGATTAGCCAGAAGAAATAGTCGTAAATTATGACCCCGGGTACCCAAGGGTAAAAGAAGAAAATGTGAATGGAAATCTGTCAGGCGAGTAAAAAAATGAGAAATATTACATTAAATGATTCAAAAGCGTATAGTTCACTTTCCACAGCCACGGGTTAAAGGCTAGAGGATTTTCGTACAGAGAAGGGTCCATATGAAGGGTAGAAGGGCACACCATAATACCCATCCTGCCCGTATTGTGTATCCTATAATTTAAACCCCGCCCCGTTAATATTTTGAAACTGGAAGTAATTATATCGATTTGCCAATCATCAGAAGTACCTTTGTTTGAATATCAGTCATTACTTTTCTGATCCTCAACAGGGCGATATTTGCGAGTCTGACTGTTTCATTTATAACCTGCAATCTCAAAAGTAGGCCAATTTAAAACTTTGAAGTTCCGAAAATGGGGTTTTGTATGGTGTCATGATCATTTTGTTCAGGAAACTTATCCGTAAACTTCTCGAAATAAAAAATCTAGGTCATAGTGTTAGAAATTCACCTGTAATGTAAAGGCCATTGACTTATATTCTTTCCATGTTACGGAGGACTCCGAATTTTCTCTAGTCCTAATAATCTCCTCATGCTCATCCTGATAAACCACTAAAAAATAGAACAAATTAAATTTATACGGTTTATACATATATCGAAAAATCGAAGGATAGTCTTAGACCATGTGTAGGATGACATACATTTAATTCCTTATGCGCTGAAGGTTGTTCGATAAGAAGCTTAATTGCCAATGTTTGTGCTAACGAAGTTGTTTCAAAGTTTACAAACACAAGAATAAACAATAACATGACGGTAAGTTCTTCTGTTAGGACCGTCCTATCTTTCTTCATCTCATCAATCCTCGTTCCTTCCCATCATAGGTGACGCCTTTTTCTCATCAGGCATTTTTTTTAACATCCCAATCACCCTTGTCCGTGCCTGAACAGTGTATGCGGTTGCAATCAAACTAAACCTCACGAATTGGGACGAAGTTTTGGTTGCGTACCTTTAAGCCTTTATTAAAATCCATGCCGTGGATATTCAAAGGGAATGATATGAGATTATGAACTTAAGTATCGAACATATCCCGCATAGTTTCTATGCTGCTCAGTGAATCCTAACTTAGCAACATCTTACAACTTAAGTCGAATATCATCTGTAATGTAATATAGTAACTGGAATGTGCTTTTTTTGTTCGTTTTTTGTCCGCATAAAAGTTTTGAATTGAATAAAAATTAGTAAGCAATTTTTCGTTCCTTACTGAAAACTGCTGAATCGGTAACTTCAAACCCAAATTCAAAAATGAGAGGTGAGTAATGAGTACAAGTCTACAAAATTTCCAAATGTGTCGATGACATCTCTCAAAGTCACATAATCAAGAAATACAAGATAGTGATTCATGATATAGCTATTTTTCTATCCACTTATTATTTTTGTTGCAAAATTAAAGTAGCATTTGCTAAATACATTTGCCTGGAAAAAAAAAATCAAGTAAAGTTTTTGGTGTTGTTTATAAATAGTCTAGCTAATCAGAGTAGAGCTATAATCAGAAATGTAATAATTGTGGAAAGTTATTGGTAGAGATGAAGAGATTTATAAACATTTCTCATCATCTTGGAGATTTTAGAGGGATTATGTCATTTGCCAAGTGGTCTCTGTAGAGATAGGTGCATACCACGCAAGCCGGATTCACCATGGACCACGGAGGGAGCTCAGCAATACATTTTGGGTGCCATTAGTAATAAACCCAATGCGTAAATATAACGAAGACGATTTTTGTTTTATTTTTACTCGATGAAGCCAGTGAATCTTGAAATCATCGGAAACTTGGTATCAAGCTCCACAAAATATCACAATAATGTACTAACTCTATATATTAAAAACCAAGTCATTGCCTCGGCATTTTAGCTCTCAACATCTAGCACTCAAGCGGCATCGGCACTTGAATTTGGCTCTTGCTTATTTGCAATAATTGTAGATAAATCGTTTTCATCAAATTTATTCAGAGGCACTTTTGGATAAGCCCCCAGGTTGAACAGCCAAAGGAATCTGTTCTTGTAGGCTGCCTAATATGCAAAACAAACAGTGAACTAAAGGTGTGCAGTGTTGGATGAATTGGGTCCTTGCCCAAGCGAAACCGTCTATGGGGTCTGAAATTTTCAAAAGCGCTTCGTGCGCTTCCTCTGCCGCACTTCGTATGCCTATTGAAATATTGATTATTTTGATACATATGTTTTGTATATCTTTTTTACTGCAATTTTTCAAAAGTTGAGTAGTTTTTATTTAAATTTTAGAAAAAAAATAAAAAAAATTCTTCAACATTAGCTCGTGTATTACTTATCATTTTCTATTACTCCATGAATTAACTGCAAAGAGCTAGTACTCGGTTTGTGTCAAAAATCCGAGCGCTATTGATGACTTTGACATTGTATATAAAAAAAATAACGGGTATGACACATTATCATTCGGTACCAAAACTTGCCATCTCATTCAGCAGTTCACGTCAAAAACGACATTCACATATTCATCCGTTGTTTTCCTGCTTAGCTCATCATGTATTCATAGGTTTTTTAGTTTGATTACTTTTGGGTTTGCCAAGGGTATTTACGTTATTTCCAAGGACGACAAACTAAACAGACAACGAAGCCAAACAGCTTAAACGACTCTAAGGGTAGTTTGCTTTGTAGTAGTAGAGACTAGTACTAACTAATGATTACGTTGACGCGCCATTTAGTATATTACAACATTCACAATCCAAATAAACTTATAAACCTCATCCGCTAAATTTGCAACCTTGTTATCAAACTTTTTGGATAATATGTGATTCTTCTTCTTCAAATCCCCTTGAATAACTATGAAAATCATTCTTACAAAATACATTGTAAAACAGAAAAAGACGCAGATAATTGAAGGCTTTTGAGAATACCTAGAAAAGTAATGTACTTAATATACATTCAAATTACACCAACTAAGTACAGCTCAACTTCATAAATTAGAAGCTAAAGATAAAATTAAGAACTGACAATTTTTTGAATGCTCAAAGCATTGATTTGAAGTAGGGGTGCAACTTTTGTTCGAATTTCCGATCCGATTTTTTCGATTTTGGAACACTATTTTACAGTTTCGATTTTCGAAAATCCGATTTCCGAATTTTTTCGAAAAATTTCGGATCGGAATCGGAACAGATTTTGCAGTTCCGAAATTCCAAATTTTTCGATATGATAATTCCGAATATATTCCGATCCGATTTATTCCAAAAAATATTCCGAATATCCATCCGATCCGATTATTCTGAAAATTTACAAGTCAACACTTAAACTTATATCTGAACTAGGGCTCCATTATCCACTCTTCTACCTTCAAAATTCACCACCGACTCTTCTCCATCGACTCTTCTTCTCCAAAAATCAAAATTCATCCACTACCTCCACTTCACCATCGACTCTTCTCCACTGTCTCCACTCCACTGATCAGCAGTCCACTCCTCTGGAGATCAGTTCACTTTGATTTGAAGAAGAATCTCGGGCGTACATATCCAGTATCCATCTCCACTGCCTCCACTTTGATTCAAAGAAGAATTTTTGATTTTAAATCTCCACTGCCTCTGTACAATAGTTTCATAGGTGACTCTCTCTCTAGGTTGGCAACAATATATCACAAGTAAAACAATATCTTGATTTGGGTTTGATTTCCGATTTTTTTTCCAAATTATTCTGAAAATACATTCCGAATTATTCCGAATTCCGAAATTTCTGAAATTTCAAAATATTTCGAATTCGGAAATATTTATGCAGTTCCGAAAAAAATCGGATTGGATCGGAACAGATTTTCCAGTTCTGAAAAAAATCAAAAAAATTCCAACTAGGCTCATTTCCGATCCGATCCGATCCGAAAACAAGGCTAATTTGAAGTATAACATAAGTGGTAAGCGTGAGGGGCTCACAATAAGTTCCTACAAATTATGGTTAACGAAAGAGTCTACCTTTAATTGTGTTTTTCTCATAAATAAGAAGAGCTTTAACCTTTTTGTAATTCCCCTCTAGGATTTTTCTCCAATTATTTACTTGAGTTAAGATTCTTCATGATACCCCACATGCTCCCCTAAAACCTGAAATGAACTAACATATCCAACATTTAGAATTCTAGAGTGTGTTCAACCATACTTGTGCAAAAATTCTTAGGCACAATTGTAGCAAACAAGTATATCTTGTTTTGATGGTCGACTAAAGTAAAGAGCTAATTTCCAAAGAAAGTAGAATGGCGTACATCGTTTTAAAAATCTAGATTTGCAATAGTTATGTCTGCAATCCAAATTTCGTTTATCTCTCTTCATCCTTTTAATAACTAAAAGTAAACGAAAACACATTTGTAGAGTGACAGAGAGATTACTTATTGGGTATTTGATCGAAGATGTACACATGTTTCTCCTACAATTGTCAATTTACTGTGCCAGAGTCCAAACTCGAATAGTTGTAGATTCCTTTCTCGCTAAAGCACTAACTAAAGTTTTCTAAAAAATATATATATGTTAACAAACATTAAAACTATTAACAACAAATGAAAATACTTGTTAGATATGAAATCTGATTTGACTAAGCGACATGGCTAAAGTGCATCAAAAAACCCCATCAAATATCAACAACATCTTCGAAGATATCGCCTCATAAAGAGCCATTTCAAGGAACCAAACGTATTTCACAACTTTGGAGGTGTTATCGGTGCATTTGAGATGAGTTTAACACCCAATTTCTTGGGTATGCTAGGATTTCTCTAAATAACTAATTTACACCAATAAAACCCTCGAATAGACATTGGTTTACGAATCCAAAATAGGCTACTAATTACAAACATTAAAAGCCTAGATCAGACATTGAAGAACTAAATACACTACATTAGAACCGATTACACTCCTTTTAGTTGTCTTTAGATACAGTTATCATTATAGGCTCTTCTAATGCAAACAAAGTATAAATTTAAGATGAATAGCATAAACCAATTGAACTTATATTCAAAAGAGAAGAGGCGAGATTAAGCAAATAATTTAAAAAAAGAAAAAAGAAAAAAAAAGAGGCAAGATTAAGCAACTAATGTAGTCTTGATTCAAAGCCCAATCAATGCTTACAACAAACAACATTACAACAACGAATCAAAAAATCAAAAGAAATCAACACAAATCAAAACCCTAAGTACACAAATCAAAAGCAACATTACAGAAGTACCTTTAGAGAAAAAAATAGGTAAGTACCTTTAGATAGAGAAAGGTCTTGATATCTAAGAGAAGGATTCATGGAGTGATGGCAGAGAACTAAGGCTTTGGGAAATAGAGAAGAGTCGGGATGAGAAGTTTATTTTGCTATTGACTGTTAAGACTAAAGTACCCTTATCTTCTGTTTATTCTAAAATACCTTTAATTATGTTTAGTCCCTTCGAGGGTTAAACAGATCTCGTCCGTCCATCCATCTTGCTCTTTCCAACAAATCTCAAAGAAAAAATATTAAATTCCAGCCTTCTTTGTCTTGGGCACAATGACAAACTTGTCTATTTGAAAAACATTGTTCTCTAATGTATAATAGACTAGGTTATGAGCCCGTGGTACGCACGACTGCTTAAGTTCGAAATGTAAAAAAAAATTGTTTAAAGAAAAAACCATAGTTCTATGGTTCAAGACCGACTAGTGGAAGCCTTTTAAGTGCAACATAATTCAAAATAAATGAAATGGAGGTGCATTATTATGTGTGTTTGTTTTACATTATAGGAATTCGAGTAATAGATTCTTAGTACATGTTTTTCATGTTAGTTAATATTTTTCAAATTAGAGGATCTTGATGGGTTTGAACCACTATCTCTTGAAATATTTGTGGATCCACACCATATTTCAAGCACTCTTCCATTTGAGCTAAAAATCCACTATACAGTTTGAAAAATAATAGCAAAAAATATTCAATTGATATTACTTATCAATGTGACGTTGGGTGGGGGTTAGATTACACATTCAATTGATATTACTCTAATATAGTGATACACATTTTAATATTGTAGTTCATCTATAGTATACAATACTTATCACAACTGAACTTAATTAAAATCAAGGAGATTATTTGCAACTCAAGCCTCCAAGAGTTTAGTGGATTGGCCTCATGAACTACCATCCACTTATGAAATTGTTGCCTGATATCTTCGAAGTCCACGAAACAAAACTATAATGTCAACGAAAAATACTAATACAAATACTTCATCAAAATAATAGCCAGATTCCTCACTTTGTACGTGGGTGTGTTTATAGTATTTTTTGTCGTCAATCTCCATTATAGCTCTATCCTCAATTAATTCATCAAACAAATTCCACTGATTGTCATCTCTAGTAAAAAAAAATTGCACCACATGAAGAAGGCAAACAATTGTCAAAGAAAACTATAAAAGAAAAGAACAAGTATATCAAACACCTTTAGAATCTTCAATATCCTTAATCATGGCATCTAGACTTGTTAGACGCATGAGAGAGAAATAGGTGTTATTAATTATATATGAAAATAACCAATATGCTATAGCTCGAAAAGTTTAAAAATTAGTTGAAGGAAAACTTTGATTAGGAAATTATTTAACCCTTGTCCTTCCATAGCTCTCCCTTCACATACTCCTATTTTCAACAATTAAATTGTTACATTCATTTTTTTAGACAAATTCCATCATAATAGAGTTTCGTGATTTCCAACTATGTATAGCAACACCTTATCAATGACTTGTTTTTAACACGTCACCTCATCAACGACATTTGCTCCATAGAAGCACTTGCCTTCTAAAGAGTTGCTAATGTTACACAGATAACAAAATTACAATAGCCATATATGAATAACCGACTTTCCCCAAAGATCATATATAAACCTATAATATCCAAGGTTCACCTTGGATATCAACGACACCTCATCAACGACATTTGCTCCATAGAAGCACTTGACTTCTAAAGAGTTGCTATTGTTACACAGATAACAAAATTACAATAGCCACATATGAATAACCGACTTTCCCCAAAGATCATATATAAACCTATAATATCCAAGGTTCACCTTCTGGATGATTCACATGTTTGTATTTTTTTTTATTTAACAATTATAGATATAAACCTAAAGTTTAATGGCAAATATTTGATAATTAAAGACAGAATCCCCTTTAGGAGTAGTAAGAATTGGATTAGATAATACAACTGAATTTTTCTTCCAACAATATAAACATGGCTTATTGATTGGGTAATTAATTTACGATTGTACAAAAGATAAGTTGGAGTGCCAAAACAATAAACGGCCCACAGTCAACTTAAGTGGAGATTATTAAATTTATATTTTGGTAATTCCACCTAACATATGTTGTAAGATAACGTGGAATCACAAATAATATTTGAAATAACGCTTGGAGGTCTTTTGCCTCACTACTCTAAAATTTGACCTATAACTTTTGACAATTTTCCTAAGGTTATTTGAACTCCACGTGTTACAGACATTTCAAAGATACCCACAGTAAAAAATAAAGAGTTACTCAGATAAATCATTAACTTAGCTTTTAGCTTAGAAAGGTGATAAATAAATTTTTAGCAAAGAAATTAAGGATACTCTCATTCATAAAGTGTTGGGGTCATCATTATCCAGGAGATAATAGTGAATTAGTTTGTTTGGATATTTGTTCATACGCATTATATGTGAATATCAAATGAGGTTTATAAAGTTGAAGTCCATCGTACATCCAAGCTATTTTTCAGAGGAAAAAAAAGTTTTTTTCATAAACCGAATATCAGAAGGTTGGTGGTGTGTAAGAGTTAATGAGACTTGGTTTGGTGAAAGTTTGCATCCACTTACATATTCCAAATCAACACAAAGGCAATTGAACAATACTATTTATGTAACGGGTTAAATGGAACTCTCTTTTTTCTCCAAATCTTTATCTTCAGTACAACTGATAATTGAAAGTTAAACTATCCCAACAAAAACATACTTAACTGTAGAAATATTTTCAGTTACAAAGTATGTGTTATTTTTTCCTTAGCAAAAACACTTTGACAATAGACCTATAGAATGACATTGCCATCAAAATTAGCACAAATACATATAAAAATTACAAAAACTTACCATTTTGCAACAAAGAACACAGCAAGATTACAAAAAAAAAAAAAAAAAAAAAATCGAAATCGAAAAAAGAACTAACCTTTTAATTGTCTTATTTCTTGACACTGCCAAACAATTGAAACAACAATAACGCCACTTTACCACTCTATTGATGACGAATCTCCCCATCCATAGCGGAACTAAAGTTTTTCTCATCTACTCATAGTGAAAGGTTCGAGAAATTAGGGTTTCGAAGAGTTTGAAGAGAGAGAGAGAGAGAGGTTGCACCTAAGAAGTGAAGTATTGAGTCGGGGGAGGAAAAGTTTAGTTTTTCTCGGGTCTGGGATCTTTAGCTTTTCGGGGTCAAAAGACAGTTCCTAAACATCTCTCTCAACTCATCCCGACCCCTCTTTGTCTCTGGACACATAAGACAGAGTAGTCCAACACCGCTAGATATAATAGAGAGATATTCAAAAAACATAAACATCCCATGTTGGTTTTTGTCGATGCCTTTTGTTTATCTCAAAAACATATCATCACTATTCAGTTTTATTTTATATTTGTTTCCGTATTCGATATCCGTGACACTCCCTCTTGGGATACTTTGTTGACATTCATTTTTTTGGGCTAATTTAAAATGTTTTGAGAAAGTTTATCCTGTTATGGATATGATCATTTTATCATTAAGAGCAAATTTATAAATTATTAGGTCATTCTAATATTCCTATATATTGTTAGGGATGGCAATGGGGCAGAATTTGGGGAGGGGGAGCTACTCCCATCCCCATCCCCGCCCCAAAACCTATTTAAATTAAACGGGGATCCCCATCCCCATCCCCACACATTACAAAACTAAATCCTATCCCCGACCATTTAGCTAATAAAATTATTTTTTCAATAAAAAATATTCTTATTTAGGGTTTTTTTAATATATATTTAAGGGTAATAACAATAAACTATTTAAATAGGGCGGGGCGGGGCAGGTACGGATTTTTCGAGATAATCCCAAATCTGCCCCGCTTCCTCGCAGATTTTAGTTATACATCCCATACCCGCCCCCATACCCGGTTAGCATATCCCAAACCCGCCCCGAACGGGGCGGGGAGGGTCAAATTGCCATCTCTACATATTGTATAATGCCCAAATTTAGATAAACGGAAAACTAATATGGGAATAATATGTTGTGATTCAAATCACCTTTTAGTGTATAAAAATGTTGAAACAAAATTATTATTATTATTATTTAAATGGAGATAAGGATTAGTAAAGGGTTATCTGATATTGAATGCAATAAAAACTAGCTTTAGATTTAGATTGAAATCAGCTTTTATCCATCAAGAAAAACGGATTAGACCCTTTTTACCTATTTATAAATGCTCTCTATAAATTGGCATTTTTACCCTGCTATGAAACTCAACATTACAACAACAAAATCTCAAGTCTTTATTACAATGGGTGCTATCTTTGCAATTCTTGCTCTCGCATTACTGTCGTGTTTTGTCTTTGCCTCGGATCCTAGTCCACTCCAGGATTTCTGTGTTGCGATTGATGAACCTAGATCACCTGCTTGTATGCTGCTTGCCTTGACCCTTTTACATCCCATTGGCGTTGCGACTTGGGCACATAAATAGCCAAAATTACGACATCTAAGATCTATTAGCAATTTATCGCAAAACAAACTCTTATTTTGTTGAAAAGTCTGAAATTTCATATCAGACATTTCAATATAATAAATATATGTCCAACATATAAGACGTTGATACTTCTATCTCTGATCGTTATTGATTTGCTAACATGCAGTGTTTGTGAATGGGAAGTTCTGTAAGGATCCAAAGCTTGTAACAGCGAATGATTTCTTCCCAAATGCCAGAAAACACAGCGAACAAAGTGGGATTAAATTCCACTATAGTTACCGTAGACCAAATACCAGGACTCAATACCCTGGGGACATCCTTAGCTCGGATAGACTGCACCTAATGGTATCAATTCACCCCACATACATTCTCGAGGATCCGAGATCTTAACAGTATTGGAAGGAACACTATATGTTGGATTCGTTACTTCTAATCCAGATAACCGACTAATCAGCAAAACACAACAAAGGAGATGTCTTCGTTATTCCCCTGGGTCTCATTCACTTCCAGCAAAATGTGGAACGTACCAGTGCTATTGCAATTTCCTCTATACCTAGTCAGAATCCTGACAAGATGATTATTGCTAACACCGTGTTCGGGTCAAACCCATCCATCAACGTTCTTGCGAAAGCATTTCAAATTAACAAGACTACTGTTGATTATATTCAAGCACAATTTAGGTGAACAGTGCTACTGTTCTTCTTGTATCTTATAAGATAATAATTTGTTATACCATGTTAACAAACAGTAAAAGAAATGCTTAATTTCTTCATTTCAGGTATATACTTTAAACTGATATGGTCGCGGTTGTGATTGCAAGGGCAATGCCAAATGGCTGCAAACTCTGAAATCCTGAAAGGGAACTCTTAGCAGACACCACTGACGTCTTACTAATAACAAAAGACAATAACCAACTTAAGCTAAAGTATTTTATAGTCTTTATCATATAATTTGTTTTTTCCTAGTTCTAAGGTGATCTTTTGGGTCCTATACGACCGCACACCTCGCTCTTATTAGCAGACTAAACGAGGTTTTAGATCCTTTATAGTTTCAGACAATGAGAACAAGACATATACTTTTAAGTGCAGTTTACCAGGAAAACAGTCAGGACTGAAGCAATATCAGAAACAACAACTAGAGGTACAATGTAAATGAAGAGAACTGTTTGCAATAATAGTAGAGAAAATTGTTTTTACTGAACAAACAGTGAACTAAAGGCCTGCCATGGTTTCTAAGAAAATTATGAGTCTTTCTCAAATTCTTATGAGTTGGATGCTCATTTCATCACCCGAAATGGTAAAGGGGAAGTCAAATCAAAGTTTGAGTCGAATGAGGATTTACCCTAATCCAGTCTGATGGTCGAAGTTATAAGCCTGGTTAAAAGGTCGAGCTGGGCTTGGTGTAAGTGTAAGTGTAAGTGTAAGTAATCAGGGACGACGTTTGCATCAAACTTTATGTTAAAATAAAATGAATATATTATCACTATATTGCGCTGTTATTTAAATATCATACCTAAACTTGTTGGATCACTAATATGTTCAATAAGCATTGCAGTAGTTGCAAGTGACTGAGGATAACGCACGAGGGTGGCTCAAAACTGTTAATGACTGATGACTCAAGAAACACTGCTAACATGAGTTTTTAAGTCAACTCACAATCTCTCAAAGAGCGTTTTTTTCAGATTTTTGTTGTTGTTGTTGTTGTTGTAACCTTTGCTGATTCATACAATATGTTGGAGGTATCCAAAGACTTCGAAGCACTCGGTGGATAATATTCGTGCATCATTATTGGGAAAAACATAATCAATCCATGATGATTTCTCGCAATTGCTTTAGCGTATCTCAAAGACAATGGGATGGTTCTTTAAGTGGCTTATAGTTAGTTGCCTAAAGATTGAAACGGCCGCCTTTATTTGCTGGAAGAGTCCAGCTTCCCCAGTCCCGGAAGTAGGTACTTCACTACCTGCGCCTTTAGAAAATATGCTACCACCTATATTCTCTGCACAGTTTGGTCCAATGCAAACATGATGCAAATGCAAGCAATTTGCAATTCTAACCGCTTCCATGTGTTTGATTCGATTTGCAATTACAATGTGGTGCATTTAAAACACTTGCATGTATTTGATTCACTTTGCAAAGCAAACAACTTGCATTTCCATGCAAAAACTTTTCTTTTTTGCTTGTAGTGAAAATTTTATGCAACAGAGTTTGTATTTTGGCTTTCTACTTGGGAGAGAAAATAGGAGGACAATAAAGACCTTTTAAGGGATAAAAAAAAAGTAGTTATCATTTGCATTTGCATAGCAATGCATGCACCTAACCAAATATAAATATCAATCTGTAATTAGTTGCACTTGCACAATGCATTGCATTCCGGCCTTTATTGAAAAAATTCCCCCGACTTTTAATGCAATACATCGTGCTTGCAGTGAACCAAACTGATCCTAAAATTCAAACACTATAACTAAAACAATATAGAACATTATATACTTTTGATTTGTATCTCCAACAAAAATTAAATAATAACTATAATAGTCGATAACATTATAAATAATATTAAACGTTAACAATAAAAATAAAAAGATTGAACGACATTTGTTGACATTTCAATTTAATGGTACATATCGTTGTTATGAATTTTGAAAAAAGATGGTAAACCTGTGTTCTAAGTTGGAACGGATTCTTGTTGAGAATTTTGAACAAATATAGGCCAATTTTTTTTTTAAATTCAACAAACATGTTTATATTCCGAAGACGTCATGAAAACTATAAATCCCTTTTGCCATTTCTACTTTAATTACGTTTGAATTGAGAGGAGTGGGCATAGTTTATCCTCAGGGGAAATTTTGACCAAAAAATTTCAATAAAGAATGGGAAGTGTTTGAATTGAAAAGAAGATACTCACCCAGGTGGCCGCAGATTTTCTAAAGGAGCAGTTAGTGAAGTACCTAGTCCCGGGAGAAGCTGGACTCTATTAATAAATCATAAATGTTCTCTATAAATAGACATATTAACCTTGCTATGAAACTCAACATTACAATAACTTAGTCGCAAATCTTAATACAATGGATGCTCTCTTCGTAGTTTTCGCTCTCACTGTAGCATTAGTGCCTTGTTCTGTCTTTGCCTCAGATCCTAGTTCACTCCAGGATTTCTGTGTTGCTATAGATGACCCCAGATTTGCTGGTATGTTTATAAATGCCTGCCTTAACCCTTTACTTGGCCATATTACATACAAAAAAAGTTCCCCGTTCTCTGATTTTTTTTTCTAGCCAATATTTTCTATTAGTTCATTACACACCTATACTTCAATTTCCGATTGTTATTAATTTGCTATTTCGCAGTGTTTGTAAATGGGAAGTTCTGCAAGGATCCAGAGCTTGCAACTGCAAATGATTTCTTCCTTGCTGGTCTCCAAATACCGGGAAAAACAGCGAACAAAGTTGGATCAAATGTCACTCAAGCTAACGTAGCACAAATACCAGGACTCAACACCCTCGGAATCTCCTTTGCTCGGATAGACTATGCACCTTACGGTCTCAATCCACCCCACACACACCCACGAGCATCCGAGATCCTAACAGTACTGGAAGGTTCACTCTATGTTGGATTCGTTACTTCTAATCCAGTTAACCGACTAATCAGCAAAATACTTAACCAAGGAGACGTCTTCATTTTTCCAGTGGGTCTCATCCACTTCCAGTTCAATGTGGGACATACCAATGCCGTTGCACTTGCCGGTTTAAGCAGTCAAAATCCTGGCACAATCACTATTGCGAACGCAGTGTTCGGGTCAAAGCCACCCATCAGTGATGATGTTCTTATGAAAGCCTTTCAAGTTGACAAGAGTGTTATTGATAAACTCCAAGCACAGTTTTGGATGAACAACAAATAGAAAGTGCAACTGTTCTTTCATGTATCTTATACTATAATAAAGGAGTCCGTTAAGCTAATGCAAATAACAAGATTGAGAATATGATTAGACTCTGTAAGTAAAATTATACTATGTTACCTCTGCAGCAATAATCGAAAGCAGAGATTCGTAGAATTAGAACAACAACAAAAGCAAGATGAACTGGAGGTATCGGAGTGATGATCAAAAGATGTGGAGTCGAGAACTAGGTTTCTATCTTTAAGACGTTTCGCTCACTGCCCTTTGCAAACAGTTGATTGCTGTGTCGCCTCTAGGATAAAACAGCAGAGCAGGAACTTCTCTTGCAAGGAAGAAGGACCTTCGAATGTTTTGCACTTTCAACTCTTACTCGGATTCTAGACTCAAAATCATATCGAAGAGGAGAAGAGAAGAACTGTGTATAAGATGATGATAATGTTGAGGCACGACTTCTCTTTATATAGGGCAAAAACAAAACGGTAACAAGAGTTAATTGTGGTACACGTCATAAAAAATGTTTGAAACGGAAGTAGAATGTTTAAGACTTAATTACGAAATAGTAACACGTTATGTTGAGGAATTTAAAAAGACCAAATGGCTAGAATTGATTTTGATTCTTTCATAAAGGCCCAAGTCCAAAGCCCAAGCCTATAAACAAAGTTTTAAACTCATTTTCCCCCGCCCTCGCCCAACATAGTGAATACAAGATCAAGGTTATATCAAAGCAACAAGCTACTTCTCCGAGCAATGTGGGACTAAAGACCACACATAGTATAGAGTTTTGGAGATATAAAACCCAACAATCCCCCACTATATCGAGAAAACATATCCGAGTAAAAATCTAAAGTAGTACGTAAGTAGAGGTGTCTTTCGACTTGAACCTTTATGTAGTGAATATGAATTTGAAGTACTAGAGATTAGAGTGACATTCGTCTCGAACTCTAATTCTGGAGGGTACAACTAAGGCACACCACACACAACTTTTATAGTGCAAAGTTTTAAATGATGTCAGAGCTATACGACCATACGCTCGTATCCCGGTTCTAATGAAAGCTCTAGAGAACTTGCCCAAGTTCCCATAAGAAGCGGCCTCACTTCCACAATCATTGAGGGAAGTTTATCAGGAGAACTCCTATAGCTAGGTACCCCACTTAACCTTAAATCGCTACAGGATGTCATGCTCTTATAGGGATGGACTAGTAGTAACTACCCTCTCTTAAAAATGCATAATTCTCATTATCATATGACTTGTTTTTCCCTTTGAACCTATTTCTTGGAATCTCCAGTCTATAGGTTGGGTTAACATCACAGATGTTCTAACCATGCCGACTTTAGCCCCATCCCTTTCGAGGTGTTCCACACCTTCTCCCGAGTTAACCCTTTCGTCAAAGGATCAGCCAGGTTCGCTTCTGACCAAACAAAATCCACTCTCACAGCCCCAAAAGTGAGTTTCTCTCTTATTTGTCGTTTCTTGTCGTTGTAATAATGATTCTGTACTTTTGCAATAGCTGCAGTACTATCGCAGTGGATAAGTATGGCTGGTACCGACTTATCCCATAAAAGGGATATTTGATAGAAGGTTTCTCAACCAATCTGCCTCCTCACCGGCAACAGCTAGTGCTATCAGTTCTGATTCCATTGTAGATTGGGCTAAGATAGTTTGTTTCTTGGACCTCCAAGAAACCGCCCCACCGGCAATGTTAAAGATTAGCCGCCGGTAGCCTTGGAATCTTCAGATAAGTTGTTCCAATCAACATCGGCAAACCCCTCTAGGACTGCGGGGAATTGCTCATAGTGTATTATAAAGTTCATGGTTCTTTTTAGATACCGCATGACCCTTTCTATTGCATACCAATGCTCCATACTAGGACTAGTAAATCTACATAGCACCCCCATTGCGTAAGCAATGTATGGCCTAGTACAATCAGTAGCGTACCGAAGGCTGCCAATGGCACTAGCATACTCAGTTTGTCTAATACTGTCATCAGTATTCCTGAATAGCTTCTGACTAGGGTCGTAAGAGATGCACACAGATTTACAGTCATAATAGTTATACTTTTTCAAGATCTTCTCAATGTAATGAGATTGATCTAAAGTTATACCACTTTCAGTTCTAGTAATCTTAATTCCCAAAATTACACTAGCTTCCCCCAAATCCTTCATGTCGAAATTTTGACTTAGTAGATTCTTGACATCATTAACAACAGAGATGTTAGATCCAAAAATCAGCAAGTCGTCCACATATAAGCATATAATAGTGCAAACATTATCTACAGCCTTGTAATAAATGCATTTGTCGCTTTTATTAATTTTAAAAGCATGTGAGATGACTAAGTTGTCAAATTTCTCATGCCATTGTTTTGGTGCATGTTTAAGACCATATAAAGACTTCACCAATTTGCAGACTTTACGTTCTTGACAATGCACGATAAATCCCTTAGGTTGGTCCATGCAAATCTCTTCATCCAAGTTACCGTTCAAAAAAACAGTTTTAACATCCATTTGGTGAACTACTAAGTTATGTACAACAACAGTAGCAAGTAATACTTTAATCTAAGTAATTTTAGTAATAGGAAAATAAGTGTCTAAGAAATCAATGTTCTCTCTCTGTCTAAATCCTTTAGCTACAAGCCTAGCTTTGTATTTCTCAAGGTCTCAATTTCTTCTTAAGGATCCATTTACAACCAATTGCCTTGCAACCGGGAGGTAAATTAGAAAGAACCCAAGTTCCATTGGACTCCAGAGAGTCCATCTCACTGTTAATAACATCTTGCCAATCATCCGAATCAGGGGAGGTAAGAGCCTCTTTGAGGGTAGACGGATCTCCCTCTAGAGTTACTTCAAAATCATGACCTAAATTCTTTTCCACTCGAGCTCTCTTACTTCTTCTAACATAAGTAATAATGTTTTTAGTTTTCAAATTTCTAAGTTCTATCCTAGGTGCAACAGAACTAGATGAGGAACCCCCACTATCTCTAGATATAAAATGAAACTTGTCTTCATAAAAGTCAGAGTCAATAGATTCAATAATAGTTTTGTTTTGCAAGCCAAAAAATCTATACGCTTTACTGTTAATTGCATAACCAATAAAAATACATTTATAAGCACGACTAGCAAGTTTTGACCTCTTAGGATTAGGTATCCTGACATATGCTAAACATCCCCAAACTCTGAAGTATGAGACATTCGACTTTCAGCCATTCCATAATACCAAAGGTGTAGTCAAAGTCTTCGAGTTAGGAATTTTGTTTAACACATAACAAACAGTTAATAATATCTCCCCACCAATGGGAAGCAGCACCTGAACTTAGCATTATAGCAACTACTAGTTCTGTATAAGTACGGTTCTTACGTTCTGCCTATACCGTTCATCTCAGGTGAATAAGGAGTTGTGGTTTCGTGAATAATCCCTGTGGACTGATACAATTCGTAAAAGCCCCTGAGCCATATTCAGTTCCTCTGTCACTCCAAAAGCGTTTTATTTTCTTTCCAAATTAAGTCTCAATTTTAGCAAGAAAAATCTTAAACATGTTAAGAGCTTCGCTCTTGTGAGCCATAAAATATATATAAGTGTAATTAGAATGGTCATTAATAAAAATTATAAAAGAACGTTTCCCGTTTCTTGTCAAGATCCCTTCTAATTCACAAATGTCTTGAGTATATAAGGTCAAAGGTTCCAGATTCTCTTTGTACAGATTTGTGAAGGGTCTTAGTGATCTTTGCTTGAGAGAAATATTCACATTTTTCAAAGCTGTCTAAAGGAAATTTCGAAATCAAGCTTAGGCTACACATATTTTTAATGAGCTTCTTGTTAACATGACAAAACTTACTATGCCAAACATTAAAAATACACACAGAGTAAGAAAAAGATTATTTATTGATCATATCAATGTTAAGTTTAAACATAGAATCACACATATAGCTCTTACCCACAAATTCCCTATTCTTGGTGATCGTATAAACGTCGCCTCCAATATTCTGTGTAAACCCAGTCTTGTTCAGGAGAAAAACATAGACAAGATTCTTCCTCATTTGAGGGGTATGGAGCGCATCCTCTAGAATGAGAGTCCTCCCAGAGGTAAACTTCAGCCTAATGTTCCCAGTTCCAGCAACCTCTGTGGTGTGGGTGTCCCCCAGCAACACGTTATTGCCATTAGCTTCAACATAAGTTCTATACAATTCCGTATCATAATACTAAGGCACAACTTCTCTTTATATAGGGCAAGAACAAAATGGTAACAAGAGTTAATTGTGGGACACGTCATCAAAAACGTTCGAAACGAAAGTAAAACGTTTAAGACTTAATTACAAAACAGTAACACGTTACGTTGAGGAATCCAAAATAGACCAAACGATTAGAATTGATTTTGATTCTTTCATAAAGGCCCAAGTCCAAAGCCCAAGCTTATAAAACAAAGTTTTAAACTCATTTTTTCGGCCCGCCCTCGCCCTCGCCCAACATAGAGAATAAAAGATCTAGGTTATATCAAAGTAACAAGCTACTTCTCCAAGCAATGTGGGACTAAAGACCACACATAGTATAGAGTTTTGGAGATATAAAACCCAACAATCTCTAAACTGTCTCTTTATTGATTTAACTGAATAACACCAAACCTAATTAACCTAATAACCAAATAACCCAATTGCCGAGAAAATACTAACATATAGAGGCTTTTATAGAAGTACAAAGCCTTAACCTAATCCTATTGGCATTAGGGTTACTAACTCAAGAAGACTCTCCAGCAGTTAGCCCCTTAAAATATGGAGAGAGTGGCGTCGACTTGGTCGTCATAGAGAGAAACGTCTTCTCTCTAAGTATACGTATGCGGCCATGAGAACCGTGATGCATCATAAACTATGCCAAACAGATATAAAAAGAAGTGCTTAATTTTTCCAGATATGGTTTATACTTTAAACTAATAGTACTACGTACCTTGCCTGCCCTGATGATCCAAGAGGATCTCAGTATTTTTAGACTTTTTTTTAAAGTCTATTCAAACAGACTTACACCCATTTGTGTTCGAATAGACTTTAATTCTTATTCGAAGAAACAGGTGTCTGAGTAGTTTTATTCGAATACACTTAATGTATGTTTGAATACACTTTTTCTGTTCGAACATACCTTTAAGTATATTTGAAGAAACACCTGTTTGAGTAGTTTTATTCGAATACACTTAATGTCTGTTCAAATACACTATTTCTATTCGAACAGAGGCGCGATTTAGCCTATTGTTTCAGGCGTTTAAGGGCATATTTGTCCAAGTTTTGTAACTAGGAACTTGTAACCCTTATAAAGGGGCAAGGATAAACAAGATTAAATGATGTCAGATCAATTAAAGTTCTGAGAGAGAAACTTAGGGTTTTGAGAGGAATTCGATTGTAATCAATTTGATTGAGCAATTGAAGCTCTAAAAGGGAATTCTCCCACCAATCTGTGTGTTTTTCGTACTATTCTTCTAATTAGGGTTTCTCAATTTGTATTGTGGATTACCGGAGATGGTTGCTGTGGTGATTGCAGTAGCAGTGCCAAATGGTTGCAGCAGTAACAGATCTTGACAAGGCAAATAGAATGAGGGAAGGATGAGAGGAGTAGAGGAAACTTTGAGAGCAAAGAGATAATGGAGTAAACCGGAAAAATAGAGAAGAACAAGAAGAGGGGATTCACTTTGTTGGTAATAGAAGCATAAAGAACGTGACAAAAATTCAGAAAGGTTATTTGTAACTGACTCAATGAGGCTTCTAGATCCTTAATAGTTTCAGACAATGAGAACTATACGTACATATATACTTTTCAGTGCAGTTTACCAGGAAAACAGTCAGAACTAAAGCATTATCGGAAACAACAACTAGAGGTACAATATAAATAAAGAAAACTGATTCAGGAACCTTTTTGTGGCAATGTTTCAAAGGCAGACACTGTGTTCTCAAATTTGATCCGATGCAAAGGCGCGCCACTTTGCTTGATTGCACATGCAGTTTTGTCCTCGATTGGGCAACGCGCACTCAAAACAGAGAATACATGATTGTTCAATCTCCTTCCTCTCTTCATGGCTTCTAATAGACTTTCCCACACCTTGTTTACAAATGAAAGGGCAATCAAAACAATATTCAATTTCAAAATATAGATTACAGAGAGTTGTAAAATGGCATAGAATAGACACTGAAGCAACCATCAGTTTAGAAGCATCTCCAAAACTGGAGCTTAAAGGATATGGTAATTAACATGCCCAATTTTCCAAAAGTTCTAGTGTAGGGTGTCCTATAGTCTTTACTTTTTACACCAGTGTACCTAATACTAGCCTTTTGGTGGCCGTGCATCCCAGAGTTAGGTGGATGTCTATTCAACATATTAACTCAATGATGTTCAACTTCTGAATGATAATGATAGAAAACTACTAATGTGGAAGCGATTAAAAGAAAAGACAACTACTTTGATTGAATTAAAGGCTGAAAGAAAATAAATCTCCCTACTTTAGCTATGGCTTTCTTCTCCAAAACTCAACCTGACCTTACCTTCTACCCTAGACTCCTTTATAGAACTTTATAGAACTAGGAGTCCTCCACCTTCTAAAACACTACCCTTTAAAATAGGCATTATTCTACTAAAATAAAATAAACTGAAAATAGAAACAGGGAGGGTCTCTATAGAGGCCGACTCCTAAGGGGATGCCACGACGACCACGACCAAACATGGTTATGATTCCTATCAGATAATGTCTTTGGAATGTTAAATAACATATTTGATCTTCACCAGGGTATGTCGGTTAACAGTATTAAATGGGAGTTAAACTCTATTCCTGGAGATACTCTAAGGAGAACCCAGAACTGGAAATGAGTTGTTAAAGCAAATACACTACTAAAATTTCAACTTCAAAAAGTTGTAACTATGGTATATGGCAAATCTCCAATAAAAATATTTTCTAAAAAGGGGGAGCCAAAAGAAACCAACATATAACTACTGATACTACTTGGGCGGGGTTGGTCATATTAAGTGTCAATTCGAGCCTATTCCCAACTGCAATGTACTCAGAGGAAGCCCAACCAGACCTCAGGCATGAATTGAAAGGCCCCTCGGACTCGAAGTTAAAGCTGCAAGCCGAATTCTAGAATTGGACCTGCTTGTGCTGTACTCGTTCACAGGTCTGACTTTGACATTTTAAAGACAATGTAATATAACCAATTAAATGTTGTAGGGACTGAGGCCTGGGCATCATTGATCAAATGTGGCGCCAAACATTTTCTCTATCTAGTTTTTGTTGGCTAATTACAATCTCTACTACAAAGATTAAAGAGTAAATGAAAATTGGGCTCGGGTTGAGTAACCCGAGCTTGAGCCAAAATTTAAAGTTAGCCTAGATATATGAGTCGAAGCTTAACGCTCCAGCTCTAAAGATGGCTTCCTGAACCCAAATAAGTTTCAGTTGAGCACGTCTAAGTTGTACATCTATGACACCAATCCCTTTAAGTAGGAAACCACAATTGGTACTGTCTCAATAGTAACAGTGTCATGGATGTGCTATCAAGCAAGAGAATGGTTGATCATTACATGGTGTATAAAGAAGTGAATTTGATACCTGAATGTAACTAGCATTCTTAACTGCACGTGTAATTGTTGTTGTTTCCACTTCTGCGACATTGAGGAGTTGATTGGAAAAATCAAAAAGTTCGAAGTGTATGTGCTGGCCTAGTAAGTATATTATGGTACAACCTCCCCAGGCAACTGAATCACCAAATACTTCCTGTCCATCATGCGGCATTTTAATAGATTCCTCTAGATATTCCTGCATTTCAAAAAGTTCAACCAAATGTTTCAAGAAGGATCGTGTAGCAGTCACTAAACACAAATTTAATATGTACATGTCTCGCTCAACTGATATTTATTTGTCAAAAGTTCCTGTTTTTTTATTTTTATGAAAGTGCGGTGATTCAATACTGAAAATACTAATCTGGATGACTCCCAGAGCTATTTACGAACCTAAGGCTCTTTCACTATTTCCTTCATATATGGTGATGATAACCTCAATTTACATATCATCTCCCTCAAACTCAAGGGCCAGATGCCCACAAAAAGACTCTCAAGGACCAGTTCATTTATATGGCCACCGTGAAGTGTCTATTGCAAGTCGAGGAAAACTAGCTGACACCACAAGGAAGGTGAAGAAGACCCAGTCTACAAGTGCAGGCTTAAATAAATAAAAAGTAGAGAATATATATTGACGAGTTATAATGTGCCAGATCAATTTAAGAGGGTCCAGATGTGTTATCTTGTATTGTGATTATGTGCAATATCACTGTTTATTCAGTTGGTTCATTCTTGAACTGATCCTCACACATTTAGGTTCCTGAAACATGACAAATATATGCACAAGTTTAGTGCTTACAAATTGGAGGCCGCTAAATATGCGATAGAAGTCCTTTGAAGTTGTAATGTCAATAAACCCAGTTTTTGGAACTGCATTCCATTTGCTACAGTATTTATCCAGTGCTGCACTTGTAAAAGCAAGGGTATACTCTAACACACTTCCTGTATTAATGTTAGCGTTGTATAGAAGATCTGCAACAGCATAAAGGAAATTTTGTAAGACTGGAGAATACTGCCATGATAATATAACAAAAAATGGTTAATGAGAATAGATAAAGGCATGATAAATAACTAGTAGAGGCTTGGAGGAAGGTCATGTGTTAGCCATACTCAGAGTAAATAATAGCACCAAAGGATAAAAATGGAGAGGGAAATATGCTATTCTATGCTTTAGCATTAAAATATTTTTTATTCATACATACCAGTTCAGCATTAAGGCCCTGTTTACAATACATGACAGAAATACTATTCCGTAAACAATATGCGACGTATTATACCAACGGAAAATTTTACAATGAGAGCACTTGCTACAATAATGAAGGTTTTCCCACAAATTCGAATTATATGATTTCAGGTCATGTTATTGGCGAGCATATATAGATCCAGAAAGAAAAAGATTCTAATCCGAGCGTAAAAAAATTCTTATCATATATACAAACCACAATAAAACCTCTGTATGGTGATAACCTAATAGCTATGCAACATGGACACTCCATATTCCTGAAAAAATCAGTGTCCAAACGTGTCGGACACTCCAATGGGTACTTCTTGCTTAAATCATCAACTTTTTGTCATAACCTTTTGAAAGTTTCCACTTCTTAGACATGTTATTCAACCCAACTAACTATATCATTGTGCTATGCTTGTTATTAGTTGTAAATTGCCCGCATGAGTTAATATCATAATGTCAATCATAATACATTCACAAATAGATAATAAAATACAATACAGGAAATGTGAAGAAATATACTAATTATTAGGTATAACATTGTGTCTGCGTTTTCACTTATTCTGAAGTCGCCGTGCCCGTCACCTCGTACCGTGTTGGACACCGACACGCCTACCCGACACCTCGTACCGTGTCGGACACCGACACACCTACCCGTGTCAATGTTACATAGCCTAATAGTTATCCACTCTATTTTTAGGGAATAAAACTCTCTCTTTGTTAATAGTAATACAGTTATAGCCTCTCTAGCTTCTATTTAAAAATTGTACAAAATATTAGCTGGCGCACGGAGGCTTCTTGACAAAGAGGCCGCTACTTTGCAAAGACAATACAGCAAAATACTGCAACAAAATATTGATAAAATAATTTCTCTTGCTTATCTGTACCCCAGAAAATGTCGTGCTGCCACTACCAGTACCAGGGACCCCAAAGTTTTACTATATGGAGGTTTTTAATGTATTGTTTAATAGTAAAAAAAAATTCAGAGCATTAACCAGATTTTAAGCCGCACAAAAATGAAGGTTCAATCCATTGTTTTTACCCAGTAACAAAGAACAACAGGAGATAACCGATCAGAAAATGAAAATGTTGATGACATATCTAAGAAGCTTTGAATTAAAGAAAGCATGGACAAAACTGGCAATTAATAAATACCAGCTACTAGAAGGGAGGGTGAAAAAAACAATCCCAGAAGGTCTTGTTTTGTCAAATAACTTTTTTTGGTAGAGTTTTTGAGAATTGGAGACAAGCAAATGGCCAGGAACCGATACTATTGGGAAATTTTTGTGGAATTATTTCTGTCACAAACAGTAGGGAAGAACAATCCCATTTCCTAGAGAAATAGTGGAGAAAAGTAGGGATTGAAGAGATCAGCCTCTAAAGGGAGAAGAAAAACCCATAATAGCTTGTTTTTCTCTTTGTATGAACTGTTTTGGGGGGTAGAACTCTTACGAAATTTGAGGAAAGCAAATGGTCCGAGGACTCTTTTTTTTTTTGTGAGAATGCAAGATCCAAATAATTGTCGAAAAGCTTTGTGGAACTTTTTTGGAGAGCATTACACACTTTTTATACCGAGCAATGACTATACCAAACCCAATACCATAAATAAGCTTACATTACAAGGTTAACAATAATATGAAAATTCTGATCATTTGGTTTATGGTGAGACAATGTACACAAAATTTATATTTAATAAAGGGACAATTTTTAATTTAGAGTTATAGTTCCATTCATGTTCAATAGTAAAATTGAATTAATGCAATATATTTAATGTGAGCGCTCCTAATTTGCTAGTTGATTAAATCAAATAAATAAAGCGAACAGTGGCAATGATAACGAACCTGCAGCTTCTGCTTGTTTCAATAAAGTGAAGAAGGATGATGACTTTGAACTGCTATGGGATGACTCATTTTCTCCAGAAGCAGCAGACTTGAAGAGGGAGACAAGAGGGCTATCGCCAACATCTTGATAGCGCATTACTTGCCCATCGGGTCCAGGAACCAAGCCCAACCATGGAGCAGTTTGCATGAAATTTATGGTGTCAAGTTCTCTCTGTGGAGCATTAAATTACAGTGTAAGAACCCAGCTGCCTAAATTAAGATCCCTAATTAACGAATTAATTAACTTGGTACAATTTATATAAAAAGTCCCTCTGCTGTTACAAACAAATAATTTACTGAAAGATAAACAAACAAGTATGGGAGATGGAACAAACTTTGAGGTAGGCTGAACAATAAAGCCGCCGAACAATTCTCCACTTTAATAACAAGTCAAGAACTGAATGCGTTAGGCGTTATTTCAGCTATAACGGCCAAACTTTTAAGGTAATCATTTTCATTATACATAGTTTCAGGTCTTGTCATTTAGAATCGGGGTATTTAGTGCTATAGCTGTGGATAATGCCCATATGACCAAACACCCCATTCGAAATCCCTCCATTTAAATGAAACGATACATTTCTAATAAATGCAATAAAAAGGAGTTATATGATATCCTACCAACACAATATCAAGTAGCCCCATCCAAAATAGAACACTTCCTATTTCTTTTATGCCGCGAAAGACTTCTGCCTTCAGTTCTGATTTTGAACTCCAAGGTAGATATTCTTTAACAGCCTTTTGACAACCTGTGCAACAGAAAAAAAAAAAATAAACATCAGAAATTTGAAACGAGTCAAGAAGAAGGTTATAGATGGGCACGGAGTAAGTTCCTAAAAATTAAGGGTGTTGAGATATATAGTACCACATCGGACACACATAGCCTTGCACCTCAAAAAATAAGATCCTGGGGCTACTCTCATTGCCAATTGGTTTTGAGATGGAACCTCCAGTTCTAATAAAAGGGAAGTTAGTTGACGATATACTCATACTTAATAGTAGATATGGCATTATTAGGTAACTAAATGGGAAATCAGGGACCTATTCCTTTGAAACTTGTCTCAAAAGAAGTTACAAAATCATGTATCACACGATAAGAATTTGAATAGATAGACTAATTACCGGTCCAATTTTTATTTACCTGCAACACCTCCATCAAAAGGAAGAAGTCCAATAGATTTTGGGAGTGCTTCTTGCAGTCCTGTAATCATCGGTTCAAGTGCTGTTATCTGAAAAGGCAATAAATGAAAATATATCTCACATCATTTTAGTTATATACATATGCCAAACTTTTAGGAAAAAATTGAAATATTTTCTCTTTTGGTGATCCTCAGAGATGAGAGCTACCGTGTTTGAAATAGTAAACTAGTAATCATTCGGGGCACATTATGGATTACAAGCAGCTAAAGCACATTTATTGTTGGTTGTGGAATTTTTTTTTGGAGATGCTAGCTTGAAAGTATTCACTTATTTATTCGTTTACCTTTTTTTACCCTTGAAATCTTCTGCAATAAGATTTTTTTTATTTGAGTTTTCTGCCATCCTATACTGAATATACATTTACTGGAATAAATTAACTGAATTTGGCTAAATGATTTATGGCGAAAATGATCTTGAGACTCGGTGAGACGTCAGATTGCACTAGATTGACAACCCTAGTTGATCCCTAAAGTAGAAGTCGTCAAGAATCCAATCTACAGGCACCGAAATTGTCCCCACTTAACCACCTCCAGCAAAGGTGTAAGGTTTAGTTTCCCTTAAAAGGCATCGGTGACAAGTAACGTCAGATCTTAACTTAAGGACCATACGCTGGCAGGATCTTAAGCGAAGTGGGACTAAACCACTGGCGTAACCATCACCACAATCAGGTTAGGCGCCTCACCAATACCTGCTCAGATGGGGTGTCACAATCCCTCCACCTATAAGATCGAGCCGTCCCCGACTCTGATACCATTTTGTCAAGATCCCACATTAAGCACATCAAAATTTTCCCCACTTAATCACCTCCAGCAAAGGTGTGAGGTTTTGTTTCCCTTAAAATGCCTTGGCGACAAGTAGAGTATGATATAACTTAAGGACCATACGTTTAGCAGGATCTTAATTTAAGGACCATACGTTTGGCAGGATCTAAAACAATGTGAGACTAAACCAGTAATACAACCATCACCACAATCGGGATAGGCGCCTCTTCAATACCCGTTCAGCCAGGGTATAACAGAAGATCAACTTACAACGTAGTTGGTCCACATGTATAAAGCAACGGAGTACCTTATCAAGTGTCTAAATAGGTCATCTTTAACCTAATAATGCCTGATAGGTGGATTCTCTTTGAAACTCTAGGCCCCAAGAAATGAATTATGTGGACCATGTTGTCCCCTTGTTGCATTGAAAGTTAAACAACGTTCTTGCAAACATTCAATATCAGAACTTTTCTCGTTTCTTTTTTCAATGGGAATAAAAGAATGACTACCCTTTTCCGAAGAATAACTAGAAAAGACAAGCGGCTAAAAAGAGCACACTGCCCTTACGTGTATGAGTTCTGCTTAATCTTGAGTAGATTGGAGCTTAGATATGGGATTTCAACTATCCAAAAAAGAGAACTACTGCAGTCCCTTATTTTAGGCTAGGTTACTACTCCAGTTGTATTTATTAGTGATAGGTCGCGGGTCGTCACACCCACGACCTAGGTGCACGGTTTTGTGATCGGTCTCTATTTTTGTTTCCTATGTTAGTTTATTTTAGGAGATTATATTTTGTTCTAGAGAATCCTCTAAAAAGGGATTACTCTAGTAGTTTCCTGTTTTAGGAGATCTAGAGAGAACAAAGAGAATTTGTAGTTGTATTTCAATTAAATAAAGAGATCGTATTTCATTAAGTGCTCCCGCAATCTTAGAAACTAACAATTAGAGACTAGAAATTTATGACCAAAAACTAGAAAGAACAAAGGGAAGTATAAACACCCACATGGAGAAATAATACCAATTTGTGCAAATATTTTTAAGACTCAAATGATCCATCCAACGTTTAAGATCCTACATGAGAAAGTTATTGTTGGTAGGACAGTTTCAGTACAAGTGTGATTCTTTTGGTGGATGGCACTTCAAATTTAAGTCCATGTGAAACTTTGGCACTCAACTGCTGCATACTATACGAATGTGAATATCACCACTGTCGTGATCATCAAACAATGTGTCCAAAGTCAGATCATATACTCAAATATAGTCACGGTAACCCACTTCGTCAATTTAGGAAAGAAAAAAATGGTTTATAATGTTAAGAGCGCAAACACATTTAACTAAAGGAAATGTAAACTAACCAACTTAACGAAAAGTGCATTATCCACTTTAGCTGACATCACAGGTTCTTTAGAAGGAATTTACCTTATTCAATATGTAATCAAGCAAAGCTCGAATAAGCCAAGGCAATGATCTAGATCCTAAAAGCCTCACAATGGAAAAGATGTGAGGCATTCCAAAGAACCCACTGTGTAATCGTGCAAAACTTTGATGCGCCATATTTAAATCCTGCAATGACAACATAAAAATCATCAGAATCTCCTTATGATAAGCAGATATCATAAGGTCCTAAGTATGAAAAGATACAATCTATGGCAAAATGAGAAGTGTAGGTATCATTCTTAATTTCCCCGAATCTATGAAATAGATAAGGCCGCGTGAAACAATTTCCCCGAATGGAGTCTATTTCAGCTCACCCTTTTATTGAAAAGGAACTTATTTTCCATGTACAGAAAATTATATTTATAAGCAAAAGGAACTTATTTTCTATGTACACAAGTGATAAGGGAAGAAAAAAAAATTACCACTGTATGAGCAAAATATCCTTTATTGAGTGTTTTACATTGACGAGAATTGATTATTGAAACATGGATGCTTTGGCTATTCTGACAGTATATTCTAGCCATGACCCTTATTAACAGGAAAAAGAGCTTCCTATGTAAATTGTGACAGCAGATGTATCTAACATTTGGACAGGACAAAATTTCATGTACAGTGGAGAGGCACTAATATTAAGCTAAAGTTTCAGTAAAGAGAAGCAATAAAAAAAAGTTTCTGTGCATACAAATCCATTTTCATATAGCAATTTTACACTCAAACATGCTACTGAAACTCCATCTTGCTAGTGAGGTACTAAGACTAACATGCTCATTTGATATACTCGTACATAAGAACCACAATAGAAGTTGACTTAATACTAATATGCGTATTTGATAAACTCTTACTTGAGAACCACAATAGAAGTTAGGTTTCGCAAAGGGAACAGATGGCTTTTGAACAGGAACAAGCGTCACTTTTGATAATCGGATGAATCGTTGTGTAGTATTACAAAGGACAAAGTTAGGCAAAAAGTCATTTTGCATCTCTGTCCATACCTGGAAGTCAAAACAACTTTTTTTTATAAGACTTATCAGTTATCACTGTGGCATTGTTTAAGTCAAACGTCAGAATGCATTATGTTTTGAACTGCAAAGTAAAAATTTGATCAAACTGAACAATTTTCGAATACTTTTGCCTAGATATTTAAAAGGACAACGAGAATCTTGTGGAGTTGGGTGCCTCAAAACGTGAAAGACATCTAGATACTTCAATAGGAGATATATTAACAGGGTATCATACATAGTGAAGACAGCAATTAGAAAAGTAAGAAAGTCCAGTACAGTAGATTTGTGGCACACTAATTCGAATGAAGTGTACAAAGTATAAGAGATACAAATTAAACATATAATAGGGGACATTTAACCTTTTGCGTAATAGGAGCTATTTAGCCTTTTTTGTAATGTAATCTAGGGTATTCTCATTAATTGTATGTAGATACATCTCTGTAATTAGATTCTTAAGGGCTCCGTAAACACAACCTGCGGTTCATCTCTTTTCATTGCAACAGAGCGTAGTTGCAGATTCAAAGTTTAATTGATCGAAGACACCTCTCTCTTCGAACCCAGACACGAAGCGTTTTCTATCAATTTACACCGCAAGGAAACTTTTCTAGTTTAGTGATTCTCTGCAACAGAGATCTAATGGATTCTGGAACTTCTAATCAATCCTTGATGGTGGTGTTGTGATTACTGTATGTGATGGAGTTTGCAGAATTTCAACTTAAAGAACTGGTTCTTCACATTTATTCTCTGTGATTGTTGTAATCTCTCTAGCATACAATTTCTTTCTCCTTTGAAGTTACGGCAATTGATTTCATCCGATTCTCCTATCGGTGTGGCTATTTGATTAGAGAAAGAGAATAAAAGATTGTTGGATTTTTAGAAGAGTTTTTATAAAAGGGATGTTTGGGTGATGTTTGTAAGTTATTGGGATTTTGAGATTTGGGTGAAATCTAAGTGCCATTGCAGACAGATGTTTTTGCTTGATAAAGATTCAAACCAAGAGAAGGAGAGGTGTGCCATTGTTAGTGCATCTCCTAAAGTGCCTCGCTACTTTGATTTTTTTGCTACAACGTAGGATTTTTCGCATCCAACAATTTCTTACTACCTCAAAATCCAAAGCTCAACCTTGGATTTTGAGGTTGTGATCGGGCGCCTAAGCTTTAGGCGTCTATTTGGTTTCTAAACAGGCGCCTAAGCTTTAGGCATCCGATTGGTTTTTGTTTTTTTTCAATTTTATTTCAATCGGACGCCTAAGCTTTAGGAGCCTGATTAAAATTTTATTTTATTTTAAAAAAAACTAAACAGGCGCCCAACACTTGGACGTCTATTTAAAAAACTTAGTTAGTGACTGTTGGAGCAAACTCAACTTCACTAC
This sequence comes from Kingdonia uniflora, assembly GCA_014058105.1. Taxonomy (NCBI): domain Eukaryota; kingdom Viridiplantae; phylum Streptophyta; class Magnoliopsida; order Ranunculales; family Circaeasteraceae; genus Kingdonia; species Kingdonia uniflora. The sequence continues at coordinate 1,242,999 of JACGCM010002027.1, forward strand.
CTTGGATTTTGGTGTTTTTCCAAAATCCAAGTTTGTGACTTTAGAAGAAGTTCTTAATGTGAAAACCGGAAAAGAGAGGAGTCAAATATAGGTGTGCCATTGTTCGGTGAACTCTCAAGCAATCTCTGATAATGTCGAACCTCGTTAGCCTATTCGTGACCCTCTTCATTCTTTGCATCTATTCACTAATTCTTTAAACCAACCATCTATAAAGGGGGCTTCCTTGATCTTTGTTAGCAAACAGCTATGGATGAAGAAATTTTTGCTTTGCATAAGGCTGGTACATAGAAATCTGTTCATTTTCCTCTTGATAAATAATTTAATTAGTTTTCCTCGGTCTATGAAATAAAGAGCAAGTCCAATGACTTTGCAGAGAGGTATAAAGCTCGATTGGTTGTAAAGGTGTTCGTACAAGAAAAAGGGATTAATTACAAGGAAACTTTTGCTCTTGTTGCGTATCTTATTGTTGTTGCACTTATTTTACACGATGTGAAGAACGTCTTTCTTAATGGGGACTTAACTAAAGAAGTTTATATGATTCATCCTCCGGGTATTTCTCAAAAACCTGGGGAGGTGTGCAAACTTCTTATGGCATTGTATGGTCTCAAACAAGCTCCTTGCGCTCGGTATGAGAATTTCTTTACAGTAATTGTTGATCTTCGTTTGTATCCAAGGGTCATAAATTAACCTAATTTTCCTCGTTTTACATAAGTTGGCCGTATTTTTCTTCTTTTGTATGTGAATGATATTACCGGTGATGATATTGATGGTATTATAGCATTTGTGGTTGTTTTACCAAAATTTGCTAGCCAAACTTTATTTGCTTAATCCTTAAAATCATTTTAGGTTTGTTGCATTAAAATAGCTATAATTGAATAAAGCTTCCTATATTTTAGGTTTCCACTTAAGGTTTTTTGCTTTGACTACCAAACAAGGTCATCAAATATGGTTACCCAAAATGGCCTTAAGCATTTTTAGTTTTCAAATGGAGAATCTAAGGTAGCAATATTTTTTTGAATGGCAATGTAGCAATATTGCAATATTTGGCTCTCCGTATTTGATTTTGAAGCAAAATGGATACTCTTATGCCAATGCTCTAACTCTCATAAAATTCTAGTTACAACAAAACTTTGAAATGAAGGATTTGGGTTATGTTCGTTATTTTCTTCGTAACGAAGTAACATATCCTCCAAAAGGCTATATTTTCTCTCAGTCAAATTATGTGGCATATGTTGATTCTCAAGCTCGTCTTACTGATTCCCAAAGCGTTGAGGCTCCTCTAGAACTCGCAGATTGTTATACTCGTGATGGTGTTCGCTTGGATGATCCTACTCTCTATCGGGTTATTGTTGGCAGTAGTCTATCTCACTATCAAACTGCCAGATATTGCATATACAATTCATAATGTTAGTCAGTTTTTCTCTTCCCCTATTACCATTCATTGCCAGTGGTTCTTTACATCTTGGTTTATATTTGCGCTTTTTTATGTCAGAGCTTATTGTTTCCGTCTACATCTGCTTTTGAGCTTCGGGCTTTTTCTTATGCTTATTGGAGTGGCGATCCCACAAATTGCAAATTCACCATTGGCTTCCGTGTTTTATTGGGTAACTTTTCCATTCTTGTTGATCTATTGAGGCTAGGTATCATGCAATGGGTACGACACAACTGAGATAGTTTGGTTGTGCTTGTTAGTTGCTGATTTAGGTGTCCTTCCTTCCATTACAGCTATGTACTGTGATAAAAAGAGTGCAAATCAAATTCCACATAACTCTGGTAATCCATGAACGTGTTAAGCTTATTAAAACCGATTGCCATATTACGGGTCATCATTATCAGTGTGGCACAATATCTCTATTGTTTGTCCTTCTATTATATGCAGTTAGGTGATTTCTTCATAAAATTTCATACTATTTCTCGCCTCTGTCTTCTTCTGACCAAACTCCCGATGCTTGTCACTATAACATCTTGACTATGATGGGGATTTTAGAGATACGTATTAAACATATAATATGCCTTTTAGTCTTTAGCGTAATAAGGGCTATTCAGTCTTTTCTGAAATCTAAAGTTTTCACATTAGTTGTATAAAAATGCATCTTTGTAATTATATTCACTTTAGAGTTCTTTCAATACTACTTGCAGTTCATCACTTATCATAAAGTACTTGTGATGAGGCAGTGAACTAGACAAGGGTTACCGCTAGTTTTTTACACATGCAAAAAAAAAAGATACAAGACAATTCTTCATTTTATTTTATATCAGTAGGTGCTTAAGATAATATCATAATACAAATAAAATAAATTACCAAAACAAATAATTTACGGTATCCCCATCTAGAAAGATGTTTTCCTTCTACTACAGTGAAAACCATATAAAAAGTGACACGAACCATCCACGGTAGCAAGAGATCGTTTCGATATCATTGGGTTTTAATTAAAAAGCACTCAATTGAAACTAGAAAACACTCTTATTATTAAATTTACTAAAACTAAGATCTAGGGTTTATAGTTTTTCCCCAAACTTTACGTAACTCCTGGAAACTTTTTCTACTAAAACCAACCTAAGAATTAAAGCTAGAGGAGATCTCCTTTTATAGAGAAAGGAGGCTCATCACAATTGGAAACCTAATAGAAATAGGAAAACCAGTACTTGTAGGAAAAGACTACTAAAACAAATCGACTTACTAAATAAACAATAGTAACTACTAAAATAGGATAAAATAAATTATTATAAGACATATGACTACTCGCAGTGAGTTGTATTATACAATTCATACACAATTATTAGTAGTGCAAGAATGATGCAAAACCTGAGATGTGAGTCGGCTAGAAAATGAAATGAGAGATATGTTTTCTTGCATCTCATTTAACATGAGATTGAATGAGTCAATTGAAAGATCCTTAGACAGCAATTCATGCGAGTGCTTCAAGACATCCAAGAGTTTCTCTAATTCCTGAAGAAATATAAGCAGCCAATTCGTAGACAATGTCGATTAAATAAAGAAAAAAGTAATTGATATTTACTTACCACAATAGCACATAGATCCTGACACTCAAAGCGGTCAAACAAGAACTCAAGGTTCTCTCTGAACATTCTATTCATTCTATCAGTGATAAGGCTCCTAAAATCGATTGTCCTCCCCAGAAGCTACAGACCCAAACAGAAGTCTGTCAGTCTCCTTGCAGAGTACCAAATTGTAACCGAAAATAAAAAAGTGAATAATTGAGTAACTACTACAATAATATTACATTGAAAAATATCCCAAGAACTCAAACAGGTAATTGATCACTTTAAAGGCCCGATTTTAGTTTACCAAACTATGAAACTTGCCTTACTGACAGAAATTGAGACCCGTCCTAAGAAAGTTATAAATAATCTAATCTAAGAAAATTTCTTGAAGTCATGGTACCTCAAGGTTTAATAAAAGCTTTCAACACAACCTATTGCTCTTGCAAACCACCGGAAGATGTTATATATTTGAATACTGTCTCCTTGTAAGAGTTTGGTGGGGGGCCCTCCCTGAGAGGTAAAATATATTCTAAGATATCTTCTAAATATGTAGGGAAGAAACTAAGAAACATCTTTTTTTAATTTTTGTGCAGGAGAGACAAAGAAGTTTATTTTTATGATAGCCCCAAATTGGATAGGATTCCTTACTGAATGAAAGTCAAGATGGACTTGAATGTAATTGCATTGTTTGCCACTCTAGGCTTCATTGCACTCCTACTAAGCTTTCCTATAGAGCGGACTAGCACCATTTCCACGGATGCTAAAAGGGAGTTATATAATGTCATTCTTCTAATTTTCTTAAAACGGATTGGAGTATCCTCAACCCTCTCTAACCTTCCAAGAGAAGAAGACAACAGCTGGCCGGGAATACGATATATTACTATACATTTTGAAAAGAAAAAAAAAGAAGGTAAAATTAGGAATTTGAAGAAAGTTTTCTGACGGCATCAGCTATAAAGAGGATACAGGTGATGAATTTGAATAGGCCAAACGAAAAAATAACTTCAGATAAAGCAAACGCCAAGGACATGAAGGTTTTTAGAGCAACAAATAATTATGCAACTAGAAGTATCTAAACATAGGGAACCCTATTCTCTAAGTTGTGTGATCCTCACAAATAATTAAATACCATTCATACTCGTTAGTTAAAAACATTCAATCAAAATGTAACACAGTTTAGTTTCACCTTCACCCTGTTCATCTTTAGTAATGCACTCCACCTGATCGGCGGAGTAAGATATTGTTTGCCGGTTTCCATGGCAGAAAGGAAGGATGGATCAAGTAGTTCGCTACATAGGTTTCAAATAGTCAAAGACAACGAAAATGAAAGAATTATGTTAAGAACAGAAATCTAATACAGCTCCAAGACAGTTATAGTTATAAATAATTATTTAGCATACCTTGCCGCCAAGCTTTTATAGTATGTGAAAAGAGTTTCACTTAACTTCAATATAAGCTGATCAAAACATAGATCCACCTATAAAAACAATTAGATGAGAAGTCAATAAAAGCACCGTCTTTTCATTTGGCAAAAGCAGTATGTTATAAAGACAATAAATAGTTCTTCAAGAGTTGTCACACATAAGCAACATCTTGGAAGAAAGTTTTTATTTCTTATTTTCTATAACCAAGTTGGCAATTTTAATACTTTAGTTCCTTAGTGTTGAGAATTATGCAGTACTTTACAGCTAAGCTAGCGGGTGTATGTAAGTAGTACCTCAGCTTCAATCTCATCATATAGAAACCGCTGCTTGAGCACAACCAGTGCATGCTGAGCTGAATCATTATATATGTCAAGTGGAAGCATAACACTCTCAAACAGACCTGCATTTCGGGACTCGATCACATGATCTACCAGCATCCATGGAAGAGAGCATTCGATGGGGTACTGTAAAAAAAGTAGCTTGTTCAATCTTGATTCTTGAAAAGGAATATTTTATTATTATTATTACGACGTACGAAACGCTAATTGAGAACTACATGAGATCTGCACATTGAACTACTTGAGAAAAACTTGAAGAATTGATCTTACATAAGAATTGGGATTAGAAGCTCAAAGAACTAATTATATGGCATATATGTAGCTTAGATACAAAAACACATAGGGATTAATATCAGAACAGTGCCAGTTATTACCGTAATGGAAACCTAGTTTCCACTAACTTAGGCATCACCTAAGAGTAGAGAGGAGACGTATAGGAAGATCCTAACTAGAATCTAGAAGATAATCTTCTTCTGATAATTTATTTAAAATAATGATTAAAGAGGACCTGGTAGTAGCAAAAGATAAAGTTGTTGTGGTTGCATTTTGCTGCAACAAAAAGAAAAGAAATAACAAAGAAGAAGACGAAGAGCAATATAAGTGTAGCAAAGAGTACAGAAATGGGAATATATTTATACTTCCAGAAATGTTTAATTCCTGATAAATAATATCAATACCAGATAATTTCGTTAGAAATGTAACTTTTATGCATATAACAGGTGAGATTGCCCTTTCCTTGATGGTATTTCTAAAGTCATTAATGAAGGGTGAAACTTTTACTGTTATTCCTAAAACTCCGCCATCTCTATAAGATTAAATATATCGGTTTGGAGAACTAGCAAAGATAAAGTTGTCGTGGTTGCATATTGTTAAAACAAAAGAAAACAACATAGTCAAGAGCTGCATACGTGTAAATAAGAGTACAAAAAATGAGAGATTTATATATACTTACAATCACATTTTATTTCAATGTCTTGATTAATTTCTTTCGTAATATAATATTTATGTAGATATAAAAAGAGAATTCCCCTCCCTCGAGGTTATTTCGTTAGATATTGAGACATTGTGAAGCTTTTTCTTCTCAATTCCAAATACTCCACCATTTCAAGATACTGTAAAATCAAATGCAATACTGTGTACGCTGGTAAGATGTTTGAAGGTGTAACATACTGATACCATACTGGACCTACCTAAGAAAGAGCTAAGCATTTGAAAAATAAGAAAGCTAACCCAAAAGCAGTTTAAACTAGCTTACTCTAATGAAATTTGAGGTCCAGATCAGTTATACCATTTGATTATATGTTACATGAAACCGTGCAAAATAGGTCACTCTTTTTGACCCGTTAGGTAATTAGTGAATAGTAGGAACCTTCATACACAAATCCATGTGAATAACAAGAATACTATGTGCCATTGCAATAGTACATACATTTGCATCATAGGCGAGCTTTAGGCAACCTGGTAATGACCTAGGTGCGAATAGACAAATGTCTTGTGCTTAAAGCCTAAGTCCAACATAGAGAATGGGTGATCGACGTAACTAAGGCAAAGCCTAATCAAATAGCAGGCAAAGCATTGCCTACACTGCTTTAGTGTTAGTAATATCCGGCTTAAAATCAAATTCACCAAAACTCATTTGTAAATGGAAACTTAGTCATGTGGAAGAGATAGAAGCAGAATTTGATGACTTGAGTTTGACTACTACTACGTCATGAACATTGAGCAAGAATATTACTACGCAGACCAAACTCAGTCTGCTGTATTGGCGACGCTTCAAAAAGTGTTCAAACTTGTATCCCAAGGTTCACCATGCGTAGGGCTGCTTTCGGATCTTTTAGGTCATGGGTCGTCGCACCCACGACCTATGTTAGTTTATTTTAGGATATTATATTTTGTTCTAGAGAATCCTCTAAAAAGGGATTACTCTAGTAGTTTCCTGTTTTAGGAGTGCAGAGAAAAAGGTGGAGATCTCCTATATATAAGAGATCCTAAGGTATGAGGTATGTTATGTTGAGTATTGAGAGAAACAGAAGAACCCTAGGAGATCTAGAGAGAGCTTGTAGTAGTATTTTGATTAAATAAAAGAGGTCGTTATTCGTTAGTAGCTTCCGCAATCTTAATTTTTAACAGGATAGGATCGGAAAATGGCTATTTTGGAATTTTTCCAAAAAAAATTGGAAATCAAAATTTCATTCCGATCCGATTTTTTTTTAGAAATCCAAAGATAATTCCGAAATCGGAAAAGTCGGATTTTTCGGAATAATCGTGTAATACCTCATTTAATTTTGGTCATTACGGTAAGGTAAGGTAGTATTATTTTTGTGCATTAGCAGTTATATGTTCATACAATATTTTTGGTAGCTATATTAGCAACGTTGCCCACATGGTATGAGATCACACCTTAACACCTTGTGGGGTTAGGAGAACAAGAGGTCTCACGTGAGCTGCTAACTAAGGAACAAATCCTAGCCTCCTTATAAAACTATTAGAAGAGATAGAGAAAGAAAGCACTCAACCCTTTATACCTCCTCATTGTCGTCAGGAGAGAGAGAGAGAACTACTAAGAGCACTATCACAATCTGTCGCCAAAGGGAAGAAATAAAGAGAGCACGACTCATCTTTAGTATCACATTAAGGGAGAACAGTGGGAAGCAACTACACTAGGAGAACAAAAGGTATCACCCTCGTCTTTTTCCATGAGTTTATCGAGCGGTTCTACATCCGTTCTCGGTTAGTTCGACGTTGTATTTTCCACGTACATCAATTAAGGCATCTCCTCGGGGTTTATCCCTAAAAGTGTTGGTCAAGTCCTTGGATTCCGCGGAACCTTGGGCATTTCCAAGGGCTTTAAGCCCTAAAAGAGACGCTAATCTGGATAAATTCTAGATTACTTTCTGAGCAGAGGACAAAAGATTTCTAAAGTATGGTTAAGCCATATGAAAAAACTTTGTATACAAATTTACTGATAGGATATTCTTATTCACGTAGATGTAGTCCTTAAATAGCGACACATAATATGGTTACAACTTGCTATAACTACTAGTACTTGAATAGTCATGTATTAGACATACTTCGTTTGAGATTAGACAATCCTTTCTATATATTGTATCATTACCATTGCTTATGTACCCTTATCTATTATGATGAATTTTAAGGATTGTGTACTTGCATAGTTGTGGCTTGCTAACGCCTTGCGCGATATATATTTCAGGACCAGGTCATTAGCAGGGTGTTCAGGACCACTAGGGATAGTAGCTGGGAACGTGTTGTTGCGACGCTCTTTTAGTTTATTTTTGGTTTATGTGAGACGTTATCTTCTTTTATTTATTGTAGTCATATTGAATGCCATATTTCATAGGAGTTGGTATTAGACTTTTAAATTCGATTGATATTTCCGTTGCGTATATCTGTGTGGATGTAATATTATTAAATGTCATTTATTTACTACATCGTTGGGGTTCATCCGTTTTGGAATGCCCGACCTGTTCGCGGCCTCGAGAAACATATTTTGACAAGTCTCGGAATATGAATTTTGGGGCGTGACAAATCGGAAAATTCGGATAAGAAATCGGAAATAATGATTTTATGGAATTTAAATATAGGAAAAATCTTTCTTTTTTGGTCTCTAAATCAACATTCAACCCTTACTCATACTTTAGTTAAACTTGTTAGAGTGTGATGTGTATAGCCTTTGACTTTAGAGTAAGGTTCATTAAGAATAAATCATAAAACTATAAACAAAAACTTAAGAAATCAAATAGAAATATTCGGATTTTTTATACTGGAACATTTTCGGAAAAATCGGAATCACATACTTATATCCGATTCTGATCCGATTATTTTCGGAAAAAATCGGAAATCGGAAATGCAATAGAGTGATCCAAAATCAGAAAAAAATCAAATCGGATTTCAAATTTTTTAGAAAAAACTTGCTGCCCTAGCCGTGCGTGACCTTCTACTTTAGGGTACATTAAGAAAAAGAAGCCTGAATTTTGTATTCTTTACATATGATAACATTAACATTCAAGTGATTTGTAGTACAAAACATAGGGTAAAACAAATACCTCCTTTAATTCCTTTGGAAAATCCTCGAGAGTTTGAATTCAAATTTATTTTTTATCTGAGTCTAAATTCTAGACCTCCCAAACTAAGCATTCTTTTAATATGTCAAGTACTTTTACCAACAAGTAGTTATTTCAAATACAGAAGTACATCTTTACAAGTGAAAATGAGCTTAACGTTATACTCAACCGCCTAAATCATGCAGATATATGACAATGACGGTCGCATTCTCGAATTTTCAAGTATAATTTTGCTCTCAGTCCTGGGGATGCTTCCGATATTGTTTTGAAACGATACAACATTGGAAATATGCATGTATAGAAAACATATTGTTACTCAGCTTTCAGTTGGCATTGGGTTCAAGTGCAAACTTGACAAAGAGCAAACTTATGGGGGTTGGAAACGTCATGACATTTGGAACTTAGTTTCCTCCTTGAAATGTGGCACGAAAACCTTAACTTTTACCTACCTTGGTGTGCCTCTTGGGACGTCTTTACGTTGCATTGAACATGAAGCTGACTTCGGGGAAAAGAAAGATGATATTAGAGGGAGGTCCCCTAACTCTTGACAAAAGAACATTGTTAAAGTTAATCGGTTTATTATCTATCCTTATTTCACCTACCAGCAACTATGACATCAAAGCTAGAAATAATTGTTAGGAATTTCCTTTGGGATGGTAACGAGGCGACCACTTACTAAAGTGGGATTAAGTTAGTTTGGAAAAATAAGTTCGCAGATTGGAATTAAAATTCTTTGCAAAGATGAATATGGCGTTCCTTGGAAAGTGGTTATGTAAGTTGTATTTCAAAAGAGATTGGTTATAAACCAAGGTGATTAAAAATAAGTTTGGGATATGGGAACATGTTTGACTTTTGAATAAGCCCAACTTTCCATATGACATGGGATTAAGGTGATCAATCATGTGGAAAGAGTTTAAAACAGGCATTGAAATTAACATTAAAAATGGGGAAGGGATTAGTTTTTGGCACGATGTATAGTGCGATTCGAGAAAACTGTTCTCATGTATCCTTCAGTCTATAATGTTTGTGATATGAAGCTTAAGGAGTTCTAGGAAATGGAGAGGGACATGCAGATTTAGAACTTTCATTTTCAGAGAAATCTTTTTAATAGAGTAAAGATCTTGGCTTTATAATTCAAAAAGTCAATTTTCTTATATTTCATATCGGTGAGGACAATTGGAAATGGAAGTGAGGAATAACGATGAGATCGATGTGTGGTCATTTGATAGAAGTTGGGCGCTCAAGAAGAGGGTACCAAATTGTGGACTTTCCGAGATGCCTACTTTGGAGAAGGAGATTTCATCAAAGTTATTTTATTTTTTTTGGCTTGGAGGCGAACAATAACAAAAGATTAATTGAGGGAGAGGTATGGATGTAGAACCTATTTGTCGACTTTGTAACATAGTGGACTAATCTATTAATTAGTCATTCTTACATTGTATTGTGATCGAAGTGTTCAATCATTTCCTTAACCGGTGTTCTTGGGTTTTCATTTCATCTTTCAAGCCGTTTAGAATAAGGATTGGAAAAGTTATTTGGGCCTTTACTCATTATGCGATTAGATGGGTTTTACGGAAGGAGATAAACGATATGCATTTGAAAGAGAAGGTTAAGACCGTGGAAGTGATTATCTTTGACATATATACGCGACTATCTTGTATTGTTCCTAATCCATCAAAAAGTTTATTTGAATTAATCAATAGAATTTTTTACTTTCTAAAAAAAAGCAAATTAAATAGTAATATATGATTCATGTGCCCATTTCCCTGTCTCCCTCCATTACAGAATAGGTAAGAAGATTGGAAGTGATAAAGTGGGATTCCTCCCATAATTGTCTTAATAATATTAAGACTACGAACATGATATGACGCTAAAATATAAAGTTGACGCTTATCCCAATTATTTGCTAGCAATTGATGAGTACTACTGTTTTACTTTACCTGTACAACACGAGAAGATTCCAAATAAAACTCTCTGAACCAGAGGAAAGCAAGGTCCGTTAATTTTCCAATTGTTACTGCAACAAAGTTAAATTAAATTGTTCGTTAAACGTAAAATGTGATTTGGGAGCTATATTTGGGATCTATATTTTAACTTTAGTCATAAACTGAATAAAACAACCCAAAACTTCATAATGAAAAATAAATAATAAGGAATCATAAGAGTAAAACTGGAGTTTTAATATAGTAGTTAACTCGTTAACACTGTCACATGATTTAATTTCAGAGAAAAAACAAAATGCCATATGAAAAGAAAAGAAAAATAATGTGACTGATACACAAATATTTCAAAAGATAATGTTGGCAAACTGGTATAGTTGTTACTTTTCTGAATTCCACGGTAGCCAACTGCGTTCTAAAGCCAACGGGGGTCACTACATAAAATATTCCCAATTGCGGTTGTAACACTTTCCATCGGGTCTCATGTGTTCTTATGTGTTAATGAAGTCCCCTTATTAACACATTCCTCATTGCGTTACTTTTACATAGTGGCTAGCCATGTAACATAGAAACGGGTACGCGTGTCGGACACAGTGACTTCACAACAAGTGAAAATGCGAACACGACAAAACACTTTAGATTTTTTTATTTTTTTATTTTTTTTAACATTTTTAGACTCCATCTTATTGTCTTGTTTCCTGCATATATATCATATATGTATACTATGATTTTATACATTTATGATACTATACTTATGTTAAAATCTTACACACATAAAGTGAAATAAACATAGTTTATTTACACCTAATAACAAACATAGAAACAATGATTAAACTTAGTAGGACTGACTACCATGTCTAACCAATTGGAAACTTTATAAATAAGATATGTCAAAAAAATGATGATCTAAGCAAGTGTCGGTGAGATGGAATGTCGAAGTGCCCGATACATATGGACAAAAAAAATCAAATATGGAATGTCCATGTTACATGGATTGTAGAGAGTATGGTATAAGTATAAGAGAGTAGTTTGTGAAGCACCATATTTACGGTGCACTCGGTCACACTATATGGTAGTCGACTAGGTTAAACTAGTCTTTCTTGTAAGAGTTAGAAATTAATATTAGTTTTACTTGTGAGCACTTAACTCTTTTTCCCTATATTGTAGGCTATATATATATATTAGTCTATAACCTATAAAGCACTCTCACTTACTATTGTTTACTTCTCTTCCTTTTCGGTGGTCTCTAAAGCAATCATGGTCCCAGAGCCCACAAATTCAATCGATTGGGGATCTTTTTTGGTTTCATATTGAATAATTATTGGGCATTTGATGCGCTTGATTTCTTAAATCTCATCTTATCGACTTTGACTCTCTGAAATCAGTTTCTCCAATTTGCTAAGATTGTTGTAGGTCTCAATCGGCAATGGGGATAGTATTTAATTCTGCAATTCGAATATGCGAATTAGATTCTTTATGATGTTCCGACTTCGTATCCATTTATGGTTCGTATTTGCTACCTTTGTGTCCATACTCAATTTCATTTTTGATTGGGACAGTAGCTAATTTAATCAACTTGGATGCGTCATTCTGGTCACTTGATTCTTAATTTATATGGCTAATACTTCTGACTAATAATTATCCATAAGTCTTGATAATATCTATCTAATGGGCAACTATACAAAGAGTTCAAAACCTAATTACATGCATACTTTACTTTTCTAAAAATGGACACATTATCTTTTATAGAAACAAAAGTTAAAACAGATTGAATGAGAAAATAACCTGTGTAATCTAAAATATGTAAGAAAAAGGTAAGCTTGTAAAAGAAGGTTTCCAACTGCTTCAGATCGTTAATAGAATGCTCTGAGCCATTGTCCCGAAGAGCCCACCGGGCTTTCTTAAATTATTCCCAGAGACAAGCTCGTATATCAGGAATTGCAGGCAATGAATCTGAAAAATAATTAGAAAAATATGAAAGAAGTAGAGAATAACGTAGTTACGGTAAGAAGAAATCACCATAGGTTGCTTCAATACTCCTGCAACTGCGATCATGGCCGCAAACAGTATCATTTTTTATATAATGGTCTTTCCTTAGCTCATACCAGTTTTTCTAGTCAATTTATTTTCTTCATTCTCCTACTATTTATTTTCTTCATTTGATAAATAGAAACCTGTGCAGCTGTTGGGGAAACCGGTCTTCGATGAAAAAAAGTCGCCTCCCGTTCTTCAACTCCATTGGGTTCAGACTTGCTTGAATTTGCCATCCAGTCTGCTGAAAGTGTTCGCATATCAGACAGTATCCTGAAATTCCAGATAACACGTCAATTTTTTATCAGGAAAAAAGATATGCTGCCTTCATACAAAGCACATTTATACAGATTTGCCAGTTTGCATTCTTCAAAATAAATGTTTATTAGCACCAAAAAATGTTTTCTTTATATTCAGACATGCACATAAGCGATACCCATAGACATGTAGATTCTATTATACATTACCAATACCTGACTTCAAAAGATTCACAATAGATACTTTTAGGTTTGTCATCATAAGCATAAATGACTTTCCAATGCAATTTAAAACAAAGCCAACTCATCTCAAGAGTATAGGCTTCAACATGAATGTTGTAGGTATCTAAATATGCATGTTTTGCATGTACAAAAGTGCATGAAAACAACAACCCGAACTACTTTCCATATTCTAATATACTCTAAGCAGAATAGATATTCTTAGGTTTATCATTGCCTAAATGCATAAATGCCCTTCCGAGGATATCTAGAAGAAAGTAACCTACACTTAGAAGTGAAACATTTTCTTGAGGAATCATTGATAAAATCAGAAGTTTCCAAGAACGGAAGATATAACATGGAGGCATAAAAAGGAAAACTCTCAACATGAGGCATGTATGAAAACATCTCCAGACACCCAGTAATATGCTGATCAGATCATCCAAGGGAAAGCCAGTGCACAAATCACTCTCACATTTAAAAAAGTAGGTGCTCCCAAGGAAGTCCAATGAGCACCCATTAGAGGCATATTCCGTTTTTTTGCTGTTTTGTCCGCTGTAAATCTATTTCCCTCCAAATGTGAGAGAATTTAAGACTTGAAAAGATGCTCTAGTTCACTCCCAATCAACTTTAAGTCTCCCTCGTACCTCTTCGTTCACAACAAGGTTTATAGCTGCCGCTGAGTCTGATTTCATCCATGCATGATCCCACCTGTTTTGAACCATCAAGGAAGAGCTACCACAATGCCCTTGCATTCAGCAATGACGCAAGTAGCCACTCCTAGGCCTTAAATTCGATCTTTTCTATCTTAACCCATAAAGTTTTGAACCGCATTATCAACTCCTGCCACCCCTGAAATTTCAATCGGCAAGGGAGTTGAGTTTCATCTCTCTATACCAAGGCAAAATCCACCTACAGCATCGAATTCATGGGGTTCCTCTAAGCTTGGGAGTTATTCACATTGATGCTACGATTGCACGGTATCTTGGTAAGTCTCCATTGTTTAATTGTTAATAAGTCAACTGTTAGTACATGTTGACTGCATAATAAGATGGGCTGGGCTTCGTAGATATCTTTGCACCAACTAGAGGGAGATGTTGACAGGGCAAAGTTGTAATTAGTTATATCGTACAGGGATCTTGTGCAGAAGTATGCAATTCACAAATATATTTTTTATTGATTCATGAAAGAAATCATGGGGCTGACATGGAACCAACCCATTCAGAGATTATACAGAGCCTCCAACAAAATGCAGAACAGACTTATCCACCCTTACAGCTTCCCATATGTCAACAGGTATATCCATTACAGAATTAGTAAATAAATCAAATTCTGTTATACCAAGTTAAGAAAGTAAATCAGCTAGGCGAGTCTCTTCTCTGACGATTGTACCATAACAATGCTTGTCGCGTCACCAATCATGCAATTTCAAACCAGGTATTTTTCAGTGACTAAGGCTGTGCTTGGTTCGGGGTACTGGGATGCATTTCGCAAGGAGCTGCGATTGTAATGAGGTGCAATTAGGGTTGTTCAAGGGTCAGGTCGTCCCGGCCTAACCAGGTTACATATTTCTGAACCCGGACCCGAGCTGGACTGGTCCCAAACCCGAACCGGAACAGAGCCGGACTAAGTCGGGTTGGGCCGGGTCTTAATTCGGGGTTTTTTTTTTTAATAAAACTTAAAATTTTCTTATAAAAAAACCCAAGAGCATTCATCATAGCTCCAAATCCATTCAACATCACATTGGCATCATCATCAGTGAAATTGAAGATATGAAGATGCACTAAAAAAAAAATGAAGATACCATTCAACATCTGAAGATACCATCACATTGGTAAGGTATCTTCAAAAAAAAATGAAGATGCACTATTTTTAGGTCTCAAATCCATTCATCACTAGTCTGTTCTTGGAAGCATACAAGATATGAAGATACCATCAATCAAAAGCACTTCTAATCTGGCATCGATAGAAGCACCCAAGTTCACAGCTACCTTTTCAATGGTTTCCATAACCGCCTGTAGGGTTCACTTTCATCTTTAACAAAAACGATCTCAGATCTACCCTTACGAAGCACCATGGCATCTACTCCATGAATTGGAGTGTCCGTCGTGATAAGAAGTACCGTCTCGTCATCGCTTCTTTCTTTGAACAATTCCCTAATCACATCTCTCCTTTGAAGTACCCTCCTATTAATGGTGAGATCAGATTTGACCCACATCTCTCCTTGAAAAATTTCAACAGCAAGTATTATATTTCACGGTCCTTGAGGAGGATATCTCAATAAGGTTACCACTAATTCTCTTCACTCCGCCTCGTCTTGCCAACCTTCGAATCGCAGGCTTAGTGATTCCCTGAATGTTTCTCCATTGTCAGTAAGGAGGAAGGGAGGAGTGATTTCTGAATCAATAGAGGGAGGAGAGAGGAGTAGTGGAGTACATTAGTAAGAGAAACAATAATATCTAAATCGGATCGGGTCGGGTCCTCAAATCTGAGGCCCTAAACCGAATCCGAACAGGTTGTGACCGGGTCTTCAAAGTAAAAACCGGAACCGACCTGGCTGCTCTTCAAGCCTAAATTGAACCGGCCGGTCCGGTTCGGTATGGGTCGGTTCCTCAGGTTCGCGGGTTTTGTGTACAGCCCCAGGTGCAATGCACCATCTTGCAATGTATTGACGAACGGGTGATTGGTTCGGGTGTCTTTGTGCATAGCTTAAATTTCTAAAAAAAAAACCAATTCAAATGCTCTATATCTATATCCATTAATAGCAGAAGAGGGAACTCTTGAATTTCTTTAGTTTCTAACTTTTGACCGGAGAGAGAGAGAGAGAGAGCTGATTGCAGGCATGATTTTAATTAGATCTACACAAAAAATATTGGAGAAGTTTTCAAGTCCAGGATATTTCAAATATCGCGCTCGCAATGGTCGACTGTAATCCAGTGCAGACCCTTTTTTGCTGCAACCGGGTGCAGTGGATTTGTTAACAGAAGTGTAGCCTCCTGCAAGCTAGTGCAATGCACCGCCATGCATTCGACCAACCAATCAGTTGAAAAATTCAAACGACTACAAGGACTTGCATTTGCATCGCCATGCAGCAAACCAAGCACAGCCTAAGGTACCACATTGTGTGTTTACACCAAGGAAGCAGCACCATGGAATCCAATTTTACAAGGAGAGAAAAGAATCCACCATGAAAGCATCTTTGAAGCCCTTGCGACGGAGCTGTCATCGCTGCTAGAATACTATTGCCAGTCCCACAGTTACCAGGACTTTCAAGAACATAGCTATCTGTATTGAGTTTGCAACCAATAACTGGTTTTTCAAATTTCGTTGAGCTCTTGAGAGTGTTCAACAACGATTTGTCGCCCGATATGCCTCCATTATGGAGAAGGTTGATATGCATCGCCGACAAGCTAATTTCCAACCATAGGATTTGGTTATGTTTTACTCTGAGAAGGAACGACGTTCTGTGATGTTCTTGAAGTTACAGCTATAGCGTACAGGCATTTTTGTTTGATTCAACGTATCGGAGAGAATGCTTGTAAATTAGACCTCCCACCACAGTTGCGACGATCACGAGTTATGAATGTCAAACTACTTTCACCCTTTTAACTTGTCTTGTTACCGCAACATTTTAGGCCATATCCGGGAGAACCCATTTGCACAGGCTTTGTGAAGGATGTCCGGTCTATACCTAGTCGGGGTATATATTTTGTGTACAAGATTACATTACGCATGACATCGATCTCATATGCAACTTTTCTAATTGGACCCAACTTTCTATGATCATTACACGGTGTGTGAGAATTTGAAGTCAAACTCTTCTTAGAAAGGGAGAGTTAATGTCACGGCTGGAAGGGTCGTCTCCCACCCATCACCAGTTTTTCTTCTTAGTTCCTAATTCCGTTAGTATTGTGTTTCTATTTTAGAGAAGTGTTTTATTCTTATAAATTGGTCTTATTTGTCTTGAAGTTTTAGCAAGTAGTTTTTATTGAGATGAAAGGGTTTTGTTAAGTTTGGGGGAAAACTATAAATTCTAGTTTATCAATTTGATTGAATTCTTTAGTTTGAAACTTCCGCCAAATTAGTTTTATCATGACTACTGTGAAGACCTATAGGAAAACGATTGTAAACATTTTATGGCATTTTATACAAATGAATGGATTTTATAGAAGAAAAGGAATGATCGACATTCCAAGGAAAAAGCAAAGACATTTTGTTGGAAAAAAATCGACAAAGCATTGAATTAATAATTGGAAATATAAAAATTGAAATTTACTCAAGCAAACAAAATCTTATTTCCTCTATCAAATCAACTACCAAAAGAGACCATAGCCTTTATTAATATAGATCTAACAAGAATTCCTAGATTTTCTTAGGATTTCTGTAAAAGAATCTAGTAAAACAAAACCTATTGATATAAAATAAACTCCTAAAACAATAAAGAAACAAAATAACAATCTAAATACTCGAAAATAGACCTAATAATTAACGAAAATAAAAGTAAAAATATTAACAATTTTAGGGGAGGGTGGGATATGGATAACACATGTCTCGATGTGCTCTTACATTACAATAAGCAAGATTATTTAGGATGTTTATGCGGTTAATTTATATTGGGCCACAATACTGAAGATTATATGAAGACTTAGGAGTGAGGCTCAAGAATCTTGTCATTAGGTCTTTCGATGCTTTTGCCTTTGGCTGAAATAAATAGCTTTCCACCTTGGAAAATTTTCTTTATATTACGAATAAATTTTACCTTTCCAACAAACAAAAAAATTAGAGCCTAGATTGTGGTAGCACATGTATTTTATGAGTCCACAATCCACACTCATGGTTCTCTTTAGAAAAGTTTCTATCTTAATGAGCCTAATGGAATTGGAGGATATCCAAAATACTGTCAATATATCATATTTTAGGAGGTGCATATGATATTTTCAGCGATACATTTAAAACAATTGATATCTTAATTTATTTATCTTTTCAAAGTGGGGTGTGTGTGTGTTGGAGTATATAGTGTGTCTACACATATACACCTTCCTTAGTCCCACATTGGTTAGTAATAGAAGTAGTTTAGTGACCCATGCTATATAAAATAAAGCGCAGTAAAGCTTATAATAATTAGTATCTTGGAATATCAATATTTTCCTCCCCTTATTGTTTCAACACATCCCTAGGCAGTCCAAACTCCTTTTCAGACAACCTAAGCAATTCTCTGAAGATGTCGTGGTTCAAATATGTCAAGGGGACAACAAACCGATTCTCGTCTGCAGTGTATAAAGCAACATGACCTTAAACAACAACCCGATTTTCATCAGATAAGGCAACATGACCCTTATCCACCAAGAGTTTATTTCGTTTATCACCAACTATATCATCGGCTCTTGACAGCACGGTTCTTCCCCTCCTAATAACCACCACCTCACGCAACTTTCTCGCTATCTTCATGAGATTCTTTGTGTTGATCATGTTTGCTTATTGAAGAGGATTTTGAGTAGCAATGAAGAGGAAAATATTGATATTCCAAGATACTAATTATTACAAGCTTTACTGCCCTTTAAACAGGGGGTCACTAAACTACTTCTATTACTAACCAATGTGGGACTAAAGATAGAGATTATATGTGTAGACACACTATATACTCCAACAGTGTTTGTTTTTTTTGCATTAAATTTGGCAAAAAAACAAAATATTTCTATATGCTGAATTTTGCAAGGGTCCATGTATCAATCTACTTTGGTATTTTCAACCTTACCTAGGGGTAAGAGCCAAGTCGTACTCTAGACACTTACTTTCCTAATAGGAAGTTTTACAATATACTGTATAACCTTTTTAATTAAGACTTTTTAATATCAATTTTCTCTAGAGCAAAAAAAATATATAGAAAAAGAATTACAACTGTGTACCTTGAAAGATCCTTCTTCTTCCGGAATGTTGTCCGCAACATGGTAGCTAATTTATTCTGAACAAAATCTTGGACCTCAGCATGGATTGTTTCCCATAAAGCATCGGCCACTGCTGTATGACATTTTTGCATCATCGAACCAACGTTCTTTATGTAACTTACGAGTTCTACTAGGGCCTTCCTTTCCTCTGCATTATAATTACAGCGTACCACCTACAGAATAATATTAAATAGAGCATACAATCATCCACAAAAATCCAAAGGTAACTAATAAGTAGGAGGAATGCTAAGACTAGAAGCAACTTTAATAAGATTTGAACCATAAAATTAAGTACATCTATGGACGTATGCTCAAAAACTGTTAGTGTTCAAAGATTTACAACCCTTTGTCCGAGAGATGTTAGTGCTCACAGATTTACAACCTTTTTGTCCAAGAGATTTAGAGAACGGTTCAGATCTGATTTAGAGAGGTCTTCGGGCCTTACTAGACACCCTCCAGTTTAACACAATTAGAAGTTAAGTAGGAGTGCTGAACTTAGAGTGATCAGAATTGGCAGTAGCCTCTATAACACTCTTTAAAATAAATCTTTGAGTATCAAGAAGAACTATGAAAACCCTTACAAGAAAACTCAAAGATAGGAATATTGATTATTAAGTGGGAAGCACATTTACATATTCAACATTCTGTCCGGTAGGACACCACTGACATATTGCGGTTAGGTATTTCCATTTCACACTTATCCTTAAGATTATGGCTGAGAGTATTGCTTTGCTTGCTCATCTCCTCTCTCCAAACATAAAACTGAACCAGCCAACCACCAAAAGGATTCCCGGATTATTGCTCATAGAAAGCTATTGGAGCAACCAGTCACATCCTCAAGGCCTATGACTTTATTTTCTGCAAGGGTCTTCCTCCAGATATATGATCTTATGCAGCAGTTTGAAGCTTGAGTCTTCTTCAGGCCATGTTATGAGTACAGAGAAAACAAGTCTCTTTTGGATCACATTCTTGGCTTCATGGTGTGGAGACACACTTACACTAGTTCTTTATAGTTCAAGGAAGCGTATAGTCATGCTAGGAAGAGGGTTGCTCCAGTTTCTTGCAGTCCTTATGACACTCATTTATCTCTCTTTGTTTGGAGTTACTCAATGATAAGGTTCCTACTTATGATCAGCTTAGATTGACTGGCATGCCAATTGAATCTGACACTACTGGAAGGAATCAACCTAAGAACAAGTCTAACGAGGGTGGTCTGGATTATACAATATATAAATATATCTCTGCGAAACATAAAATCCTCGATGGGGTCATCCCAAAATGTCATAGCATCGACTACCCCACAAGAAATCCATCTGAACCAGAGGAACCATCATCTCGGGAACTAGCAGTAACCCTACTTTCTCATCAAAGACTACAAAAGGTAGCTCATCAATCCTTGGAAGCTGTGGAATATATACTCTTCTCTTTGAGGGTCTATGTTTAGTTGTACCCTACCATTTATTTCATGATGTACCGGTCCATGTTAGTAATAACTTTCCTTCTCTGGTTAAAGAGATGTCCCTAAACTTCAAAAATCATCTCCACAACGATGAGGGCGACCGAGGATGGGTAGAGACAAAAATGATAGAAAGAGGAGTACTTTTTTCTGCCAAATGGTGGAAATGGAGAGTACGAGGGGAGACTGCCGCTTTTCCGGGCTCACAAGGTTTTGCGAAAAAGGATACCGTCCAATGTCTCTTTTCTTTTCTCAGAGGTTGGCTTCTAGATGATCATAAATGACATGCTGAGAAGAAGAGACATGAGTGTGAGCGTGGCATCATGTTTACTGTGCTGGTTGGGAGAGGAGACCTTTGACCACTTTATCCTTCAATGTTTTCTCAGAAATGAGAAATCGGTGTGGAAGGGTTTTCTGAACCTCTTTGGTGTTCATTGAATGTTCCAAGGTGGCTTCATGAGCACCCTTGAAGCTTGATGGAGCAAGGCTTACCCAAATAAGATGGAAAAGAGTGGGGTACCTTAGACCATTTCCATATGAGTGGATTCTAAGAAAAGGGAAAAAAATGCTATCGAGGGGAAAGCATAGACTCCTTTACGCAGTAAAAAAATTTAGCGTTGTTATCTGTACTGGGTATTTACCCTTGATCTTATGAGGGGTGGCATTCGAGGATCTCCAGTATGAGTTTTTTGTTTAGCTCATACGAAAGCTTTTTGTTTCAGGTTGTAATATACTTTCCTTCTGGGAAACTTCTTTTATGTCGTTATAATTGCTCTTGCATTCTCAAGAAAATGATTGTTCTTACCTTCTCAAACAATAATGACACTCTCTTTGAGTGTAAAGTAAACAGATTAGAACATATACAATCAAGTTCATATTATAGTAGCAAATAACTATATAATGAGCACCTTTTCGTAGTCAGATAAAGATGAATTCTCAAGAGATTCCACAGGCGATGCATCTTTACAGGGACGAGAAAATTTCCAAGCACATTGCTCCCAAATACGTCCTGTCCATCTGCTTAGAAGATGAAAACCTTCAACTATTATATCATACATGTTTCCTTTGACTTCCTTGCACCACTCAATATCAGTACCATCGGCTGACTTTAGCAAGTCAAGCTGAAAAAAAGAAACCAAGAAAAAATTAGTGAGCAAATTAAACCTATTTTCTAAAAGCTTGTTAATCGGAAGACTGAAACTCAGGGACAAAATCACTTGTTTTAATGCACAGAATGGACAAAATTGCTACATCTTCTATGTTTGCAATATGGTTACACTTACACCACATTGGTGTACAAATGACAATCAAGGATCGGCAGGATATGGGAATACCTTATTTGCCGATGAAGCAAAGCGAATCAGGAAATCATCATGCTCAGCACGAATAGCTCCAATGTGGTTGACAATCAAGTAATGTCTCTGACAAGTGATTCAAGTTAAAGTTTCCATTTACAAGAGGAACTACTGAATTTAGAAATACAGTTACTATAAAAGACACCGCACAAAATAAACCTATATGTTCATATTAATATCAATTTTTTCAGGATATTCTTGCATCTCACGGAGTGGCAGCTCATGTGGGGCTGGAAGACCGAGAAGACGAGTTTGGCTTGAGAATTTTTGGAAGTACATTGATAGCTCTTTCATGATTGCAGCGGGGGATAGGTGAAGATCAGGGAACGCAGGAATAACAGGGTCATTCTGCAAAAAGGACAGAAAGTTGTAACATCCAAAAAAACTACAACACTGAAACATGAATCTGGCAATTAATCATTAAAGCTAGATAACTATAATAATTCTTTATAGAATACCTTAAATACACTGATAAGCCTGTTGATCTTCACTCTCTTATATAGAGATTCGCCGTCTTTCTCTGAAGATGTAGCTAAAACAACAAGAACTGGTAAAACACGGAGAAGAAGATGTCGCTCCGGAAAAAGAAGAGCAAAATCCAACTCCAAAGACTCTACACAGAATATTATGAGAACATGAAGAATATCTTCGACGCTAATGTTGGGTCAAGGAAAAAACTGTGAATTATACAGAACCAGTACCCTAACCAGGTAATAATAGCTAGATCATGTCCAAATAACTTACCTAGAAAATACTAACGATAATATAACCTTTAAAAACTTTTAACTCGAATGCCAGAAACTTCGGACTAGAGTAATAAGACTGTATACATTAAGGATACTTGTTCACACGGAACATTTCCACATTCAAATTCAATAAAATAGCCCATCTGGTACTGAGAAATATCTGCAAATCGTATAAGAATATAACCAAGTCAAGGGAGAGAACCAACAGAGAAGGTGAAAAAATATGCTCTGCTGCAATAAAACAACTTTGGTTAACTGACTGTAATTGCTCTAAATACCCTACTTTAGATGTCTCTACATGAACTCAGAAGCATAAAGATTTTCTATTTTGAGAATAAAGACGTTGATAAGTTGATCCTTCATAGTGATGGTATTGCTTCCTTGAAGTTACAGTAACAAAATATTTTGAAATGAAGGATTTGGGTCCTCTTTGATATGTTTTAGATATTGAAGTACCATATTCTCCCTAAGATTATCTTCTGTCTAAGTCCGAGTATGTGGTGGATGTTATTTCTCGAGCTCGTCTTAGTGATTCAGAAAACACTGAGACTCCACTAGAGCTTAATATTCGTTATACTCCTTCTGATAGTGTTTCACTTGGATGACCTACTCTTTATCGGGTTATTGGTTGGCACTATGATAGTGTATCACTTCTGATAGTGTATCATTCTTTATTGGATGATCCTACTCCTTCTGATAGTGTATCACTTTAGTCTCTCTCATTATCAATGGCGAGATTTTGCATGTGCGAAATATACTGTTAGTCCCAAAAAAAAATTCCTACTACTCCATTCATTGAGCAACAGTTATTCGCATATTGTGTTATTTTCGTGGTACGTTATATTAGAGTTATTGTTTTTGCATCTACTCTAGAACTTTGGGCTTTATTGACGCTGATTGTAGTGGTGAACCCAAAGATCGTAAATCCACCACTGGGTTTTGTGCTTTTCTGTGTGACTCTCATTTTCTAGATAAGCAAGTAGTACGATATAGGTTTTCCGTTCTTCTACTGAAGTTGAATATCGTGCAATGGCCTTGACTACTGCTGAGATAGTTTGGTTGTGTTGGTTACTTGCTGATTTGGGCGTATCTCTTCCCTCTGTTAAACCTATGTATTGTGATAACAAGAGTACAATTTAAATTGCACATAACTTTGTCTTCAATGAACGTGCTAAGCATATTGAGATCAATTAGCATGCTACGCTTCACCATTCTTAACATGTCACCATCTTTCTACCGATTGACCCTTCCACTTGATTTCCACACAAAGTCCCATACTATTCCACACTTATGTTTTCTTCTTGGCAAACTCTCGATGCTTCTCACTGTAATATCGTGAGTTTGAGAGAGAGAGATACGTATTAAACATATAATAGGACCTATTTAGTGTTTTGTGTTGTCTATCTAATTAGGATGATTTACTCTTGCTGTAACTTTAGGGAGATTTAGCCGATGTGGACATTCATTTTGTTCCTTATGAATTCTATTTTGGACTTCCCATCTTTGCCTATTTTTAAATTTTAATATAGTAATATACCTTCACCCCATCAAAAAGAATAAGAAATTAATAGCAAAAACATGAATAAAAACTGATTTCGTAAACATCAAAAGATATCAACCCATCAAACCTGTAAATCATCCAACTCCTCCCTCATTGAATCTGTTTCTTGCCATTGAGCACTAATTTGAGTAAAAGTCCTGATAAATTGAGGATTAGTCAAAAAATTATATTGACTTTAAACTAATGCTCTACGTGATATTTGATGAATGTAACACAACCTGTCAATGTTTGGGCTAGAAAGACACTACTTACGATATAGCACGATGCAAATTAACCCAGAATGGTACTTTATACTTGTGAGTACACATATCAAGCATTAGCAAGAAGCCTAGTATCTCTCTCAGCTATAACCATGAGCTATTGACTTTTGTGCTCTCACTCTCTCTTCCCCTCACTCACCCTTCTCCAGGCCAGCTCTTTTGTCCTTACATCCAAGTGGCTAAACAGCTCTGGTTTAGGCAAGTCTCCGAAGAGACCTCCGAACACGCTCTGCACTCAAAACCCCACATGTATGAAGACCTCATCCACCCCATGTCTCCTACAAATTACAAAAATGGCTGGTTAATGTGTAGTGTTTGGTAATGGTCAGTTTAATTTGTGACACCATTGGATGGCGGAGAACCATAGATCGGAGTACCATTAATGTTGGATTGACAGAGCTTTAAAAGAACTTTTTTTTTGGGGGGGGGAGTCCACGGACACAAAAATTAAATCCACTGATAGGAGTGACTTTTGGCAACTCTTGTAGGACCTTCAGTCCGGTTAACTGCAAAAATGAGGGGGGGATGAAGAAAAATGGATTAACAGAAACAAAGATAAGAAGTTATCAAATGCAAATGGAGTACTCCTCCAGATAAAAAAAATCCTGATCAACATAGATGGAGAGCACAGGAGGCTGAAGGCAATAATTAGAGCTCGTAATGGAGTTGCATATACTTTAGGAGCTAGGCACATTATGCAGAGGATAAGGAAACTCGTCACGTAGTTGAAGAATATGACACTACTCATGTGTTTAGAGAAACTAATAAAGCAGGGAACCATCTTGCAAGTCTTTATTCAAAAATATCATTTGTACAGATTGTGCCTAGTTCCTTTGCAGAGAGGATCTTAACATCATTGACTTTTATGATGTAAGTGGTAAACTATATAAGATATTGTAACACTCGGTAACAACTTCAGTGCTTAATATGTTGTTGGGGTCTCCTTAACCCTGCTCATTAACCAGAAGAAAAAAAGGTAAGACTGATGCATCACGGTTCCTCACTATGTGTACGTAGACCTAGAGAGAGGGTCTTTCTCTCTCTCTCTCTCTCTCTCTCTCTCCCCACGCCAAAATCGACGCCACCCTCTATTTGTTTCGTTTTATTTTATTTCAAGATTTAATGTAATTAGAACGTGGGATAGTGCATTATATGTTGGAGAGGGTTCCTTGTAATTAGGATACCAAGTTGTACATAGATTATAGCTTATTGCTATAAAAGCTATCCCTAGGGTTGCATGGAGGGTAGTTGTTTTCAGTCAAATCATGTTTTTTGGGTACCCCCTCCAATAAATGTGATAAAAATTTATTGTGATGGATCATCCTTTGGCAACCCTGGACCAGGTGGGTATGGAGCTGTTTTTAGGAATCATAACTGTGAGGTGTTGGGGGTTTTAACTATAAACATTCCACACACTACATCATATTATGCAGAGTGTGTTTCTATAGTGGAAGCTTTGATCAGAGCATGGCTTAAGGGTTTCAGGGAGATATGGTTGGTTTCTGACTCTGGTGTAGCAGTACAAGCTTTTAATTCTGACCAAGTACCATGGCAGTTAATAGCTATTTAGAGATTTATAAAGGGGGCTTTTATCTCAATTGGGATTAACAAAAGTTTGGAGGGAGCAGAATTTTAGTGCAGACCAAGCTGCAAAAAGAGGAAGTTCTATCGCTGCTGAGGAATTAGAATGGCATGATGACCAGACTTCATCACTAAGATAGAGCTCCCATTTGTTGAGTACTACAGATTTCAAATGTAATAGGGCTGTGATGTTGCACATGATTTAAGGGGCCATGGGGTGCCAACCTAGTTGGGGTGTCATGGTAACGTAATGATGCACTAGTCCTCTTTTATTTGGCACTTCTTCCTTTCACGATGTAAACCTTATCTCTTGTACTTTCTCTTTTCACCTATTTATAAAATCAAAATGCTCACTAAGCAGAAGAAGAAAAAAAAAAATCAGTTATAGGGTTATTTGGTTATTCAATAAAAAGGGTTCAGAGACTACTCAACGCGTTTGAATTCGTCAACATATAACATTAAACACAGTATACATACCTCTTATACCAAGAAAAGTCATTTGGAATGCTTGCTTTCGCATTTTTTAGATGATCAAGTTGCACCAAAACATCAAACAGGTTTAACATGGACCTGATGTAGGTTGGCAATATAAATTAATTCAGATAGACAAACAGGACCTGCCAATTAACTCCACTTACAAGAAAGTACAAATATCCTTAACTACAATCATAACAACTGAAGTTACGGAGAAAAAGGCATTTTTATATACAGAATTAACATAATTATCTTATGAACCAAATGAATGAAAATATTGATTGATACAATATGCTTTAAGAGAGTTCTCTATGCAAAACATAAGATTGACACTCTCTCGGACAGAAGGGAAAGAAATGGACGGCTTAATCTACACAATATGGTTTTAAATAGGCCCACGTTGTATATCAGCCCCCTCCTCTTCTTTTAAAGAAGGAAATGAGTAATAGGAAATAGCCATTGCCATAGTGATAAGTTCGAAATTGACAAAGAAGAAACACTGACCCTGGGTTTTCTCGCTAGGCATCATTTATCTCTGAAATTCACCAAATCTTTTAACAGTTTACTTGTAAAAAAAAATTTCAACATGTCTCCCTACACATGGAAATCCAAAGTTTGTTTAATTTAAAGTAGGTGTCTGATTATTTCTCCAGCTCGTTCATCTTAAATTTATTTATTTCAATTATGGATTTTAATATGTGAAGAGTATTCTATCCAATTTGCCTATATATTTTATGTCACTTTTTCTTATTCCGGCTTTGGTAGCTGGAAGATTAGAGAGATTGGCTCGCAATTTTATTTGGGATGGGCAAATGGTGAGAGGAAAATTCAATTATTGAAATGGGAATGTATTTGTCTACCGAAGACGGAAGGAGGATTAGGATTGAGGTATTTCAAAGAAATGAATATGGCATTGTTGGGTAAGTGGCTTTGGTGATCCGACGAACTTCCGGACTCCAAAAAAAAATGGCTTTGGCGATTTGTACATGAAGAGCATAGCCTTTGGAGACAAATTGTGGTGGCTAGGTATGGATTATTAGACGGGGATTGGCTTCCAAGAGCGACTTCTATTCCGTATAGATTTAGCATATGGAGAGGTACTAGTAATGCTTCTCCCGGTTTTTTCGAAGGCATAGACATGATATTTGGCAATGGGGAGAGAATTCTTTTCTAGCGCGATATTTGGTGTGATGCTCTTCCGCTTGTTGAACGGTTCCCGGATAATTATATAGGCATGTCGTTGAAAGCATGGGTACGTATTCGAGTTTGGTATCAACAATGGTAGTAGCATTGAGTTGAACCTTCATCTTAGTAGAACATCGGTTTATGATTGGGAAATGGATGATAAAGTTGTTATTTTTCTATCAATTTCTATGACATTAACTACAAATCAAGATCGTTGGAAATGGAAGTGGACCAATAATGAGAGATTTCGGTAAGATCTTTTAGCGAACAATTGGTACTATCAAGAGAAGGAATGATGGATGCAAGATTTAGAGAGTTTCCTGTTAAGATCGTATGGCGCAAAGATCTCCCTTCTAAAGTATCTTTTTTTCTTTTGGGGAGCTGTTTGGGGAAGAATTTTCACGAGAGATAATTTGAGAAGGAAGGGTATGGATGTGCCAGATATTTGTGCTCTTTGCGGGGATAGAGTTGAATCCATTAGTCACATTTTTTTTCATCGCTCTTTTGCGGTGTTCTCTCAATATTTTGATGATGTTTTGAAAAGTTGGAGGAATTGTGCGTTCAAACACAAAGTAGCACAAAATTTGTGGTTTCTTCTTCGGAGAATTTGAAGTGAACGCAATGTAAGAGTCTTTTAACAATAAAGGTGCTACACTTTAGGGAGTGATAATGGATACGCTTGGCACTATTTCTTATTGGGTTAGTGGAAATCCAGCTTTCCGTGGACTATACTTTAACGACTTTGTAATTAATTGGGCTGGTTTTCTTTCCTTGTAAATTCCCATTTGGGCTACTGAACTTTGCTCTTGTTTAATACACTAATATACTTTTATCTTTTCAAAAAAAAAATATTGGTACTTTTGTTGAGTTTGAAAATTCGAGTGCTTACGGTAGGAGGCACCACGTATAGGAGAATTGCCCAACCAATCCATTTGCTTAGGTTTAGAAATAAACACTTTCAGGGAGAGAGTAGGTCGCATCGAAAAAGGCCCCTAATGGCCTTTAAAACTCTTTGTGAAGTGTTGCCACTGACAACGAAATAGTAAATACCCACTCCTTTATTCGGCGTATCTTCAACAATGTATAATCAAGGAAAGACTCAACTTACATTATCAAAGGCACTTTCCATACCAATCTTCCTTTAAAAAACTGCACCCCTCTCCTTAATTCTAGGATCAATGCACCGTTAGCAATCTATAGCTTATCCAAGGGCAACAAGGAAGGAAAAACCACTATTAACCCAGAGGTTACAGCTTTAATTAAGTTCAAATATTACACTACCACGCTTGTTGGTTGGTCTGAAATTCTTAAGACAAGAAGCATTGAATCAGGTCATGTCTTAGTTCAGCCTCATATTTGAAAAAGAACTCCGGCCAAAAATCCTTGACCGCCTTTATTAAGTCCTTAATAATGTACCAACGCCGAAGGAAACCCGACAGGGCCGAGAGACTCATTTCCCCTAAATTATGAAACTGAACAATACATTTTTCTCCTCCAAAAAAGGCTGCCACTGATAGCCAACAACGAATCAGGAATCTTCTAAGACTCAAGATCATCCTGAGAGGCCTTGAAAATTAAGGCTGCTACAGATTCAGATAAAATAGCAAGCATAATTTTTTTTTCAGCTTCAGTCCATAAAATGTTGATTGTCGCTGTGGAATTTGCACATAACAGAAGAACCTAGAATTTTTGTATCATTTTTCAAGCAATAGAATTCAGGACTTAAACTTCCAAAAGTTGTCATTGCCTGTCTAATTTCCTGTACATTTATTGTTTTTTTAAATGTAATGAATTCTATTTTTGTTCCGGGGATATTGTGCTTTTACAAAAATGAAAAACTTCCAATTCTGCTTTCCTATGAGTTAGTCATGTCTTCCAATAGCTTACTCAACTTACAATCCACTCCACCAAAGGAGGAAGTTCTGCATTAGATTTAATTTACTGTAAGGATTTACTGTAAAAGCTTCACATAAAATAAAGTAAACCTAACGTGACAGCGATTAAGCTTCATTTTGTGTTTGAATCTATTTTACACTACTATAAGGTACTTTATATTAAGAAACCTTAAGGGGCTAAGCAAAGGCTCTAGGTACTGTTCTGCCAATAAACCTAACAGTATTATTCCAGTCATCACAACAACATTATTGAATACTAGACTCAAGAAATCCTATTTGTATTTAATTGAACAGGTAAGACATACCAAAGATGTGTTACTGTAGGACCATTTATGCGTCTCTCGGGCCTTGAAAAGCGGTGCATATCAGATGCTAACTGCAGAGGACAAAACGTGAACTCATTAGATGCCGTTACGAAAAAAAATCACTTTGAGTTGAAGGATTTGAAATAGAAGGAAAAGGATAAATTCTGATTAACTTTCTAAACTTTGCTCAACTTTAGATAAAACCATAGCGGAGATTATGCTTGGATGGGTTATGGAAATTTGCCATCCAAGTGAGAATTTTAGGTGTAGAAGTCCTACGAAAAAGTTTGATCAACAATTTGGCCGTTGCTTGAAAGTTTTTTGGGTACCTTAGAAGGCGTCTTTATAATTAATTATTGGTTTATTTGTTTAAAGGGTGCGGTGTTCCCTGCTTCTGCTATTGAATCAGTAGGTCATTTTCTTAAATTTCTGTATTGTGTGGTTGAAGGATGAGTCTGATTTTTCTGTCCACAACTGGGGTGTAAAGCTGCCCAAATAGAGCATACATCACTCTTTCTTAATTAATTAGAAAACCTTCAAATGTAAAACATAGGCTTTAGCTTTGTGGAAAAGGAAAACTTTATCTAAGGTAGACCATCTTGCCCTTGCCAAAAGTACATTGTCAAGTTTACCGGTTTATTATCTATCCTCATTTCATCTTCCAGTTTCTATGGAATCAAAGTTGGAGAGGATGGTTAGGAATTTCCTTTGGGATGGCACCAAAGGAGCTTCAAAGATCCATCTTCTGAAGTGTTATGCAGTTTGCATGGAAAAAGAAGTCGGCAGATTGGGGTTAACATTCTTTGTAGAGATGAATACATTGTTACTTGGAAAGTGATTATGAAGATAACGTAATTATAAGGATATTCGCCGAAGTAATTAAAGTTAATTGGAATGGAGGAGCATGCTGGCTCCCGAATAAGCCCATCATTACATATGGTGTGAGGTTATGGAGGTCGATTTTCAACACATAGGATCGATGTAACAACGACACTTCACTTTACAGATATTAAACGTGTCCTACACCCCGACCCGACACTCAGACACACGTGTCCAACACTATTTACAAGGTACTTTTCATTTTTTTGCCGTTTTCGACACCCTGTACCCGTGTCGGACACCGATACCCGTATCCGTGTCGTTGTTACCCAGCATAGGATATTAAAGAAGGCAATAAAAGTAAATTTGAAAATGCAGAGAAGATTAGTTTTTGGCACGATATATAGTGTGATTCGAGACAATTGGCTCTTATGTGTCCATCTCTATACAGTGCCCGTAATCTAAAACTTGGGAAAGTTAAGGAGTTTTATGAATTGGAGAGAGAGACGACAAGTTGGAATTTCCATTTTTGAAGAGATCTTTTTGATAAGGGGATAGATGATCTTGGCCTTATGATCAAAAAAAATAACCTCGGTTAATTAAGATAAGTAAAGGCAAATAGAAATGGAAGTAAGTCGAGAATGGGAAATTCACGATGAGAATTGAAGTGTCAATTGACTAGTAGATTTTCCAAGAAGTTTGGTACGAAGGAAGGATGTCCCGTCTAAAATAGTTCTTTTCAATTAGGGGTTGGGTGGCTTGGGGCGAACAAAAACTAGAGATCAACTTAGGCGAATAGGTATGAATGTAGAACATTTGTGTCTCATTTGCGGTATTGTGAATGAGTTCATTGATCATCTACTTTTACGTTGTTTGGTTGAGATGAAAGTGTAGAATCATTTCCCTAATCCTTTCGGTGTCTCTTGGGTATTTGAACGGATTTTCATTTCATCTTCAAAAACATGGTGGTGCAAGTCATTTCGATGTCTCTTGGGTATGCAATTGGATGGGTTTTGTGGAAGGAAAGGAATGATAAGCACTTTAATAAGAAGCTTAAGGCCGTGGAGGGAATTATCTTTAACGTATACGCGACTATCGTGTATTGGTTTTCATTTTACTTTTGAAGATCTTGTGGCACGATGGAAGGACTTAATAACCGCGAATCCAGTGTGTAATGTTGAGTGTCTTGTATTGTTTTATGTTTTCTTTTGCCTCCAGATTATATTATTTC
This sequence comes from Kingdonia uniflora, assembly GCA_014058105.1. Lineage (NCBI taxonomy): Eukaryota > Viridiplantae > Streptophyta > Magnoliopsida > Ranunculales > Circaeasteraceae > Kingdonia > Kingdonia uniflora. The sequence goes on from JACGCM010002027.1 coordinate 1,275,109, forward strand.
TATCCCAGAATGCTTCTTTGTTTCGATCAATAAAATATTTTTACATTCTCAAAAATAAATAAATAAATCACATTAATTCATTCTTGACAACTTGAACAGGTGTTAGGGACAAAAAGACCAGACTCGTTAAACAATTTATCGGCTTCAAGTATGTATCCTATTATTGCCGCAATGAATGCAGGTTGGTCTATACGTTGTCAAAATATTTAGGATTCATGTTGTCAAGTATCCCTTATTGTTGGAGTATATAGTGCATCTACACATATACTTCTTTAGTCCCACATTGGTTAGTAATAAAAGTAGTTTAGTGACCCCCTGTTATATAAAGAACAGTTTTTTAGTATCTTGGAATATCAATATTTTCCTCCCCTTCTTATTACAACATGGTATAAGAGCCTATTCGATCTTGCAACCAACTTAAGGGTTTTACACTTCCGCCGGCGGCGGCCTTTGCCGTCATTGGGCAACTAAAGTATGTTGTTTTTTTTCTCTCTTTTTTCAATCTTTCCAGCTTTAGGAAAAAAAATTATGTTTGCTTCTTATTTAGCAAAACCCTAACGTTATTTCGCTTCACAATGGCGGCCATGCCACTTGAAGTCGACCTAACATTATTTTGTTTTTCCGCTTTCGTTTCCCCCATCAACTTAGTTTGACCTGATTGGCTTGTTAAGCTCTCTCTATATCTATTATGGACTCGATTATCTCTTTTTTTTGTGAAAATTGAACGAAAAAAAATTAGTACTTGTCGCGAGATGCAATTTCTCTCTTTGGATCGGATGAAGGCATTAACTACCTTCCACCACGTTCATACGGTGCTTCTTTTCCTCGAGTGATTCATCACTCCTCGAGCGATTTTTATTTCCCATAGTGATTTTCTATTTTCCTCTAGTGATTATCTTATTTCTTTTCTGCCTAGTTCGCAAGTTGTAGTTCAAAAATTGAGGTCTTTTTAAGAGAGAATTGACAAGCCTTGGTGATTTTTATCGCTTTCTCTAGTGATTTCTCTTTGAATCTTTCATTGCTAATGCGGTTTGAGGTCTATATTCCTATCACTATATGTGATCTTTTCTATCATATTCTGTTGCGAGCTGCGATTTCTTCTGTAGACCGGGTGAAGATGTTGAATTCCTTCTACCACGGTCATCTCTTCCTCGGGTGATTTTTTACTCGAGTGTTTCTCTATTCCTCGAGTGATTATCTATTATTTGAGTATTTTTTTCTTTCCCACTTTCCAGTGATCATCTCTACCTCTAGTGATTCTCTCTTCCTCGACTGATCATCTCTTTTACGGTATTTTCACTTTTACCTGAGTGTCTCAATTACCTCAGTATTTATTCAAGTTATTCATATTATCCTTACGTGAGAAAATGGGCAAGTCAGTAGCTGCCGCCGATTTCACAACTTTTGGTTACGAAACCAAGTGTGAGAAAAATGGCAAGTCGGATATTACTGCTACCGATTTCATGGGTGATGTGTGAAGTTTTAAAATATTTTTGCTGCTGCAAAAAGAAATACGGGAAGAAGGTTTATCAGGGGGAACTTCAATTTTTTATTAGTGAGGGAGTAATTGTATATTTGTGAGGAACTATCTATTTGTTCTCTTATTGTCATCCACCGTGGTACGAGCATGTTCGTATCAATCTAAGGGGGAGTGTTTCCTTTAGTCCCACATTGGTTAGTAATAGAAATAGTTTAGTGACCCCTTGTTATATAAAGGACAGTAAAGCTTGTAATAATTAGTATCTTGGAATATCAATATTTTCCTCCCCTTTTTATTTCAACACTTATAGAATGGATGTTAACTTGAACTTCTTGCTAGAAGGGCTTCCTTTCACTTGTGGTGTTTTATTTTTGAGAATGTTTCACGCTTGGTGTTTGCAATCACTGGATTCAAAACGTGGGTTCCTCGTTAGATTCCGCAATGAAAGCACTGTTGAAGTGGTTCTTGGTTGGGTTTGTTAGCACAGATGCATTTGATGATATATAGGTATATTAAGGTTACTGGTCAGTTTTCTTTATTACGTAAGTAGATTTTTAATAAATAATGAGAATAATAGGCATGAATACAAGTTAATGAGAACTTGCCTAAAGACACCCCGACTAGGTTGGCACATCTACGAGCAAGAATGCTAACAGAATTTACCATATATTTACAATGTAACTTCTATCCTGTATGACATCCCTAGAACGTTGAGGTAAACTGCTCCCTCTTGTAGCTGCTGTTTCGACACCTCAGTTGGCTTCTCTCAACTATGAGAGATTATTAGCTCTTGAAACGGCTCTTGATTGGATTTTAGGAAGGTCGCGGGCTGATTTCTTGGCTGTTGCTGTGGCTCTTGAAATGGTGTTTCCTTTTGAATTTTGCATTGAAATGCGGACTAAGACAATGTTTCCTATATTCTCATACAGCAACCCACATATCATGGATTTAGAACTATTTGATGTGCTGATATAGATGTCCCCAAGTAAAAGCCTCGATTAGGCTAGATTTACTTCCTATTAAGAAAATAAAAAATTGATGCCAAGAAAAATATAAAAATAGAAAGATAAATCTATTAATTGAGGTCTTTATTGAAATGCCTGTTTAGCGTATTGTATGTCATCAAAACATAATTCTAATAGAATTTTTTTCCTTTCTTCTCCTTTTAATTTCAAGTATCCGCATATAGTCATACCAACAGTAAACCATGTTCTTCATATTGGGTGGTACAAAAATGTGACTCACAAATTTAGAACATGGCAACATTCAGTGCGGAGGATGTAAACAAAAATATATATTGAAATAAAAATAAAGTAAATATACTTTAGAAGCTGCTGCAGATTGCCATCGTTGAATTTCACGTAGACGACTCATTTCCAAGTCTAAAACTTGATAAGTTTCAAGGTACAAATCCACTTGACTTTGTTTCATAGATTCAGGAAGCTGCACAGTGATTTATAGCTTCAATTACCACGTATACTTCTATCACACAAACAAATAAGGAAGTTCAGGCAGAAAGAAATGTTCTAAAAATATCAAGCACGTGTGAACACGCGCTAATACAACATAGAGAAAGGTAAGTAACATCAATAATGAGATAAATCACTAATTATGCATGAAAAGTTTATGCTGACTTAACCTGAGGAAGGGCTTTTACACAGCTCCGATATGTATAGAGCACAGCCGTCATCTCTCTCCCCTCTTGGATAAGGGTGTTCTGCATGAGTTAAAAAAATTAACATAAGCCGTAAAGTAAATATACTGGGATTATAAAGTACCAATTTGCAGGTAAGAAAGGGATCAACAAAAACAGCTCATAGTATCATGTTTGTTGACATATACTTCTTTTATAGCTAGCTAGATAGACGCCAAAACAGAAAAAGAAGACAACAAAGCCACATGGCCATAATATCCCTCAATTTACAAAGATATTCTCAAACCAATCCCACCAGCAGAAATGCTACTGGTTCAAAACCAAAGTTGACCAGAGCGTCTAATGCAAAATCGTGAACTGAAGAAACGCTGATAATGTATCTCGTGTATTTTGTATTCACCCAAGTAAACCAAAATAGACGGGTATATGACTTCATACACAGTTCAAAGTTATCATATGAGAACAATAGTAGAGCACTATACCAACTGATTAAGAGCTTTCGTATCCTCTAGTAGAGATAGGCGGTAAGCAGAAACATCACCGTACTCTACAAAATGAAAGAATGGATAAGTACTAGAGCCTAAAATATGAACGAAGAAGAAGATAAGGTGAAAAAGAACTAGCAAGTGCTGTACAATAACCCTTCCATTACATAATCCTGTGCGTATTTTAATAGTGAGCATGAATTATTAAGTATAATAACAACTTTCCACCTTAAGAACAATAGAAATGTCTCAATAAACCTCATACTAATCCAGTACATTGAATTCAGCCAAATGGTTGCTATTGTAACTAAATGAATTTCAAGCTGCTTTGGAAGTTGCATGGTGGTAGGTCGGTACAACTCTGGACAGAGCCAAGAATTTCAACCAGTAAGGTCAAGAAACAGTTGGGGGTCTGGTGCCGGGAGCCAAGAGAATTTTTTTTATTCGAAACTTTTTTTAGTATTTTTTTTTTTCCCCTTCGAGTACATAGAAAATAGCCACCTTTCAAAAATATCGAAGTATGGTTTTAGCGAAGAAACTCAAATTTTATAATTTCGTCAAAGCTTCATTCATTTTATTGGGGTCATAATGAACACATAAAATGTACACATTAACAACTAATCCCCTATGAACATCTGAAAATCAGAGTAGTCAGTGGACTTATTTGACCCCACTCACCTAGCTAATCCCCAGGGTACAAAATTGCTGGTATAATTCCTTGTCTTTATAGATCTTATTGAATGGAAATCATAATCTTAGGCTTCTTTTTGAACATTATTTTTATGTGTTGAGAGAACCAAGTTTTCGCAGAGATGAGAAATCCAAGTTAAAAAATAACCAAGTGTGTTGGTATTCTATTCTCTCTCAAAACTTCCTAATGTCTCTTAATAATACTTTAGATCTAAAACTCAAAGGAGTGAAGGAGTTCTACAAAATTGGAGGGGGCACAGCGAAATGGAAGTTCCATTTCTGAAAGACACATTTCCTTGGATGCAGATGGATGGGATTGGTGGAAGGAGTAAAATGTATTGAATTAAGGGAAGTCAAAAATCGCGGAAGCGGTCATCTTTGACGTATATGTGACGGTTTTGTAATAGTGAGATTTAAAGATCCTATGATGAAATGGAGGCACTTACTGATTTCGGAACCAACATGATGTCGTTGCATTTGTACGGCTCTTTTTTCCCCTTAGCCTTTGGGCTGTAATTATTTGTTTCTTCATCAATAAATTTGTTTCTCTACAAAAAAAGTTGCTCTTTGATGAGCATGTAAAATGCCCATTTTATCCTTCCTATTTAAAGCTTATAAACCTCTTATAATTGTTAAATAAGACTGATTAATGGTTTCTTTTAATGTTTCAGGTCAGGTAAAATAAAAGTGCATAAAATATGGAATCTACAGCCAAAAACAACAAACTATTGGAGATGACCACATAGCAAAGCTACAAATCAGGAGCATCTCCAGCAGTTCAGTACAAAGCGTGCAGAATATTGGGAGATATTACAAGAGAATATAATGAGGATTTGTTCAAGATATTGAAGATAACAATATATTCTTTGGAGCTATTTGATTGTAATATTTTCTTTATATTAAGAAAATTTGTGAGATATTTTGTAATATTTCTTCAATCTTCTCCTTCATCTATAAAAGGAGAGGTGTTGAGCACATTTGATCATCCAATTTTGAGGAAAAAGAAATACAAAGCTTGAAATCGTTGTTGAAGAAAAAGCCATTGTGGTTGTAAGTTCTTAATTTGTATCAATGAAAAAAAATTTGTTATTTATTTCGTTGTATTTCCTTTCTACTATTTCTAGCTAAATTCTCTAACTAGGGTAGGGATGTAGCTTTCTATTGTAAATATTAGAATGTAGTCATAGTTCTCTTGAAATTGAGCTTCATGTTAATAAACTATCTACGTTTTATTGAAAAGTTTTATCTTCCTATCATATCCTTTAATGGAGATATAGGTATAATTTGACATATCAAATTACTTATATGTAATATTAGGCAAAAACATTCACACTTCACAAATTATTTTTAGTATATTACTTTCATAATTTGTTGTTGAAGATTTAGCTAATATTTTTTGTATGTAAAAGTTTGTATGAGAAAAGATAGTTCTTAATTTCTAGATCACCATTTATTTATTATTGGAGAATGAGACTACATTTTGAATGTTCATAATGGTAGTGAAACCCCAAACCCTAGTTGTCTTTTATTAATTGATTACCATTGTTTTTTAGCAATTTTATTTGATTGTAAAACCTCGATTTGAAAACGTTATCTTTCGGTTACTTGGCCTAGTGAATGACAAACCCAAAACCTATTCTACAAACCCGATTTGATACGGATATATCACTCATAAATTGGATAGAATAGGTATGGCTACTTTTAGGTCTAATCCAGGGCATTTGTCCTAATTATCCCCTTGCACTTGTTTATTATCATTGATAGAAGAGAGATAGTGTGTGTGTTTGTGGGGGGGGGGGGGGGGGGGGGGGGGGGGGGGGAGGGGGTGTCCGGGTTTAACGACTATCCAGTTATCTTATCTAGTTGTTGACATATGTGGGATCATTGCAAAATGAAGATGATTGTGAAGCTTCACGAAGTCCCTAAGCAGCGTCAATCTTGTTGGAGGGTGAATAAAATCATAGCTACGTTATGGTAGTGGTCTCTAAAATTCAAGGATTTTAGATGAGGTTTTGATTCCTAACGAATCCATTGGTTTATGTTCAAAAGGGGATTTTGAGTAGCCTGCAGTTTTGATTTTGGAAAGCATATCATCATGGGAACTGCAAAAATATATATATTATTTAAAGAAAATAGGTTTTGGAGAGAAATGGATGAGGATTTATATGCGAATTTAAAATAGCTCATTTCTCTATATAGTTGGATGATGCCCATGCTTGCTTGATCCTTAATTCTTGGGGTGAGAGCTATGTAACTAACATGGAGATCCATATTTCTCAGATGAATAAAAAAACCATGTCCACGTGTGTCGGACACTCCAAAACACACGTGGACATACTAATAGGATTCCTTGCTTGATCATAAACTTCAGAAATATCAATTGAAGGTTCCTATTATTTAGACATGTTACTTAATCCAACTAAGGTATATCATTGCTTCCATGTTTGTACTTTTTAACACAAGTTTTTGTTATAAACAGCCCCCCCCCCCCTACTGCCGGAAACTTCCATTTTATCTGGAGGTTCTAGCCAAAAAAAAACTATTTGTATACAATTGACACCCCTAAAATCAGTACAGATAAGCAGTGTAGCCTAGGTTCAGTTTAGAAATAATAATTGAGAGAACATGATTTCAACTCACAAGCCAACATAGCTCTAAACCTTTTAGTGTGCCCCATTTTTGTTATTTTTTCAACTAAAACAGAACTTTTTAAATTAACTAAAATGGAACTTTTCAAGTCCCAAATCCAACATAAATTAATTTTTTCCTAGATAATATTTCAAACACATTATATGAGTACTTGTTAAAGCATTCGCGAGAATAAATGTTATGAAAAAAATAATGACTTTTCTTACTTTTATATTCATCAAAAATGGTTATTACACAGTAAAGAAAATAAGCTTTACTAAGATACACCTAAAATGCTCACCAAATTTTTCTTCAGGGGCTACCAGCCCCCAAACCCCCGTTTTGGCCCCCCGGTCCTAAATGTTTAGAATCCTAGTATATAGTAATGGATAGGCCTGTTTTCGGATCGGATCAGAAATGGGGGTGATCGGAATTTTTCCATTTTTTTTTCAGAACTATAAAAATGAATCCGAAAAATTCGGAAAAGTCGGATTAAATCAGAATATTGTTCGGATTAAATCGAATTGGAGGGTATTCGGATTAAATTGGAATGTTGTTCGGATTAGATCGAATCAGAGGGTATTCGGATTAAATCGGATCGGAGGGTATTCGGAAAAATCGGATCGGATTTTGTTCAGAAAAATCGGATTGGATCTTGTTCAAAAAAATCGGATCGGACATTTCGGAATAGCTCAAGGCTATTTGATTCCGACCTGAAATATTTCAGAAAAAATCGATAATCGAATTTTCGGAAATCAGAACTGTAAAATAGGGTTCTGAAATCGAAAAAATCATATCGGATTTCGGAAAAAATTGAAAGTTCAGACAAAAGTTGCAGCCTAAGTAATGGGTATCAATACGCGTACCTGTGTCGATGCTAGATAGAGTGAAAGGTGAGGGAAATCCGAAACCATCTCTCCTTTCTTGTTTACCAATTGTGAGGAGGTTTTGAATATATTAATTGGTAGTAAGAAAGAGCTTCTTTCTCTTTTTACTTCGGGGAAGAAATGGAGTTGTTTGCTCTCTTGTAACGGATATATTGATCATCTCCTTTGCATTGTCCATTCTCGTCCAAAACTTTTCAGCTCAATTTTGTGGCTATTCGGCGTTGAGTTGGTATTCCACGACCTCTTTCTTTCTTTCTTAAGTTCATTGCTTTCTGACAGCGTATTATTTTTTAGATAGGCATTACTAAAATTTTGTAGCAACCCGCTCCTTATGGAAACCAGCAAGTTCAATAAAACACTATGGATTATATGAATTAACGGAAAGGACAAAATAATCGAAATGCTTACAATCTCGCCGGATTTATGCATGTCCCTCGAAATTTAATGAAACTTGTTTAGATGTAGGACTCAATTGATATAATCTTCATATCATTCTCTTGTGCATTGTTCTAATTTCATTATTGGGTAGTCTAATCTTATATCAAATTCTTTAATTTCTTAAAGTAAACAGTGAGAAAACCCATACCAATTGGACTACTAGTCGCACATTTCTCGCTCGATAACGTCACCGATAACCCTTGCACCTCTGGTTGCTCATCCTGCAATCCCCACATTTCAAATTGCATTACTCACAACACAACACAACAACACAACACAACATGAAACCCAAATCTACAACAACCTCCAAACTCCACTATTCTACTCAATTGAAGTGTTCCTGGAGCAATTAAGAACATGGGCATGATCAAAAAGAGCTGCATTTCGAGTTTCAAATCGTTGTTACCTCAAGTGAGAAGGTTGATAGAGCTGCAATGGCTTCTTCAACTGGAACTGCCATTGATTTGGGGTTCAATCTATCAGGAAATTTCGTCGATTTCGGGATTGACTGCTAAATTTCGGAGTTTTGATGATTCATTTTCTGGGGAAGTTTAAATGATTTGTTTAGGTAAGAGTTCTTAAATTCGAATGCTTAGGACAGACTCAACGTAGCAATTAAGCGCTAGTTTTAACTGTGCAGTAAAACTGAGAATGACAGAGGAGCAGTTAAATGTTTTGGCCAAGGGCTAAAACGGAAATTAAGAGAACAAATACTAGTTTTTGTCTTTTCCAAAATCGATAATGGTATAATCTGCCCCATAGCTGTCACCCTACTCTCCAACATTAAATGTTGATAGATACTCTAATCTACTACAATAATAAATCTACCAACTCACAAAGATTACTCAACAAATGACAAAGATATAACAAAACCATTACAAATATATACACATCAAATGACAAAGTTTTCGCATAAAAAATGATAAATAATGCAGAAAAAAAAATGAGAAACTATCCCACCGGAGTTGTTGAGTAGTCTAATCTGCTACAGTAATAAGAGGGAAGATTCCCCCCTAAATACACTATCAACCTTAAAAATCAAAGCTTTTTTTTTTTCTTCTTCTTCTACAAGACTACAACAAAACTTATACAAAAATCAAAGCAGATTCTTCTTGATGTACTGTTTGTTTCCTTCATGTGCCAAGTTTTCCAGCTATCGTTTTGCATTCGCCAAAGTCCTCACACAGAGGTCATTCGGGAGAAAAAGATCGCTAAAAGATCGATGTTGTCATAGGTTATTCTCGTTGCCAAAGACCGTTGTTATTCTTCTCTTCGACAGTTGAAGTAACTGTTGCAGTAAATATCATCTTAACTCTATATCCATCATCTCTCACTATGTATCCGCATCATGAGTTGAAGTCTTTTTTCTTAAGAAAAATGATATGCAAGACGATACAATTTGTACATAATTATTTTTCTTTGCCTTTTTAATCATTTATCTTCTGCTACTTTATCATTTGTCATTTTTCTTGTGTCATTTTTAGCATTTATTATCTGCTACTATATCACCGAAATTGTTTATTGATATCATTTATTTTAGGATTCCTATTATTTGTTTTAGGGATTGCTGAAGTTAAGTTTTATATTATTTTTCTCATTTGTGTTCACTACTTTATCACCAGAATTGTTTATTTATATCATTTGTTTCAGGAATGAATGGAGTTCAGCTTTATATCATTGTTCATTTTGGTGGGGATATCGTACGTCCAAAGATCGGATCAATCGTTAGTTATGTTGGAGGAAGTACAAAACTTACCTTACTAAGGGCGCACTCGTCATACAAAAATTTTGTTACACTCCTTGAAGAAATAAACGAAATTCGTCGTGAGGACTGTAAGCTGTACAACTTCGTTCATGGTTGTGCATGCGCAATTTCATCAGTCCAAGACTTTACCGTAATGATCAATATGCATAAAACCAATCCCGGCACACCCTTTCACATATGGATTGTTAAAGAGCTTAGGGCACCTTCCCAAAACTCCAAGAACTTTATTTATGATTTTTGTTATTCGGGTAAAGGGTTGTCCACCACCAAATATACTGGTTCAGGTAGAGGCTTGTCCACCACCAAAGCAGGGGGACCTTTGTGGCATAACTCATTTCTTGATCCTGAACCTGAATACAGGGGTTACCCTGAAACAAACGGTAGAGTGCTTGATTCACACAAGTTTGGACCTTTAATGGGTGATAATGATGTTCCTTAATCAAATGATTCTTTCAAAACTATCAATACTGATGTTCCTCCCTCAAATGAACCTAGTATTCCTCAGTCAAATGTTCATCTCTCAAATGAACCTGTGTTAACTAATGTTCCTCAATCAAATGAACATTTTCAAACTATCCATACTGATGTTCATCTCTCAAATGAACCTTGTATTTCTCAATCAAATATTCATCTCTCAAATGAACCTGTGTTAACTAATGTTCCTCATTCAAATGAACCTATGTTAACTAAAGTTCATATTTTAATTGAACCTGAATCTATCATTGGACAAACTGAAACTTCAGGTAAGTTCGGAGAATTTCTCATTTGTGTGCTATGTTTTAACATTTCTTATCCAATTTCTATCATGCTAAGTATAATATTTCTCATTTGTTCAGCTAAATTTTGGTTTGAGCCACAGCCCGAACAGGTGAAAGATCTCCTGGACTTTCGGTTCAAATCTACTGCGTACACGGAGGATCCCTATGACTTTAGTAAAGATTTTCACATTGGTGATCTATATCGAGATAGGATTGAACTCAAGAATCACATAAGAGCTTATGCAGTTGTAAACAAGTTCAATCTCGAACATGTTTTGAGCAACGAATATAAAATCATGGTACGTTGCAAATGTCATAAATGCTCTTAGCGGATTTATGCCACAAGGTTGCTCGGTTCTGCCCTATTTAGAGTAAGTATTTATTGCTCCGTGCATACATGCATCCAAGTAGAAACTGAAGGCAGCGTCTAGTAGATGGGTTGCTTCTATAATCAAGCAAAAACTTTGAAAAGACCCAAACTACAAACCTTCCAGAATTATTGATGATATGCAAATTCATTACAATATTGATGTAACATACAATCTTGCCTGGCGTACGAAAAAAAAAACCCACGTTGAGGCATCATCACTTTATATGTCATTTGTTCCCCCATACAAGTCATTTGTACAACAATGTTTATCATTTTATCGCATGTCATTTTGTCGACTCATTGTGTCATTTGTACTGTGATGTTTATCATTTGTCTGCTACACAATATCATTTGATCTACATAATTATTTCAGATGCGAGGTAGCTTTGAGCACACATACCAACTACTTACGAGCTACTTTGCGGAAGTGAAGTTGGTTGACACGAATTTTGTATTTGACATACAAACTACGAGTTATAAAGATAAGATATTCACAATGTGTTTTTGGTGTTTTGGTCCCCCCCAAAAAACTTATAAACTATTGAGACCAGTTGTTTGTGATTGACAAAACTTTTTTAAAAGGGAGCTATCGTGGGACTCTACTAATAGCCATCGCCATTGATCCAAGTAATCATATTTTTCCACTTGCATTTTTTATAACAGACTCAGAGACCACCGAAAGTTGGACATACTTCCTGGAGATGTTTGGGGTTAATTTTTACGGTTATGACACTAGATTCGTCCTTATCTCTTACACGAACCCCAAAATTATTAATGTTGTACCCAAGGTATTTCCATTTTCAATCCATACGTTTTGCGTCTTCCACATATCGAACAACATTAAAATTACCCTCAAAAGTACGAGGATCACATTTAGGATGGCAGCAGAGGCCCTAACCAGCATTGATTTCGATAAACACATGAATGTTATCCGGAATATAGATCCAGTGGATCTCAAATACATACTAGGTATTCCCAAGGAAATATGGTCTAATATATACATTCCAATGAGTAGGTGCGTTATCACTCTGTATTCCTCAACTTATCATTTGTTATATGAAAAATAGTCATTATAACTCTATTTACATTCTTATTTACAGTTGTATGATCCCATTTGTCATTTATCATCTGTTTATGCTCATTTGGCTTTTGATTTTTATGGTTTGTCATTTGTTCAGATACGGAGTCGCTTACACAAATCATGTCGAGAGTTGGAATAACATTATTTTGAAAGTAAGAGATCTCCCTATCCATGTGTTTATTGAAGAATTGCGTAGAATCTGTTCAGAAATGTCCTACACGTATAGGGAAGAAGCTGAGAAGAGTCAAGCTCGCTTAACGTCATGGGCTACGAATCACTGTGAGAGTAGAAAGTTTGCGGCGAATTCACTAACCTGCTGGCTTCGTACATCACATCACCATTTTAGATGACTAGTTATGGTAGAACCGATTATGTAAATATTGAAGATGGTACTTGTTCCTGTCGTTGGTGGCAAACGATAGGTATACCTTGTGAACACAGAGTATGCGCTCTGGGTCTTGCTAATGTTGATCCAACTACACGTGTCTCTGAGTACTTCACAAATAATATATACAAGGATTTTTATGAACTTATATGGATTCCTATAAGAGGAATTGAGCAGTGGAAAATTTTAAAAACTGAACCACGTGTTCGTGCTCCTATTCCAATAGTTCGAGTCGGTCATCCTCGCATGCAAAGAAAGAGAAAGGAAAAAATGTATAGTCTTGTTACCAAACTAAGATTTTGCAGTAGGTGTCAAAAAAATGGACACAATCGTCGTTCTTGTAAGCTTCTGCCAACCCCATCCGACGACAATACACATCCGACAATGGCACCGTCTTTTACGATGAGCACTGATCTACCTGTCATCCCAGATAAAGATGTTGTAATTAGTTTACACTGATGATTTTGGGTACTCAATGTATTATTTGTTTGTATGATCTTTATCGTCAGTGTTGTGAAAATTCATCATTTGTCTAAATGTAATTGCCATTTGTTAAAAAAGAATTTCTCATTTGTCTCTTTCCATTGTATAATTATTTAGCAGCGGACTATTATTTGTGCAAAATGAATTTCTTATTTGTTTGTTTTTATGATATCATTGTTTGCTTCTGAAGTGTCATTTGTGGATGAATACTTTCTCATTTGTTTATTTGTATGATAATATTGTATGCCTCTGAAGTGTTATTTGTGCACGAAGACTTTCTCATTTGTTTGTTTTCACGATATCATTATTTTCTTCAGAACTTTCATTTATTCTTAAAGAATTTCGCATTTGTTGGTTTCTATTATATTATTACGCGCCAAGATTTTTTTATTGTTTGTTGAATTTTTATCTTCAGTTTTGTTAAGTTCATCATTAAACTTGTCCCCCCTATATCATCATTATTTTCTTACAAAACTGTGATTGTTTGTTTGCCACATATCAAACGAAAACCACTACTTAACAGTAAAAAGTAAATGAAATAAAACCAAACAAAACATATTTTCATTCATACAAAGGCAAAATACTAATTACCACAAAAAATGAACAAACGAAACATCAAAAAAACAAAGTTCACAACTCCTGATCACGTTCTGTGCATTCCAGATCGCGCTTCAAAGTCTGGATCTTCTGCTCGAGACAGCTAATCTTAGAAGCTGACTCTTCCCACAGTTTCTTGTACTCATCCTGGTCTGACATTACGGCACAGAGCTAATCTTTCAAAAAGCGCATATGGAACTTGAACTCTTCAAAACGTTGATCTCTCTTTGCTTTAACTTGATATAGTTCATCCTGAATTATATCGAACGCTTCTAATTTCTCCCTGAAGTCTTCGTAATGCTCTTTCAGCATTTGTGCCTTCTCACCGGAGACATCCTTCTCCATTAGGCATAGTCTACTTAGTTTGTAGAGACGCTGGTCACGCTGATCTTTCTACATCCCTACCGACTCAAACCAATCGTATGGAGTATTTGAAGATACATGGCTAACTCGAGTGGAGTGCGACATTTTTCTTCTGAAATTAAAAAGAGTTTAGGGTTTGAATTGTTGAAGAGTTGAGAATAGTTTATTTGAGATTAGGGATTTTATAAGCGGAGTTTAATGCATTGGGAAGGGACAAGTGTTAGGGATTACCCGATATTTAGGGTAAAAGTTATTATTACTTCGGTTTGGCGCCATCGTTTCTTGTTGTATACGTAAGTAATATGAGTATTTAAACTGAGTTGTTTAATCAATTATTACTACTTGTCACATCGATTTGTCATATGTTGAAGATAAGTTTGCATTTGTTTCTATGCTATATATCATTATCTCTTTCCTGAACTATCATTATTTAATGATAATTTATCATTTGTCTGTTAAAATGTTATTATTGTTCATAAAGTCTTTATCATTGGTTTGGTTCCCTTATATCATTTATTTTTTATGGAACTTCCCTTATATAACTATTTAAAAGTGAAAAACCGAAACGAAACAAAACAAATGTTCATACAAGGGAAACAATAATAACAACAACAACAACAACAAAAACTAAAAACAACACAAATGTTCACAACTCCTCACATAAGGAATTTTGATCATGTTCCATAGCCATGATCTTCTGCTCGAGACAACTAATTTTACAGGCCGACTCCTCCCACAGTTTCTTGTGCTCATCCCGGTCTAACTTTAGAGCACAGAGTTGATCTTCCAAGAAGTGGATATGGAACTTGAACCCTTCAGAATACTCTTTTTTCTTTTTTATAATTTTATCCAGTTCTTTATCTATTTTATCGAGCTCTCCTAATTTCTCCTTAAGCTCTTCGTAATGCTCTTTCAACAATTGTGTCTTTTCACAGGTGACATCCTTTTCCATTAGGCAAATTCTATTTAACGTGAAGAGACATTCGTCAACCTAATCTTCCTCAATCCCTACCGCCTCAAACCAATCTTGAGGGATACTGGAAGAGGCACGACTAAATCGAGTGGAGTGAGAGTGCGACATTTCTTGAGAAGTTTTAAAAAGTTGAGAGTTAGAACTTTAGTTTAGGGTTTTTTTATACTTGGAAGAATTAGGACTTTGAATCACGCATGACAGGGTTTAGGGCTTAGTGCTTAGAGTGGCGGGAACCACGTGGATGTTTTGGTTAGATAACTTGTTGTAAACGTAATCAAAATTAACTTTAAGAATGACTTGTCACATCGTCTGTAAAGGCAAGAATCTGTCGGCTTTAAAGCGGGGGCTATGACATTTGTTGTGACCAAGGGTATTATCGTAATGTGTTATTTTTCATTTCTTTATAAATAACTTGCCATAACCTTATACTTCATAACCTGTACACTTGCTTCCAATTCTCAAGCATTACATACTTCCCTACCAACGATGCATTTCCTTATTTGCTAGTGCAGTAAAAATTGTGATCTTTGTTTCTCACACACAAGCCTCAACCCTAACCGCTGGTTCTGTCAATGCGCTCGCAAAATTGGTGGGTATGGTTTATGGGAATGGGTAGATGAGGTGGAAAGGTACAATTGTGGTCTCATTTGCAGAGTCTCTAAACCGCCCGATAGGAGATTCTACCATTGCCCACAATACTATTATCAGTTCAAAACTTGGTTTCGAGAATCATCTGCGCCCGATGATTCTAAAAGGCCACAATCGTCAACGGCGGAAGACATCACAAATTCTGGCCAAGGGAGCAATCAGATCCTCGACACTATTATATCTAAAATTTACACTCAACTAAGGATCTCGGAGGTCAGAACGGAGATGCTGCAAGATTTTTGTCCAAGTTAAAATCTCTAGATCTTAACAAGTAGATAAATATATAGAAGTGAAGTGTAATATTTCTTATCTTTAGTGACGTTATTTTTTGGCATTAGAATGTTAAATTCTTAAAGATCAAATGTTAAATCATATATAGCAAACGACTACATTTTAATAATAACATGCAATTTATGGATTGCAAATGACAAACACCTTAAAAAAATGACAGATAGATAATTGTTGGATGACATATATTTCATTAAATATCAAATATATTTCCAATGTTCCTTCATTTCCAATGGGTTTGGTTCGTATTAAATACTACTGTGTTTGAATTCATTCTGACATTAGGATTTGGAACTCGGCATTAAATACTGTTGTAGTTTGTAGTGCTATGGTATAAATACTGATGTAGTTTATTCGGTAAGTACTTCTTTATTCCTTATTTAATCTTGTACAACTATTGTGTATCTGCTCTGTAAAGAAGATGATGACCACCAGACGCCAAGCGTACGAGGTTCGGGTTCTTGCCAAGATGCAAGAGCTGCGGCTTCTATACTTTCGGACCCAGTCCTTTGAACTTCCTACTCCCATTCCAGTGCGTCCTACCTTCTATGGGATGACGTATGAACAGGTGGAAGAGGCGGATGACAATTATTATTAAATGCTCCGCTTTCACTATATGGTGACGTCGGAGCAGGGGATGAGAATTGGTATGCGTCTTTTGGCAGAGGATGTTGTTACAACGGCGGATAAAGCGGCTAGTATACGTCCGATGATGTCTTATCGTTACCCTGAGTAAGATCAGAGGAAGAGATGGTGGTGGTGGTGGTGGGGGTTACGGAGGAGGAGACGGTGGTGGTAGTAAGGGAGACCGACCACCACCACCACCTACGAGTGCATAAACTGATATAAATTGATGTAATATAATTAAGATCTATAACAATATTCGAGCTAATGAAAGTTTCTTTTTTTGTGCCCAATAAGTATTGTAATTTTGAAGTAAAGAAATCTAATCTTTGCATGCTGAAGATAAAGATGATGTCAAATCATATATAACAAATGAGAAGTAATCTATAGTAGATGACAAATCAATGATTACAAATAGAAAAATGACAAATCATAGTTGACAAATGACAAATCTCAGATAACAAATGACAAGTAATACATAAAATATATGACAAATCATTGATAACAAATGACAAATGACAAATTATATAAAACAAATGACAAATGACAAATCGTAGTTGACAAATGACAAATAATTTATATAACAGATGACATTTATATTGTGTTTGTATGATAGTAGACAATATTTGTACTTAAAAAAATGATTTGTCATTTGTTGACTATGATTTGTCATTTGTTAACTATCAATAGTTTATTTGGTTCTTTGAACATTTGTATTGTGTTTGTATGATAATAGACAACATTTGTACTTAAAAAAATAATTTGTCATTTGTTGACTATCATTTTTCATTTGTTACCTATGATTTGTCATTTATTAAGTATTACTGGTCTATTTGGTTCTTTAAACATTTGTATTGTGCTTGTATGATAGTAGACAACATTTGTACTTAAAAAAATGATTTGTTAATTGTTGACTATGATTTGTCATTTGTTATCAATAATTTGTCATTTGTTAACTATCAATGGTCTATTTGGTTCTTTGAACATTTGTATTGTGTTTGTATGATTGTAGTAACATATTCCCCAGATTCGACAAGATTAAGCCAACAAAGTGTAGTCGAAGACATACAAAGACAGTCCTTCATAGTCGAAGACAACTCAACATTCTAGAAGATACTATAAGTCCTCGACCTACCAAAAGTAGCCGATGAAGCCTGGTCAAGAGAGAACTGTTAGAGATCCACGAAGTTCGCCCATTTCCCCCAGAATAGAAGACTATTTCTTTCTTTTGGTAAAACTGCATGTATGACTATAAATACAAGCAGAGAATAGATACGCCAACATATAATCTTTTACTATTTCTTACTTCAAATACCTACCTTCACTCTAAAACGTGTAATAACTAGCATCTTACTAGATTTTACATAAAAATCCTCCTCGAGATCGTGGTTTTTCTCAGCTTCTAGTAAGTTTTCCACGTAAAATCTTATTTTATCTAGCTTATTGCCTTCTCTTTACGAATAAGTATTGACAAAGATTCTCCATCTATAAAACACGCCACTATAATTGGCGCCATCTGTAGGAAATACCACTTTTTTTAACCGTCACTTATCTAAACACCGTCCAATAACAAACATGAACCTAACAAACCATTCAAGTACCGTCAGAGATTAGGAAATACCCAAAAATGTTGATCTTCACAGCGCCGTACTTGAGCTTCAGCAACAGATTGCTACAAAAAAAGCCCAGAGAATAGAGGATCAGCGTGTCCACGCTCAAGCTTTTTAAACAGAAAGAGATAAATGGTGGAAAACCTTAGATCAACATAGCTAAACACATTAGAAAGAAATGGAACGACTGAGAAGGGCGCAAGATCGGCTTACTGGTCGACAAATATCCCTTCCAATTGCTCGAAGCAAGCATAGATCAAGAGCAATTCAATGTGACGATCCACCAAGAGAAGATAAGCTCTGTGTTTCTCGATCCATATCCGGGAACCCAAACAGAGCCACTCGACATTTTGGTTTAACATCCTCAGCATCAAAAACTCAAGGAAGTCGACGCACTCGACATCCAACTCCACCACCTGAAAGAAGACCGATCAGGGATCGATTGGGACCAGAAGGACAGGGAAATTTTGTTCCTCAAATTACAGCTTTACCATTTCCCCCGCAACAATTTATCACCTTGGGCGACCTCAATAACAAGATCCAGTTCATAAATTATGACATTCCAGGTCGAAGGTCCGCACTTGATAGAATCGAGACAAACCCCATCTCCCCTCATCTCGAAGCTATGCCCATTCCAGACAATTTCCATATGCCCAAATTTATTCAGTATGTAGGCCTGACTGACCCACTTACGTATGTTCGAGATTTTATAGCCGCAGTGGGATTATATTCCAAACTTGTCCACATGCTATGTAGGCTATTTAACATGAGCCTGAAGGAAGAACCGCTCATTTGGTTTCATGAAATCTAAGAAGCCTCCATCACCACGTTCAGCTTGATGCAGTATCTTTTCGAATCCAATTACACTCATGCCAGATAGTGAGAGATCATTGTCGACTCCTTGTTTTACTTCGAGCAAGGTACGAAAGAGACCCTGACAAACTTTTATAAACGCTTCCTGCAGAAAATATGGAAAATAGGGAACTCAGACCCTAAGATCGTCGTTCCAGCATTTACCTCTGCCCTGCATATTGACTCAAAAGTTCGAGAAGAACTTACTCTGCACAAGTCGCGTGCAGTCACTGAGATGATTGATGTAGTTAATAACTACATCAAACTGGAGCGATCAAAGAAAGATAAGATGAAAAGCTCATCTGTAATAAATTTTCGAGCAGTCACTCCTGAAGTGCCTAAACAACGTGACAGAAATACCAACAATAATAGAAGAAGGCACGACAAACCAGACAGACCTGTCTCAGTTTTGCTGCCAATGACAATGACTCTCTCTGGTATCTTACCCACGATAAAGGGAGATGAGTGTTATCGCGCACCATAGACAATTCTTGATCTTCCCAACAGACCACTATGTCAGTATCACAATATGCATAGCCATGAGATTGGCGCCTGCTACTCCCTAATACGAATCGTCCATCGCATCCTATTAGCTGGAAGACTCTACAATTATGTTATCGACATCCAAAAATTCTTCGAGAATGAAGAAAAAAAATAAAGAAGTGGAGCAAAATCAGGCCCAAGGGAAAGCTCACCACCTGACATGATTGAGATCGAGAAAGGAAAGAAAAGAAAACAAGACTGGCGCCATCAGACAAACAATCTCATTACTATTTGATTTGATCTCGATCTATACTTTTCTAGTATACATCAGACAAACAATCTCATTACTATTTGATTTAATCTCGATCTATACTTTTCTAGTATACATCAGACAAACAATCTTATTACTATTTGATTTAATCTCGATCTATACTTTTCTAGTATACATCAGACAAACAATCTCATTACTATTTGATTTAATCTCGATCTATACTTTTCTAGTATACATCAGACAAACAATCTCATTACTATTTGATTTGATCTCGATCTATACTTTTCAAGTATACATCATACAAACAATTTCATTACTATTTGATTTGATCTCGATCTATACTTTTTAAGATAAACAATTTCATTACTATTTGATTTGATCTCGATCTATACTTGCCAAGTATTCATCAAACAGACAAATCCTTACTATCTTGATTTGGTTTTGATTATTACTTAACAAGTATACATAAAGCCTATCATTCATATTCTACGCGAACAATATTCAATTATATGATATTCTACTTCGCGTTCTTTACTTTTCGAACAAACTCTAAAAGAGCTTTTGTTCTTCTCAAATCTAAATCCGGATACCCATCTAAGGATATATATATGGTATTCAATCTCTTACTTGCCATATTTCACCTACCACGCAAACAAGCGTTCTTCACTTATCTGCTCGATCTTTAGTTACATTCGATCAAAATAATTTTATCAAATATGCTACTTAGAACTATTTACAAAACAAATGCACAAAATTATTTCACAAAATAAAACTTATTCAGCAACACAATATTGTTTCACCACACACTACTAATTAAAATGTTTCGATCCCACTGACCACTTTTACATCATTTCTCACATAAAAACAACTTACCCAAGGTTTAACATATCAAAGGGAGATTTTTCTTCATTTAACTTCAGGGCACTTTCGAGAACCAGTACATTTGCCATCTCCACTGGATGAGCACCATCAGCATCCACCATCACTTCATCTTCGATGACTTCAATTTCCCCGCGTACATCCGACGTCTGGGGTACATCATCATCTGAGCTATCATCAAATATAACACCACCAGCTTTTATGAGTCCCTTGTAGAATTTTTCCTCTCCTCCAACTCGTCATATTATTTCTTATAGTGCGTCCTCACTTCCATGCACTTTACCAACTTCTCCTCATTCATCTTCGCCCCCATCTCATCAAACAACTTGCCTTGTTCTTCCTCCATTGCTTTACGATCATCGGTAACTTGATCCCGTACATCTTTTTCGAAAGTGGCATGCTGCAATGCTAGAGCCTCCTTTTTCTCTTTCTTTGCCGCTTTCTTCACTTCCCCCAATACCTTTTCCCTCGCCTTCTTGGCATCGAGCTTATACCTATTCCATGTGGCATTCAATTCTTCCTTCTCCTCGATCAAATCATTTTTTATATTTTTATAGGCAATGATTTGGTTTGCCAGTTCACCACTGTCCATAACTCTTCTTATAACTTCTGTTACCAACTTCTTAATCAGCATCAAAGTCATATAATGAGTATTCGGGTGACCAACCAATTTTTTCATTCGAAGAAAAGCATTAAAATTTCTCACCTTCGACAAATTCCTTTGACCCTCGTTGAAAAAAGTGTTCAGACTATCAATCCCAGTCATACAATCCTCCAACTCCGTCTTCAGCTCATCCGTCCCTGACGTATAAGCATCCATGGTTTTCTGCACTTCTATCTCAGACTCTTCGACAAACATCTTCTTCGAAGACCCCCCGCTGGTCCTCTTTGGGACCACACTGCCAGAACCTCGTAGGGGATGCATATCCACAACAGCTACTGGTTTAGAAGTCCCAGCCACCTCCTCTGTTGACGATTGTCGAGTCAACCTCTTATGATTGAGCAATGGAGGTACGTCAGAACTTGTCGCCCTTTTCTTTTTATTTTTTCCCAGAGTCTCTCCTGACATAGCATCAATCTCCGTATCAGTGTTGTACCCACCAAGGAGTGGTTTTCCAATGGTAAGCTAACATCTGCGGCTCTCTTGTTTTTTGCCGATATTTTTCTGTCGATCACGGGTACCTCCAATCCTTTAACCCTCGACCTCTTTAAATCAACTTCTTGGAAGAGCGTATTCACAAAATCTTGGTCGATAACTAGGTTATCGATCCTACCAAAAAAATCTTTCCTCACCTTATACAATTCTTCTTTTACCTGTGACTTCTTATCGACCTCTTTCAGCGCTGCAAAAAACAACATAAACCAGTTAGACACACTTACATCTCATTCATACAATTCGAACATCGAGAATTATATTTACCTAACCACACACCTAAGTGAAAAGTTTTTCTATTTAACGGTTCTCTGGGATCTTTCTTATCGAGCTCGTAATTTCAAGAAACAAGTAAGCGCTCATCGGTATATCGCCCCCCCCCCCCCCCGACACCATATCATAGAACAATGGTCTTTTCAGAAACCTCACCAAATACCGATAACCTAGCTTCTACGGGTTCATCTTGAGTATGTAATATACTCATAAATCATCAACAATTATTAACTCCTCCCCCTGGTTTTAAGTCAACCATTTATGGCCCCACAAACCCTGAACATATCATACACATTCGGGTTGAACTACCCCGGTGCCACATCAATGAAATTCATTAATTTCTTTTGGTTCGCTCAGAGGGGAAGCTTCAATCCCTTCTTTATTTGTTTTCGATGAACCAGAATACCATTGATCATTCATACTGGTACTCCTCTAAACTTATATCCCCAAGGATACCATACTTCTTCTTAAAACTTAATATCTCTTTGGTCTTTGGACCCTCTCCATAACATGCCTCCTCGCCTTCCTCCACATCTTTTTCCCCCTCCCCAATACCGTCTCGATCACTCTCGCTTGGGGTTCGTGATCCATATCCGTATCCATAGCTTCCTCCTCAAATAGTTTGACAACACTAGGTGCCACCCTAAATTATTCCACACTACCTAAATCTGTACTACTCGAACCAACCCAATATTTCCCTCCTAATTTTTGTACACAGGTCCTCACATCAATCATCAGAGGCATTATATCTTCGAGATCCCCATATATATATTTCTCATCATTTTGAATTGGTTCAGCCATTTTTAAACGAACCTGTACAACAGATTCCATATTTTTTAAACAGTTAGAATCTATCATATGTGATACATATATATGTTCATACGTTCAAATATTCATAATACTTTTATTGTCAAGATAACTCTCCAACACATCATTCGTTTTACTATTTGCTATTATCATTTACATTATACTTATTACCACATTCTCGATATAGTTCATATCATTTAATTCATATTGTTATTTTTTTATTTAAGTCAGACATCTACTTAGATCTCGATGCTTTTTTATTTTTAATAAATAACATCGATCACTTGTTAATTTTGTTTACTTTTTGTCGAATACAGGCATCTCAACAGCTTCTCGAATAACACTTCACCTGTTTCTCGCCAAAAATGCCATTATTCAAAAATTGACACTTCCCCTTCTCCGACATAAATCCGGCCAAATCCTAACAAAAATAACTTCCCCAACAATCTCGCCGTATCAAAACGACGTTTCCCTTATCCCTATAATCGCGCCGTAACAACAGCACCACCAATCAAGACTTCTCTCCACTCCTCTCTACCCATTCATCATCTCCCCACACCTGAACCAGTTTATAAATACCCAACGATAACAGTTCTACCACCCTCACACAGATAACAGTTTTAACTACTTCCAAATCATAAAACCATCTGCCAAACCCTAACTCTGTAACTTTTCTCAATTCCTTACAACTAATTCCCTTTCGATTTAATTTAGTATACCACATCATTCACTTTACTTAATCCTATTTGTCTATCACACAATCAATCAAAACCAAACAACCAACATAAAAAAAAACTAATTCGTTAACCTTGTTTTCGTGCTGCTTCTGTGTTTTTTTCCTTTGCTCGCTTGGCTCTTGCAATCAACACGCTAATCTTCTCTTTCGTAATTGTTGGCAATGAATTTAGTAATGAGCAACAACAATTAGCACTTGAGGAAAAAAATTATGTGTTTAAAAAGTTTGAACAGTCCACCACATTAAAGTTATTCAATATTTATAGACCCCACGTGACTGTTCATGGCACAACTTTGCGACCGTTCAACTCTTCGAACATAACATTTTCTCTTCCTCTTCTCGTTCTCTTCGACACGTCGCCTTTTCAGAGATAATAAATACTTGCACTCTCGCTCTAATTCTTCCATATCGCAAAGAATTTCTTCAGAAACATTGTAACACGACAAATCACCATCACTTTATTTATATTTCATAATCTCCCCTAATGGAACACATCTTTCCATATTCATTGGGACATATCTTTAACATATCTCCCCTAATGGAACCTTACTTTACTTACAAATTCCTATCTCTTGGGACATATCTTCGACAAATATACACATTATCATCATATTCAACATTTTACCAGCTACTTGCTTAAAAACTATTTGTCATTGCCAAATTTCCACAAATACATTATCCATTCGACAAGTAAACAACAAATTACTACCATCGACGGCACATCCTACACCCTTTTTTATTACATTTCATTCACCCTCACAACTCTTTACACAGACCTACTCTTACGACAATTACAACTTTATAAACCCCTTGCTGCAGCTTCATCTTCCCTCTTCACCAACAACTTGGCTCGAGTCCACATACTACCACATTGTTCAAGAGGACGCCAAAAATGCAATTTGACATAAAATTCAAAGTCTTCCTCAGCCTCCTTCGCTTCTACCTTGCTCATCCTTTCATAATCAGGCTCTTCCTGGTCTTCCATATGCATATCACAGTTTCGAGTTCCAAAATATCAAATGCACAACACCTAATACATCGTTTGAATACATCTGAACATACCATCGCGGGTCTGAGCTCTCGTCTTCACCATCTTGCATGAATGTCTCACATCTTTAGCAACACAACTTATGTATACCCCCTCCGATCATGGTTCAACTCACCTGCATTGATAGTTAACAAATAAAAAATTATTGATAACAAATGACAAATCATAGTCAACAAATGACAAATCATTTTTTTTAAGTACAAATGTTGTCTACTAACAAACAAACACAATACAAATGTTCAAAGAACCAAATAGACTATTGATAGTTAACAAATGACAAATTATAGTCAACAAATAACAAATTATTTTTTTAAATACAAATATTGTCTACTATCATACAAACACAATACAAATATTTAAAGAACCAAATAGACCATTCAGAGTTAACAAATGACAAATCATAGGTAACAAATGACAAATCATAGTCAACAAATGATAAATCATTTTTTTAAGTACAAATATTCTCTACTAATAAACAAACATTATACAAATGTTCAAAGAACCAAATAGACCATTCATAGTTAACAAATGATAAATTATTGATAACAAATGACAAATTATAGTCAAGAAATGACAAATTGCTTTTTTAAGTACAAATGTTGTTTACTATCATACAAATACAATATAAATGTTCAAAGAATCAAATAGACCATTGATAGTTAACAAATGACAAATCATAGGTAATAAATGACAAATCATAAATCATAGTCAACAAATGACAAATTATTTTTTAAGTACAAATGTTGACAACTATTATACAAACACAATACAAATGTTCAAATAACCAAATAGACTATTGCTAGTTAACAAATGACAAATTATTAATAACAAATGAAAAATTATAGTCAACAAATGACAAATTGTTTTTTTAAGTATAAATGTTATCTACTATCATACAAACACAATACAAATGTTCAAAGAACCAAATAGACCATTGATAGTTAACAAATGACAACTTATTGATAACAAATAATAAATTATAGTCAACAAATGATAAATCATTTTTTTAAATACAGATGTTGTCTATTATCATACAAACACAATACAAATGTTCAAAAAACTAAATAGACCATTGATAGTTAACAAATAACAAATCATACATAACAATTGACAAATCATAGTTAACAAATGCAAAATCATATATAACAAATGAAAAATCCAGTATAACGAATGAATAATCATGTTTTTAAGAACACATGTTGTCTACTTACAAATAATCACAATTCATTTGAACCAAATCAACCATTCACTTGCATCAAATGTTGTATATCTATAAAACAAATAATATATAACGAATGATATATCATAGATAATAAATGACAAATCTCTGATAACAAATGCCAAATAAGATACAACAAATTATATATCATAGATAACAAATGACAAATCTCTGATAACAAATGCCAAATCATATATAACAAATGATATATCTTTGATAACAAATGCCAAATTATATATAACAAATGATAAGTTTATGATAACAAATGTCAAATCATATATAAGAAATAAAAAATTAATAATAATCCAACTATATAGACTAGTCATTCTAACAAATATGTAGTATACGAATGATAAAAAAGATATAACAAATGAGAATGATTATATAAATAAATGATATTACTTGTTTATAACTTTACAAAATTATAGAAATTATACATTACAATAAAATGGATGTCAAAGTTTCTAAATCTTCTCAGGCTCAACTCCTAGCCTTAATATGTCATAGGCAATTATTTAACGCCATTCATTACTGTCTATCAGATCTGAAAGTTTTATTCCCCTTAGGGGATTGTCTATAAAGACAAACATATAGATCTCGCAGGCATGACCATTTGGTTGTATTGGACATTTTCCAAAGCGGGTTATCCATTTAGAGTTTAGACCATAATCTTTTACCTCTGAACCAGTAGGTGGACTACTATGATCGGCAAAATCTCTCCATATCAACATTTTTGGGAGGATCGTTAATATCTGATCTTCAATAAGCTGGTATTCAGGAGATAAATTTTTCTTTTTCTATGCATTTATAATTTTCGCATCCACCATTAAATTGTAGATGCATATTTTTTTTGCCTTAAATGATACAACACAAAGGACCTAGTGGCCACTTTCAAATCTCTTCGATGGATACAATTAAAAACTGTACGATCCCATTGCATAGATGTAATTTGTTCCCAAATTGATTTCTTCTTCAATTCCACATCTTCTGGAGATGATATATTACGAGTCTAGACATTGAAATCCCTGCCAATATATTGATAGACAAAGACATCGGCCAACACAATCCTTTCTTTATCTGGGCAGGCACAATGTTGTGTATCAAAATATTAAATTAGGGCTTTAATGCACACATCAATGACTTGAACAGGAAAAGAAAATGATAAATTAGATGACAAAAATGATAAAGTTCAATATTACAAATGACAATAATGGCAAAACTAATGATAACGTACAAACAAATAAATGACAAATAATTTGAAAGCAAATGGTAGAGACTCTTGTACAAATGACAGAGGAAAAGAAATAAATAATATAAATACCTTATTGTCCAGCCATTGCTTTGGATATAAGGTGTAGAGAGCGTTAAGGTAAATAGTTTCTTCACCTATCATCATATAGGTACTCTTGTTGTCCTTCTTAGCTTTAGGAGATAATTAATTTTTTCTCAGTGACCAGACTTGGTCCACTTAGTTTTTCTCATCCTAGGAGATGGGTCTTTGAATAAAATATTCTAATAATACTCTCGGAAGAAGCTCGTCAAGGTGAGCATGCAATTGGTTTATTCGACAAGCCATTATGAAGACTTTTTTATTAATTTTATCCTCAGTTAGTGCATGCCTCTTCTTTAAGGTGACATCCACTTCTGACTCCATTAAAATAAGCTAGAACAGATATGTCGAAATAAGGAAATGAAATATAAAATGCTTATTACATGAGATTGAGTACTTCATACATTGGTATGGTCAACAACTATTTCTTTTATTACTTACTTAGGGCCTAGTTTATTCAATGAATTTCCATCACCATCATCCTTGCCTTCAACCACCTCCTCTTTATTTTGTTCCACCTCCTCTTTACTCTCTTTACTCTATAAATAAATATACTACAAATGACAAGAGTGATACAAGATATGAGAAAATAACTATAAAAAAATGAGAAGTTACCAGCAAAAAAAAAGAAGTTACCTGACTAGCTTCATCTTCAATTTTTTCAACCTCTAAAGTCTGTTTCTCGATAGATACAACAATTGTTTGGTCAACACTAGCCTGTAAATAAACAGACTACAAATGATAAGAGTGATACAAGATATGGTAAAACAAAATAAGAAAATGAGAAATCAATAGCAAACAAATTATAAGTTACCGGATAAGCTTCACCAACAACTTCCTCCTGGTTGAAGAATATTATATCAATTTTTGCTACCTCTGCAACCACCATAGTCTATACAACAAAGGTTAAAGAAGAAACAAATTAAAAAAAATGGTATGGATAGCTCAATACAAACAAATATTAGTAACTTAAGGTTATGAATCCTCTTCTTCAGCAAATACCTCATTGGCATGTTGTACATCTTTTTTTCCATTATAATACACCACTACAGTTAGTGGTTCTGAATCATCTTTTTCAGCAACTTGAGGTTGCTCTTCTTCAGATTTAACATTCTCCTCGAGATCTTTCTTATCATCATTATCTTTTTCGTCACCCTTCTTCCACTTCACATACAACAAATAAAATGAACAAAGACATCAGAAGAAATAAAAGTTTTGGAAAAGAGAATGACAAAGACAACCTCACAAATGCCAAAAACATTCTGAACAAATGACAGACTTCTGAAGAAATGGTAAATTGCATAAAGTAAATGCCAATATTTTGAAAAATAAATGTCAAATAATTTCATATAAATGATAAGAAGTAGTAAACGGATGATATATTTAGAAGACCACCACCATATTCAGACGATATCGCTTCCAAATTTACTTCAACATCATCATCTACCATTAAATTTTTTATCACATCCAATCCCTCTCCAGGCACAACTTGCTGAAGTAAATTTTCTGCAGTTGATTAAATATTCTCAAGTTCTAGGAATTTTGCCCCTCTCTTCCTTGGCACTCTATTAGCCAAGCCCTTATTGGGGATCTTAGGGATTAAGGTTTTTAATTGGATCAGTAAGACATGACTAAATTGTTCATCAGTAAAAGCTTCTTTCTTCGTGCCTTCAATGTTTTTCTTCAAGGGCACATCAGCTTCTTCAGCCTTCTTGTTCTTCTTGTTGGCATTCGACTTCTTCTGCCATTCTCCCTTACCTTTTTTCTTCTCTTCAATCTTTTGATTTTGTTGTTGCCAAGTTCTTAGCTCCGCCTTCATCCTTTTCCCATCTTCTTTCTTATTACCTCATTCTCACTTGTGTTTCGCGGTTTTCTTAGGAGTAGAAAACTGGTACTGCCCAAGGAGTAGAGTATCTCTAAGTGGTAGAGTATTGTCTCCCACTGTATATATTGAAATTTATTCTAACATTTTACCATGGCAATGCAATATTTTGCCATGCTCTTCCAACTGGGAGCATACCCTAACCACTACAACTCTAATCTCAGTGGCAGAAGAACTGCTACCTATTGTAGGTACACCGACTGTAGGTATAACGGCTGCAGGTACACCAATTGTAGATGCAGCGCCGATTGCAAGTGCTTCGATTTAATTTCTCTGAAATATTCAAAAAGATAACGATGACAAAGGAAACTTAGAAATAACAGAAAATACTCTGACAATGATAGTAGGCATACAACAAATAACAAAAATAACTTTATAATGACAGAAAAATCAAACAAATGACGAGAAGAGATTAAGAAATGCCAAATCTAAACAAATAAAATGATACAAAACATAAATTAAATGACAATGAAGCAATAAAATGAATCAATCATACAATGAATATAATATTACCATGGCCTCTTGTACAAGACCTTCCTGCATGTCTGTCTCAGACGACTTCATAGCTATTAATAACAATTTGGGGTTAGCAAAAAACTTTTTAAACGTCACAATTTGGCGACGCTTAAAGGATGTCATCCTCCATCCTTGTAGCTTAGGGAACAAATGTATGAATTCCTCAATTCTTGGAAACTTTAGGCTATGAATAGAAGGGAATGTCCATATCATCAACACCCAGGTACATCCGTGCAGTGATAAAGCTTTATCAGATTTTTTACCTGCGCCCGATCGATAATGGGCAAACTCCACTATTTGACTCCACAAGAAATTATAGACTTGCTTACCCCAGGGGAATCTGTTGAACTGATCTAGATCATCTTCCAGATCAATATACTTCACCCAAATGTTTCTCCCCTTGTTCGGGTGGAGAAATGATAGCATAATTTTTAACAAATTTAATCGAAGAACATCTTCTGCAAAATAAAATAACACAATGTAATGATAAGAACCATAGAATATAATGAGCCAAAAATGGCAAATACTTGATAAACTCCTGTGAACTGCAGGTGAAACCTAACCATAAACGATGAGAAATAGTAACAGAATTGGTGAAAGAGTATGCATTCTTACAAATAATAAATTTATTCAAAGGTAGGATAAAATGTACTAAAACAAATGACAATTAGTTCATGAGATGGTGATAATGTCAACCTTCATCTTATACGTGGCTTGATATAATAGTTTTAAATGAGTTAAAAAAATTGATAATTTTTTATTACGCCGGATGTGACATTTGTACTTGTGGAGCCCCAAAGAAAGTGGTTGTCTGCTGTAATATTGCAACTTTAGTAGGGGCAAATATAGTTTTTCCTCTTGCCATTATCGATTTTGGAATTTATTGTTCTCTGGGTCTGATTTTGTAAAGATAACAAAAACTAGTATTTATTATCATAATTTTTGGGGCTAAAATGTCCCAAGTGGGCATGTTATATTTTTATAACCTCGTTAAATCTTTTAGAGCATATGCAACAGTTGGGGGGGGGGGGGTGGAAAAACCCAAATCCACCCACGACATTTTAAACCCAAACAAGGTGGATATTCTCCAATACAATTTTGAACTGCGCGGGACAATCAACACCTATGATCTGGCCACATGTATCCATCTAGAGCGTCTAAATCCCACGCGCAGTTCAGAACTGCGCGGGTAGTGCCTGCATGAAATTGGTTCGAATTGCCACTTTGTTTCACTTTCACATATTAAACTTCTAGTTTACCCAAACCCAACTTCTAACACAAGTTCCTAAACCCTATCTTCTAGTAATTCAATCCCATGTAACTACGATTAACAATATCAGGACCTAGTTATTTAATTCCCAAAACTATAAGAAATGAAAGTGGTGTAGTTAAATGAAGAAGTAAAGAATTAGTCACGCATATTGGCCGTTACACCTCACGCCGGATAATGACCCCGCCCCAACCCTCGAGGAGTTGCACCGAGTGGATATCTTCCCGGACAAATGGGTCTACATTTCTATTGGAGCGGAGGAATTGCCGGTAAGTTTTTTGAGTAAAATTTATGTGTTATTAACGTAATTTGTCAAATGTTCGACAAAATCCCCGAATGAGAATTTAATATGTTAATGTGTCATTTTTCCAGAACTGAGATGAAATCATATGTAGGGGACCACTAGATAAGGTCTTAAAGTTTTACCAATGGATTGTCAGGTACCCCACGTTGAAGACCTTGGTTAACAATATGGGTTTTGAAGAATTTTTTATGATTAAGGCGGGAAACTCGGATAACCGCTTAATCCATGCTTTCGTGGAATAGTAGTGGCCTTCCACCCATACTTTTCACTTCCCTTGCTGGGAACTTGGCGTTACGCCGTTAGACTTCGTCATGCTAATAGGAATAAGTTTTGAGCGGGGTTTTGAACTCCCGTACGGCGATAAGTACACGAAGATCGACGAAGCACAAACATTATTCCCCAAAATTACTTAGGCCGACATCAGGTACGGTAACATCATACTAGCTTATTTGAAAACCTGGAGAGACCCTTTGAATCCATGAACTAATAGTTACAACCAAGACATGGATCTCTTATATGCTCGGGCATTTATTGCATACATGATGGGTAATATCTTCTTCTCGAATATAAATATATATCTACCGACCGGTTATCTTTTAGCTTTGACAGACCACCATATTCTAGGGGTACTTCGATCATGACATATTTATATCAGGGACTAGATGAAGTCTCAGTCCTGAAGAGTGGGAAGGGGAAGAGATCAATCACAGACTTCTATGCTCTATTGGAGTTTTAGTTCTTCGAGTATTGTCGCATTAAAATGAATCTTGTCAAGGTGAATAACTTTAACCATGCTTATCCTCGTATGAGTGCATGGAGAGATGAAAGGGCTAGTTCTGGGGTTGAGATCCATTATTCATTTACTGTGATCAGAGAAATGATAGAATGGAAAGATAAAACCAACATTGATTGGCAACCATGGCTGAAGAATAGACAATTAATCCGTCCAGAGGCAAGATTTGCCACAGAACTTAGTCAAAGAAGGATTCTATTAGTTTTAGTCCCATACAGGAATGGTATATTTTGGTATTTAAGTGACTAATGTATGCGTCAGAATACCGGGGTTGATAGTGTTTCATATGACCACCCCCTACAAGAGATTATGAAATTTCTACAGTACGATTGAGCGCTTTATCAGGAACTGAGAGAGGTTGACTTCTATAATGGACACAATTATGTCGTTGTTGACGTGGATTACATCATATTTTGGTGAGCCGCTCATCCAAATCCTAAGATCGGTTGTAGTTTAGTGAAGAGGGCCGAGAATATTTGGATGGTCGGACGTGATCTATTGAGGCCCGATGTTGTTCTGGCACCTACTTTGAGTTTAGCCACGTCTTCTCAGGTGTAAAATAATGGTTTTGAGGCATACGGCACGGAAATGGGGAATCTGGGATGGTTCATGAAGATAGAAGGAAGCAGTGGAGAACATAGGCATGTACCGATCCCGATCATGTAGGTACCACACCCGTGTCCACCTAGGTACAGTGTGGATGAGTTGTGGACTCAAAACTAAGGAATACGGTATACGGCTTATGAAGATACGAAGCAATTGCATCAACGCAATGAGGAGTTAGAGGAACAACTGCGCCAGATACAAGATATTATCCGAGTCACGGAAGAAAGACTAGCTGATATGTCTATCAGCTACCAGACAGAGCTAGATATGCAATGTACTTATGACGAGAGTCTCTCCCGTACCAGACGCGCCCGCTATATGAAGAGAAGCCGTCCCACTTAGGCTATGTTTTATCGTATTTTGTCAGACTATCGAGTTTATATTATGTTTTTTTTAGACTATCTACCTTTATGTTATATTTTGTTTAGACTATCGAGTTTATGTTGAATTGATTATGCATTATTTTGCTTAAATTTGTGTTTGCTTCAAATAATACTTTTTTTTTCAATTGTTTGAATAAAATTTTGTGGCAAGAAGAGCTGAAAAAAAAAGTGTTTGAATGAAATACTAGGTTTTTTCAAGTGTTTGATGAAATGCATAATCGAAGTCTTTGAAAAATAAAACTAAGTATGAAGAGATATACACACAATAAAGGGTACATCAGGCGTTTGAGGAAATGCCTCAAAGAAAAAAGAAACTAAGTATAGAGAATATAACCAAATGCAAAAGTTTCAGGCTCTTGCCGTGCAGTTCAGAACTGTGTGGCAAGCTTTTTTAAACATGTGGCTTAATCTGGTTTACGGAAGCTTGTCATGCAGTTCTGAACTACTCGGCAAGAGCCTGAAACTTTTGCCTTGTATTTTTTTTCCTCTCCACATTTAGTTTTTTTTAGGTTAGTTTCTTTGAGGCATTTCCTCAAACATATTCCCTTGCCCTCTATTAATAGTACATTGGTTCATACTTAGTCTTTTCTTCTTTTCTTTTGTTTAGGTATTTCCTTAAATACCTTCATAAATGATGAAAAATTAGTTCTATTAGTTTTTTTGTCAACTCATAAATATAGGGAATTTATTTAAACGCATGAAAACACCAAGCTATATTTTTGCGAAAACTTGTCTTTTGTGTAGCTCAACGGCTATATTTTTATGGAAACTTGTTCACCAAGTAGCTCAACGGCTATATTTTTGTGAAAACTTGTCTTTTGTGTATCTCAACGGCTATATTTTTTTGGAAACTTGTTCACCAAGTAGCTCAACGACTATATTTTTTTTATCTATAAATATCATTCATCTTCTACACTATCTTTCCTTAATCTTCTACACTCTCCTCTCTCCTTAGCTTACAAGCAAAACCACCATGTCATCTTCAAGCTCTTAATATAATTCTTAAAGCCACTCTCAATCTTCTAATACGAACCAACAAAGGAACGTATTTCCTACGCAATTAAACGCTTATGATTCATCGCAAATGCCTAACTTTTCGCAATATCGTGATCACCATGTTCGATAATTATTTCCACCATACGACAATTAATTTATATCTCAAACCCAAGGATATTAACCTCATTACCAAAACCAAGGATATTGCCCTCAATTTGATCCTCATACGGGCTCGTACTCTCACTGAGAATCCATATTATCATCTTATGCCAGTGGAAGTTTGAGTACCACGCCTATGTGAGGTACATATGGTTTAAATTTAAACCTCAATACATCAGCGACTGTCCTCTTCGATCATTTCTCTGGTCATCTCAAAGGTTCTAAATTTGGTTCTCACGGGAAGTAATACGCACGGAAAGGCAAAGCCTAAAAGAAGACAGCATCGACACCTATTGTAGTTGATGATGTAGTTAAGGTTAAGGATGAAGTTGATGGCGACAATGAAAGATACACGACTCAAAAATGGTCATCCATGACTTCGTCAATCTTGCATGTGTTTGGTCCTCAAGTCTCTCAAAACCTCGCTACGATGAATAACCAAAAGCCGCTACATTTTGGTTCAAGTGTGTGACCATTCACTCATTCATAATGACCAATCGTGTGGCGATCATACAATTGACAATTGCGCGTATAAGGGGCAGCTCAATAAAGAATATTCGATTTTTAGAGGCATCATTCAACACCTCAAAAGCTGATATTTTACCGGCATTGGAACGGGTGACGTCGTAAGTAATTTAGTTTTTTTTCTCATTCCATTAATTTTGTTCCACAATTAGTACTTATTAGAATTTTGAACTTAATTTCTAGGAACGTATGGCATACGAGACATTCAAAAAATTATAAAAAAAATCATTTACATTGGGGGAGGCTGACAAAATTTTGGAGCATTGTCCAAAATGGTCACAAATTAAGAACATCGGGCACCCTGACCGCAACGTCGCTAAAAATCAAATTTTAGCGATAGCCCTGGTACTTCCAGCACAGATCCCTCTATAGCTACTTCCGACACTCCAAATGTGGTCATTCCAGATGATTTTATCGACTTGGATGGACCACTATATGCTTGTGAGGAAGTACGACTGGATAAAAAAAAAAATTTGAGACGAGGATAATTATAGGTTTTTAGGGAAAGAAAATGTTTGAGACGTGGACAAATATGATAAATGGAATGCGAGAGACGAGCAGAAGAAAGAGAAAAATGAAGCTAGAGCTAGAGCACGAGAGGAACAAAAATTGACTAGAAAGACATATATTCAATGGAGACGTGAAGCGGAGCTAACTGGAAAAAAATCCATCTAAGATGTTCATATGGTTAAAGTGATAATAACGGACCCAAGTAGCCTACTATCGGCACAAAAGCGTTGGATGAAGAAGCAAATTAAAGACTATTCAAAGAAGTTGAAGGAGCAGCGTCCAAATAATAACGACGTTTCTAGTGATGAAGATTGATGTAATCCTTAGCGTTAATAGTAGTTCTTAAGTTTTATGTAATTTTATTATTTTAATAAAATTATTATTTATGTTAAATATTTCGCAAAACGAACTTCAAAATAGTCTCTCAAAATACATTACAAGTTCAACAAAAAACTACAAACTTCGATACCAAATACATTTCAACTTCAACATAAAACTATAAACTTTAAAACCAAATACATTTCAATTTCAATATAAAACTACAAACTTCGAAACAAAATACATTACTCTGCCCATTTTTTATTCCATAAATACGCGACAAGTTCATTTCGCAATTGGAAATGAGTACATTCATTTCTAATTTATAAATCTTCTCGATGTATTGTGACATAGTGTTGATCGCATGTCTTGGATTTAAGTCCTTCGTCCAATTCTTCATGAAATCTCTAAACTCGGGATCAATGTCCACTTGCCGGATGTAAATATAATGTTCATCTTTAACGATCATGTTGTGCCTAATTATACATGCATACATAACATTTGCTAGATCACGTGGCTTCCAAAATTGTGCACTGTGCACTAAATTTGGAACCTAGCTTGTAATACCCCAAATGCACGCTCTACGTCTTTCCGACATGCTTCTTGCATCTTTGTAAAATATCTTTCGGCATCGTTAAACGGATTTCTTATAATTTGAACAATTATTTGCCATTTTGGATAGACTCCGTCCGCTAAATAATACCTCATAGTGTGCGGGACCGTGCCTATATTGTAATTGCATGGTGGTGCAACTCTATTAGACAAGTTATTGAAAAGCCACCTTTGATGCAGGACGTTCACGTCGTTGTTAGAACCGGGCACCCCAAAGAATGCGCGTCATACCCAAAGATCTTGCGATGTAACCGCTTTTAAAATCACCGTTGATATTTTCTTATACTCGGTATATTGTCATGCCCACCCGGTAAAACAATTCTTCCATTTCTAATGCATATAATCTAAACTACCTAACATCCCCAGGAGGCCTCGTGATCCGTTCACTTCTAACAAGTGTAATATATTATTTTTATCGGTAGATCTAAAGTATTGAGCTTTGAATAGTATTATAATAGTTTTGCAAAAAAAATGTAAACTTAAATGACCCGTAGACTCCTTAATCCAAACATATTCATCTTGGGCGTCTGCACTCATACCGTAACATAACATGCGGAGTGCGCACATTATATTTTTGTGCGAGGATAAGCCCATCATCTTAGCGGCATTTTCTTTTTAAATAAAATGGGGGTTCTTAGAAATAAAATGATCATGAATACGTTGATACACACCTTCGCTCATACGGAATCGACGATGAAATGAGATATTGGCGTAGACTGGGTTGGCACCAAAATAATCCTGATTAAGGCTAAACTTACCCAATTTATGATCATGGCATTTCTGCTTGTCAATCCTTCCTATTTTATTACAACCCCGCCTCCGTGATGATGTCGCATTTTACTCTTTTTCTTCTGCTTCTCCCATCTCAATCATAACCTTGCTATACTCGTGCATCATCTCAATTTGACGTCAGAAGAGCTCTTCGCTTCCGAACGATGATGAAGATGATGATAAGGATAAGAGTGATGGGTCAGACATGATTAGGTCCTCCAAAATTAGGTCAGACATGATGGGCGAAATTGATAACAAGAGAATAAAATAGAGTTTAGAAGATGAATAATTTTTAAGAGAATAAAGTTAAGTATAGAAGAGTAAGAGAATAGAGTGTACAAGATGAATAGTTTTATAAATGAACAAAACTAGCCGTTGAGCTTCTTGTCAAACAAGTTTGGTAAAAAAACTAGCCGTTGAGCTTATTGTCAAACAAGTTTTGGCTAACAAACTAGCCGTTGAGATGCTTGCCAAACATGTTTGCCAAAAAATATAGTCGTTGAGGTTATTGTTGAATAAGTATGCCTAAAACTATAGGCCTTCTGATCACCAAAAAACAAAACCATGTATGGAGAAGAGTTGCATACAAATTTTCATCCGGGCTCTAGCCGCGCAATTCAGAACTATACGATAAAAACTAGCCGCTGGCCAAGTTTGAATCCTAACCGTCTACGTGTCTCCATCTAGAGTGTATACTCTACGCGTAGCTTAGAACTGCGTGGCAGGGGAGCCACTGGAAACTTGATAAGTGTCATCATTTTATTGACTCAAAGGCTACGCGCAGTTCGGAACTACGCGTGATCGATCCACAAAAAATTCACCCAGAGGGTGAAGAGACCACCCTCAAGGTGGGTTTGGATTTGCCACGTCAGCTTCACCACCTAGCTGTTGTGGGGTAGATTTGAGAAAATGAGGGTGGATTTCTCAATCCACCTCGCCGCTTCAGAATCTACCTAGCTGCTGCAGGTGCTTTTAGGCGCCTATGGGGTTAGTCGTCCGATTGTAAAAATTATCAGGCAACTAAGTCTCATGCTTCTGTTTTATTTTATTTTTAAAAATTGCATTGTTGAACGAAACTTGAGTTGGTTGTTTTGTTAAACTCAAGTTTTAAGTTTTTGCCATTAGGCATTGTAGAAGATGCGGTTAACACCAATATTGTTTGAGTTGAGTTGAGAGTGTCTTGTACAAAAACCAAACACATTAGTCACGTCTCCCTCTCTCTTTGAGTACTTGTTTTATGAGACCGAATTTGCCAACCCTCCTTTAACGTAAAGCTTTTGCTAATGCTCCTTCTTTACAATTCACTATTTTTATATTATAAGCATTTACCATATGGTGCCTCAAGTGATCTTTAAATTACAATTGATACCTCAAACTTCAAACAACTACTAATAAACCTCAATTCTGATGTTCATTTCAATTAGTACTAGGCATGTTTTTGGATCGGATCAGAAATGGGGGTGATGGGATTTTTTTTGTAGGAACTGTAAAATCTGTTATGATCTGATCTGATTTTTTAGGTACTGTAAAAATGGATCCGAATCCAAAAAAATTCAGAATTTCTAAAAATTCATATTAAATCGGAATATTGTTCGGATTAAATCAGATTGGAGGACATTTTGAGTAATTGGATCGGATCTTGTTCGAAAAAAAATTGATTAGAAAATTTAAATTTTCATGCTAGCTCAAGGCTATCCGATTCCGATTCGAATTTTTTTAGAAAAATTGAAAATCGAAACTGTAAAATAGGGTTCTGAAATCGAAAAAATTAGATCAGATTTTGAAATTTTTTTTTGGAAGTTCGTACAAAAGTTGCAGCCCGAATTAGTACCCTATATCTTCAAAATCCCGACTTTGTACCTAATTTTATAATTGCAAAATTTTATTGATTATTTGAGGCCGACTAAACAGGTAACTTCAAAGTTTTAACTGTGGCTTTTGTCCATATTCCTCCTCTCTCCTTTCTTAATTTGCATATCTTCCATTTTCATTCAAGAGAGCATGGAAGCCTTAACCCACATCACAATCAACGAAATAAAATAATTTAAGAAACCTTAAACTGTTTCATAACTATTATGTTCAAAACATCATTACATACAATGATTAGAATTGTCTCAAATAAACCCATGATTAGTGAGACATCACAAACTAGAACACCACTAATGGGGCATAATAACCAAAGATAAGAAGGGTGCATGCTCTTTTGTTTGGAGAGGGAATCATAGGCACAAGTGAGCATGCTTATCTTATTTTCGATTGAAACTATAAAGATGAAGGGAATAATTTTACTAAAGGGAACTACTTCAATAGGTCTCATCCTTTACTTGCTGTAAAAGGTTATCTATATTATAAATCTCAGTTTTGTCCTACGTGGCATCGATTCTCCTGCGTGGCTTCGTTTCTCCTACGTGGCAGTGGAAAGCTGACTGGATTAATTTATTCATAATTTACTTATTTCCTATGTTTTAAAGAGTAATGAAATTACTCCTTTTCCTCAGCTGTTTCTCTCTCTTAAACCCCCATCTCTCTGTCCTCTCCCCCTACATCCCTATCTCTTCCCTCTACAATATAAAGTGAAGTAATGCTCTCCATCAATTCTAATTATAAACATCTTACCATTTCTTCGTAATCTGTAACATCTTTGCCTCCAATATAAATTTTAGATTCTCAACATTTTCAATTTCTCAACCATTGGTTACTTTCTGATAATTAAATCCCCATATCTTCATCCAGCTTTAAGGAGTATAAAGATCTAGCAATGAAATGAATCTCCAAATAATCAATTAGGCTTCTATAAAGGGACGAAGCCATACCATATTTCATAGCTTCAAAATCTCAAGTCCCCACAACCAAGTAATCTAATTATGCTTTTCCTTTTATAATTGGAGGGTTCATATATTAATGTGTTTTCTTTTTTGAATTGTTGGTTCCATTATTGGTCTTCAAAGTTTTGTTGCTTGATTCTTCAGATATTCTTTAAGTTCTCTTTATTATTGACTTTGTTATTTGTGCAAGGTGGAAATCTCCACATTTTTATCCGTTCCTTATTACTAAAATATTAGAAACATTACATGATCTTATGTAGATTTCAACCTCAAATCCTCTTCAGGTACAACTCCATCGACCTTTCTCTATGAGCCAAAATTTGAGGTATGTATATAGAGGAACATTGTAAAGTAGGAAATAAAAGATTTTCTATCTATCTTTCTTCTTTATTTACTAATTTATCAATATAATGTCTTCAATTATACATTGTCTTAATTGTTCTATTGTATTTTGTTTGCCTAGGCAAGTTGAGGTTTAGGAAGTATGAAGAAATAAGAGAAAATCTTGGTAGTTTGGGCTTCACATTCACCAATTTAGACTTTCAAGCCTTTTTTATTTCTTTCTCTTAGTTATATTATAACTTTGTTATTTTCAGCTCTCGAGATCCTTTGATGGCAGATTCGGATAAACTATTGGGCATAATAAAACTAAGATCCTGAATGATGCTAATCCTATCCCTCTCACTCTGTATTGACCATCGATAATTACTACTGTGAAGGACTTCTTTACTTGGATATTTGTTGGCCCATTATTGTGGATCGTAAACATTTCCTCATAAAAAAATGTGCCTGATTTTTGAATAAAGAGCCTATAAGAATAAATATTCTTCTTAAAAGCTTCATTTTAAGTTATTTTGGAGAGCTTCTATCACGGTTAGTTTTCTATATTTTCTAACACAATTTTTTATTTATATTTTATTGAATATGAACTCAAGAATCTAATTTTGTTTGTTGTTTCTCAAATGAAGTGAAGAATATAATTAATGAAACCTTTCTCTTTGGTAGTCGGTTGATATATTGTAGACTTTCTAAAGTACTTTTCTTCACCAACGTATTCACAATGAAAAAAGGTAAAATATAAGTTTGCTCTCAATATTTTTGTTTAGCAAATTTAAGTTTTATTCATTGTGGAGGATTTTTTTTTTGCAAGGGGATATAGAAAGACTATGTTCCTAAACACATTTAATGTTTAATAGAAACAACTCCCATTCTACCTAGGTTGAGAGCTTATTTTACTATTCTTAATAATCAGATCTTTACACTAAATTACTCTTAAGGACAATTTACTGCAGTATACTTTTAATTTACCTTCTCCATATCTAATTGGATTTCCTTAGTTTTGTTCATGCATTTGTTATATTATGGTTTAGGTTGTCCATTTCTTCGGATTGTATTACATAATGATCATTATTCAATGGAACATCGAGTAGATAATCTCTCAATCATTTTACTCCAAACCTATATGCATATCTCAGTTGTGGGAAACCATTATGGAGACGTCTTCTTCGTTAATTCATATACATATAAAAAAAGTATCTCAATAGCCAAAGTCCATTGAATCTACTAAGAATATTCATTGATATAACCTCCCATATTTACGATCGTCTACAATTTTCTTTATTGATTATCAAAGTATACCAAAATCAGATTATTAGCCAAGACTAAAATCATAATCAGTCTAGAAAGCTCTAACTAAACTATGCATTTAGAATCCCAACACTTTATCAAGTACAACCGTCATCAAACAATTCCAAACAAATATTTCTTAGTGGAGTGTCACTATTGAGCGATGACGACTGAGCT
The DNA here is from genome assembly GCA_014058105.1 of Kingdonia uniflora. Taxonomy (NCBI): domain Eukaryota; kingdom Viridiplantae; phylum Streptophyta; class Magnoliopsida; order Ranunculales; family Circaeasteraceae; genus Kingdonia; species Kingdonia uniflora. Next base: position 1,316,640 of record JACGCM010002027.1, read on the forward strand.
TGGTTGCCTTTGGACGGCCTTCTAATACCAGCCTAACTTCACTAAAAAGGAATTGACAATGCTAATAGGAGTAATTCAACTGTTCAAATTGGCTTTTAAGTTACAAAACTAAGAACAAGAAATTATAAACTTTGACCTATTTGTATATCCCTTTTATGTTATTTTCTCAAGTTGTTTTGAACTTTTCTACTGAAAATACTAAGAATAAAAATTATAAGAATGCATACAGTCAAGTCTATAAGGAAACTAACTATTGGCGGATGGTAATGTTTGACCATTTGATTCTTAAGAGAACTCAAAGAAAAAGATCCAAAATCATAAGAAGTAAAAACCTCTGTAGAAACTTATCTTTGGCAAAAGTTTTTAATTGGTCATTGTAATTTGAAGCACTCACTACATAGTTGTTCCAATCTTGCTCTGTGTGGTACTCTTCACACTAATTCATATAACGGGCCTAGATTTTGCACGAATTTAGTGAATATTCAGAGGGTAATCCCAACAAGGATAAAATGAGCTTCTAGAATTAGCAAGGGATAAAGCATACTTTTAAAATAGTCAAGGTTAGTAATGAGTTTGGTTTAGTAGTTTTATATTAGTAGATGACAACGAGTTTAGTTCCACATAACCCATTTGAAACTCCATGGATTATAGTATCCAATTGTTCAAGCAAGCAAACAAATTTAAATTAGTTCATTTGAAGTGATGAAGTGAGGCAACAAACATAAATACAAACAATAGTTTAGTATGTTGGTTGATAGTGGTGGATATTAACAATGGAAACGATGAATATTTTAACAGTAAATACTTCATTTTTAATAGATCCAAATGATCCGGATATCTCTCCAGATTTTACTTGGTTGTTGCTTCACGTCTTAGTTGTTTGGTTCATGTTTGCAATTCTAACTACAATAGCTAAAACTCCCTTCAATTAAAGGTTTTAATTTTCTAACTTTGCTTATCTCTTATTTGACCCTTTAGAGATAGGATATCTTATAACCTTGCATTTGATTTTTTTTTTGGGAAAATAAGATTTGGACTTACCCTCCAAGATACCCAAGACAATAGCTTACAACAACGCTCTTCGGAAATGTAAGGGATAAGTGTTTAACCGAGTTGCAGTTACTAATCCGAGGGCTAAGAACAACCTTTTGTTTCCACATATTACTGGATAGAAAATCTAGCATCCTTGGAAAGGTAATCTAAATGTATTACCTTAACTTTTTATTAATTAAGATATGCATATTCTTCAGTATTATATATGATATGCGACTTGGAACCATAAAATAAACAGATACGGAACTCAAAACGTTGCTCTCTGAGTACTATGAGATGCCTTAGCTACATGAATTTATTCTAGCTCTAAAGTACAAATAAATTTTAACAACATTTTTTTTTAATTTCTAAAAACAATTTACTGACTGGTTTTTTATTTGTTACTGAATTCTCAAACTTATGAAGATCTTGTAGTACAAGCTGTCAAAGTTATAACTCATGTGTTATCTAAGATCTCAAAGGCAACTTAAGCTTCATCGCCAATCTTTTGAAAAATGAATAATAGAAACAGAGAGGGAATTGGTGGAAAATTCAAAGAACTTTATGCGCATCGATGGATGTGGTAGCCATATATAGTAATTGAGTATCAGGGATCCATTATGGGGAAAAATAAGGCTTCAGAAATTGTAAAAAAGAATTACAAGATAAAGACGTGTATAGTTTTGTACAACTAATTTTCATTTATAAGACTTTCTTTCCTCCTTACATTAGTATCCCCTTTATGTGATTATTTAGCTCATCTTTGTTTGATAGTTTACCTTTGTACTTGATTTTGTGGGACGAAACTTTCTTGTAGAAAATTAATAAATTGGTTTATTTGTTATTTAAATAAAAATAAGTTGTGAAGAGAATGCTAATAAGATACTTTACACCATAACCCATTTTGAACTTAAGCAATCGTGCGTAGCACGGGTTCATAACCTAGTAATTAAATAACTTTAGGAGGATAAAATGGCGAATTAGGAATTTTAGAATGTGAAAGTAGTAAATGTAACCGAAGTTTAAATATAGGGTTTCTCAGTAATTTTATGAACTTGAGGGTATAAAATGTGATTTTCGGGCCACTTAAGGCCTAGTCCGATAAATGTTTCTTTATATTATATAAAACAACTTATAATACAAAAAAATAAAAATATTTGTTAAAATCTCTTAAAATGGAGTCTACACGGCTTTCGAAAACCTCTCGCAACTCCTATAATAATAACACTTAAGTTTTGTTGTTAATAAGTAACAAAGATCCATGCACGATATCAATGCAAATCATAAGGATTTTTAAGTAATAGATAAACGGAATGACTTTCTGAATACAAACATTCTTTTATATCCACCAGCCCGTTGACGTACACGATAAGTCGACTATATATCTCAAATACCACAACGAACTGACACCCTGTTAAAGCAAAAATGTTTTTGAGTTTATCCAAACTCACACCATGTAGATGAAATAGTACGAAATTTAGAAAATTATGCATAATATCTTCAATTATCAAGGGTAAAGACTGAAATAATATCTCACAAAAGCAAAACAAATTATTGCCGTTAAATCTTATGCGCTACTTCAAATTCTTAAAACATTTTTGATAAACCCAAAGTTGAAAACAACGGAGGCACATCTCATCTTTCTATTTGAATATAACACACCTAAATCAGAAATGCATTTTCAACTAAAAGCTAACGACGAGTTCCAGATTATCTAGACTTGTCTAGCAAGAAATCAAAAGATCAGTATAAGAGCCTAATTTTGTATCTCGAACTTAGTATCTCACCTCAAATACGACTAGAATGCTAGCAAGAAATAAGTAATCACTAACACAAGATTTAGCATGGAAAATCTCTTAATAGGTTAAAAACCATTATCTCTCTTGAGGATTTAAAATTAGAGATCTTTATTGATAGTGACTAGCTATTACAAAAAACGCTTTGAGTAGCTATGTATAGAGTTTCTGAGTAGAATATTTTGTGTTAATGGAATTATCTCTCTCTTTAATATGTAGTTCTCTGGTCCAATTTATAGGTTCTATAATATGACCATTTTATGACCGTTATATCTGTTAATGATAAACGTTACAACAAGGTTTTGACGAGTCTTCATAATGATTTTGTAACGGCATGGGTAACTCTTCTATCTTATAACAACTTTCCTAAATGACGTCGTGGCTATGAGATCGAGTTGTTTCCATGGAGGTTGATATCTTATCCTTGTGAGACAGATAGTGGGAATAAGCCCTTACAATCCCCCCTCTCTCAGCCAAGAGTACGAGAATCATCATGAGCGAGTGGTTTTGGTTGAGAAGCATCATTAGTGCTGCATTAAATGTACTGGTGATCATTCCCAAATGTACAGTCTTTAATAGTTGTTTTGACTGGACTAACCTTTCAGATTTTCTCAAAAATTATTGATGGCATTCTTGTTGATTGTGGGGATTTCTAACTTAAATTTGTTGAGTCTATAAGTATCCTGGTTATGGGAAGAAGAGTCTAACTCATTCTTTCTGCATCATGGTGAAGACCAGGTCTCAGATGCACAACGAGGAAAATGCGAGGCGTGTGGGGGGTCAAATTTAAAGTACAGTATTTTGGACAGTAGTCTTTAGTAAATCTGACTCCCGTACCTGTAGAACCAATGTACCTGGGGATGAGCGTGTTAGAGGCAAAAATTACTAAGCAGGACTACGTCTGGCTCTTTCAATACCATTACATCTTGGTAACAGAGGCGGAACGTAGGGCGAGTCTACGTTCATTGACCGAGGAGATGGTTGATGAAGAAGATTGTCCATACACGGGGAATGATTGTGGAGAGTTGTAGATTTTGTTAGTAACCCAAGCGATTTGTAACTGTTTTATTGATAAAATAAAAAATTGGCTTCCTCTTTTCTTGTGTTTTTGAGTTGTTTGCTATACGTACTAGTATGGAGTGGAAAAACAAACTTGAACTTATGTTTTCTCGAACTGCTGTTTACAAACTATTGTAGGTGTCTTGAGCTATTTTCTTGGAATTGTTGTAAAGGTATTTAATATAGTGGTCATTTCTAACATCATGTCTTACGTATCTGATGCAGTTTTGGCCGGGTTGTTTTGAGTTCCAATGGTCATTAATTGTAGTCTTTTCGGATGTTGGGACTTGTAAATCAAACATGGAAGGTTATAAATATTATGTTTTGGAGATGAGAATGTATCATATTCTCTCTGCAACATGGTGAAGACTATAGCCCAACTTCGTCATAATGATTTTATAAGACCTGTAGAAGCCAAGTACTGGCTATTAAAAATGCGATATTTTGGCCGGCTGTCTCTGTCATCCTGGACACCCATACCCATTGAGCCATCATATGAGGGAATGACTGAGTTGGAGGCGGATGCTGCTGAATTGAATTTCTTCTTCTTTTGTCAGTATCACTACGTTCTTCTGACGACGGTGAAGCGTATTAATAGTCTTCGCAATTTAGCTTACACGACGGTGGAAGATGAAGATGCTTTTGAAGGTAGGGATAACTGTGGGGGTCGTTCCGGTGGTTATCGCAGTTGTAACCCGGTTGTTTAAAAACAAATGAATTTGTAACCTCATTTTTTTTAATAAATGCATCCTTTCTTGTCTTGGCACTGTTAGTTTACTGTGTTTCCGTACTTGTTCTTCTAAATATATCGTCCTTTAAGAATGAGTTTGACCTTTTGATATGGGGTGGCAAGAAGGTTGGATCGACCTGAGAAAAGTTCCCCAACCTGTTATGCTGGAATTGATAACAACATTCTCCATATTCATTCTTTGATACTAGATACTGAGTTAATCCATCTATTCGTTCACAATGTGCGAGAGAGACTCGTCCTGTAGGATATTGTCTAGAACTGTAGTAGAGTATCTAGAACTGTTAGTTCAGAACTATCTCGTACTATTTGGCAATGCTAAAATTCAAACCATGTTGGGGATATAGTCCACGGGTTGAGTAAACTATTCTCCTTGGCATGGTAAGTGTGAGCTGTCTATATAAATAGTCCTCTTGTGTCGATGATAAGGATGCATCGGGAAAGAAGATATGTTGTTTCCAACCATCAGTTTTGTTGAGAATATATAGTCCCCAAAATCTGTTTTGTATGATCTTTTGGTGAGGCAAGAGGATGCTCTTGCTGGCAAAAGGTCATTGATCATCTTACTCTTCTTTAGTATAAATAAATTTAGAGACGATATAAGTTTATCATGGTGATAACATGCTCTCAACGTGTGCAACATGTTGTGGAAGCTAGGTTAGCCATCAAGGTGGCCGAGTTGCGTGAATGATACTTTTGTTTGTTACCTTATGATGTTGTCTTGCTTGACTGACCATTGTAGTTGAAGTGTTTGGATGATGAGGGGAAGCGTGCAGAGCTAGATTACCACTTCTGGTGTGGCATTTTTTGTACTCTTATTCTTGATACTGCATTGAGAGAGATCACAATTTGAGAAATTGCGCTGGACAAGGTCGCGGAAGAGGACGAACGAACAGCAGGTGAGGAGATAATACCATGTGGGAAACCGAATCACCCGAGCTATTTTAAATGTAACTACCTTGATATGTAAACGGGATTTCTCGAGATCAAAATAAAGAGACTTGCAGAATTCTACTATTTGTTAACTGTTGTCTTTTTATGAGTATGTAGGAATTTTTGTACTGGATGGTAGAATGGATATGCATGTTATGCTATGTATAAGACGGTTATGATGGGTGACAGCTGTGATGGATATCGACAGTTATTTTGTGTAGTTTTAAACTTTAAATTTGTGCTATATATGGTGATGAGGGATGATGTAGTACGACTTGTTGGGTGAAAGCAGAGTGTGTACTTGTACAACTTTTCTTGGGATGGAGGAATTGTATATTATTTTTTAATGGCTGACGTAAAAGAGAGACGCGATAACAGATCTCGTTATCCAAAAGGCAATGATGACACTATACGATGAAAAGATGTGCCTGTGGAGGTGAGAGGGGTAACTAACTGAGGGACTCATCGTTTCAAAAATTGAAGGAGAGTATAAAAACTTTTTTCTCTCCCTCATAAATTATCTACAGTTTTAGAGAGAGAAAAAGGGCTGGGAAACAGTGCACCGAAGGAGAAGAAGCGTTTCAGTTTAGACAATCGTCCATCATTGTTAACGAAACGTTTGTCTGGTGTTACCCCTGTGTTGGAAGAACAACATAAGCGAGGAATCTCGTCAAAGGGAGTGGGAAAAGCAGAAGATTGTGGCTCTTCGAGAGCAGGTGAGTGGGTTTTTTTGAATATTTATGCTTTACTTAATTACATAGAGTTTTGTTTATCTTGTTGTCTGTATATAGATTATGTATATGGATAAAGTAGAATGTGGGGTGATTAGAGGGATGAATGGAATTTGTCTGTGATATTTGGTATGGAATTTGGGTAGTACTTTTGTTTGAAGTATGATTTCCTGCAACTTTGTTTTTGGGTTTGTTAGGAATGGTGTATTGTAACTGTTTGTAGGAGAGGGGGTGGGTATGACTGAACATTTGGGTATAATTGGGTAAAAAGAAAGTAGGGGGGTTGTATTTTCTGTGTTGTAGATCTATGTGTAATTGTGTAAGAAATAAATGTAGAGACAGACTGAGTAAGCGAAAATTGTTTTGTTTATAGGTCGAGTATGTGTTCTACAAACTTAAAACCTATGAGTAAATTTGTAGTATCATCCAAATCGGAGAAAACATCATCGTCAGGTAGAGAGGACGATGGGGGTAGTATGGAGAATGTTGGGGATAATAGAGAAGTTGATGTGACACATCCCTCATAGGGTCGTCTACCCACCGTATGACCTATGCTTATTTAATACTTTTAATGCTTTGTATTTTAGTCTTTAGCTTAAAGCCTGTTGGAGAGGCCCAGCCTAAGTTATTAGCAGTTTCCCAATTTAAGTAGAATTCTATTTTAATTAGAATTAGGGTTCTTAATTCTAACACTCCTTGTGTTCTATAAAAGGGGAGCTCTAGGTTATTTGTTTCTCAGTTGATTTTTATTAAAGTAAGTTTATTTGTTTAGTTAAAACCCTAGTTTTCTCTAATTAACTTTCAAATACAACGTGATCTTCATACGAATCTCATTTTTGCGTTCGTAGTAATCACGTCAGAAGTAGGAATGGGAATTGTAGAAAATGTGCCCATCCAAGTCAAGGATGCGGGAACAGGGAATGTGAATACAGAGAAAGAGGATGATGAGGATGAATATTGTATATATCCAGAGGGGTTAGATGTAGGAAAAGAATTTTTAAAATATAAAAGGAAATTAGCAGGGAGATGGGGGAATTACATAATGGAGGGCGAGTTGTGGTTTAGATCACTTTTTCCAGTTCGAGGGGACAAGGCGTACTACCAAGTCCCTTCTCTTGATCTCTTAAAGTTGGAGAAGGGGATCCAGGACGATGTGAAGATATCGTATTATAATGGGTCTGTAGAGGTCGGCCCGAATGACGGGTTTCTGTGTTATTTAAACCAGTTTGTGTATGGTCCTAGGGTACCACTGACGCATTTCCAGAAGGGGGTTATGAATATATTACATTGCTGCCCTGCGCAGTTGAATGGGAATGTGCATAAAATGATGATGGTTTGTGAGATATTAAATGAATTGTGGAGAGCGAACGGTACTAGGAGGCAGTTCGTTACAAAAGACGTGATGAAGTTTTATTAGATGAAGTACATAAAGGGTAGTAGGAGTTACTATATGTATAGTAATTCTACGAGGCTAATTTTTATTTATTTTGACTCGGCTAGTTGACTGTAGAACGACCACCTCGTATTGGTTAGGGGCAATTGTATGCAGGTTCCAGATGAACCAGCGCTCGAGTTGGAATTTTAAATTTTTATTCTAAGTAAGTGTCTTCTGCTATCTTGGGTAAATGTCAAACTTCTTTCGACCTGCTAACTAAGTTTGTGTCCTTGGTTTGGCAGGTCCTGTGTTGGATGCGATACCTGATCCTTTGAGCTTATTTGACCGTATGGGTCATGAACAAAAAGATTTGAAGCAGGTGCTCGAAAATCTGAACATCCGTAGGGACAAGAGGATAAATTCGAAGATCCCCAAAGTTTAGTAAGCAAACCAGAGGCGATATATAGTAGCTCGAGTGGACTTGGTAGATGAGGACCTGATGCCCATACGCAATCTGACTGGAATCCCTCCGTCAAATTTGAAAAGTCAGTTATGTATTTATGAGTATTGTGGCTAGTTGTTCGTATTCCCGCAAACGACACCAAATGTAAGAGCCTAATTTCGTATCTCGAACTTAGTATCCCGTACCAAATACGATCAGAACGCTAGCAAGAAATAAGTAATCACTAACAAAGATTTTGTGTGTAAAACCTCTTAATAGGTTAAAATCCATGATCTCTCTTGAGGATTTAGAATTATAGATCTTTATTGATAGTGACTAACTATTACAAAAAATACTCTGAGTAGTTATGTACCGAGTTTATGAGTAGAAAATCCTATGTCGATGGAATTCTCTCTGTTTTTAATCTGTAGTTTTGTGATCCTATTTATAGGTCCTATAATATGACCGTTATATCTTTTAATGATAAACGTTACAACAAGGTTTTGATAAGTCTTTATAATGATTTTGTAACGGCATGAGTAATTCTTCTGTCTTGTAAGGGCTTCCTTAAATGACGTCGTGGTTATGAGATCGAGTTGTTTCCACAGAGGTCGATATCTTATCCTTGTGAGATCAATAGTGGGAATAACCCTTACACGGGTCACGCTAAAAAATAGATGAGAATTCAACTTCACCACAAGCTTACGCTAAAACAATTTAACTTAACTTTAAGCAGATCGTGAAGTCTTCACTGCAGTCAGTTACGTTATAAAATAGATGAAAATTCAACTTAACCACATGTTTACGCAAAAATAGTTTAACTTAACTTTTAGCATATTACGAAGTTTTCACTGCAATAGGTTACGTTATAAAATAGATAAAATTAGAGTGTAACAAAGCACATACGCCAAAATGGTTAGCGTATGGGATGATTTAAGCTGATTTTTTTTGTTAAGATTACATCGTAAAAGTACTCAGTAAGAACTTGGTCTTATGTTAGAAGTTAAGCTGTAAATGTTTGGCTTATGCTTATGTTTAAGCTAAATTTGTATCTTGTTGTTTAACGTAATATTTTGCAGTGAATACCCAGTGACCCGCTCTAAGTTAAGCTAAACTATTTTGGCGTAGGTGCTTTATTGCACTAAAATTTTAACTATTTTATAATGAAACCTATTGTAGTGAAGACTTCGTAATATGCTAAAAGTTAAGTTAAACTATTTTAGCGTAACCTTGTGGTCAAGTTGAATTTTCATCTATTTTATAATGTAACCGACTGCAGTGAAGACTTAGTGATCTGCTAAAAGTTAAGTTAAACTGTTTTAGCATAAGCTTGTGGTAAAGCTAAATTCTAATCTATTTTTTAGTGTGACCCGTGCATTGATTGACTTACTTGTTTGCTAAAAAATAAGCTAAAATATTTTAGCATAATTGACTATTTATGTTGAGTGATTCTTAATATTTATGCCGTAATCAATTTCAGTTCAAAGTCATTCTCCGAAATGTTAAGTCAAAATATTTTAGCATAACTAAGTAGAAAACTAACTAGTTTAATGTAACTCCTTCGGGTGTAGCAGAAGTAAAAAAGATAAGCTTGAAAATTTGTAAAATACAGCACTTAAAAGGGGGCTACTTGTCATTGGGTTTGTATCTAAGGTAAAAAAGGGGGTGCCCTCCCCAAAAAAATCAACGATTACGGCTACGGCATCAGATCAATTTTATTTTTCTGCTTTTGTGGTATGATGGGTAAGTGATTCGGCTGGTGAACAAGAGGAGGGTTTTAAAGGAGCTCTCGAGAAAAAAAAACTGTGTGGGCCTCCTTTGTCGGGTTGCTGCGATGTTTGGGTTTGTTTGGGTTTGGTGGAGTTGTTTTGGGGTGTATGGTGGGTGGACCTTTTGGAATCGTTTTTGTGTTATATATTAAAAACCGGTTGGTGAATCTGGGTTTGCCTTTGTGTGGGCCGGATCTATTTTTTTTATGCAATGTGAACCAGCTCGTTTGTGACGTCTGTCATTGTGATTGTGGGACGACGTCAACCATACTATTTTAACTATTTTTCTTTATCTCTTTGTTCTCTGTTCTAACTCTCGGTAGTCGTTTTGTTGGTTTACAAGCTTTGTGTCCCATTCCATTCCTCTGTCTACAATTTGGATTTTGGTTACGTCGATATCAACGACTCTTGTATTTTTCTCTTCTTCGTTTTAGTGGCATTCTTCGATGGATACTGGGTGCCTACAGCCAGACTGAGTTGGGGTGGTTTTTTCTTTGGGCAGTCGGGTTGTCTTGTTTATTTGTGTGGTGGGGGCAAGTGGTGGCTTATACGGGGGAATTTTTTGGTGGTTATGGTTTGGCAGGGGTGGAGTTTGTCTGGTTTTTTTGGTTATTATTTCTTTCAACCTGGTTATTGGGGGGTCCAGTCAGTGCTATCCGAAATTTTAGCATGTCATCCTTCTCTGATACACAAGACTTTGTTAACATTATGGAACGCCTAACAATGCGTAAACCTCGTGGGGCGGTGGTAGTCCAGCTGCCCCCTGAGAGCTTACGTGCCGAAGGAGCTAGATGGCGGTTTGCCCTGATAGGTACTATGTCTTTTGACCCGGATCGGGGTTTCACGAAAGTTGGGTCAGTTCTAAAAAGCCTTTAGAATATGGAAGCATTTGCGAATATACAGTTTTTCTAATGCGTGGTATTCGGTAAGCTGTACTTTCTGATTAAATTCTGATTTGCTTATGAGTATAACTTTGTGTTGTTAAACCAACCTTAGAATCCCTACGGACATGCGTTTATACTATTACCGTATGCGGCTCGCACTCCTATTGCACCCTTAATTTTTAAGCATGTGTCCTTTTGGGTAAGGTTTAATATTACTGAGCCTTTCTTTGGTACTCCTGAGTTCCTTATTGCCTTTGGGCAAAGTCTGGGCCAAGTGTTGGTTATAGAGCTAAATATAGATAATCGCAGAGTGACAAAAAAATGTTACTGAGCACGGGTTGTTATGGATATTTATGGGTTTTTCCCTCCGACAGTATGGGCGGAGACGGAGTACGGTCCATTTTCGATTGATACTTTGTATGAAGGGGCCCTAATAAATTTTTGTGAGCGCTGTTTTATGATGGGACATCGGATTTTGGGATGCTCTACTATCATTACTGAGGAGGATAACTTTGGGGGGGAGGGGAGGGTACAATCCCCTAATGATGGACCTGGTCAGGAGCCAGGTCTCGAGCGAGGGGTGCCTGCGCAGACCCATCGTCGATCTCGGTCACATGCACTTGAGCAGTCTGGGGCATCAGAGCGTATACCCTCAGTTGTTCTACCTCATCCTAGATGAATCGCGAAAGGGAAGGATCCAGTGAGATTTCAGTAGTTGAGTCCGCCACTTCAGACGTCCTTTCGGGGGAGGTCAGAGCAGGTTGCTCGCCTGACGGCCATCTCAGACTGGCCATTTTTTTAGAGAGGAACTGACTTTCTGGCTTTTGTGGGTCTCCCTGATCTGGAGATGACAAGACCATCAGGGGACCCACTGAGGCGATGGGGTGGGCAGGATGGCCATGATACTCTTGCAGGTCTGGTTGGGGGTCAGTCACAGATGCGACAGATTCTTATTGAAGAAGAACTTTTAACTCTACAAGTGGATGGTATAGCTTCTGAGGGCTCGATTTTGACAGAGGAGGATGACCATGACTATGAGCTTCCAAAGGGGGATGATGATGGGGAGAGAAGGGCTGCTACTATTCCACAGGGGGGGGATATCGGTCTGATAGTGGGGGGGGGGGGGTCGGGGTGATTCACATACAGAGTAGCTTGGGTGATTTACGTCTTGTCCCTTCCTTACCATCGGCATCGCACATGGTTGGAAGCCCAGTTGGTACTATGAGCTCGTCTACCCAGGGTCAGGGTTCTCAGGATCTTTGTCAGGCACACTGGGATTTGGGTCCTTCTACCGGTTACTATCCATCTCCATTATGCGTGGTCCATCAACATTTGCGTGCTGCTACACTTATGGCTGAAATGTCTATACCATTCCCGTCTCTGCTGGCCAATTCCCGCAGGTCTTCACACGCTCAGGTGCGCCATTCCTTATCTCTTTCTTTTCAGCGTATTCGACGCATATATCTCTTGTTTGATCCTTCTACTAGGGTTCGGGTGGCTCCGCGGAGACCACCCGGGTTATTATGATTATTATATCCTAGAATTACCGGGGCTTGGGTCGGCCAGTGGCAATTTGGCACTTAAAAGAGCTTATTCGATCCTCCAATGGGGACATTATTTTTCTGGCTGAGACCAAACGATCCACTGCATAAATGCAGAGTCTGGTACGTAATTTTAACTATCCTAATTGGGCAGATGTTTCGGCTTTTGGTGTTCAGGGTCGGTCGAGGGGTATATGTGTACTGTAGATGGATAATATATCTCTTGAAGTGGTTTTTAGTAATAAATATATCATTAATGTCATGGTTACTTCAGAACCTATGGATAATCCTTGGATGATTTCGTTTTTCTATGGTAGTCTGTACCAGAGAAATACTAATGAAAGTTGGCGGTTGGTGGAAACTCCGGGTAATGGGTATAATGGTCCTTGGCTTATTATGGGGGATTTTAACACCATTTTTGATAGCGCGGATAAAAGGGGGGGGGGGGTAAACCATTCTGGGCTGCTAAGAGTACTTTTGTCAGGGAGGTTACACAGGAAGCAAGCCTTATTGATCTAGGTTTCTCTGGGCATCTCTTTACTTGGAATAATAAACGGTGGCAAATATTAAAGAGCGGCTGGATCAGAGTATGGCCAATGTTGATTAGATGTTCATCATTCCGACATATAAGGTTCTTTATTTACCTGCCCTAGGGTCAGATCATACCCCGCTAAGCCTTGATACTACCCCTCAATTTTCGACTCTAGCTAAATATTTTCGCTTCCAAACCATGTGGACCCGGGAACCTCAATTCCCCCTTTTGATCCAGAATCTATGGAAAAGTACAGAACGCGGATCTCCAGCCCAACTGATCAAGGGTAAACTTTTAAATACGAAAGTCGGCCTTAGGACCTGGAATAAAAAAAAATTGGTCATGTCCCTAGTAGACTTTTTGCGTTAAAAAATATATATCCTGTTTACATGCCCTTCCCTTTGAGGAGGGCAGCGCATCCCGGGAACGGGAACTTTTGGGAGAGTTGGAAGAACTCCAACTGCGCGAAGAGATGTTCTGGCGTCAGAAATCTCAGGTGAACTGGTTGGTTGAAGGGGATCGGAACACAAATTTTTCCATATGCAAACCCTTACCCAACGGAAAAAGAATTCCATTGATTGGCTCAAGAATGAGGTCGGATCGTGGACATCGAATACAACGGAGATTGGGAAAATTTTCCTTCGCGATGTGGCTCAGAACTATCAGACATCCCTCCCGGTAGGTGTTCCAGAATATCTCCAACATTTTAGCCCGTGTATTACTGCGGAGGACAATCTGTCCTTGTTGCGGGAGGTCACCCCGAAGGAGATTAAGGTGGCTCTTGATAACAACGGGCCTAATAAAGCTCCGGGGCCATATGGCTTCCCCGTGCTGCTTTTCCAACAATCGTGGGATGTGGTGGGTCCTGATATCTGTAACTTGGTCTCCACCTTCTTTGCTTATGGCTTCATGCCTAAGAAAATTAATGCCACTCATGTGGTTATGATCCCCAAGAACGGTAATGTAATACAGTATTTTCCAGAAGGAGAATGTTCGCCAATACTTTTATAGAAGAAAATTTAAATAGTAAGCTATGACCTTGAATTTTACGTGGAAAGCTCAGACTAACCTGAGTAAAACCACGACCTCGTAGAGGGTTTTGGGAGAAAATCCAATAATATGTTAATTGCTACAATATTGAGCTGTGAGTAAAGAATAGAATGATGCTTAGAACAATCGTGGGTAGATTTTTCTCTCTCCGCTTGTCTCTCATCCCCTGTCTGTATTTATAGCATATACAGGCAGGGTTTACAAAGTTTGAAAGACGGTTTCCTATTCTGAAGGAGGTGGGCGAACTTGGCAGATCTTCAACAACTAATTTGACTGAGTGCAACGACTAGTTCTGTAGTTCAACTTGAGAACTTGATTGTAGCCTTAGTTGTCGAGTCTTTGTTCGAGATCAGTGTTCGCTGTCTGTATATCGTCTGTAATGGATCTTCGACTAACATTTTCAGGCTTGTAGTTGTCGATGCTGGGAAATATGCTATTACAATCGCCCCATTCTTGACAGAAGCACTTATGTTTTTGTCGAGAATAATCTGCAGAATATGAAAAGTTATCGAAGTTTTGAAGAATGGTTGCCTTTGTAATTTCCGATGTCATATACATTGAACCTGGACTTGGTGTTCCTGAGTTTAATAAATGCAGTGATAAATACAGGTCTATAAATATAGGGAGAGGGATATTTCAGTTTTATTTGTAAATCTCTTGTTGTTGCTCTACCGGGAGGAAGTCTGAGTGTGAATCATGGATGGTAAGGTACGTGATTCGGGAGGTTTAAGATATCGGAGTAAAGAGATTTCTGTTTGTGGGTTGTTATGTAGTGATGAATTTGGCCGTAATGTTATTATCGGATGCGTTACTGTTGGATCTTGTCATCCTGAAAATGGTGCCATAGTGGTGTTCTCCGGTCAAGAAGTTGGTCCTCAAGGCAGGTATCAGGCGAGTATCAGTGTTGTTATCAGAATGCATCTTCTAATTTCAAAGTTTAGTGACTTGAGATTCATTCAGGTACTCGAAGAACGTGGCCCTTTTATCAGATAAAATTTGGAGGCCATTCTTTGATCAAATGCCTGATTCTGGTGCAAAGAGAACTTCTCGATCTCCCAGAACTTCTTGAGCTCCCAGAAGTTTTTTTGGAGGTTGACGAATGAAAGACTTGAAGAACTGTAATCGAACTTTGTAATGAATCGAGAAAAAATGTAACTGTAACTGTTAGATATCGAATGAGATTTATGTCGAATGTAAAATGTACTTGAAAAGTTTATGAATAAAAATAAATTGTTCGAGATCTATTTTTCTGTTTGCAGTTTAGAAGTCGAAGTATATAGATAGAAGTATCTTGTCGAATAAGACAGTTTGAATTGCGGGTCCCAGTATGGTTGTCATAATGACTGATGTGACTAGTATTTTGAATTCCGATATTAATTGATTGTGGCATTAAATGCTGTAGAGATTATAAATACGGATGTTGTAAGTGTAAATAGGCAGGGAAGAATGGCGAAGACCAGGAGTCAGACCCGGCGAAAGATTGTTTCCTGGCATAATAAAGAGATGTTTTGTGCATTGTTGATGCGCTATTACGGTTGCTTGGACCTGTGTGCTCCGTTGTTGCCTCCATGTGAGGCGAATTACGAAGGAATGAACGAATCTGATGCTTCCTTTTGGAGAAAGGACTTTCTTTTTCATTGTAGTCTTCAATCTATGGTGCATGCTCTTGGTCGGGAAGTGTTGATTGTTCAGCGTGCGAAGGCACTGGAGAAGGAAGGAAGGACTTTGTAAGGAAATCTTGTAATAGTTCTAGGATTATATGAATGTAATGTGGTTATCGAATGAATGAATGAGAAATTTTTTGTGTTATTTGGTACATAGGAATTTTCTTTCTTGTCGAATTATATATAGTCGAATGTATTTTTTGCTAAAATGTAGGGGCAGGTGCTTATAAAGCAAGTTGAAAATAAAGTGTGTTGAAATAGGATGGCGAGGTGTAAACCTATACTTTATATATTAAAGTATAAGGAAATTGATGTGGAATTATTGTGTACTAAAATATGGGTGTCATTGTCGAAGATCAATGTTCTAGACGAATTGTTGGATAGTTTTGTAGGATTAGAACGAGAGAGTAAAACTTTACTTTTGTCGCGAAGGAGAAATTTTGAGGAAGTCGAGAAGGGTAAGTTGAGACGAAAAGATCGAGATCGCGAATAGTCGAAGGTAGGTACACGTAACTGCCACGTGGGGTTTATAAGTAGCCCTGCAGTGGCCAACCGTTCGCATTTCAAAACTTCTGCAAAATTTTCGTCGTTTCTGTGAACTGTCCAATCGCTGATTGACTCTCTGCCTACAATTGGGAGGGAGGAGATAAGCTTGTTGATCGAAAGGGCCAAACTTGCCAAAGAGAGGAACGTAGAAGCAACGAGGTTACACGGTAAGTGATTTCCCTCGTGCTTTTTGATTGATGTTAAACTGTTTAAAACGTATTGTAGACTAGTGTAAATGTTTGATAATGTGGAGAGTAAACTGTATGAATTGTTGAGGAAACAAAATGTTTGAAATAGCTGTTAACATTGTTTAAAAATATTGATAATGGAGGAACTGTAGTGGAGAGGTTGCTGGGAGATGGATGCGTGGAAGACAGAGTGTGATTTGGTGCATCGCTGCCGTTATGGCGCGATTGTTATGTTTGGTGATTTATGTGGAGTTCGGCAAGTGGGGTGGAATATGGGAGATATGGCCATGATTTTTGTGTTTGAGTCAGAAATTTGAAATTAAATGGTTAGGTGGTTATCGATTTTGGCGGGAAAATCGTAACTGTTTGTATTTTCTTCGAGAAGATGTACCGCTGTAAATGAAAAATAATTAGTAATCGATAACGAAGTGAACTAATAACTTACATTTAAATGATCATCTGAGATATGTCAATAGTAAGTAAGGAAGAAAGTGTTGGATAATTTCTTGACAACAATAGACTGAGAAGGTTAGTCGATATGTAATTTAAAATAATGGAATGATTTCGATAAATGAATTAATAGAACGTATGTGATATGTATCATGTTTATAAACTGATTTGTTAAAAAACTGGAATATGATTTTCAGGTTCATAAAAAATGACTAAACCAATTTTCAATGCTGACAAAGCAATAAGCGAAAATCCTGTTCACGTTAATCCTTTGCAAGTGGATGTAACCACTTGTGTGCAGAGGTTAGGTATGGAATACCGTGTGGGAGGAAGTGGTAATGTTAGGCAGGCAAGTACTGAACCTGGACATGTCGAAGTATCTGATGATGAAGGTACCGAGACTGATGTTGATCACTCGCCCCAGTCTAGTGGTCGAGAAGGTGATGGCGATGGCGATGGTCAGGGTGATGTGGGTGATAGTAGACATGCCGGTTGTGGGAAGGGAAAAGAAACAACTGAAATTCTTAGTTTTAAGAGAAAATATGGTATTCCCAAGGATGTGAGGCTGGAGGAGTACGCATATGAGATGGATGACCAAAATGTTCCTCTTGGTAGGATTTTGGTGCATCGAGAGCAGATAAAGAAAGGTTTGAAGTTGCCTCCTTGGGCTGATCAAAAAAAGTTATTAAATTTCTTTGATGTGGCTCATGGGCAATTCAACCCGAATGTATATGACTTGTTTCGAGTATGTGGGGCTGTAAATGGCCAACTGGAAAAAAGAGGAGAGGCTTTGATAACAGTCGATGATATTTGCGTATACTATACTCTAAAAGTGAATCTGGCTAGAGTAGGTTACCGATATCCAGTGAGGTTCTTAAAGAGACATCTGTTCTATGACATGGTCTCGACTGGTGGAAAGTATTGTGATGAGCGGCTTTTAGTAACAGGGAACTATGAGTTCGATATTAATGATCATGGGGATCCTTTGAAAAGGAAAGCCTTTCATCTAGGTAAACAGTTGTCGATATTTATTTTTGAGAATATGGTTAACTGTTTATGTGACATTCTCATTTTTTGTGTTTCAGCTTTGAAAGAAGTTGATAGGATCTCAAGTGTTAAAGAGCAGTTATACAACCTCAGGAGGGGATATACTGAGAGGATCGACAAGTTGGTAGCTAACTAAGAGGATTTGGGTGTCTTGTTTGAAGAGGCTGGTGTAAAGAGGTCGAGGACAACAGGAGCAGTAGTTTCGACTATTGACGGAAAGATGTATGCGCAGAATAAGAGGAATTCTGATGTGAGTTTTCCATTGGAGAATCAGTCGTTCGCTGGGTATACGATCGATACAAATAGTGAGATAGAAGCTTTGTGCAATGTTCCTTCGAGGAAGGGGTCGAAGAAGAGGGTTGCGCCTAGTGGCGCAGTGGCTGATTTACAAGACCTAAAGCGGCCGTCTCAAAAGAGTGGTACTGCAGAGGGATAAAAGGTGGTAACTCGAAGTTCTGTGGGTAAGCCTCCCCTAGGGCGGGAAGTGGTACCTCAAAGAAAGCTGTATATGTCTCGAAGAAGAAGGGTACGGATGACTCCGACCCGAAGTACGTGGTGCAGTCTGAAGTAGAGGTCATGACGAATCTGGATTCAGTTGCTGTAGGTTCAACTTTGCTGGGAAATCGTCTGGAGGACTGTATGGTAAATTTGGAAAGTTTAATGAGTTTCTTCGGTGACGGGCATTCGAGTTTGAAGAAGGTGAGGAATTTATCTTGTATATCGAGGTTAATTAAATTAGTTCCCGATATGAATACTTCTTTTATGAAACTATTACAGATTAAGGAAATCATTGCAGAGGCGAGGCCGCGCATTCTTAGTGCTGGGGACATCACGAATCAGTTAAAGGGGTATCAGGTCATTGAAAAGACTTGACGGAGGAGAAGGAGAGATTGATCAAGGAAAAAGAAAAACTGAATTCAACGCTCAACAGGTACAAGTTGGATGTTGATAAGTCGAAGAAGGCTGCAGTAGCTGAGGTGAGGAAGGAGAAAGATGAGGAGATTGCGAAGCTGAATGGAGATTCTGAGGCAGCTAGGGAAGCGACATTGGAGGAGCGCAATAATGCCATGGAGAATCTTTGGTAAAAGTATCTTGTAAAGTTTGTGAACCTGAGGAAGAAGTTAGATGAAGACTACGAGGATGTGCATTCGAGGAAAGAATTTTATAAGAATATCGTGAAGGAGAATATGCTACCGTTCGTGGATTCAGAGGATGAATCAGCTGTAGATTCTCTTAATGTCGAAGAGGAGTGTGAGGTGGTCGAGGAACCAGTGTTCACCATCCTGCTGGTGTCGAGACCAAGGTGTTGTTTAATGAGTTGGTACCAGACAATGTTGTAGGCGAAGAAAGTGTTGTCGATCTTCCAATGGAGTAAGTTCTCTTTACATTTAAGTAGAACTTGTAACAAATGGCCAGTGGGGCTAAGACAATTTAATGTTTTGATTTTGATAATGTTTGTAAAAATGGCCAGTGGGGCCGATACATTTTGAGTAACAGTAGAATTTCTATTGAAGTAAGTAGTTTTTATAAAAATTGCTAGTATATGTATCGATTAGAAATTTGTATGTTTGATATAGGGCTGTCAATAGATTGGATTTTACCCTGATCCGATCCGTTAACAAAGGATTAGGATTCACCATGACCCGATCCTTTAAAAACCCGATCCGTTATCTAGGGTATATACCTATTGGTTATGTGTAATATGTCTCTAACTTTGCCTTTAATTTTAATATATGGGATGCATCATTTTTTGGTTTAGAGGTATGTATTGTCAATTATATATATATGTTAGTGTCCATGGTTTACAAAAATATGTTCCGTGTTAATCCCTATAACTTAATATAACAAGAATTGAAAATTTTCTAAAGGCTTTAAGCATAACGGATCAGATCGGATCAGATCGCATAAATCCTTAAAGGATCGGGTCAGGATCGACCAAGATCCTGGCCCGATCCAGTCCATTGACAGCCCTAGTTTGATAGTGTAGCAAATATCAAAACTATTTTAGTGAAAAGGTAGCTTTTAAGGCAAATAGGAACGAGTACCAGGTTTTGTTCCTTTATCGGATACCTGGGTTTAAACGTGAATGAAACGATTCAATGTTGTGGTCGATAGTAATGTAGGCAAATGGTATTTCCTGTAATTGGAAATCCTTTGTCTTATAGAGCGAGTGTAGCTCGAAGCCATACTTGGAAAGTATGGTCGATGTTAAATGAACACCAGGTGTTGCTCCTCAATGGGATACCTGGATTTAGATATGAACCAAACAAGTCAATTTTTTGGTTAATAGAAATGTATGCAAATGGTATTTCCTGAAATTGGAAATCCGTTGTCTTATAGAAGGAGTTTAGCTCGGACTCATACTTATTAAAGTGTGGTCGATGCTAAATGAACACCAGGTGTTGTTCCTCAATCGGATACCTGGATTTGAAAGAACCAATCATAAAGATGTTGGTTTGTAGTATCGAGTGCAATGGTTATCCTATAATTGGAAAGCATTTGTCGAATGAATAGCCGTAGTTCTAATGTATACTTAAAAAGTATGGATCGATACTGCGTGATAGTAAAGAATGAAAACATGTGTCTATAAGTCGTGACTGTAGAGAAAGATGTAAATAATGAGTCTTTATTAATTGTAGTCGAAGTGGTACATTAATTATCGGTAGAACAATTTGAACTGTGCTGTATTCCAGGGGTATTCGAGCTGAATTTCATCCTCTGTCATCAGCCAGTAAGTTCACTGTCTATTTTGTTACTGATGATGTAAGGCCCTTCCCAGTTTTCAGATAATTTTCCCAAATTATTGGGTCAGGTACTATCTTGTATTGGATGAAGGACAAGATCGCCTATGTCGAATTGTAGTTTGCAAACTTTTTTGTTGTATGCCTTTCTGAGTGTATCGTGGTATCGCCCCAAGTTTAGGATTGCTTGATCTCGAGTTTCCTCAATCCAATTAAGGTTGCAAAGCAATCCTAACTCGTTCTCTTCATCTGTAACCTTCGTCCGACTGTGTGGTAGGTCGAGGTCAGAGGGTATGACTGCTTCAGTGCCGAAGGCCATCTTAAAGGGAGTGCAGCCAGTGGAGGTTCGTGGAGTAGTTCTGTAAGCCCAGAGGACACTGAGTAATTCGTCGACCCATCTTCCTTTTTTCTCGTCTAATCGTTTGCGTAATCCGGATTTGATGCTTTTATTGATGGCTTCTGCTTGACCGTTTCCTTTAGGGTAGTAAGGTGTCAATGTAGAGAGCAGTATTTTGTACTTCTGGAGGAACAACAGAACTTTGTTGCTGATGAACTGTTTACCATTGTCTGATCGTATCATTTGTGGACAACCGAACCTTGTAATGATGTGTTCCCAAAGGAATTTAATAACTGCATTGTCGTCAGTGTGGCAAAGTGGAACTGCTTCGACCCACTTGGTGAAATAGTTTGTAGCAACGAGGACGAACTTTCGATTTCCTGATGCTGGGTGAAAAGGGCCAATTATGTCGATGCCCCATCTTTTGAATGGCCTGAGAACATTGCAGATATATAAGTCGAGTGCAGGGATTTTGATGTCCTGTGCATGTATTTGGCATTTGTAGCACTTGCGGACGAAATTTTCACAGTCTTGTCGCATCTTCGGCCAGTATAGTCCTTGAGTAAATGCTCATTCTGCTAAAGAACGACCCGCATATCCCTTCGTGTAGTTCTTTGATCTTGATGTTGGATTCCTTTTGAGAAATGCATTCTATGAGAGGTCCGCCTCATGTTATTCGGTATAGTAATTTATCCTGAACTGTGAACCGTGTACATTTGGCGAGGAGTGATCGAGCTTCTTCTTTGTTGCTTGGGAGAATGTTGGAATTGAGATATTCGAGAAAGGGTTTTCTCCAGTCATCTTTGTCTTCGTCTTCAGTAATTGTGATTTGCATAGTAGTCGTAAAGTCTAGGCTCGAGTATTCAAGAACTTGGATGTCGAGCTGTCTGCTTTCGCTGTCTTCGAGCATGGCGACGATGTATGCCAAAGCGTCTGCATGTCTGTTTTCTGCTCGAGGGAGATAAGAAATTAATGAGATTTGGAACTTAAGCATCTTTTCTTTGACTAGAGCTGCGTTATAAACCATTTTTCCCGAGTTTTTGAAGGTTTTATTGTAATGATTGGCGACAAGGAGAGAGTCGACATAAACCGCTATGTCTGTCACCCCAAGTGTGATTGTAAGGTCTAATCCATGAAGGATAGCTTCGTATTCAGCTTCGTTGTTGGTGGCATGAAACTTGAGTTTAATTGCTTTCTCGATTCGATGATTAGATGGTGTAACGAGGACTATTCCAATCCCAGATCCTCGTGGTCCTGCTGATCTATCTGTGAAGAGTCTCCATCCTGTGCTTCGTGACCAGGCATCTGGTTCTGCAATTGCATCATCTGTAATTACTTCTTCGAGTTCTTCCCATTCGGGGTCTTCGACAGGAAAGTCTGCTAAAAAGTCAGCGACTGCCTATCCTTTACAAGAAATATAGGGTTCGAAGGATATGTCGTATTCTCCGAGGAAAACGGACCATTGCTGAACTCGTCAAGATTTTTCTTTTTTTGATAGGACAAGCTTTAGAGGGTATTTTGTGATTACTTTGATAGGGTGAGCCTGGAAGTAAGGACATAGTTTCTGCGAACTGTAGACCAATGTGAGGAGTTGTTTTTCCGTTGATGTATAATTTCGTTCAGCTGGCATGAGAGTTTTACTGATGAAGTAAATTGGTTTTCCGACGCCATTATCTTCTCGAATGAGGACGAACCTGATAGATTCATCCGTTGTGGATAGATACATTATAAGTGTTTTGCCATCAACTGGAGTGCTCATGATTGGTGGGCATCCCAAGTATCGTTTAAGATCTTGAAAGGCTAGTTCACAATCTGGGGTCCAAGTGATTTTGTTTGGTTTATTTTTCGAATGTGAGGTGGGATTACCCCGAAGAAGGAGATACAGAAGTTTGCATCGATCAGAGGACTTCGAGATGAATCTGTGGAGGGCGGCGATTTTGCCAGCGAATTTTTAAACATTTTTTTTATTCGAGGTGACGACATTGCCATGAGAGCTTTGATATGTGCGGGATCTATTTTGATACCCCTTTTGTTAACCAAGTGTCCCAGAAATTTGCCGGATGCGACTCCAAACTTGCATTTTTCTGGGTTGAGTTTCATTTGGTAAGTTCGAAGGATGTCGAAGATGGTTTGGAGGTTATTAAAATGATCTTCGCGCTTTAAGCTTTTGCAGATCATGCCGTCGATGTAGACTTCCATGATTTTTCCCAAATGGTTTTTGAACATTCGAGTAACAAGTCTTTGGTAGGTTGTTCCGGTATTTTTCAACCCAAAAGGCATGACTGTATAGCAGTACATGCCTCTTTCGGTGATGAAAGTAGTTTTTTCTTGATCTTCTATTGCGAGAGGAACTTGGTTGTAACTTGAGGCTGTATCCATCATAGAAAGAAGCTCATAGCCTGCAATTGAGTCGAGGAGTTACAGTATCAATGGGAGAGGAAAGTTATCCTTTGGTGTGAACTTGTTTGGTTCTATAAAGTCGACACAGACTCTGATTTTCTCATTTTTCTTCAGAACTGCCATAATATTAGAAACCCATTTTGGATATTTGGCTTCCCGAATGAACCTAACACGAAGAAGTTTGTCAATTTCTTCATTGACGGGTTCACGAAGTCGAGGAGCAAGGTTGCGGCATTTTTGTACGATTGCTTTAATATCAGGTAGGAGGTTGAGCTTGTGGCATGCGATGGATGGGTCGATTCTAGGCATTTCTTGAAAAGACCATACGAAGATATCGACGTTCTTTTTGAGGAGCTGAATCATTGTCTCTTTATCGTCGATTGAAAATTTGGAACCGATGAATGTATGACGGCTGAGGCCATCGATCTCAATGGAGTCGACGATCTCAGTATCATGCTGCTCGAAGGTGGGGGATAATTCTAGCTGTAACTGCTATACTTTGAGTAACTTTTATGCATGAGAATTAACCGTGGTATTCTCGCACATTCGTGCGACTGCTTAGCTGCCTTTGATCTTGTAGATACCATGGTCAGTTGGGAAGCGGAGAGAAAGATGGTAAGTTGAGGGGACTGCTTTTATTGAATGCAGCCAACTTCGCCCCAGAATGCCGAGGTACTTGGATTCAGCGTCGATAACCAAGAACTTGACGAATGTCGTTTTCGATCATGCTTGTAGTGGCAAGGTGATTTCGCCGGTTGCAGATTCTTTCTAACCATTGAAGCCTGAGATTGTTGTTGTTGAAGCTTTCACAGAATCTGTCAGACCCAGTACTTGTATTGCCCTTCAGAACAAGACGTCAGTGGCGTTTCAGGTATCAACAAGGAGCGTGTGAAGATAATCTTGTCCTACCTTTAACATTATTACAAGTGGATCATCGTGGGGATATGTAACGTGGCTAGTGTCACAATCTTCGAAGGAGATGGAGAACGGACATTTCGATTTGCTGGAACTTGGAAGGAGTTTTGTTGATTTGTCTGATGAGGTCATTTTGCAACAGGACGTAAATCGGTCGTCTTGCTTTATTTTCTTCCCCTTTGCTATCTCGATCATATAAAGATGTCGAGCTTGACCTTGTCCGTCGGCTTGGTCAAGATTGTTCTTTGCAGCTTCTTCGTTGAGAAATTTTTGGATATCAACCACATAATTTTGGAGTCGCCCCGCTGATATAATGCGATTGAAGATACGAATGAGTGAATAACAGTTATCAGTTTTGTGGCTGTGCACATTATGGTATTGACAGAAAGGTTGCCCTGGCTTATCAGGGATCACCTGAGCTTCTCGATAAAGTACATCACCCTTTATCGTTATGAGGATAGTTGAAAGAGTTGTTGTCATAGGAGGTAGAGTTGGAATTGGTTTGTCTATCTTTCCTTCTCTCCTCCTATTGTTGTCGTTATTCTTTCCATGAGGTTTTTCTCCTGTCGTGGCTATCTTCTTTGGTTGAGATGGTGTCGAATCAGAAGAATGGATCACGGCAGAACTTTTCATCTTATCTTTCTTCGACCTCTCGAGTTCGATATAGTTGTTAACTACATCTATCATTTCTGGTACTGTTCGAGGTTTGTGAAGGGTCAGCTCTTCTCGAACTTTGGAGTCGATGTATAATGCTGAAGTGAATGCCGGAACGACGATTTTCAGATCGGAATTGCCAATTTTTTGCGTTTCTTGTAAGAAGCGTTTGTAGAAGCTGGCTAGGGACTTCTTCGCTCCTTGCCCAAAGAAGAAAAGGGAATCCACGGTAATTTCTTGCTCTTTGGCATGAACGTAGTTGGACTAGAAGAGGCGCTGCAACTGAGCGAATTTGGTGATAGAATCCTCAGGTAAAGTATGAAACCACCTGAGGGGTTCTTCTTTCAGACTCATGTTGAACAGCCTGCAGAGCATGTGATCGAGCTTCGAGTACAATCCTACTGTAGCTTTGAAATGTCGGACGTGGGTCAGAGGTAGAGCTGGCAAAGTGACCCGCAACCCGCCAACCCGACCCGACCCAACCCGGTTTTAAGAGTGTTTGGGTTTTGCTTTAATGGGTCGCGGGTCATTTGACCCGCGACCTAACCCGTTTATTAAAGAGGTCGGGTTAGGGTTTACCCTAAATAATTCGGGTTGACCCGTGACCCGTTTAATAGATTTGGGCTTATTATAAATATCAGGTGATTGGTATCCTTTTCAGTCAAAGAAAAATATCAAACAAACCTTAACCTAAATAACTCTCACTCTTCTTCACTTTTCATTCTTACAGCAGCCTCTCAGTCGACTCACCATTCTTCAATCTCTTATCTCTCAAACAAAAACCTAACATCTTCAACATCTTCAATCTTCAACATCTAACATCTTGATTCTTCAATCTTCACTTCACTTCACTTACACAAACATCTTGATTCTTCAATCAGTCTCCAGCTCTCAGACTCAGACGCAGTCTTCAATCTTCATTCTTCAATCAGACTCTGGATTAGTGGTCTATATAAATACATGAAACTCATTTTAGTAATTCAACTTCATGACTCCTTCCTTTCAAACTTTCAGGTGTTAATTGTTATGATGGAGTGAACTCTGTGGTAGATAAATGGCTAGGTCTTAAGAAGCCATTATTTACTGGGTGATCAGCAATCCGGGGCATTGCGCTTGTACAGTTCAAAGATGACCACAGTTTTGGACCTACGTACTTGCAGATTTTTGGAGAGGGTTTTCGACCTGGATTCTTGCCTTGCAATCGAAAGATAATGTATTGGTTTTTGACATATACCCCATCTACCATCAAAGGTAAGTATGTAAACTGCTTTTTGTAGTCATTCTCAGCATCTAGTCAATAATTTTACCTATCTTTATAGTGCTAATTTTAGATAAAGAATTGGAAGAGGACCTAATTAAGTTGAAGCAGTTTATGTTGAGCAATCTTGGTAAAGTACCTAAAGAAGTGGTGGTTGGGTGTTGTAGAACAAACAGACTTGGAAAGCATCACATCCTCGCCATTAAGGTTTCAATTTCCTCTAAATGTTTTATCGGGAAATACCTAAAGAAGTGGTGACTGGGTGTTGTAATGCTGTTTTTGAACAGTTGTAATGCTATAATGCTGTAATGTTGTTATCTGATATTTGAACAGCTGTAATGCTTATGTTGTAATGCTATTTTTGCTGTAACTGATTTTGTTTAACAGTTCAGTGTTTGTGTAATGTTGTTTTTGCTGTTACAGTTCTGTGTAATGCTGTAACTGATTTTTACTGTAACTGATTATATAACTGATTTGGCTGCCTGAGTGCCTGTAACTGATTTTTCTGAAGCTTAATGTTGTTTCTGCAGTGATAATTCTGATAAGTGATAATTATGTTTTGTTGATGACTTGATGTTCAACTATTCAGGTTAAACAGGTCGACCCAAACCCGACCCGTTTAGTTAAACAGGTCGGGCCGGGTTGACCCGTTTAAATCAGGGTCAGGATTGGGTTTGATTATCTGACCCGTTTAGTTAAACAGGTCGGGTTAGGGTTTGCCTATTTGACCCGTGAACCCGTTTGACCCGACCCGTGTAACCCAAACCCGACCCATTTGCCACCTCTAGTCAGAGGGTCGGTGAGACCAGCATACTGGATGAACTTTGGCATATGGAAATTATCTGAAATGACCATGGCTTCGAGATGCACAGATATGGGATTTGTTTTGATTTTGTCCAATGCAAACATTCGGCCAGGGCTTCTGAATTAATGGCCCGAATCCGGGTGTTGAGGTCATCCAGAGTGATGTACTGCGGTGGTTGAGCTGGTACGACTTGTACCTGGGGATCAAAATTGTCGTGTCCCTCAGGTCCTAATCGCTCCCTCAAAGGTCATCTCGCTAATAGTGGTGGAGAATGTTGGCGAGTACGACGACTTCCAACGGTTGATGAGGAGGACGCAAGTCCAAAATGTTGAGAACCTCTTTCGGTATTTCTTGATCTGGACTGAGAGACTCGTGTCCGATCTTCCCTGGGTTGTTCTTCTCTATGGCTTGCTCTTGAACGGTGGTTGCTGTGAGTCGGGGGTGGTGACACGTTTGCTATGCGCAAGTTCTCCATTCTGATGCGTCCGACTTTGCTGATCCAAAGCTTTCTTCCTTGCATCCCTTTCGATTTGGAGAGCTTGAACATGAATTTTTTGGTCTTCTATCCTCTAGATCCGGTCACGTTCCATCTGCTTCTGTAACTCGATCACAACACCGTGCAAATCGACGGTCTCTGGTGCGGGATTGATCTCCTGATTTCTCAGAGTAGAGGTGCTTTGGAGATTCATGTTGGTCATTAGGTTTTTGAGGTCTCAGTTTGGTAAAGAGGTGTGGATTCTCACAGACGGCGCAATTGTAATGGCGTATTTTTCGGAAGGAGAATGTTCGCCAAAACTTTTATGGAAGAAAATTCAATTAGTAAGCTATGACACTGAATTTTACGTGGAAAGCTCAGACTAACCTGTGTAAAACCACGACTTCGTAGAGGGCTTTGGGAGAAAATCCAATAATATGTTAATTGTTACAATATTGAGCTGTGAGTAAAGAACATAATGATGCTTAGAGCAATCGTGGGTAGATTTCTCTCTCTCCGTTTGTCTTCATCCCCTGTCTGTATTTATAGCATATACAGGCAGGGTTTACAAAGTTTGAAAGACGGTTTCCTATTCTGAAGGAGGTGGGCGAACTTGGCGGATCTTCAACAGCTATTTTGACTGAGTGCAACGACTAGTGCTGTAGTTCGACTTGAGAACTCGATTGTAGCCTCAGTTGCCGAGTCTTTGTTTGAGATCAGTGTTCGCTGTCTGTATATCATCTCTAATGGATCTTCGGCTAACATCTTCAGGCTTGTAGTTGTCGATGTTGGGAAATATGCTATTACAGGTAATAAGGCCCATCCTTGCGACTTTCGTCTTATAAGTCTGTGCAATGTGACTTATAAGATTATCTCTAAGATCCTCTCCATGCGTCTCAAACCCCTCCTTGATAAAATTATCTCCCCATTCCAAGGGGCTTTGTGAGTGGTTGCTAGATCTCGGATAATGTGTTGGTGGCGCATGAACTTATTCATACGATGAAGCATAAGCATGGCCGCTCTGGTCTCATGGGTATCAAGTTGGATATGTCCAAAACTTACGATCAGATTGAATGGGGAACATTGATTCAATCCTTGGAAGCCCTTGGCTTTAGTCCTACCTGGTGCCATTGGATTGAGCAGTGTATTTCTACGGTTCGGTACTCTGTCCTGATCATTGGTTTTGCACATGAGTTCCTCACACCTAGTCGGGGCCTTCGGCAGGGCGAACCCCTTTCTCCCATCCTGTTTATCATCCTGATGGAAGGCCTTACACGGGCATTGGGAGTAAAGGAAGCGAAACAGAAAATTCATGGCCTCAAAGCCTCCCGTCGTGCACCTCCAGTGTCCCACCTTCTTTTTGCGGACGATTGCCTTCTTTTTTACCATGCGGATATTGCTGAAGCGTCAGAGATGAAATTTATCCTTGATAATTTCTGCGAGACGACGGGTCAACAACTTAATTTGGCTAAATCGGGCATTTTCTTTAGTAAAAACCTTCCTCATCGCCTGTGCCGTCTTGTCGCCCGCCTTCTCAAAATTAAAATCATGCCTCCCGATGAACGTTATCTGGGGACGAATCTTTTCTTTGCCAGGTCTAAAGCTCAGACCTTTCACTGTATTGAAGAGCATATTTCCAATCGTTTGCAATCTTGGCGAGGGAAACTCCTTTCCCAGGCGGGACGTACTATCCTGATTAAGTCTGTGACTTCGGCGATCCCCACGTATCAGATGTCCTGCTTTGCCTTACCGAAATCTACCTGTAAACACATCAATTGGGTTCAACGGGATTTTTGGTGGGGAAAAGGGAAAGATTCCCGGAAACCATTATATTTAAAAAATATAAGGAAGTCTGTCGTCCGAAACGTGAAGGGGAGTTGGGTATCAGGGAGGCAGGGGCTACTAATAAGGCTCATCTCTTTAAGTTAGTTTGGCAGTTTCATCAGAAACCTGACGACTTATGGGGCCAGGTCCTCAAGGCCAAATACTTCCCAGATTGCTCTATTCTTCATGCCCGCCCAAAAACGGATTTGTCGTGGACTTGGCGTAGTATTCAGTCTGCCATTGCAGTGATCAATACTCATTCCTGCTGGCAGATTCGATCGGGGTGCCAGGTTCTTTTTTGGACGGACAATTGGTGACTCCCACTGGGGGGAGGGTACCCGACCCCGATGGGGGATATTCTGTTGATGGACCGGCCTCAATGGGTGCATCACTTTATTGATCCGATACGACGTACCTGGCGAAGGGACAAACTTTATAAATAGTGCGATGATACTTCAGCCGACCTTATATCTCATATCATCCTTCCACATCTGGGTCAGATGGATAGTCTAAAATGGTGTCCCTCTAAAGATGGTAAGTTTTTGATCAAATCGGCCTATCGCATCCTGATGAGGGGGGACACATTTGGAGACGGTCACGGGTACTCCTTCCTTTTTCCTCAAATTATGGCATTATAGGGCTACTCCTCGAGCTCAGTTATTTACCTGGAAATGCTTACGGGACATGCTTCCTTCTCGGGCTAAAATTGGTGACCGGTTAGGCTTGGCGGATATCTCCTGTCCGTTGTGCTCGACCCCCGTCGAGACTTTGCATCATCTCCTCCTGGAGTGCTCATTTACGCGAGCTGTCTGGTTTGGCACGTCCTTTGGGGGTCTGCTCCATGGGATGTCCCACATCTTTCTTCTAGAGTGGATTGAGATGTGGATTTTGCCACCCTCGACTTGGCCTATTGACCGGGCCACTTGGACCTTGTGGCTTTCTCTCGGAATACTAGGCCAGACCCATCCCGGATTGTTTTGACCATTAATAAATTATTGTATAATGAGTCGATTTTTCATAATGACCGGATTGCTATCAAGGCTTCTTGGGTTCTTCCAACCCTGGGTTAGAATAAAATAAATGTGGATGCCTCTTTTTGTAAAGATAAACCTTTTAATCATATCGGTTTAGTTATTCGTGATACTTACAATTCCTTTAGTGCAGCCCGAGCTTTCTCTCGCCGATTCGCGTCTAGTGAAGAAGGCGAGGCATTAGCTGTTTTGGACGGGGTACTCTGGGCTCGGGAGCGAGGCCTCCAGAGAGTAATTATTGAGACTGATGTTGAGGCGATTCACTCCTTTTGTAAGAACGGCGAAGCAGCGATTTCATGGACCACTAAAGCTATTCTACAAGACTATTTGGTTTTGTTTTGACAGTTTATTAATATTAGCATATGTTTTGTATCCTGTACTACTAATTTAGTTGCCCATGTGATTGCCACTAAGGCCCATAGGTGACAATTTTTATCTTACTTGGACTGGTTCCCCGCATGAATGGTTGAAGGTGTCTCTACAGGGCGACGGTACCTCTTTTGTAATTTCTTCTGCTTATTAATAAATGGTTTACTGATAAATAAAAAAATAAAAAATTGCAACCCTACCCTACCGTCCCACTCGACTCTTATCTTTTAAGTCAATAATTGAGAGTATTAAATAACGAACCCATTTAGGTCCACAAACAATTCAAAATCAAGAAAATAACATGTCAAAGTCTGACCAGGCCTCCAAATAAGTAGTCTGCCTCACTCAGTTCTCACCTGATCTTCTCTAGTAGAAGATTAATAAAAAACACACAAAATCCAGCGTTTTAGTCAACAAATCGCCAAATCCGCGATACATTTGGTACATTTAAATCTAAAAAACCGTTACAGTTACCGCGGTTTCTTCTCTCCTCTTTATTTTTTGCCCTCTTTCGCTTTATCTCTCTTGGATTCTGAACTCGCTTTAGTGGTATAACCGTTTCTTAACTACTCTCTCTAAGTTTTCTTAAGTTTTGAATATTTTTGGTTTGGTTTTGATCGATGGTTCTATCTGGGATGAATTTTTTCAGATCTCCTACGTGGTTGGAGAAGATCAAGGCGATGTTTCACACTGAGGTATGCTTAAGTTTTTTGTGATTCGTTTGTACAAGTATAAATGGTTGGAAATAATGTGATCTAGGTATGCTTAAGTATTGATTGAACTCGATTAAGGCGAGTTTGAGTGATTTCGTTGTGTTTGATTGTAGTTTTTCATGTTTTAGTGAATTGAGTTTTGTTTTGGACACTGTAGAGATCGTGTTAGAGTTTGAAGTTGGTAGTTGGTAGTGAGTTGAACTCAGTTTTGATGCATTTGAGAGAATCGATTAGGTTTGATTGTAGTTATTTAGCGTGAAAAGTGTGTTTTAGTGGATTGAGTTTTGATTTGGAGATTATGGAGGATTGCTTTCGAGTTTGGAGTCATTTGAGGTTGTATGGAGTTGCTAGTTGAGAGAATCTATTAGGTTTAATTGGAGTTATTTAGTGTGAAAGCAGATTTTAGTGGACCGAGTACTTATTTGGAGATTATGGAGGATTGTGTTTGTGCTTGGAGTCATTTGAAGTTGGTAGTTACTGAATTGAACTCAGTTTTGATACATTTGAGTGAATTTATTAGGTTTGATTGGAGTTATTTAGTGTGAAAGTATGTTTTTGTGGACCAAGTTATGTTTTGGAGATTTTGGTGGATTTTCGTAGAATTCGGAACCTTTTGAAGTTGTGAGAAGTCAGTAGTTACTCAATTTGAACTCAATTTCGATATATTTAAGTGAATCTATTAGGTTTGGTTGGAGTTATTTAGCGTGAGAGTATGTTTTAGTGGACCGAGTTCTGTTTGAAGATTATGGAGGATTGTCGTAGAATTTGAACTCATTTGAAGCTGTGAGAAGTCAGTAGTTACTCGATTGAATCATATTTCGACAAATGTGTGTTAGTTCAGTGTGTCGTGATGGAATGAATGGTTTATTTTTGTGTTTCGACAGTTTGGTTTTATTGTACGTAAGGAGAAATTTAGATTTTGGTACGAGCGATTATTAGGATCTCCTTGAAATCAACCTGAAGCCGTAGAATGTTGTAAACCATAATTCAAATAGAATTTTCTCACCCGTGATGTCTTACTGAGCTTTCAACTGGAAGAGCACAATTAAATGCCAAATAAACGATCTCCTATACTCGTTATAAAACGTAATGAGGAATGACAAATAAAATTAATGATCTTTTGACGATTTTGTTTGAAGGCAATCCTACTTGTATTGAAGATGAGTTTGCATATCTTTAGTATTATCTTCTGTCACAATATTTTTTGTCCTTATTGGTTGTTGTACTTATTAGTTTGATATTACCTATGAGTTATAACCCCTTTATGCTACTCTATTTATTTATTTTTTCTTTTAAAATTTTATCTATACTTGAACTCTAACAGCCCGGAATGAGGGAGGTCCAGCTTGGTGGTCATACCTTAAAATCCCATGGATACACAGTTGCAAGGGGTCATATGCATGACTGGTTTATACTGTTTCTTCTTGTGGCCATAGAGATCGGTCTGAATGTTATCCATCCGTTTTACCGCTTTGTTGGGAAGGAAATGATGGATGACCTCAGATATCCCTTGAAAAGCAACACTGTGCCCGTGTGGACTGTCCCTGTAAGTTTCATTATATTCAGTATGTTATCATCATCTAACTGAATGTCCGCCCCAAAGATATGTAGACGACACACATTAGGCACGACCTCTTCCATCCCTCAGCAGTCATAAAATAGTTGTACTCAAGCTTATGGTACTGTATGTGTGCACAAATTTGGTATCAGATGTATGATATCTGAGGATGGATGTCACAATGTCTACATGTCCAAGAATCACAACCTTTGGATTAAATTTGTTAACCTGATAACTACTATAATAGAGTGTAATTAAGTTTCATTTACAAGCCTTCTCTTACATGGTACACAGATATATGCAATGATGTTGCCCATCCTTGTATTCACTTTCATATATTTTCGTAGAAGAGATGTCTATGATCTTCACCATGCCATACTAGGTAACACATTTACATCTCCACTTTGTCATTGAAAAATGATACTCCTTATGAGCTACTAGCCGAAATTTTTATTTATTAAATGTATATTTTTATGCGTCACTGATGTAAACAGGCCTCTTATTTTCTATACTGATTACGGGGGTTATTACGGATGCAATTAAAGATGCAGTTGGTCGACCCAGACCAGACTTTTTTTGGCGTTGTTTTCCAGATGGAAAGGAGGTACACTCTTCTGTGTTCTCTTACATGCTCCTATTTTTATTTTTATTATAAAGCTTATGTTTTGATATAAAGAGGACGTGTTTATCTCATTTGTGGGTTTCACATGGAGATTCTATTTACAATTTACCATATAGAATATTTTTTCATTATGAAGATTAGAGTCACTAGGAGTTTGTCTATGACAGTGTAATTAAAATTTATTATTATTATTTTAAAGCTTATGTTTTGATATAAAGAAGACGTGTTTATCTCATTTGTGGGTTTCACATGGAGATTCTATTTACAATTTACCATATAGAATGCTTTTTTCATTATGAAGATTAGAGTCACTAGGAGTTTGTCTATGACAGCGTAATTAATCTTATCAGGACGGATGCAATATTTTAACTGGGCTGTCTAAATAATTTAGCATCACGTGAACTTTTCATGATGTTGGATTCTTTTTTGGGAATAACTTTTCACATGGAGATTCTATTTACAGTTTAGAATGCTTGTTTCATTATGAGGATTATAGTTTCTAGAAATTTGTTTGCAACGTAATTAATCTTATCAGGATGAATGAAATATTTTAACTGGACTGTCTAAATAATTTAACATCATGTGAACTTTTCATGACGTTGGATTGCTTTTTGGGAATAACTTATCTGTGTGTGCACTCACTCATGTGTGCATAAACGTAGACTTTGATTGTGAAGCATGGTCCACATGGATTCCCCTCCAACAAAGTTAAGATCTGTTCGCAATCCTGATTCTAAAACTCCCTCGGTTATGATTTTACAGGCTTATGATTCTCTGGGGGATGCTATATGCACCGGAGAGAGTAGTGTCATTAAGGAAGGACATAAGAGTTTCCCAAGTGGTCATACTTCATGTAAGCGAAAATAGAGCTGTTGGTGTGTTTATTCATTCTGCTAGCCACTTCGCTACATAGCTTAAGTTCACCTACATTCATATTTCAACAGTCAAAGTAGAAGTTTTACTAGCGAACTGGAAGACATGAATGTGTTCAAACTAAGAATACATACCTCATGCTTTTCATACTGTTGGACATTGGTAATTTCATAATATTAGTGAAGTTCTTTTTTGTGATTTCGGAACCTATTATAAAGAAAACTGGGTATCTGTTGTGCAGGGTCTTTTGCTGGTCTAAGTTTTCTATCACTGTACTTATCGGGAAAAATCAGAGCATTTGATCGTACCGGCCATGTGGCAAAATTATGCCTCGTCTTTCTTCCTTTACTTGCGGCAGCTCTTGTGGGGATTTCTCGTGTGGATGACTACTGGCACCATTGGCAGGATGTTTTTACCGGTGGTCTACTAGGTTCGTTCCATTATTGAAGGTCATTTAGTTGTAATCTTGTGGATGAAATCTTTAAGGCTTGGTTTAAAGTCTAGCTTTATTATCTTCGAAATCCTTTATTTTCCACAGGTCTCACAGTTGCAACATTTTGCTATCTACAGTTCTTTCCGCCCCCATATCAAACTGATGGTAATGTTTTCTCTTTTTTCTGTAATTCTTATGTCTTCCTTCATAGTTTCTTTATGTTTACATATCAAACTGATGGTAATATTTTCTCTCTTTTTTATATAATTCTTATGTCTTCCATTATGGTTTCTATATGTTTACAACACTGATAAGTATGGGTAAGGGATAGAGGATCCCCTTCACCAAGACCTTGCCTTAGAATCTTGGAGTTTCTTCACATAATTTATTCAGATCATGAATAATACTCAAGAATAGGAAAATAGAGTATCTATTCCTTTGATGAATGTCTGGTATGAACACGTTAGGCGACATGGAGAAGGAAGTTTAGAAATTAATATTACTTTCAACGTATTAACTTACTCCAATAGCTAAGTCTGGTCAACTCAACTGATCTCATCTCTGTTAAAATTAATCTTTTCACTTATTTGGTTATTCTAATAACCGAGTTTGACCAATGTTAAATCTAGAATGAATGACCACACACGATCACATCTCTCTCTTCGTATTAGTTTTACGCGAAATACCTGGAATTTCATCTTGCCTCTTGTACAAAATTCACTCATTGTCTACTAAATGCATGTTGACCATGGAAACAAGAACATCAGTAACAGGCTTTAAAATAGAAGCATCACCTTATGCATTATTCACAAGTATATCATTCCAAGTCCCTTTAAAGACTGTTTCTACCCTTAGGAACTAGTGATAAGGGTGATATTCAGCCTACTGTTAAAAAGCACTTTATTGTTCGCGACTATTTTTTTGAATACTTTTTTCTATGCTATCCCACCCACCATTTCCTGAAAGAGATTAGGGCATCATCTGGACATTATTGTCCAGAGTCCTGAATGGGTTGATGCATTTTCTTCTTAAACAACTGGTACAGTTCATGATCCACGCATTACTGTGTAATAGATGAATTTCTCTCCCTATCCATCATGGCACCACACACGTCATTTTTCGCCTCATCAACCATAGCAGATAACTCTTCTGTGCACATCTAAATAAACCCGGTTTGATCCTCTGGTACCTTGTTCCTTTGTAAATCAAGGGGATTAACACCTACACTCCACCTAGATGATTAATTCACACATTTAGTATTACGACACTGAGGTTAGAGAGCATAATAAAGTCGATACTCTAAAAAAACCTGCACACATTTCTGAACGAGCTAAAATCATTGGTTCATAATAGTAATAAACCTCATAGGAGGAGATCTATATAACCCTTATTACCCAATTTTCTGCTTAAATCCACCAACACCCACCCGCATACATGTTAAAGTATATTGTGTGGAGAAGGAGTTGGATCCATCTTATAGAGTCTAGTTATCTGACAGCGGTGAAAAATATCTAAGGAGTCTAGAACTCCCAGAACCATCGGATTGATCCATATTTACAGGCACTTAGTTTCACCTTGTAAATTAAAATACATCGATTGATTCAAATTTGGTTCCAATGATTTCAAGTTAGTGCCAGAGCTTGATATTGTGCTAGAAATGCTTCTGCTGGACGCCACACCACAAATCTAGGGACATCTTCTTTTTCCATCACTGTCCAACATGATTTTCAATTGAATGTAGGAGAGTTTTCTTCCTAGATGTCAATTTATCCACTTGACATCACATTCTCTCTGTCTGCCCTGAAATGCTAAAATTCATCTCTCCTAAACACTGAAACTTATGTTCCTCAATAAATAGAATAGTTGTTAGGTTGGCTTCCTCTATCAGACCATAAGAAAATGACCAAACTGAGCTTTTGATTTACTGCTAAGGAAAGCTCAGCCTTTTCTAGTTTGAAGCAGGGCACATTTTTGTCACTTTCTCTACCCAATATAGTCCTAAGAATCTGTATGAAAACGAGTAATAGTGAATTCCACTATCAAGAAAGTACGCCTATCAAAGTAAATTATCACATTGTCTAAAATAGTTAATTTGGGTATCTTATCTTCCTTACTCGTCTTTCTTAACCCATGAACAAGTTTGTAAGGTAATTCATGTTCTCATAGCCTGACTTGCGTTATCTCTGGGTATGTAGGTTGGGGGACTTATGCATATTTTCGAATGTTAGAGGAGTCGCGTAGTGCAGAATCTGCAAGTGCTGTCAATGGCCTTAATGCACAGAGGATGGAGGTGCAGGTGCAACAACAAGAGGAAAGAAATAACCATGAATTTTTAGGGTTGTCGGATGCACATGACACCAACCTCAATGATATAGAATATGGGAGGAGGTAATAATGTTCTTGTACTTGTCTTAGTTTGGAATTCTCTTGGAACTACTCTATATTCATGCATATTTGTACATTCAATATTCTTGCTTTAACAAGGAAAAACTCATTCTTAATCTTGGTAGTTGGAAAGAGTAGATAGATATTTGTGTGGTTATTTTGTACTGAGCCCTACTTATGATAGGACTGAGGTTTGAAGATTTTGTTCTGAGATGGCGGCTTTTCAATATCTCTTATCCCCCGTTGATTGCAATGTTACTTTTCTTTTCGTTTGGGCTGTGCCCTTCTCTCAACTCAGAAGGCTTCATTTTGTAGTTTTAACAAAAGATACCATCTAAAAAAGGTTAGTAAGAGTATTTGTGCTGTAGTTAAAGTAAGATAAAATGGTAGTGGTTATTTCTTGAGATTGAGATTCCATCCTTATGGGCAATATATTTGGCTGTATGGACAGGTTTCTTATTTTATACGGCAATCCACCCGAATAGACATCAAAATTTATTTGGAACTTGGAAGGTTCATCTGAATGTTTAGTTCTGCCGGTCTTCTGAGACAGTTCGTTCAACGATGGGCTGGGGTCTAAAGCGCTTCACTCAAACAAAAGCATAACCATCAAGGACTTCTGCTTTAGTTGCTAGGATGAGTTCTATGCAAGTTTTTTTTCACATTAGAACTTAGATAGAAGCTAGTATATGATGCCCTTTACATTGACTTGATGCATGAATCCCTTTCTTTACGGTTAGTTAGGTGGAAGAGGTCATGATGTGCAGGGTGGAGCTATCGTTTTTTAGCAGGGAGGCTGGCCTTAAGGGGTCGATTTGTGTCAGATCTGGGGGTCGGGAGCTTAAGTTTTAAACTTGATAGTCGTCAAGATATAGTTTATTAGCTGAAAAAGTTCTTTGTATGGGCTTAAGTTTAGTTTGGAGACTCAAAAGAAAACAAGGTTGCACGCAGTTCTCTTTGTATTGTGATGTAGTTATTTGTCAGGATGAGCTAGAGGAAGTTCAGCAGCTGAAAGTATACCTTGTGCATTATTTTGGTAGTACTTCTTGGGATTGAGTTATCCAGACCCAATTAAGGTGTTTGTATCTCACAACTGGGGAAGTTTGGATTTCTCCAGTGAAACAAGTCATGTTAGTGTTAGACGTGTTGGCACTCCTAATAGCAACATCATTGAATTCACTGTTGGTAGGGATCATCTAGTTGATACTAGTAAATTTATAGACTATGTGGGGATACTAACTTATATTCCTCAAACCTGTCCAGAGACTGTGTACACAGCTACTCTTATTGGTAATCTAGTCATATTGCGTGGACACCGCACCTTGAGGCAGCTTACAGTGTTATTTTCTTATATCATCTGACTGAGGTATGCTTCTCAGTTGACATGAGTATTTACATGTTGAGGTCTAAACTGGTGCTGATGGACAGGTTGTGTGAATGACAGACTGGGTCAATCTCATCTCCTAGTAACACGAGCAGTATATGGTGATAAAATCCACGAAGCAGTATATGGTTGTAGTAGAATCGAATTAAGTGTCCGAGTTCAGAACCATGGCACATTGTGTTTTTAACTTGATATGGTTACAAAGTACAAATCTACATGTAGCACTACATATGTCAATACTGTGTTTCAGGTATCAAATGTATGGCTTTAGAAGTGCTTGTTTGGTCCTGATAAATACTTCTGTACCAGCTTTCATTAGACAGAATGTTTGTGATTTATTTGTATTTACTTACAAATGCGGTACATATTTGTCATTAGTTATATCTAGAGAGTCCTATTTGTCCATGTATGTACTAATAGACATGCATTCTGAAGCTCTAGACAATTTCATTTTTTCTTCCCTAACTTTTCGGATTAAGACCAATTTGAGGATCATCTAACCAATGTACGGTTTATAGGCAGGTACGGCTTTAAAGCAAAGATTTGAGATTATAAAAGATTAGTGAGTCTTTTAGACAGTTAGCTCTAGTGTTTTAGATTGCTATTTCTTTGTAAGATTCCAAGATAGGTGTATACCAGGATTTTGTTTGTGCTTATGGTTGGTAAAAATGTATCTTGTTTTGATAGTAATTAGTTACTTGGTTAAAGCTGCGAGCAGATAAGATCTTTCTCTCAGTTCTCCTTTGTTGTAACCAAGGGCGGAACCAGGATTTTATGTTTGTGTGTGGGGGGAAGGTAGTATCATGAATTATATTAGGATATTGGGGGGTTTGGGGGCTCCGCCCCCCAAATTTTTTTTGTAGCCATTTAGCGATATTTTAAGCTTAAAAATTAATCAAATATAGTATTATATTTGACTAACAAATTATACGGATTCACTTCTTTCTCATCAAAAAAATCAAAGTTTTTTTTACGGCAATGACATGATCAGCTTAAGGTAAAGCGTGAAAAAATTATCAAAATAAAATTCTTATTTGATGACATCAATAATTGAACCTTAGACTCTTGGATTAGGAGCTCCTCACTTTACCAGTTGAGCTAACCTTCCTTGTTGTCGTTAGAACAAAAAAAAATTATACATATTTAAAAAAAAATCATTTATATACCTATATAGGTGTTTTTTAACAAATTTCTTGGGGGGGGCGACCCCCCCCCCCCCTAAATCAGCCCCTGGTTGTAACAAGAGAACCCATTTTGCTCTTACAGAGTTGATAAAGACAGCGAGAAAGATCTGTCTCCACTGAAGCAACATATGCTCGGATAGGACTGTAAGGTGCGGGTGGGACCGATATCTTCAATGTTTTTTTTTTTTTTTTTTTTTTTTTTTTTTTTTTTTTTTTTTTTTTTTCGGATTATGGCTTCTCTAGTCGTGAATGTATTGAAAATTGCTGTTTGGTATCGTTTGTTTTGAAAATTTGGACTCCTCAGTCATATTCTACTGTCTCTTAGCTTCGTAAGGTAAACTGGCAGTGCCTGATGCCTTAATTGCCTGTAACATTGTTTCTATATTTTTTTCCCCTATGAAACTTGTTTGTGGGGTGTTTGTTACCTTCAGTTTTCGTGTTCTTTACTATCATTATCCGTAGCACTTTGTTTCATGCCTTCGTTACTTATTTTATATTGTAACTAGCAGTCGGGCGCGTGCCTTAAAATGTTGTTTAAAACACATTGTTTACAGGAGTCTAGTCATGGAGGACACCACTATATGTTGTGCCTTGTAATTTTGGTTAAATCATAATGTTTAAAAGAGTTTGTACATGGATGTAGCACATTTTTATGTAGAATTCATAATGCTCTGCCAAATAATATTAGTGCATCACATTATGGTAGAGAGCGGATAAGGTAAATGGAGTGTTAGTGTTGTTGTCCCTGATTGTCAATATTTTTATCAAAGATATGCGATATGCACACTTGAAAGTCTGGTGATTGAGGACTTTTATGTAGGCCATTCAACTGAATAATTCTCAGGTAGTTCCTTCTACATGGTGGTACAATTAATGTATTCTCTATGAACCAAAACAGAGGCCAACGTACGACCCTGTATGTCAAAGCTAAAAATAAATTATAATTTTTAGCAATTTGACTATAGCTGTTCATCTATATTTGATAACTATGAACAACCTTCATAGATGTGGTTGGCTGGTAAAGTTTTTTTTTCTTAAAACATGACTTCTCAATGTCAGTAAGGCCTCTTATTTCTTCATTGATTTTACCTTCTTCATTAATAGAGACTCGCAATAGTGGTAAACAATGAAAAATGCATACTTACCCAGAAGAGTGAATAAACAAAAGATTGCCCATAAGGGAAAACATATTATCTTTCTAGACAAAAGTAATGAATCTAAACAGGTTACAATGATCACTGCAGAGGATTTGACAAACTATTTTTAATAGACATACATACAAGGTTCACATGACCAAAGAGAAGGATTATAAACACAATTGAATAAAAACAAAAAAGTAACCATTCATATTCGAAAGAAGTATACAAAGAAAACGCAGTGATTCTTAATAGCCACACACCCTTTAAGCAAACGAAAGAATACCTAAACAATTCCATAAAGAAAAAAACTTAAATTGAAGGAATGAATATCAAGTCTATTCTACTTGGATAAGACTGAGGACTGTGCTCACAAAACCATGTTCAAAGACCCGTTCGTAACGCAATATGCCAACACATTTATACGGTACATTATCCAAAAATCGTTGAAGTCATCGTGAGAACCAATTTTCTGAAATACCCAACAGATGTGTACAACACAAAAGACCATCAATGGCTTAGATGTTGTATTTAAGATCTTGTCTATCTAGATCAAGTTTGTGTATCTCTGGGTGCCTAGGTATCCACCGTAACTTTGAATTTTGCCAGTAAAAGGCTATACCATCCTAAGGTACTCCTAACTTGAGGGATCTTATCAATGTCCATGACTGATATATATCATATATCATTATGCAAAAAAAAGTATAACTTTAAATAACTATATATTGGGAGCCACGAAAAGGATTGGGCCAAGTTTTATTGCAATCAGATCAAATATGCCCTTAATAATGACTACTAGAAATTCGCCCTTTAGTATTATACAATGTCATTTGGAAGGATTCCTTCTCTATCAGGAGCCTCCTGATGTGATTCAATTTCAGTCACATCTTCATTGTGTTCAACACTTTCTGAAGGGCGAGGTGTCCTCCTCTGAGACCATCTTCGCCTCCTCTTTTTGCTTCCTTAGGCAACCCTACAAAATGAGACATTTTTAAAGAGATACTTAATAATAGGTACCAAGTCCTACAGCCAAAAAAAGATGGTATATCTCTTTATGGGAATGTAATAGAAAATCACGTTCAAAAGCATATTAAGAACCAACACAATTTCATTCTCAAAAAAAGAAAGAAAGAACCAGTATCGTATACATAAAAGCTTTGTCATTGTTAATTGATATCCAAAATAAGCTACAGAGCTAGAAGGTAAGTTTATTTACATGCCAAATATGTGATCCTACACGGACCAGAACACAGTCAAATGAGAACTTTGGTGTTTTATTTGTATATAATATAAATGATTTCTAATTATAGTTCAATAAGGTTTTTCTAAGTAATATGCAAAGAAGTTTTTGATGCAAACAATATTGCGGAGGCCGATTATGAATCACAATATAACCTAAACATAACTTTTATTGATCTCTATTAATTTATCTTTCTACAATCTCTCAGAAATATCACAAACTCTCTTTAGATCTCTACTAACACCACCACCTTACCCTTTCTTTTATAGAGAAAATGGTTTATAAATCCCTTGCCTCTTAACTTCCACTTACAAAAAAATTGTCATGATCTTTGGAGTTCCTAATTTAATTGGGACTCTAGTTAAAACAAATAGAAACTAACACAATTAACTAAAAAAGAAGGTGGTCACAATAGACGGGAAACAACCGAACGTGGCCGTCCACGACGGTCACGTTACCTATCAACTCTCCCATCCTTTGAGAAATTCCCACAAATTTAGGGAGAAGGATAGTCGTCCATCTGCCAAAAATGCTCAAATCATCAAGTTCATAGTATCCTAAATCTGTTGGACTGCATCATAGTCCCTCAGTATCTCAATAATCAATGTCATGTGTTTTCTGGCATTTGGATAATCGCGGTGCATGTAACTCATCTTGCCACACCTAAAACATCGAACCCCACTGCTATTCCCCATAGGTCGTATCCATGTTGTCGCTGTAGATGTAGGAGTTGCTGGATCTGACGTTGTACCAGGGATCACCGTCTTAAACTTGCTTTATGCACGTTTTGC
This sequence comes from Kingdonia uniflora, assembly GCA_014058105.1. Taxonomy (NCBI): domain Eukaryota; kingdom Viridiplantae; phylum Streptophyta; class Magnoliopsida; order Ranunculales; family Circaeasteraceae; genus Kingdonia; species Kingdonia uniflora. The sequence goes on from JACGCM010002027.1 coordinate 1,359,555, forward strand.
CATCTCAATTGCCTTAGCGACAGAATAGACGTTCATCTTGAATTTTCCTATCGAGTCTAGATTTGAAGCGACTCACTTTCTGTGCATCTATCTCCGCAGTAGCTACCTTGGATGTAAACAGATAAAAATCATTCGTGTATTCGTCCATATTTTTCAATTTATGTCGCAACCCTTGTCGTCGGGTAAAGTTGTATTTTGCGTAAGATCGTAGAACAAGTCATTAAACCAACTCTCTCCACATAGAAGCCTAATTTATAATGCAAGCTTGGCTAGAATGTCAATGCATTTTCTAAATATTGTCCCACTAGTTAAGTGCATATTTCGTGAGCTTTGTCTCTAGAAGTATTAAGGATTTGAGATCTCTGCATCGCTTGTACTTCAGTATCTGATCGACCCTATTTAACAAATTCATAAAACCGTCAGCATCTATTTTTCTGTCAATTCAAGAATGTTCAATTTGATATCTTGTCTTACTAATCGAATAGCAGTAAGAAGAGTTGTTGCAATCTGATCACCTTGATTAGTTTCTTGAGAACGCCATCCCCCAATACCAGAATCACTGTGAAAACCATCGTTATGGGCACATGGAGCAAGTTATTTAGGTGAACTCCGTGACCCTGTCCCTGTCTCTCATAAGATGGTATACAACGATCATCAAAGCACATGTTATTATCCTCATGATCACCACTGTCTCCCCAATACCCTTGGTCTTCTCTACCCATTTCACCCATACCAATAATCGACTGTCGTGGCTGTAATGGCGGTCCATGTGCTCTTGGTGGGTGATATGACACCGTTGCTGCTAAAGGTGGATGGTTAGGGGACCATAAGTCACCCTAAAATAATAATCTCCCCCCGAGGTATCCCGCCATGTGGTCACATCGTCTGAACCGGTAGTTGTATCGTCGGTTGAATCGATGGCTGGCATGGCTATTGGTCGTTGGTTTCCCCAATCGTGTCGTAGACTTCGACCGAAGATTCTGCCATTCACCACATTTAGGGACACAAATGGCTGATTATAACTCTGATTTCTGTAATACACCTACTATGAATAATGTTTTGGCCACAAGTATTAACAGGACCATTGTGTTCAGAACTGGAGATATAGGTGAGTTGGTTGGCCATAGTATCAACAGGACTAATGTTTGCTTTTTTGGTACTTAAATCTTTTGATCTTTAATATATGGTAATTACTTTAGGAAATAGAGTGTATTGGAAAAGTTTTCTTAAGAAAAAAAGAAGAAATTATTTGGAAATGGTAAACTTTTTCTTCCATGTTAAACCATAAACAACGAAAAAATAATTTATTTTATGTGATATTGCTCAGAAACCAAATACTACGAAATGGTTTTGAAGGAATTTGTTTTCAATTTTCACAAACCAAATACAGATACTTCCACAAACGGGAGTTCGATTTCAGGGAACTCGTTTCATTTTTTATAAACCAATCGAAAAAAGTATTTCCAAAAGATAGAGAGTTCTGACTAGTTTAGTACCACCTATATATCCAGTATCGAAAACATTGCTCCTATTGATACTTGTGGCACAGAACATTGTTCAAGAATTGGTACATCACATAGATAATACAGTTTGAAGTCTCACCAACAGTGAAATTGGTAAACTTCTAATAGGCCTTTAACCTTATGATAACCACCATCTTCAAATTCTCAGTGAGCCCTGACGTCCCATGTTTTTACCAAACATCTACTACATGAATAAGTTGTAACCTACTCACCTATATCTCTAATCTAAAATACATTGCTCATGTTACCTAACAATGAAAACTAAAGATATAATGATCTGTAAAGTGATTAATTGACCTACCAACAATCTTCAACAGGCACATAAAGTCACAATACGCACAAGTCAATACATTCAAAACTACAATTTTCGACTCCTTGTTTATGTTATGTCAATCTGAACTATCACTACAGTCAAATCCAAATATGTATAAAGAATTTTCCTCTAGGAAAAGTATTCAAAAATTTGCCAAGAACCACATCTAAGTAGGTTCTCCCCTACGTATGCACTCCACAAACTCACCGTCATAAGCAGTTACTCATAACAATATGAGACGCAAGGCTTGGATATTGCACATCTATGCATTATTCGTGTCAAGGTCAAAGAATCTAAAAATTGCCTTCATCATTATATACATACTAAAGTTGATTAGTGTACGTGTGCTAAAAGGTTTACCCATATTGTTTTAGGTTAAATATGTGATGCATTTAGAGATAAACTAATTTGCTATTTTTCTTCCTTCACTTTACCAATGCCTCTTTTCATTGGGGAATTACAATAACAATACATCACCGCAAATAAGTAATCGATATCACAAACCAATATAGTAATTATATGAAGTACTAACTACTAAAAGATACAAATAGACCTAAATAAAATATATGAATGATTCATACCTGGTCTTATGTTCTCTCTCAACTTTCCTTATCTCTTCATCTTGCTCAAGACCCTGTAATTAGATAGATACAGAGACGCGAAGAAAATAACTATAAGGATTCAAATGGTAACAAAGTAAATTACAGAGAACTAAGAGGGAGGCTTTTATTTGTGATGCCCTAATAATTACCTGCTTCACTGTTACCTCCTATGGAACATCTGAATCATTGCCCGCCATTGTTTACTAGTTTTAATTTTAGACGCAAAAAAAAACTAAATAATGAAATTAAAATTTATGTTTACATCAAGTAGCCAGTACCATAGCAACCATCTTAAAGGGGAAATATACTGTAATTTATAATTTAGCAAATAGTTCTATTCATATACCTTGTGTGTTGTTGTGGTTACAACATCACAGTACTCAAATGAATTCGCAACCACAGAGGCAACAACCAATCCGCTTATGTGAGCCATATCCATCATGAGAAAAGCTCATATAGCATCAGCTATCTTCCAAACAAAGATAAGGTCAAAAGTTAAGCGTGCATACAAAAATTTACCAGTAAGGATAAAACTATTAAAATAATCATAATGTTTGATGATATCCTTGACTATCTGATATTGATATCTGTTGATATGTTTGTTGGTTCAGCAGACTTAAATATGAGATATTTCAAAAACTATCGACAATAAAGATAAGAAATCTGGATATATCATCGACAGTAAAGGTCAGAAATCCGGATATATCTAATAATATATAGAAATTTCCACTTTTTAATTTAATTTAGAATATTACATATTAATAGGCTATCTCTAAGCCGAAATGTTTAGAAACTATAGATGATCAATTACCTTATAGTTAGAGTTAGCTTCAAAATTTGATAGTGAGGTTTTACATCCTGTACTGTATGGCATAACCTGCAAAATAATATCCAAAGTTCATATCATTAATTAAAGAGTGTAATGCTCGTAAAGTTTCTCAGAAACACTAATAACATTTTGATATAAACGCTCATAAAATACAAAGCAAGATCTAAAATATCAAACTTAACGTATATATACATGGGACAACCGATAATTTAATATTTTTTTAAGTTTATCAGAATATCGTCCTAAATATCGACTCGCTCAATAAATTAACTTAATATACCATGTCATTTAGATACATATATCAGTCCGATTCCGATATAAACAATAAATATACCTTAAATCCTTTATAAACCAAACCCTTAAAACAATTGAGAGAAAAGCCACCAAACACTCTCCATAAAGTTAATATCCATCGTCTTATAATCGTTCTTAAAATCAATCCACCGCCCCAATCTCGTAATCGTGTGGACTCCCACTCTGCAACATACCTCGTAACAATACTCATACACTCTTCATTATAATTATCAATATCCAGTTTAATCACCTGTTCCCTCGTCTTAATCCCCAACTTCTTATCGATCTCGAACTCAATTAAAAGACCATGACAATCCCACCCGAACCTTCTTGTTACATGGTGACCAATCATGGTTTGGTACCTTGTAATGATGTCCTTGATTGTTCAGTTAGAAGGTGACCGTAGTGAGGGAGACCTGCTGCGAAGGGTGATCCGTCATAAAAGACAAACTCGGGGAGGTTCTCTGTAAGTTTGAGCTGGGTTTCAAAAGCTTTAGTTTCTTCCCAGACGGTGAGGATGTTTTGTTTTTGCTTGAGGAAGGAGAAATATTTTCCTTCGATGACCTCCTCCGTTGTTGGATTCAAAGAGGAGATCGAGAGAAAAGAGTAAAATTAGGGATTTAGGGTTGAGCTTTCGGAGTGAATCGGTGATGGTTCGGGTTATAGTTTCTGTAAAATGACTCTGATTTTGTATTTAGGCTTCCCAAAATACCCTTAATTTCGTATATACAAGAAGTTATGGGATGAATTTCCATTTATACCCCTTCTTTCATCACGTAATTACGATTGAGATGCCTATTTTGAATGGGATTTGGTACATACGAAATGGGGGCATTTTAGTATTACATAAATTTCGAGAGTATTATAGATAGGATTTCCTGTAGCCAACAATACAATATTCATAATCAAACACGCCTGAAAGATATCTCTATTGATTGTATTGTTAATCCCGAGATTTGATATAGTCAGTCCCATTCCGTTTTGTTCAACGAATTGATCAATGTTTGTTCCACCAGAATCTGTTTAGTAAATGTATATGTAAGAGTACAATATGAAATAATTGGGTAAAAGAATATGATATTAATATATTATTACCTGATATCGCAACATCAACCTTCCTTTTTCGACATTGTTACGTAGACAATACTTGATTGGACGAAACTTGTTTTTGCTATTACGGAATATCATATTGGGGATTAGAACAAAGATATAGGATTATACACTACATTGTTAATATAAGGCATTGTACTCAAATACATACCATATATTTTCCTCAACATGTGTAGGGAGCCGTTAGATCATGAGGGTTATTTCGTCTATTCTCGTAATTTATTTAATACTAAAATGCCCCCTTTTCGTATGTACCAAATCCCATCCAAAATAGGCATCTCAATCATAATTATGTGATGAAAGAAGGGGTATAAATGGAAGTCCAACGCACAACTTTTCGTATATACGAAATTATGGGTATTTTGGGAAGCCTAAATACAAAATCATGGTCATTTTTGTAAATCTTCCTCAGGCAAATTAGTTTTAACCATTTTAGAACCGAACCGAACCGAATAATATTGAAAACCTGATCAGATCAATTCAGTTTTGGTCGGTTCGGTCGGTTTGTGCGCTGACAAAAAAATCTAACCCACATTTAAAATTTTAATAATTGTGGGATATGTTCTAACTTAGACAATCCTGTGTCCTGAAAGTTGACAATTATGACTGGGTTGTATATATTATTGGGGTTTAAATTCTCTACTTAATTATATATTTATACCATTACTTCTCATTCTTTCTCAGTTGTGAAGAAAACCAGGAAAAAGAGAAGAAGAGAAGAATATCATCTCTTTTTATCCCCTAGTGCTTAATCCTTATTCTAACTCCATTCTTCTACTAAAAACTTCCTTCGAATACTTGAGTGCAAAGATGTTTGGTATAGTAAAAAACAGTTTTAGAAGCATAAGTTTTAGTCTTCGGAAGGGCGTTAATTTTTTCAACAAATGGCAAAAGCATATCATGATAATCTATTATAAACAGTTGGCAATTCTCAATTGCCTCCTCAACATTGGTTTGCTCCAGCTCTTGGTCGATTAGTTCTTTTGTTATTAACGACTCCGGGGGACCATAAATTGCAGGGTCTAATTTGATGGGGATCGGAAACTCCTGCAAAAGTTAAAATGTGTTCAATAAAATAATGAGATTTTTATGTTGCATATAAATTTTTATGTACTGTGTGCAAAAAATGTATTAACTTTCTTCGTAACTTGACTGTAGTAATATTGAACTTTGTTGTTGTTGTCTTACTAGGCTGTCTGTGTCACTTTTGATACTAAATGTCGTATATAGATTTATCCATCTATTCACTAAAAAGAATAAAACAAAAACTCCATAAGGGAAAAATAAAGTAAAAGTTGAAAAAATGATATTCTTGAAATTAAATGTAAAATAAAATAGGCTACTACAAGTACCTTCAATTTTTCTATGTTAACCGGATTGACACCCGCCAAAGCATGGCGTACAAACTCGTTATCACGCAACCATGAAAATCTGTCTCCTGGAAACCCATAATCGCATATATACTTGTGATGAGATTCTAGATATTTTCAGCAAAAAGAAGCAGAGTGATAGTATATATTTTCAGCATATATGTATTGCATACTTGAGATAATGGCCAGAATGCTGTGCTTGAACAAGCCTTCACCAGCATTAACTGCTTTCTTAATCAACGAGGACAACAAGAGCTTCTCGAATATATCTTTTTGATCTTCATTGTGTCAAGAACACCATAATTATACAACTTGTCAATTTCAGTGAAGCACGTGGAGGGCGTATCTTCGTTTGAAAATGTAGCTGCCAAAGATGGCAATAGATTATGGAATACGGCTTTTAGGTGACTTGCAGATAAAGATGCCTGCTTAGTCTCCTCAAATGTTTCGTCTTGCGGAACATAAATCGGATTAGGCTTTTCTATTCTACTCTCAGAGTATGGATCTGGTTAGGATCAAATAAATATCATCAGTTTATTTGATCAATTATAACTTCGTGATACTCAAATACTGTAGAAAGAATGGATTATGTTTGGGTTGTAGAAAGATTAACACATTTATCCTGTAGAGAATTAACTGCAGCTTAGGGACTAGTTGAAACTTTTTTGGCCCAATTAAGGATTGATTTATGTTTGTCGCTATGCTAGTGTTTTGTGCGCTTTTATGAAGCATAAAATGTACAAGAGGGAGAGAGAGATGGAGGAAGCTCACTCTTAAGAATGATAATGTAGGCCTGAGATTTTGCCACGGTATGTCGTTTTTGCTCTACAAGGATCTTAGTCCTTGATTGAGTGGTGGTGGCTCGGGGATTGTTGTGTGAGATTGACTGATTAGTGTTGAGAGAGCATTACTGTTAGTCTATGCTTGTAACCATTAATCTGTTGTTCGCTGTTAAGCTGATGTGTTATTGGTATGTCTCCCCTATCTGCAACTACACTATATCTGGGCTTAGATTTTTTGCTTTGCCCCATCATAAGTGTCCTCTAACTATATTTCGTAACCCCAAGAAAATCCAACTGTTGGACTATATTCTAAGTGATTTAGTACGAGAAAAAGGTTCCCTACAGGTCTAATACGTGAACAAGTTAAAGAGTCATCAATGACATATATTGCATCTCGCGGAGTGCAAAAAAATGGAGTGTTTAGAGACTGTACCTGTGTTTGTTGGAAGTCGTCCAGTACGACAACGTCTAGGATAAGGCCTTTCATGACCACCGAGAATGGGCCTAGCAAGATCATCATCCTTGTTCGGATTACCCAAGTCATTATAGGTAGTGTAATAATATACTCTTTCAAAATGCTTCCTCTCACATTTTCCATTACCTCGAACACTTAGTAAGTCTTCGCGACGAAGATCCTTGAGACTATCAGGTATTTGCAAGGGAAAATAGGCCTTTCAAGATAACAGGTGATCGATTATAAATCAACGTCTTAAAAGACCTGCAAGCGCACGGTGTACGTTAAGTACAAAGGTAAGCTGGGTCGTATCCCAAAAGACTTATGGTGCGAATTATACTTCGAGCTACTAGTTTTATCCAATAATAACGAGTTTGCGTAGGTTTTGAAATAAAAAGAAGAGCGAAACAAATTACAAGATAAATTGGAGTGGAAACCAATGCATCGATTCCACTCTACCCTTTAAAACTCTTAGATAACATAAATAATTAAAGTAAATTATGAGTTCCCGTATCGCATATCCTTGATCGGGCATATGCAATACATCAAAAAATACAAGAGATTTAGTAATCGGGAACTACCCATAAACCAACTTACTCAACCATGGTCCGGTTGATAAGTATGGATTATGTTATCTTTTCCATGTTCCTAACCTATCTTGTTATGGTCCAACAAGATGGTTACATTGATTCATTATTCCTCCTAATCCTAGCTATGGTCAAACATAGGACGAATGAATACAAATATGCAAAATTTTGGGATAAAGAGAAGGTAATTACTCTAACTAAGCTACACAATCTACACTAAGGCTATATTGGGTGGAGCTTCCTCTAGCCTTGGCTAAGAAGATTAGCTATTCATCCCTTTGATCATTGCCATACTACTATTACTATGATAAAACTAAAAAACAAGAACAAGAGAAAGAATAAGTTTTATTGCTATGAACTTTGATTTACACTCTCCAAGATGGTCTCTCATGGGTAGGATTCCCCTCCTATTTATAGAGTATAGGAAGGGTTACTAAAAATCATCATCAATATAAAATCCCCTAAAAAATGCCTAAAATCATGCATTACAACTCATGAGAATAATATATATATAATTATCTTCAATAGGCTTTCATGCATGGGCCTTTGGCTGACAACTTCAAATGAGAATCATTGTTGGAGTACATTACCCTTGTTCTTCGTTAAAAACCGGAAAATTGTACGACTTATTTATCATGTGACCGATTTCTGTAAATACAAACAAAAGCACTATTAGTATAACATTTATTTAATAAATGACTAGGTAGATATAAATTTAGGAGTTGTACACATAAATATTACGTGTCTATCAACAAGAAACTACTAAGAGATCGATCAACGGTAGAGAAAGTATAACAGACTATAATTATAATGGTATCAAACTCTCACCTGATTTCTAAAGATTATTCTGCTTTCTGGCTCAATTTCTCGTAATTGAATCCAAGAATTTACAGGGAAGAAAATGGGCCTTCACTAAATCCTTGTACTACAATCTCCATTAAGTAGAACTCCTTAGATTGTAGATTAGTAACGAGAACAGCCCTAGGGCAGCCAAAGTCCGATGGAACTCTGAAATTTGTAGAATATTCTACAACATTTGTATTCTCCAATTCTTTTGGAAGCCAACCCCTTACAACAGATTCTAAACTCTTCCCTGAGTTGGTCTCTGTTAAATAAGAAAATAAACTATCTTTAACAGCTGCAACTTTAGAAAAAAAATAAGAACTATTTAAACCCCATTTCACTTAAAACATCAGAAGCTAAAGAACAAAACAAATTAGTTAACTCCCAAAATCTACACCTAAAACAGAAAGTCTTCTATTCAGTACAATTTGGTAAGTATAAACAAACAACCCTACTTGATAGTCCCATAAAATATCGAGCTTCAAACAACATACTCATAACATCAAATTAAGCCATAAACAACTACTAAGTCTAACAAAGATTACAGGAACATAGTAATAGTAAATTTTAGAGAGATAAACCAAAATTAATGAAGTTAAGAACCCTAATTTGAGTACCTGTGATTGAGTTCATCGAAGTAGCGATCAGTGCAAAGATCCGCCTAAAACCAATTTGCTATAACCCACAAATCAGGTCTTAAACCCAAATCAGAAAACCAATGCGCTATAACCCACAAATCAAGTCTTAAACCCCCAAATCAGAGCAAATCGAGCACACAAATCAAACGACCTAATTATGAAATTGAGAATCGCAGCCGAATCGTTGAGAAATCGAAGATGAAGATTGAAATTTTGGCGATCAAAGACCTAAATCGAGATCTTTGCCTTACGATTTGGCATTTTAAGTTTACAGAAATACCCCTGGATTTGAAGTTAGACTTCCCAAAATGTCCCTAATTTCGTATATACGAAAAGTTGTGGGCTAAACTTCCAAAATTACCTTTATTTGATCATGTAATTACGATTGAGATGTATAGTATATACGAAATTGGGGTATTTTAGGATTAAAAAAATTGTGAGAGTAGACTAAATAACCCTCATGATCTAACGGCTGTGTTATAAACTAAAGCATATATTTTCCCCAATATCTGTAGGGTAGGGTGATCAACAGCCGAGATTTATTCTCATGGCATAGCTATTCCTTTAGTAGTATAGATTTGTTAGGAGAGTTGATATGTTATGTGAACGGAATGCCGGTTCACTGTTTCCTTTCTTATCAGGGCAATTATCACATGAGAATCTCTGTGCTTGTATTGTATAGGCTACCTTGTTATTACCGGCGGTCCTGTTTTTAGGAACTCTCAACCTCAGGAAGCATTGTAACCCTAGTTTTTATTCTTCTTTATTAGTCAATCTTAAAGAGAGAGAGACACCAGCCGGTTAAATAGCTTAGAGCATGGGCAGCAGCCTCGCTAAGTTAGCGAGCCACCTCGCTTAAAATTAGAAAAAATCTGACATCTAGCCGCCATATAAAATTGTTCTTTTGTAGGATGAGGATTGGGATAAAAATATATATATAAAATCTGACAATGTGGCAATTGATTTGAGGCTTTATTTTATTTAAAATAATAATAATAATTTAAAATAAAAATTAAAAAAACATTCTGCGCTAATGGATTTCGCCAAATCAATTGGCGTTTAACTTTATTTTAAAAACAAAAAACAAAAAATAAAACAAAACCCAAAACCTTACCTCTTCTCCCACAACCGATCGACCACAAAGCTTCTCCACAATCGACCGACTGGCCACCAACCGATTCTCTCCAACAACCTACTGTCGTACCAACTGTCTCTTCTTCTTCTTTTCACTGACTGTATCTTCAATGCAGTAAAACATCAAACAAAACCTTACCTCCGACTAAACCAACAGACTGTCTCTTCTTATCTCTAAAATCGTTAATACGGAATCTAAAACTGGTTCTAATTACAACAGATCGAGGTATTCTCTCTCTCTCTCGTCGATATTATTATCAATGGGGTTTCTTGATTTCACCTAAAATATCATATTTTTTGATTTAATTGGGTAAAACATTTAAATGAGGTAAATATTTCAGCAAGGTTCTTGATTTCATTAGAAGTACTATCTCTCCTCACTTCATGATTTCTAAATTTTAATTTGTTATTCAGAAGAGTACTAGAGGAGTTGCAGCACATACGAAGTTGTAGTCATGTACATCTTTTTTCTATTATTTATACTTATTCGTTTTGTTATTATGGGATAAATTATGCTTATTGACTTCTACTGATAATGGGTATTCTTTTCTTTAATCAATTTAAAGCGACGGTGACAGCAATATATCTGGTCGCAAATTCTTAAAAAAAGCTGAATACGATGTGAGCCAAATCGTGATGGCAGAAGATTTCATTTGCTGAAGTTTAAAGAAGATAGTTTCTCATTAATTGAAGATATTGAAGATCACTTGACGACTCGCATACTAAATAATGTTGTGAGTATAAGTTAATTTCCTAATTGAATTATAATTGTCTAGATAATTAAAATATAGATTGTCTTATTTAAAATCATTTGCGTATTTTACTTCTAAAACATAAAATTATGATTAATAAAATTGTAATAGCTTTATATATTAATGTCGGGGTATGTTATATTTATATAGGAATGTCCAAAGCTTAGACTTCGTACGAATTTGAAGAAGGTATTGAAGCTTTATTCTCAATTAAGCAAGATGGAAGGAATCAAACATTTAATTGATGCTTCTGGGTTTGCACATTTTCTAAGTATAAAATGGAATCAAGGTGACAATCGCTTGGTAATAACATTAATTGAGAGGTGGTGGGATGTAACACATACATTTCATTTCCCATGTGGAGAGATCGGATTTATTCCTCTCCACTTTTATATGCTGACCGGGATACGGGTAGGATTCGGGTCACCTCCCCCATTTGCCACGGGTGATGAGGTTTAGGAACTAGCTATACTCTATATACCTAATATAAAAGATATAACAATTTCATTTGGGTGTATTCCAAGAAGATTTATTTACCACTTGTTTGGCATGAAAAAAGTTGGAGAGTACGACCATGAGCCAATTGCTAGGATGTTCTTATTGTACATGTTGTCAATGTATTTTTATGGGCACAGTGATAGCAAGATTCGGCTAGGTTATCTCATGGCTTTAAAGAATCTTGATAAGGTAATTGAGTACGACTGGGGGTTATCGATTATGTGTTATTTTGTAAGGTAATTAAGAGAATTGAGGAGGAGGAAGAGGGAGTGAGTTTGAGTTATTTTGTAAAAAATGTTGAAAGCCGTACCAGTTATTTTGCTGATTGTTCTTATCCATTTATTGTTGAAATGAAAATAGTGAGAGGCTAAACAATTTAACAGGAGGAGTAGAGAGGAGAGCTGATAGTTGAGAGTTAGTTGATGGCGTTTTAAAGAGATTTTACTGTTATTTGTTATCGTTGTTGCATAATGTGACCGTTGTGATGATTTGGTTTTTTTTTGTTACCGTTGGATTAACTTTAAAAAATAATTTTGAAAACATATATCAGAGGATTAACTAATTTATTTAAAAAAACAAAAACATCGCGCCAATTGAATTGGCACACAAATATATTTATTATTATTTTTTTATTTACTAAAAACCCAAAATTTTAAATCAAATATAAAATAATGATAATAATAATAATAAATAGCTATCGCCAATTCAATTGGCCCATGTAATATATTTAAAAAATCAAAATAATTTTTTAAGATATTTTTTTATAGTTTATTTATGTGGGCCCACTGACACCTGACATCAAAATGGGCCCCCGCAGATAACTACTGATTTTCTCAAAATTATCCAAATTTGAGCGATAGCTAGTCTGAAAAACTAAATTTTAGTAAATTTGGATAGCTATCATAGCGATAACTATCATATCGATAGCTATCTTGCTGGCCATGCTCTTAGCTCCCCCAAAAGATTTGCCTCCAGGCTCCAACTGTGCCATTTTTATCTAATCCAGAAACAGTGTTTGCGTTCAGATATAAGCACTGTGAAATTTCCAGTTTCAATAATCATGCATACAATCTATTTGAATTGTGGATGCTCTTATACTTTGTTCGCCCTTCATACATATGTAGTTATCTGTTTGGATATTTAGAGAACTTTTTCTCACGATGTTAGTCTATAATCGCATAACACATTAATATTTTGCGAGTAAAAATGGTATGTTTGAGCCTTTTGCAAGTCTACAAGTTGCACGTAGTTAAAATGGTGCAAATTATGCAGAGAGATTGTTAGTATATCAAATATTTGGTGCCCAACCAAAATTTTCGAGTTCTATGCATATGCTACCTACAACAAAGTCGAGTGGCTTCTGAAGAAAATATCTTCAAATTGGCATCAATAAAATGTCACTTATTTCAGAAACAATGCGATGCTGATCATGTATGTGTTAAGTTCAAATCATTTGTATGTCAAAAACCATGAATAACTGAATATCCCAGATAATCAACAATTTTGGTAGATAGCAAACCCAATTCACTGCGGATATCAATCATACCACGTGTGAGGATCTAGTTGGGCATTGGCGGTCTGGCCGTGGCTTGAAAAAATAAAAATAAATAACGCGTGTGATTGGTGAATACCAAAGATGCCAAACAAACAGGAATGTTTCAAATGTTGTCATGCGGACTTACTTTATCCACTGAAATAAGTATCCCCAGCCCTCAGAGCGTGAAATTGGATATACAGAGTCGATCAAGTTAGCCGCAACAGTGTGCAAGGTACAACAAACGTGATGGGCCGAAACATCACAACCCGATAAAAACTGTTGCGCGTCCATGTTGTACATCCTACCAATAAACTCAAAAGGGAACTTGTCAAAAAGAAATGCACGGTATCCTTGAGCTATTGATGGATCACCCTAGAGAGGTTCACTAACTTCTCCTTACATGCTTTAACTCAAAAGGGAACTTGTATGACTATGAACCATGTTTTCCTATATATTTGGTAATTTGTGCATTTTAATTGTGCTGTTGCATTAATATATGATGAATTAGACAGGAAAATGTGGTTTACATATGTCTTTGGTGTTTTTGCGGAGAAACTTCTAATTTGTGGTCAAATTATATGATTCAGCCAAACATACTAGTGAGATGTTGAAGTTAGAAGTCAAGATTTTAAGTAGAACTTCTAACCTTTAGCCAAACCGGACAAGTTTTTTTTTAATCTTATAACCTCACAACTTCTCAGGTAAAACATCTATGCTCTTCTCACAAAAAAAAAAACATGCCCTAAGGCCATGTTTTTTTTTTGGTCAAGGGTGAGAAGAGATGTGATCTTTTGCAAACTTCTCACCTTTGAAATGTTTGTTTTTTTTATAAAAGTTGGCATTCTCTCCAGAAAAAATGAAAACTGGAAATTTGGCTTACTTCTAACCTCAAAACTTCACACCCCCCCCCCCTGTGAAGTTTTTTGAGTTGACTTCCAACCAAAAAACTTCCAGTTTGGCTTTGACTGGTCGTTTTACTGCATTACCATGGTCTGGTCATTTCCCACCCTGTCAACGATTTAAGTGGGGATATTTTAGTCGTTTTAAGCCCAAAAATATGAAATCTGCCAAATCAATAACCACCCTTGCCTCCCCAAACTTGCCAAATCATTAACCAATGTTTAAAACAAAAAGAAAAAACAAAAAAACAAAACAAAAACCGACCAAACCAAACCAACGCCTCCCTCGCAGCTCTCCCTCGACCCTCTCTCCGTCCAATAACGCTATCCCTCGCAGCGACTTCACTCTCCCATAAGCTCCTCCTTCTCCCTCGCAGCGCCCACCCTCTCTCCCACGCAGCGTCAACGACGCCTCTCTCTCCCTCACAGCATCAACAATGCCTCTTTCTCCCTCTCTCCCAAATAACACATCCAACCACCTCTCTCCCGTCCTCCAACAGCGCCTCCAACAACGGTATTTTACATTATTTCTCTATGTTTATTTATGTTTTTACGAATTACATTGTGATGAATAAATGTGATTGGTTAAATAAATTAAATGTGATGAATTACATTGTGATGATTGTTAGGTTTTATTTAGAAATTGTGATTGGTTTGTTTGGTTGGTTTGTTAAATTGTGATGAATAAAATATGGTTTATAGGATGGATCAATATGATGATGAAACATTGGAATTAGAGGACGTTGCTGCGGCTGCAGCCACTGCGGTTAACCTAGTATTGTTGTTGGTTGAGGCTACCCAATATGATAGAACACCTTCTGTCAATAGGAGGGAGTACAGGAATACAAACTTACGTTGGTTGTATGATGAAAGTGATATTATCTACCATAATATGTTGCGAATGAATAAGGCTTGCTTTATTAGTTTTTGTGATAGGCTGAGATGGAAGGGTTTGAGAGCTAGCAAACATTTAGATGTTGAAGAACATGTGACAATATTCTTGTTGATTGTAGGTCATGACACTAGGTTTTAGGCATGCCCAAGCTTCAACCATGAGGTCATTGGAAACTATTTCCAAGTATTTTCATGTTGTTTTGAAGTATGTTTTGAGGTTGGGTAAAGACTTAATCAAGCATGCAACTCCTGACTTGTCTCTTGCCAATAGAAACAATCATCATGCTTGGGTCAACACTTACTTCAAGGTTGGGTTCATATTTTAAGTACAAGTTGATGATATGGTTTATGGTTTATTTTCTTTAGGATTGTGTTGGAGCAGTGGATGGCACATTCATCCCTGTAACAGTCCCCCTTAAAGATCAACTTAGGTATCGCACTAGGAAGGGGGATATAAAGCATAATGTGTTTGTTGCTTGTTCCTTTGACATGAAAATAACTGAGATATTTGCTGGATGGGAAGGTTCAGCTCATGATAGCAGGATCTTGAGAGCTACAGTTAATGATGACATGTATCCATTTACAGTGCCAAGAGGTAAATGATAATGTATTTATAATATCATCCCTAATATTTTACTTGCAATTTTTGGTTTACAATCTTAATATGCACAATTTAACTTATTTCAGATCATTACTACTTGGGGGATGCTGGATTTCCCCAAGCTCCTGGTTTTTTAGTTCCCTATCGAGGTGTACGCTATCACCTTAAGGAACATCGAGAGGGGAATAGTCCTCAGACACCACAAGAGTTATACAATTATCGACACTCTCAGGTAAGGAACATCATTAAGCGTCTGTTTGGGGTCATGAAGAGACGTTTTGCCTGTTTGCGTACAGAACCCCATTATGATGTTGAAACTCAAACCAAGGTTATTGTTGCATGTTGTTTCATTCACAACCATATCATAGAGTTGGATCCACATGACAACTTAGAAGACCCAAATACAGAGGAAGAGGAGCATGGAGAAATGCCTCATGAAGAAATAGGAATATTAGGGGGAACTGAAGCATGGACCAATTTTAGGGACCACCTGTGTGCAAACATGTGGCTTGAGTATGTCAACTCTGGCCACTATCATCCTGCCTGAGTCATCTATTTTGTACTATTTTTATTTGTCTGTTTACTACTCTTTTATTGCATCCTTTATTATGACTATGGTATGAGATCACTTTAATAAGTCTGTTTGTTATGTCTCTTGTTTGGTAATTATATTTTTGGTTTTCACTATTGTTATGACTAAGTATTATATGTCTCTAATGTATTGTATAGTGTATGTAGATTTACAGATTATTATGTGTTATGGCATATTCATGATTTATTATTTTGTAGTTGTGATGGCTAGGTATTATGTGGTTTGTGTAGGGCGTGTACCCGGAGTATATGAGATATGGGAGAAGACATACCCCCAGGTCTCAGGTTTTCGAGGAGCTATTCATAGAAGAGTTAATTCAAGGGCAGAGGCTGATCATTTGTTTGCTGCATTTGTTGAGAAGGAGAGGCATGTTCAGGGGGGAGTAGCTTTGGAGGAGGAAGAAGCCCCACCAGCTGTTGAGGTCGAGGAAGCTGAAGACGTAGAAGATCTAGGTGGGATGGTTGTGAGGGATGTGTATGGTTGGATTTTCTATGTTGTTTTAGCTTGTGTTGGAGTGGTGTGTTGTAAGGTAAGTAATAAGTGAGTATTTTAATTTTAGAGGTGTTGATCGACTGGTATTTTCTTGTATGACTATGAGGAATGTTTTCCTCTATATTTGGTTTTATATGTATTTTTGATGTTTTTGTGGATAAACTTTTAATCTGTGGTCAAATTAGATGGTTCAGTTAAACAGACTAGTGAGAAGTTGAAGTTAGAAGTCAGGATTTTAAGTACACGTTCTAACCTTCTGCCAAACGCACACGAGTTTTTTCCAATCTTCTAACCTCAAAATTTCCTACCTCTTCTTACCCAAAAAAAAAAAAAAACATGGCCTAAGAGCATCTTCTAAAGTACCTTACTCACTTGGTTTTGAGGAGGGTGTCACGCAGGATTTTTGTCTTCCAACAGTACCTCACTCACTTGATTTTTATCCTCAAAAAACAAGGTTGAGCCTTGTTTTCCAAGGTGCAACCTTGTTTTTTTACATCCCGATCGGGCGCCTAAGTATTGGGCGTTTGTTTTTTTTTAATCGGGGTTTGGGCGCCCAATTGTTTTTTTCAAAAAAAATTCAAATGGGACACCTAAGATTTGGGCGCTAAAAAAAATCAAATCGGGCGCCTAACAGTTAGGAGCCTGATGATTTTTTCTTTTCTTTTTTCAAAAGAAATGAAACGGGCACCCAACATTTAGGCGCCTGTTAAAGAAACCAACCGAGGTACTGTTAGATGAAATTGGACCTCCCTTAGTAATTGAATTTTGGTTTTTTTTTCACCCAACTTTAGGAGATGCTCTAACAATTCAACAAAAGTATCAATCTTCTTGAATCTGCCCTAAAGTATAAGCCCACAAATTTGAGGAAAAAAGGCTTCATAATTTTGAAAAAGCCCAAAATAAAGCCCATTACTAGAAGTTTGGGGACACTTGTATCGTTATCTCCGTTCCCGCGTTTCTCTCTCTCTCTCAAATCTTCATTTCGGATCAACAAAAAGCTCAATTACAAATTGTAAGTTTTCCCCCAAATTGCTCTTATTCGATTTTTTGTAACTTTTAATCAATTACGCTCTCTACCATGTAAGCTTCAATCACCAATTTTTTTTTTTTTTTGATTTTGCATCTGTTTAGAAACTCTAATTATCGACCCCCATTTGATTCTGAGACCATTTTATTATAAATATAGTAAATTTAGTTTCACAGATATGATTCTTAGATACCCAATCAACCCCTTTTTAAAATACCCAATTTTTTTTGAAAAAAATATGTTCTTTGTGTAATTTTAGGATCATCATGATTAATGGTTTTAATGTTATGTTTGTAGTTATAGGTGAAGATGCCGGAGATTATGTTGGGTGCTCATACTGTGAAGTCTCATGGATTTAAAGTGGCCAGGTTCCACATGCATGATTGGATAATACTTATGCTTATGTTGGGGGTAATTGTCATTTTGAATGTCATTGAACCGTTTCATCGATTTGTTGGAAATCATATGATGACTGACTTGATGTACCCGTATAAAAGCAATACCGTGCCCACTTGGGCCGTTCCGGTATGTTTTCGGTTGGATTATTTTTTTGTACGTTCTTACTTAGTAGACCTTGCGCAAAATGTTTAAGGAACTAGGAATGTATTATGTTTGACGGGTATGTTGAAATTTTGGGGGAACGAAATGAGACGTTGGTAGTAAAAAAAATTTCCTGCTATGCAAGCTGGGGGGTCAGATGATCGTAGTGGTAATATAAGTGTTTTCTTCACCTATTAGATAAGGGGACGGAACCGCCGTTGTAGCCTAACCGAATCCAGACACGAAGCCTTCGCGGAGTGGCCTATCCCACTTGGCAAAGAGGTTTTTGACATAATAAGCCAAACACTCCCCCCCTACCCGCCTGATACCCACCCACCCACCCACACACATACAAGCATCCTCCTGAAATTTTGACACAATAAGTATTAAGTAGGAGTTGGTTTCTATGAACATGTGATATACCTAGAAGACTTCAAGCCTAGCAATACAATTTTTGGTAAGTGAAGTGGAAGTACTAGTTGGATATGTTATGGAAAAAGAAGAAGAATATAGTATCTGAAATAATTACATTTTTCAATATATAACAAAAAATAAAAATGAATTATCAATATATCTCACCGATTTCTAATATAGTAGGGCACAAATTTTATTTTTAAAAGAACTATATATCGGCTGATGCGTTTATATATTGAAATCTGGTCTGACAATTATTTTGGTTAAATGTCAGAATTTGATGCATAAAAAGTGAGATAACATTTTCTTGTTTTCTGATGACAGATAATCGCAGTATTGTTGCCTTTCATTGTTTTTATCGTCTACTACTATTACCGAAGGGATGTATATGATTTGCACCATGCAATATTAGGTACCCTTCCCTTTTCAGATACATTTCTGCTGAGGAAAAAAATCTCTTGTTGTTTTTCTGGCAAAGCATTGTATCTGTAATATTGGATTGATGCACTTCAGGTATTCTTTTTGCTGTATTTATAACTGGAGTAATGACGGATGCAATCAAAGTTACCGTTGGCCGGCCTCGACCGGATTTCTTTTGGCGTTGTTTTCCTAATGGGAAGCGGGTATGTCTAAATTAAGCAACTTCCCCATTTCCCCTCTTCTTTTGGTTTTACTTTTCTATGCAGTATTTTTCTTGTTTCTTCTTCTTCTTCTTCTTCTTCTTCTTCTTCTTCTTCACATCTAACTATATAAGTGGTTGGTGTTTGGCATGCAACAGAAGTTTGACCCTATTACACTCAATGTCATCTGTCATGGTGACAAGAAAGAAATTAATGAAGGTTACAAAAGTTTTCCAAGTGGGCATACTTCATGTAAGTAGTGGACCTGAGTATGTTTAATAATATGGATTATACATAAATAGTTCTCACTTTCATAATGCAGCAATTGTTTTTGCTAAGCATAATAGTAGATATTGAATATTTGTTGTGTACTAATTTACAGGGATGTATTGCTCATTGAGTTACAGAGCGTTGCTGATCAACTTATGTGATTATCTAAATTTTGCTATTATAAATTAAAATCATAGTAGAATTGAGTAAATATACAAGGTCTTATTGCTCTTCATCTACCCTTCTTCACTGGTAACATCTTCGCAGTCCCTTTTTTAAACTTCTATTTTTTCCTTGGTGAAGTTAAGTGAAGGCCTACAAATAGGAATGCCAGCCGGATTCACTAGACAGAAAACTGAAAATTTTGATATATACAACCACTTCTCACCATAGTGTCTGACTACATGCTAACATGTCCTCCAAATGACAAAAAAAGACAATAGGTTTTGTAAAATACCTTTGAATTCCACATACATCACCACCACCGCACCCACTCACACACCCTTCAAATGACAAAAAAGGCAATAATTTTTGTAAAATAATCTATTTGAAGATAATGATCACCCTTCACAGTCACTTAACATATCAGAGATAGATTCCATCAGAGCACAATCAACTCTAGCTGACCCCAGCAAAAAATATCCGTATCTTGTATGCTTTGGTTCTCTGTAATATTAACTTGCACATAAGACTCCATATTCCTTTTGCATATGCAGCACAGGATAACCAAGACCTTTTTCTTTGCTAAAAAATCATCCAAAGTATCTTTCCAAGAGCTGTCGTCCAGACAAGGATCTAGATAGGGAACTCTATAATAGATGCGAATTGAATTCTAATTTCATTTTGAATCTTAACTCTTCTAGGACTCATAATGATATCGTATGCCGTACACTACTTTATTGTGTTTGCATCACCCCACATTTGCTAGCACTTCCCTTAAGCTGGAGTTACTGACTATGTATACTAATTTGGAATACAATGTCGTACATGAGAAAATAAACGTGTCTCTCCTATTATCTCAACATATTTTTCAAAGCATTAAACATGAAACTTGAATTACAAAGCTTTAGAATCTCGTGCATCACAAGCATATCTGTGATATGAAAATAACAGCAACCACTCAACTCCAAATGCATCTCCAAAAATATTAGAGATAAATACAAGATTGTTAGGAAAGTTTGTTTGAGTTAATCAATAATATTAGAGGTGAATACAAGATTGTTAGGAAAATTTGTTTGAGTTAATCAATAAGTTATTCTTACCTTCTCAAAAAGAAAGAAAGAGTTAGACTAGTGAGTTAAGTTGCGTAGCTAGGCCTAGGCAGTATAGAGAATAGTTAAGGAGTTTGGATAAGCAGCTGAACCACTTTAAGCCTTGGTACTGTGGAAAATATTCTATTTCCTTCGCTTGTGTTTATCTGATGATTGTGAATGACTTATACTACCTTGACGTTATGAAGTGTTTCACATTTTCACCACATTCTCCCTATGAATCCAATAAAACAAAAAATCTTATCCAAGACATGCAGTTATGGTGGACAACTGCTAAGCAAGCCAACATTACCAAGAGCTGGAAGAAATGGTCAATATCCTTAGACTCCGCATAGGGTTATTCCCTTCTTAACAGAACTATTTTCTTTTTCTTGTGAGAGCTGATACCCAAAGGTCTCGTTTTAAATCACGCAATTCCTGTAATGTCTAAATCACCCCTAGGTGTCTTTTATTGCTTATTTTGCCCGCGAAGTTGATCCGGGTTCATGATTTATCACAATTTTCCACAGACACACATGCCGAGTAAGTCAGGACAAGTGGCTCCTGTTGGTGTTCCCCTTAGGTATGTGTCCAGTCAATTCTGATTTCTTCTACTGTCTAGTTTTCTTTCCCTTAACCTACTTCGAATCTAAGCCAATCTTTTTCTGCGGTTTTGGTTTGTATACTTCTATTGCTTTAGAAAGACCCGAAAATAAACTAACATATTTATTTCCTATAACCATATTCGTGGCACTAGATCTGGAGGTTATGCATTGAGTTGTCATTTAAAGAGCTTCAAGTATTAAATATATAGGCTAATCGAGTTTTATTAGCTGCTGATTTGACTGGAGCCACCATAAGTTTGAGATGGATTTTAGAGATATTATAGGTGAAAATTACTTTACTGCCTGATGTACTCCTAGGAGAAGGGGTGCATGTAGCTGTTGTCATGATCAGATTAGTCTTACTGTTAAAATCTTCATCTACATAACTAATAAGGGTGATTTCTTTATCCAGGGTCCTTTGCAGGTCTTGCTTTTCTTGCTTGGTATTTGGCTGGGAAAATTAGAGTATTTGATCGTAGGGGCCATGTCGCAAAACTCTGTATAGTTTTTCTTCCCTTCCTCGCTGCAGCTCTTGTGGCAGTTTCTCGAGTTGACGACTATCGGCATCACTGGGAAGATGTTTTTACTGGAGCTCTTCTAGGTGCATAATCCTAGGGTTCATCTTAGTGAATAAAAGCTTGTCTAAATAAATTCTTTGACATGCGTAATGTTATTGTATCTCAATGCTAACAAGATGATCTTCTTTTCTTTATTGTAGGAACAACAGTAGCTTCATTTTGTTATTTGCAGTTCTTTCCACCCCCATATGATATAGATGGTACGTTCCCTCTTTTGTTTGTTAGTATACCGGTGTTAAAGATTGGCTTGTAATTTTTGCTGTAATTAGAATAGTTTTGTGTTCTCCATATTATGCGGTTAAACACATGCTGATGTTTTGTAATGCCTCGACTAATCGTGTACATTACAATAAGGTTTTGAGATTAATACTAGGAATATATGTGTGACGTACATTATTGGTAGCTACCTTAGCATTTAACAACCCTAGTATGGAATCATTCCCTAAGAGTTTAACCCTAGCCTCCACTCACAAAAAAATCAAGATTGTTCTTTTCACGATTGGAGGAAAAGAGTTTGAGAGAGAGAGAGGGTAACAACCCATAACTTAAATAAGAGAGACCTTCAACCTACTTCTATCGGGGGAAAAAGAGGAAGGAGCGAACCTTTTGTGCGTTATCATAGGAGTTGTTGGTGAAATTCGTAATTTTGCTCCGCCTTGATTTTACGAGGCGAGTGCATCGATCCGTAAACTAATAATGATAGATTATTGCGTATAATATCAGATTGTCACGTATTATAACTTTATTGTTGAGTTTCTCTTACTGGATTTCATCATATAACTCTTAGAGATTTGACCCATGTTTAATTAAAGAAGAAATTATGTAAATTAGCATACTCTGTTGGTAGTAGAAATCATCATTAAAGTTGAATAGTTTACTTCCATGATTACATCATTAGAGCTTGGCCCACGATAATGCGTTTGCAATGAAATGCAACCGGTTGGTACTTGGTAGAAATCATCACATGCATTTAAGTTGAATAGTTTATTCTATAATTCCATCATTAGACCTTGGCCCACAATAATGCATTGCAATGAAACACAAACCATAAGTATCCGTATTAAAACAGAGTTTTGAGGGCACCTTTAGACAAATATTAGTACGTCACTAGCAATCTTACCAGTATAAATCAATGACTAGAGTTATGTGTAAATCCTAGGTTAAAGAATAATCCTTACTTGACAAATCTTAACGTTACGTATGATTAGCCTAGAAAGAGATATGTACAGGTATGCTCATCTTAAGTAGAGAACTTAACTATGATATATATTGAGAGTGAGTAATACGCAAATTACATAAGTAATGATGCGTGCAGGATTGCATTTAATCCAAAACAAGATATCCCTAAGATGATATGTATACTAAAAGAGTTGGTCAGGTCTACGGTAAGTCTTGACATTTCCATGGGTTTCAACCCCTGAAAGAGCATTGGTCAGGTCATACAGAGTCCGTGACATTTCCATGGGTTTCAATCCCTGAAAGAGCATTGGTCAGGTCATTGATTTAAACCGTAGGCATCTCCTTGGGTTTGTCCCTAAAAGAGTTGGTCAGGTCATTGGATTCCGCGGAACCTTGGGCATTTCCAAGGGCTTTGAGCCCTAAAAGAGACGTTAATCTGGATATGTCTTGAATTATCTTCCGAACAGAGGACGAAAGATTTCTAAAGCATGGTTAAGCCATATGAGAAGACCCTATATTACATACTTTGTTGAGATTAGGCAATTCCTTTTATATTGTACCTTTATCTTTTATGATGAAATTTATGGATTGCGTACTTGCTTAGCTGTGGCTTGCTAATGCCTTGCGCGATATATATTTTA
This sequence comes from Kingdonia uniflora, assembly GCA_014058105.1. NCBI lineage: Eukaryota > Viridiplantae > Streptophyta > Magnoliopsida > Ranunculales > Circaeasteraceae > Kingdonia > Kingdonia uniflora. The sequence goes on from JACGCM010002027.1 coordinate 1,383,423, forward strand.
GGATCAGGTCTTTAGCGGGGTGTTCAGGACCGTTAGGAGAGTAGTTGGGAGCGTGCTGTTAAGACACTCTTTTAAAACTTTTTTCGTTTATGTGAGATTTTATTTTAATTTTTTAGTTGTAGCCATGTTCGTGGCAGATTTGTATAAGTAGTTGGTTGACAGTTGTTGATTGATATTTTCGTTGCGCGTATTTTTGTGTGAATGTAGTTATGTTATTCCTTTCCATTACTACATTATTGGGGTTATCCGTTTGGGGATGCCCGACCTGTTCACGGCCTCGGAACGCATATTCTGATAAGTTTCAGATTATAAGTTTTGGGACGTGACAGATTGGTAGGGTCTTCTCATATGGCTTAACCATGCTTTAGAAATTTTTCGTCCTCTGTTCGAAAGATAATCCAAGACATATCCAGATTAACGTCTCTTTTAGGGCTCAAAGCCCTTGGAAATGCCCAAGGTTCTGCGGAATCCAAGGACCTGACCAACTCTTTTAGGGACAAACCCAAGGAGATGCCTACAGTTTAAATCAATGACCTGACCAATGCTCTTTCAGGGATTGAAACCCATGGAAATGTCACGGACTCTGTATGACCTGACCAATGCTCTTTCAGGGATTGAAACCCATGGAAATGTCACGGACTCTGTATGACCTGACCAATGCTCTTTCAGGGGTTGAAACCCATGGAAATGTCAAGACTTACCGTAGACCTGACCAACTCTTTTAGTATACATATCATCTTAGGGATATCTTGTTTTGGATTAAATGCAATCCTGCACGCATCATTACTTATGTAATTTGCGTATTACTCACTCTCAATATATATCATAGTTAAGTTCTCTACTTAAGATGAGCATACCTGTACATATCTCTTTCTAGGCTAATCATACGTAACGTTAAGATTTGTCAAGTAAGGATTATTCTTTAACCTAGGATTTACACATAACTCTAGTCATTGATTTATACTGGTAAGATTGCTAGTGACGTACTAATATTTGTCTAAAGGTGCCCTCAAAACTCTGTTTTAATACGGATACTTATGGTTTGTGTTTCATTGCAATGCATTATTGTGGGCCAAGGTCTAATGATGGAATTATAGAATAAACTATTCAACTTAAATGCATGTGATGATTTCTACCAAGTACCAACCGGTTGCATTTCGTTGCAAACGCATTATCGTGGGCCAAGCTCTAATGATGTAATCATGGAAGTAAACTATTCAACTTTAATGATGATTTCTACTACCAACAAAGTATGCTAATTTACATAATTTCTTCTTTAATTAAACATGGGTCAAATCTCTAAGAGTTATATGATGAAATCCAGTAAGAGAAACTCAACAATAAAGTTATAATACGTGACAATCTGATATTATACGTAATAATCTATCATTATTAGTTTACGAATCGATGCACTCGCCTCGTAAAATCAAGGCGGAGCAAAACCACGAATTTCACCAACAACTCCTATGATAACGCACAAAAGGTTCGCTCCTTCCTCTTTTTTCCCCGATAGAAGTAGGTTGAAGGTCTCTCTTATTTAAGTTATGGGTTGTTACCCTCTCTCTCAAACTCTTTTCCTCCAATCGTGAAAAGAACAATCTTGATTTTTTTGTGAGTGGAGGCTAGGGTTAAACTCTTAAGGAATGATTCCATACTAGGGTTGTTAAATGCTAAGGTAGCTACCAATAATGTACGTCACACATATATTCATAGTATTAATCTCAAAACCTTATTGTAATGTACACGATTAGTCGGGGCATTACATTATACCCAACAAAAATAAATTTGTCCTCGAAATTAACGTACCTGATTCCGTAAACAAGGAAGGGTAAAGCTCTCGAATCTCATCCTCTCGCTCCCAAGAAGCCTCACAACGACTGTGATTGTTCCACTGAACCTTGACTAATGGAATAGTCTTAGTCCTAAGGACTTGCTCCTTGCGGTCCGCAATAGCAACATGAAGCTCATCATAAGAAGCATCCTCTTAAATCTCGAGGGGCTGCCAATCAATAACGTGGGATGGGTCACGCTCATACTTACGCAACATCGATACATGAAAAACGTTATGAATCCGATCCATCGTTGGCGGTAAAGCTAAACGATAAGCAACACTCCCAATTCGTTCCAGAATCTGGAAAGGCCCGACGAACCTAGGTGCCAACCTACCCTTTTTACTAAAGCAAACTCCGACGAACGTCTGCATAGTTTTTCTGTCGACTCTGCGCTGTACGTAATCTATCTCTGATCAGGCTAATACTCTCGGTAGTTTGAAGAACATTCTCTGGTCCAAGCAAACTCCGATCATCGATCTCTGCCCAACAGATAGGAGATCTACACGGCCTACCATACAACGCCTCGAAAGGTATCATGCCAATGCTCGACTGATAACTGTTTTTGTACGCAAACTCTGCTAATGGTAAATAATCAACCCAATTCCCTTTAAAATCTACCACACAAGCACCGAGCATGTCCTCCAAGATCTGGTTAACTCGCTTTGTTTGGCCATCAGTCTGTGGGCGAAAAGTAGTACTAAAATCCAGCGATGTACCATATGCTAATTGGAAGCTCTTCCAAAACTTAAAAGTGAACTTAGAATCCCTATCTGAAACAATCGATGCAGGTACTCCATGAAGTCTCACAATCTCCTTGATATACAACCGTGCTAAGTCGTCAAAAGACGATGTACTACGAATAGCTAAGAAATGGGCCGACTTCCTCAAGCGGTCTACAATAACCCAAATAGAGTCAAAACCTTGTTTTGATCTCGGTAATCCCGCGATGAAGTCCATCGAGATGTTCTCCCACTTCCACTCTGCTATAGGTAAAGGCTGGAGCGGCCCTGCTGGCTTTTGATGCTCGGCCTTCACCTGCTGACATGTCAGACACTTGGACACATAATCAGCGATCTCTCATTTCATATTGTTCCACCAATAGTGCCTACGCAAATCACGATACATCTTAGTACCTCCCGGATGAATGGTGAACCTAGATCGTTGAGCCTCGTCTAGAATCTCGCGTCGTAACTCTTCAATATATGGTATACACAATCTACCTCGAAAACGAATACCCCCATCGTTACTAAGAACCAAGTCAGACTGACTGCTATCTGCAGCCCTAGAATGTAATTCCCCATCGACTGACTGAGCCTGAATGATCCTACTAATCAATAAAGGTTGAACTGAAATCCCAAACAAGAATACCCCTGCAGATCGAGAACCTAACTGTGGATCAAACTCTGAGATTGTCTCTAACATCTCCCACTCTCTAATCATCAACTGCGCCACGATGCCATGCGGCTTGCTACTTAGGGCATCCGCAACAACATTAGCTTTACCCGGGTGATACACGAACTCGTAGTCGTAGTCCTTAAGGAACTCCATCCATCTGCGCTGCCTCATATTAAGCTCGGGCTGAGTGAAGAGGTACTTCAAACTTTTGTGATCCGAGAAAAGCTCAAATCTCTCTCCATACAAATAATGCCTCCAAATCTTCAATGCATAGATAATTGCCGCCAACTCCAAATCATGAGTCGGGTAATTTATCTCGTGGATCTTCAACTGTCTAGACGCATACGCAATAACCTTACCATCCTGCATCAGTACACAACCCAACCCACGTATTAAAGCATCAGAATAAACCACAAACTTCCCTCCCTCAGGTGGAATAACTAACACCGGAGCTGAAGTAAGTCGTCTTTTGAGTTCGGCAAAAGCTGTCTCACATTTGTCATCTCAGACAAACTTGACCTCATTCCTAGTCAGGTTGGTCAAAGGCATAGAAATCCTGGCGAAGTATAATATAAATCTGCGATAATAACCCGCCAATCCCATAAAACTACGTATTTCAGCAACCGTAGACGGCCTCTGCCAATCAAGAACTGCCTCAACCTTGGAAGGATTGACCGCTACCCCATCCTTTGACACGACATGCCCTAGAAACTCGACTTCCTCTTGCCAAAAGTCACACTTCTCGAGCTTCGCATACAACTTGTGCTCTCTAAGTGTCTTTAAAATAATGCGTAGGTGTTTGGCATGTTCTTCCCTCGAAGGAGAATATATCAAGATATCATCTACAAACACCACAACGAACTTATCCAAATACGGTTTGAAAACTCGGTTCATAAGGTCCATAAATATAGCTGGAGCATTAGTGAGTCCAAAAGGCATAACCCTGAACTCGTAATGACCATATCTAGTTCGAAATGCCGTCTTTGGAATATCCTCCTCCCTAACTCTGAGTTGGTGATAACCAGATCGTAAATCAATCTTAGAAAAGTATTGTGCTCCTCGCAGCTGATCGAATAAGTCCTCAATTCGTGGCATCGGATAACGATTCTTGATCGTGACTTTGTTCAACTGTCGATAATCAACACAAAACCTCATCGAACCATCCTTCTTCTTAACAAACAGAACTGGTGCACCCCATGGCGAAGCACTCTCACGAATAAAACCCCGCTTCATCAGCTCTTCAATCTGCGTATACAACTCCTTAAGCTCGATTGGTGGCATACGATAAGTTGCTCGGGAAATGGGCTCAGTCCCCGACGCTAAATTGATGCAGAAATCAATGTCTCGCTTCGGCAGAAAGCCTGGCATCTCCTCGAAAATATCTGCAAATTCGGAAACTACCAAAAGTTGGTCAATAGGCATCGGCCCTGGAGGCCCAACCTCAAGATGTGCAATCATCAAACAAATCAAGTCCTCTGAACTCCGGAATCGAAACGGTTTACTACCCGGAATAGAAAAATGACTGTGTAGCCATCTCATCCCGATAACTTTCTGGAATGTATTGATCGAATCTCCTTGAACAGTGCCCATGTGATCTGTTGACCCTCCAATGTCCGCTTAGTCGTCTCCCACCAATTGTCAGCATTACCATCCAACAAGTGTGAAGCCACTCTAACCCTCTGATCCTCAGGACAATCAATCGATCTCATCTTCTTCTCGATATGCTTCAACCAAAACTCTGCCTCCTTTGGTCCAGGTGGGTCTGCACTGAACCGCTGACCCTTAGCCTTATCGATAGCAGCAATCCACCTGTTACCAATACTTTGCTCTGCCAACAAGGCTCGCGCCTCATCCCTGGCTGCCTGCTGCTGCATGAAGGCACCAAAAGTATAACATATCTGACCTAGGTCAGCCTGAGTAGCATAAGCAGGCGCCGCTGGTACTGGACCGGCCGGACCAACCTGAAACTGACCATCCTGAACCTCTGCAGGAACTTCAGGAACATCCTGTGGAGCATCAATCGGAACCTCTATAACAGGTTCTACAATCGGCTCAACACCAACGTTATCACGTCCGGCACGACCTCCACCTCGACGACCACCCCGTCCTATACGACGGTCAGCAATGCGAATACTACGCCTGGAACCATCGTCAACGGTATCACCAACATAACCGCCACGTCCTCTATCCATAGCTCTGGGGAGAGAAGAGTGTTTGTCAGCACACAAAAATATTATATGTAATATCAACATCAACAACGTCAATCAATGAAAATAACGGTTCTACCCCATCTAACCTACACAATTTTATGTGTGTGATATAGAGCAGGATCCATCCCGAAGGATAAACCTTCGCTCTGATACCAATCTGTCACGACCCCACTCTACGATTACCAATAGTTTAGTCCCACATCGCTTAAGATCCTGCTGCCAGGTGTATGGTCCTTAAGTTAAGATTTCACTCTACATGTCACCGAGGCCTTTTCTTAGGAAGAAAAATCCCACACTGCAAGAGATCCACAGTGGTAAAGTGGGGACAATATCGGTAATCGTTGAGTGGGGTCGTGACATGTTTTCTCCACTGTATGTAAATTTATGAATCATTTTCCTTCAGATAATTAGAGCACCCTTATAATAAGTAGAACACAAAATGATTTTTGAACCGCCTTCAATACCAGGTGCAAAGTTTTTGTTTCATGTACAATACTTATTCTTACCCACTCTTACTAACATTGGACCATGTATTGCTGACTCCAAAGATCTTGCTTGTGTTGTTCACTTTATTGGTTTTCCTAGACCAAACTAGGAAAACCAATACCTATTCTTACCCACCCTTACTAATATTGGACCAAACTTGTCTAATATGTTTTTCTTACCAACTGTCGTACGTACATCACATTTTCAGTAGAGTGATCAAATATTCTGTATTTAGTAGATATTAGTGTTCTTGAAGTTATCCCATTTCAAAGACATCCTTTCTGCATGAACCAAGGTTGGTTATTCAGAGTTTTTGGAAAACTCTTTGCTACACTTTCTTTCCCCAGAGTAATTAGCAAAGCTCAACCTCCGCAGTTAAGGTTTGTCTTCGCAAGGAGTTTGCAAATATCACTTGCCTATAAATGTTTGGAACCACCATATCCCCATATAGTAAAATCCTTTGATTTTCTCATCTCTTCAATATCCGTATAAACTCTGACAATGATAGTGTGCTTATAACTTACATTTTCCCTAAGTTAGACTAAAAAAGAAGAAGAATAGTAGTTTTTTTTTTTGATATCCGGAAGAGTAGTAGTCCCCTAGATTGGAGGAGATTACCTACCATCTGCTGATGTTTAATTTTTCCGTGACTTTCTTTGCCGAAGTACGGCATATCTAGCCATCAACAAAGGCCGATTGTCAAGAAAATAGTGAGCAAGACCCTTTACTTTTAACAAATCTTAAAGAATCACAATCAGGTTATCAATAAAAAGTGGGTTGAAGACTGCCATTATATACTACTTAGATAACGGGGATTTTTTTGCATGGAAGGAGTTCCACGAAAAGTAATCATCCTATGTGGGAACATCGGTATTGAAGCGATTCGTTTTACACTCCACTGGAGCTGTTTATTTTCTTAGGATTCAGAGTGATCAAAGGAGAACTACTAGTATTGATTAGTAACAGACCACCAGAAGAGGAAGGATTGGTGATTAATGCGATGTCCAGTATTATCAAACAAGCAAAAGCTTACTCCATGATTAACAAGAAAGCTATCAAAGCCCTCAAGTGGCTGCTATTTTGTCAAAATACAGTTATTCATTTCTTGTTATGCATTACTATTTTCAAAATTACTTATCCTCTTTATGTCCATGGTCCTTTTTATTATACTAGATTAAATTGCTCCATTTTTTTACCACAAATTATGAGTACCCTTGTCTGCGACCACCTCTTTTTTATGTGAGCAATTGTTCGTCACTCAACTCCAATGGGGTTATTACCTTCAGAAATAGCATTCAAAGCACACTTATATTTCATATTCGGTGAATCTTGGTTTGAGCATCACAAAGCATGGTAACATTTTCTATTCGATTCATATGATATTATTATCTTCACTGTCACTACTTAATAGAAGTGATGTCTATTTTGGGTTAAAGCCCTTGCATGAAAAATCTGACAAAATTACCTTATCTGTATAAACAAACTACGGCCACACGTTATATTTTCACCTTACGTTGGAAAAAAGACATTGCTGGGCAGCTTCCCACAAAACTGTAAACTCGTGTCGTACACTTGCTAGCCAATTTCCCTGAAACGTTCTTCTCCTATTTGTCTGGTTTTGCTGAACATGCAGGTTGGGGGCCTCATGCATATTTTCGGATGTTGGAAGACTCACGAGTTCCGGATCCCTCATCTTCCCCCGAAAGTAGTTGCCTTGCTATTCGACGATCTGACATTGCTCTTCGACGGTCTGATGTTGAGAATGTGTAGTACAATCTGAAGATGGCACAGATATACAGCAGAAACTGATGTATTGACACAAAACAAGCTGGTAGGTGCTACCGACTTCATATTTTTCATAAATTAGCTAGAAGATCTTATACGCTAAGCCTTACCTGTACAATATGTGTATTTTCTAGATCCACGTACTTGAAACTTCGTAGATTTTCCAACTCTCCCCCTGTTCAAACCAATAATATCCCAATAGGAGTTTTATCTGACATGTAAAAACTTACCGTGGTGAACTTGACTTGTAACTTGAACTTTAGGTACAGTTTAAATGGTTGGTAAGATATAGAAAGCCTCCTATAATGAGGTGATTTTATTTTTTGCTACTTTTTTGATCTTTAGATAGTTCAAATGGTTGTTCTTTGTTGCATTTTATCTTTAGCCTATTTCTGAAGGTGTTTTATCTGACCAATAATTTCATTATGCCGCTTTTTAGATTATGACTTGCCCGTAAAATCCTACAATAAGTATAAGGGTTCTATTAAACTACAATGAAGAATGGTCTGTATTTTGACTAGTAATTTGATGTTTTAGGCCTTAGTTTAAGTAGATGGTCAAGAGACCTGGCTTTGTTGACACTAATGAGACAATATTCTTGTCTTCAAACCCTTGTGTGTTTGTTGTGTATTAGCAGGCCATGATTATAGTACTCTAAGCCTCCTTTATATAGAGAACTTTCTCCCTTAGCAACATCATCTCTAGCTCTCTTTCATGGAGATCCTCCCAAGTTTCTCTGCCCCATTCTCATTATATGGGAGCTTGAAGAGGTACTGGAGGAGGAGAAAATACCAACACCTCGGCGATTACGGAACTAAGAACAAGTCAAGGAGTACTAGAACAATAAGGTTAGGAGGTAAAAAGAGTAAGCACTGTTGGAAGGTAAGAGCCATACCAAAGGCAAGAGTAAAGGCGGTATCACCTACAAAAGCATTGCGCATGTTTCATGGTGCTTACATCAAAGCCATGATTGGGCTTGCTGGCACCGTTGGCTCATCGTACAGTGCGGGAATGTTCGGAGATAAAAGAATTCCCAAGTCTAGGGATGTACCTACGGTTGCTCCGTTTCTGGAGAATGAAAAAAAGTTGCTATATGAAATGTATAGTATTCTTTTTGCTAGTCACGAAATCGTTGCTTATTGAAGTGCCAAAGTGCAGTTGTTTTGTACCTATAATTGCCTTTTTTGATGTTCTTGTGCAAAAATTGCGTATAAATGTAAATAGCCCAATCTTTGTCCTTGGCCTATATTGTCATCATCGACCTTTTTCTCGTCTTAATGCAATTAGGAGACCCTTGAGTAAAATTTTCATTAATATTATCATAACACATTTTCCTGGTTTAACAAGCAGATCCCATTTGTGCAGTTATGAGTAGGACAGCAGTGGGGCGACGTCCGTTTGCATTAAGAAGACCCTTGAGTAAAATTTCATTAATATTATCATAACACATTTTCCTGGTTTACCAAGCAGATCCCATTCGTGCAGTTATGAGTAGGACAGCAGTGGGGCGACGTCCGTTTATATCAGATATCCGATATTATATCATGATATGTTTTCACTAAGAAAATCTCAAATATTATACTTGACGATTAATAAGTGACGCATCACTACATTATGTTTTTGACATTTTCCTGAAAATTTCAACATACATTGTCAAAGAAATTTTTATCACACCAATGCCCACACAGGCTACACACGCCACCCCCGATCAAGGATTGTAGGAATAAAGTACAATCACTATGATCAATATATCAAAGATTAATATGATTCTACTAAGCTTATTTCCTGCTTTCTGTTTAATCACCTGTTCTTGAGTGGAGTCTTCCCTTAGATTGGCTGCAGATCTCAATGGGATGGTTTTATGTAGTGTAGCCTCTAAGAGAGACTTCCTCTCTATTTAAACTGATAGGGTTTGAGTGGTATTCCCATTATACCCTCAAACCCTAATAAAACTTGGTGTAACAATTGGGCACTACCAATAACACCTATACGACCTATTAACATGTGTGCTCGTGAACCAGACGACAAAGTAAAGAGAAAAAAAAAATCGTCTTTGTTATTCGATATATCATATTTCCCGAAACTCATATCATATCTCTATATATTGGTAATTGTGGGAGCAAAAAAACAGAAAGAAAGTTGCTTTGAACTTGAGTCCAACAACACTCATTCCAACAGTCTACCAATGCTGCTACGCAAACTGTATAAAAGTCGGACCCAAACCATCCCAAAACTCAAGGAGGAGAAGATCCCAATATCAGTTTTTATTTGTATTTACTCAAAAAAGATTCAACCTTTTTCGATTCAAACAACAAGTGTCAAGTGGCGTTTGATTTGATCTTCTTTTCCTTGTGTTTATGTTGAGAGAGACTTTCTTTGGTCTCACCAGCCAAACTTTGGTAAGAGTACCCAATCACTCAAAAGTCTTTTGTTTGAGCTATTTTTCTCAATTTCAAGAGTTGTAGAAGAGTACCCAATCTCTGAAAACCCATTCTTTGAGCTCTTCTTTCAATTTCAAGAGACCCCAATCTCTGAAAAATCATTCTGTGAGTACCTTTTTTTGTTTATAGAATCTGGGTTTTCTTCTTTCAATCGCAGTAGTGAGAGAGAAGAGAACCCAAACTCTGAAAAGGTCTAATTTGAGGTCCCTTTAATCCAAAGATAGAAACTTTGTCTGAGAGAAGAGAACTCAATCTCTGAAAAAGACGCATTTTTTTAGTTTTTTTGAGAGAGAGGGAAAGATGGGGTTGAAAGGTGAAGGTGCAATGGCTCCTTCTCATATTGAAAATGGGGGAATTTCATTAGATTCAGGTCAATCGCGTTTGAATCAACTTGGGTATAAACAAGAGTTGAAAAGAGACCTTTCTATGCTTTCCAACTTTGCGTTTTCGTTCTCCATTATATCGGTGTTAACAGGATTAACTACTCTTTATAACACTGGTTTGAAGTTTGGGGGTCCAGTTAGTATAGTTTATGGATGGTTGATTGCTGGGTTTTTCACTATGTTTGTTGGGTTATCCATGGCTGAGATTTGTTCTTCGTTTCCGACATCTGGGGGACTGTATTACTGGAGTGCTAAGCTTGCTGGTCCTAATTGGGCGCCGTTTGCTTCTTGGCTAACTGGATGGTAATTTACTTTTCCTTTATATTTGTACTTGTTTCCTTAAGTTTGAGATGAACCATATTGGTTCCCTGGTAGCGTAATGAGATTGGAAATGCATGTTTATATTTTGAAGATGCGAGTTTTGATTTCAGATGGACTAAGCTACTAAGAGAATGAAATTAAGTTACATGGATACTAACTAAGATATAATGGAAGGATACTTATCCATGATGGCTACCTCCATCTTGAGGAAATCTTACTATCTAAAACATCAGTCTCCAAGTCGATTATGTCACATACATATTTGAAACAAAGATTCCACCATAGGCTTTTCCCTTAATTTTGTTTAATGCACCCAAAATGAAAAATATGTTCAACTTCATAGGTTCTTCTCCTTTTAGCTGATCAGCTTCTTTAGTAAAGCCAATACTTGCCAATTTGACTCTTAAATCCTACTGAACTTAAAAAGAAATTTGTGCTCATGAATTCTCTATTGCATATTCTTTTATAATAAAGCTTGGAGGCACTAAATTTGAATATCAAACGTTAGTTCCCGTTACATTTGAGTACACGTAATCCGCAATTAAATTAGAGACTAACCCTACAAGAGTAATTGGCACAGAGAAACAAATTGGTGGGATAATTTCCCAATAGGAACTTTTATTGCTCAATTCAATTGATTATAATAAATTACTCCTAAAACCCAAATTCCAGATAGATCTCTTGGATTTCCTCCTTTCTTTTTTCTTTACATTGCCTAGCCCTGCCCTTAAATAGGTTACAAGTTTCCTATTTACAATATATGACCAAATTACCCTTAAAATGACCCAAAATTAGAAATAGTCGCGATAATCGTTTGAATGATTTTCCAATTTTTGCCTACAAACCGAGGCAGAAAGAATGCTCGCCTTTGTCTTCGACTCGTTCGAACGACTCCATGTCTCGTTCGAACGACCTTGACAATTTTGCCTAGAATTAACAACAAAACTTTTGCTTAACTTTTCTTCTTACTCATTCGAACAGAGCCATGTCTCGTTCGAACGACTTGGTCTTCTTTTGAGGGGTTCAATTTTTAGATCCTTCTGGATAATGGCTCCCCCTTTTAGGAGCCTTGAGCTCCTGCTCAGGCTAGAACTGGAGATGAGGGAAAACGGCAGTGCCCATTTCCCTGTTGTACCATTTCGACTTGCTGGGTAGTTGATATTTCTTCCTAACTCTGAACGACTCGATACTTCCCCGTCTTGTAGCAATGACCTTCATCTCTAGAATACTATCCTCCTGCAACAGATCTTCTATGTCTATCCATAAGTCATCAACTGACGGTAGACGAGTGCCGATTGTTGAGTCTTCATCTAGGATAGACGACTCAAAGAGTTTCAAATGCTTGACATTAATAACCGAATACATTTTCATAAATGGTCGCAACTCCAATTGGAATGCGTTGTCACCAATCTTCTTGGGTATAGTAAATAGACCATAACAAATAGGCTTGAGCTTTTTACCTTTTCTTTTAAACCGTTCCTTACCTAAATGCAACCAAACTAGATCGCCATCTTGAAAAGTACATTCAACCCGATGTTTGTCGTGTCGAGCCTTATACTTTGCTTAAGTCTTTCAATTGTTCTGCAACCGCCTTATGAACCTTACTTATCTTTTCAATGAAACGCTGAGCTTTAACTTGTTCCTCTTCCTCCTTCCCTGACACCTTATTACTAAGACTAAAGGCCATTACAAAGGGGCTTTCAGGCAAGTACCCAAGACAAACTTCAAACGGAGACTTCAAAGTGGAACCATGAATCGCCCGATTAAAAGCAAACTGTAGATACGGTAAACTCTCATCCCAAGTTTTAGGATACTTAGAATGGAATTCCCGTAATAAATGAACCAAAGTGCGATTGACTATCTCTGTTTGCCCGTCAGTCTGCGGATGAAACGCCATACTTATCTTCAACTTAGTGTCCATCATCACCCATAACGATATCCAGAAATGCCTCAAAAAAAACTCCCTATCATAAATAATAGAAGAAGGGAGCCCGAAATACCTCCAAACGTCTTTGAAAAATAATCGCGTTGCTCATTCCCCAATAATCGTCTTCTGGCATGGAATAAGAACTATCATCTTGTTGAATTGATCTACCATCATAAACAGATAATCATTCTTACACTTGGTTATGGGCAAACCGCCCATAAAATCCATCGACACACTCTCCCAAGATCAGTTAGGTACTGGTAATGGTAAGTACAGTCCCAACTTACGATTGGAAGGCTTTGACGTGTCACATAAAACGCAACCACGAACTACACGAGCAACATCCACCTGCATCTTCGGCCAATAGACATAACGCTGCAAATTCAAAAGAGTCTTTTCAACCCCGAAATGATCTGCAACCCGGGAACAATGAGTCTCTCTAATCTAATACAAGCGATCTTCACCCTAAGGAATACATAGTAGAGTTCCCCTGTAAACCAAACAATCATTCAATTCATACTCACATGTCTTGCCTTGCAGTGGTGCATCACACAGCTCTTTGTCGTCATCATACCCTGCAACATACTCAGACGGAACAATAGGCTGTATCTGCATAGCTACCAGCAAAGCAGAAATAGTCGGTAATGGGGGCCGAGATAATATGTCAGCCATTTTTGTTGTCCACTCCCTTCTTATACTTGATAATCAAAATGAATTGTTGTAGATACGACATCCATTTCATATGGCGAGCTTGTTGTAGCTTGGACTGTGTAGATAAAAATTGTAACGGTTTGTGATCGGAATGTACCACAACCTCCTTCCCCAATAAATAACTCCACTAATGCTTCACTGATTGATGTAACGCGAAAAACTCCTTATCATAGGTAGGATAGTTATGCACGGCTTCTGTAAACATCTCAAAATGGTAGGCAACCGGCTTCCCATCCTGCAACAAAATTGCCTCTAATGTATAGTCTGACGCATCTGCTTCTGCCTAAAAGGACGCTAACACTGATACTTCTAAAATCTTCCGCTTCAGTAACTGAAAGGTTTTTTCATGGTGATTTTCCCATACAAACTTCATACCTGTCTTTGTCAAGGAATGCAGAGGTGTTGAAATCTGTAAAAAAATGCTGAATAAACTTCCGTAAATACTGACAAGAACCTATAAAACTTTGTACTTTTGTCATTGAACGGGGTCTAGGCCAATTAGTAATAATCGAGACTTTCTGCGGATCTACCTTAAGTCACCTCCGCCAACAATGAACACCAAGTGCATTAGGTCCTTCTTCCTAAACTCCCTAAACTCATACGTCCCATTGAGAAAAAGTTGTTGTGATCTCACTGCTTCCAACACTTTACGTATATGCACGAGGTGTTCCTCCCATGTCTGACTATATATCAATATATCATCTAAATAGACAATCATGAAATCATCTATAAAAGTACGAAGTACCTCATTCATCAACCGCATAAATGTCGTTGGAGCATTATATAACCCAAAAGGCATCTCCAACCACTCGAAGAGTCCCTATTTGGTCTTGAAAGTTGTTTTCCATGTATCTTCTTATCGGATTCTAACGTGATGGTAACCCGACTTAAGATTCAGCTTGGTGAAATACCGAGTCCCCCTGTAACTCATCCAAAAGATCGTCAATCCGTGAAAACGGATAACGATTCTCCACAATAATCTTGTTCAACATCCGATAATCCACACACATTTTCCAAGTCCCATCTTTCTTCGGCTCCAATAACACCGGTGAACCATAAGGTGAGCAACTCGGATAATAACTCCTTGCTTTAGGAGCTCTTGTACCTGTTTCTTTATCTCCTCAGACTCGGTCATAGAAGTTCAATACAACCCAATGTTTAGTAGTGGCTCACCACTCACCAATCTGATATCATGCTCCACGTCCCTCTTATGCGGCATTCCTTCTAGTCCAAGAAACAAGTCTCTATACTCCTATTGGAACTTCCCCATTTCGGTTTGTTGCTTAGGAAATATTGTCATAGTAGACAACACTTTAGTCACGTACCCTTTTGAACCGGTTGTACCAACAACAATACAAACTTGCCGCTCGCATTAACCAATCTCTTTACTAAGTCGCTGAATTCTCCGTTTTGACATGCTCCTTACAAACATTGATATGGAACTCCTTTCCCTCATTCACAAGACGATACTTGCGAGCTCTACGGTAATGAATCGCATTTCGGTCCCAAAGATAAGGGCTACCCAAAATGACCTGACACAGATCTAAAAGAACCACCTCACGCGACACCTCGTCAATAAACATTTCATTAATCACAAACTTGAACGTACACTGCTTCGTGATCTTCAACTTTGCTTCTTTTTGAATCCACCCCAAACTATACGGCTTAGGATGAGCCATAGTATCCAAACTCATTTTCTTCACGAACGCCTTATAAATCAAGTTCTTCTGACTACCCGGATCAATGATGACCTCTACTAAGCTCTGCTTTACCTGAATACTGACATGAAAAAATTCTTCCCGACTCGCCTCCTCGATAGCCATAGTCTGCTTAAACATAAAAGTAAGCTTATGATTCGATTTATCTAAATCTAGGAGGTCAACAACCACTGCGGCATGTGCACGTTTCTTTTCTTGCTCTTTTCCTCCTTCGGCCTAAGCTCTGGGTGAAGTTTTCAACATTTATCTGGAATATTCCCACTCGCCTTACAATGACTACAATAATTCTCCTTGGACGAAGACCTCTATCTTTTGGGCTCTCCCTTGTTATAATTCTTCCAACCAGACTTGTACCCCGACTTGTTATTGTTTTTCTTGTCACTCTTCAAGTATTTGTCTTCAATGACGATCGTCTTCATGGTAGCGTCTTCGATATTTGCCACATTAAAGAGTTTCAACTCGTTTTTAATGGACTCCGACAACCCACCCGGTACTTCATAAACACTTCATACTCATCCACATCGATGTCTCAAACTAAAGCCTGTTTATGAAACTCCGTAGTGTACTCTTGAACTGATTGTTTTGCTTTTGGCACAAATGATACCACTTAAACCATCTTTTCTGTTCATACCCAATTGGATAAAACTACTTCCTAACCAATACTTTAAATTTTGTCCAACTCAAACTTTCTACAACGTGACGTTTCTTATAAGATTCCTACCACGTGAGTGCATGACTTACAAATTTCAATGTCGAAAAACTTATTTTCTAAGCATTCGAGTATTTATATATTGAATAATAGGTCTCTAAGTAACCTATCTATCTAGTTATCCAATTTCTTCGAATACTGAAATTTTTATTTTAAAATCAATACGAAGATTATGCATAAGATTCATAGACTTACCAATAACCGCTTCTTCCACGGAGTCAGTATCACTAGAATCTCCAATTTTTTCTTCGTTACCCTCGTCCTTCTCCTCCCCCTCAACTCCTTTCTTCTCCTTGCTCTCTAAGGCATCGCGATAAATCAATTATCGCGATGCCTTAGAGAGGTTCGCGATAATTAACTGCTCTACTAAGTCCCTCAGGTTAGTAGTTAGGTCAGAAACTTGACTTTTAAGTTTCGTGAGTCGATCTTCTAAATTGCCCATCTCTGTATTCAAGTTCTTCTTTGAATTAAGTTTTCTATGAATCTTCAACGGACTCACAAGTCTTTCCTTCGTTTGCTTTAGTCGGTCATGCGTAGAGACCATAAACCATAAACCCCCCAAGAATCGTAACTCCAAAATATGATACCACTTAATCCATAATCAAATTAGAGACTAACCCTAGAAGAAGAATTGACACAGAGAAAGGAATTGGTGAGATAATTTTCCAATAGGAACTTCGATTGCTCAATTTAATTGATTACACCAAATTATTCCTAAAACTCAAATTTTAGATAAATCTCTTAGATTTCCTCCTTTTTTTTTTCTTTACATTGCCTAGCCTTGCCCTTAAATAGGTTACAAGTTTCCTAGTTACAATATAGGACCAAATTGCCTTTAAAACACCCAAAATTAGAAGTAGTCGCGAAACGATTTCCCAATTTTTGCCTAGAGACCG
Organism: Kingdonia uniflora; assembly: GCA_014058105.1. Classification (NCBI taxonomy): domain Eukaryota; kingdom Viridiplantae; phylum Streptophyta; class Magnoliopsida; order Ranunculales; family Circaeasteraceae; genus Kingdonia; species Kingdonia uniflora. The sequence goes on from JACGCM010002027.1 coordinate 1,400,237, forward strand.
AGGCAGAAAGAATGCTCGCCTTTGTCTTCAACTCATTCAAACGACTCCATGTCTCGTTTGAACGACCTTGGCAATTTCTCCTAGAATCATCATCAGAACTTTTGTTTGACTTTTCTTCTAACTCGTTCGAACGGAGCTATTCCTCGTTCGAACGACTTGGTCTTCTTTTGAGGGGTTTAATGTTTAGATCCTCCTGGATCAACATGTTTGTCTGCATATTCTAAGAGTCCGTGTGTGCAGGTATCTTCATTTCAGGTCTGGCACTCTAATTTCCATGTTGAGTACATAAAAGTTTATTAGTTTGGATTAAAATCGAACTTCCAACAAAACATGTAGTGAGGGATTTGATTGTTATTCAACATTTGCAATAGTTAAAGTTTGTGCAAGAATAATATTTTAAGGATACATCTTAGGCATGACAGAGACATAAATAATGTCTTTGTTTTGTATGTCAACATTGATAAATGATAATTATAAAGTCTACCAGGTAAAGGTCGTAGAAATAGATTAGAGGGAATTTTTTTTATTGAATTGATTATTTAGGTTACATTACACTCTCTCTATATAGGAGAAATATATTAAACTACTTTTATGAATAACCCTTCTAACACTCCCTCTCAAGCTAAAGCATGAATATCGTACATGCCCAGCTTGGACAAAACATCTAAAATTAATCTGCTACTAACGACCTTCGTGAGAAAATCTGCAAGCTGCTGTGAAGTAGAAACATAGAGAGTCTGAATCTGTCCGAATTTAAGATTCTCATCTATGAAGTACCGATCAACCTTAATGTGTTTGGTACGATCATGTTGCACCGGATTAGCCAAAATGCTAATAACAAATCTGTTGTCATAATAAAGCGTCATAGGAAGAGAGACCGGTATCTGAAACTCTTGTAGAAGACACTTAAGCCATATCAACTCACAACCATCTTGATCTATAGCCCTGTACTCGGCTAGGGATTGCAATGGGGCGGATTTGGGGCGGGGGAGCCAATACCATCCCCATCCCCGCTTAAGTTCCCACCTCCCATCCCCGCCCCGATCCCCATTTAAAATAAGCGGGGATCCCCGAATCCGCCCCATTTAAATGACATTCGGGGATCCCCGGATCCGCCCCACATATTCATATTCCATACATCATCCATTATTCCATTCAAAAAAAAACATTAGCCGCATTACTAAACATCCACACATTCTAAAACAAAAGCATTACTAACATCCATACAAAATAAAAAAAACATTACTAACATCCATTATTCAAGCATTAATAACATATGTTCCAAAAAAAAGACATCCATTAATTAACTGAAGGTTGCTGGTTCATCTTGCTCCCCATAAATTTTGCAGTGCGTATAATAGCTGTTTGCTTTAGGCTCACATTGCGGCTCTTCCTTTTACTGCTTGAACCAGAAAAATATTGTATTAGTAAATAAAAAAGACCTGAAACTCTTTAATTTTTAAGGACACCAACAAAAGTTCAACAGATCGAGTTTTGTCTGGTTTCATCTGAACTAAACAAGGTTTAGGTAAATTATATATGTGGATATACATGTTGTGGGAAATATGGGTTGATGTACAAGAAACTAATCTCGAAAAATCACCTAATGAAATTATTTATAACTCTAAGGATTGCAACCAGTATTACAATACCATGGGGGTGACAAATCCGATCAAAAATCATATCTTCACATCATAACATGGAACCCAAGTATGGTGACCATTTGTGAATCTCCTGAGTTAAGTAGTCTATGCTCATTCAACAACACCAAAACCCTTTCATCAATACTTCATCACAACACCAAAACCACATTCATCAACACTTCATCACAACACCAAAACCCTTTCATGATTTCCAGAATCTCATCACAACACATCCCCCTAACTCCAAAATCTCATCAAATACAACAAAACCCAAACCCAGCGAAACCTTAGAAATGCTAAATTCAATTACTTCCAAATTACTACACATTCGACTAATTCAATTACAAGACACACTGATAAGGACATAATCTACAATGGGTACGAGTCAATCACAAATACAACAAAACAAATGTGAGAAATCAAAAAAGGGGTACTAACCTTGATGACGAACAACTTCAGAATTTTGCTGTTGAAGAGTAAAGATAAGAGAAGAGAGCTTCTTGAAATCACTGAGTTTGCTGTTGAAATCATTGAGTTGCTGCTGAAGAGTATAGAAGAATCAGATAGCTTCACCCAATTGAAGACTAGAGAGCTTGTTGTTGAAGAGAGGAAAGCTTGTTGTTGAAGAGAGGAGAGCTGCTGAAGAGAGCTTCACCCAATTGAAGAGCTTGCTGTTAAAACTTGAAAAAGGAGAGTTCGTTGTTGGCTCAGCTTGTTGAAGACTTGAAGTTGAAAGGAGAACTTGTTGTTCAAACTTGGCTGCTGAAGTCTGAAGAGAAGAATTAGATATTAGGATAAAGGTTATAATAGTAAAAGTATAGGTATTTAATGGGGCGGATAACGGATTGTATGTGAGCATGCCCAAATCCGCCCCGATCCCCGGCGGATTTTGGGTAGCTTATACCATCCCCACCCCTATACCCGGTTAGCTCATACCAAATCTGCCCCGTTCGGGGCGGGGCGGGGCGGATCCCCAGCGGGGCGGGGCAAATTGCCATCCCTATACTCGGCTTCTGCACTGAATCTGGAAACAACATCTTGCTTCTTACTTCGCCATGTAACCAAATTACCACCAATAGTGGTACAATACCTAAAAGTGGAGCGACGATCGGACAATGAACCTGCATAGTCAGCATCAGTCCAAGCCTCGACTCAAGAATGACCATGATTACAAAATAAAATGCCACGGCCAGGATACCCTTTGAGGTATTGGAGAACATAAATAGCTGCCTAGAGATGGGGTAGACGTGGCTTGTGTATAAACTGACTAAGAACTCCAGCCGCATATGCAATATCAGGACGGGTTAGAGAAAGATAGAGGAGCTTCCCAAGAAGCCACTGGTACTGACCAATGTCCCCCGATAACTCCCCCTTAAAGTCAGTCAGACGATGATTATGTTATAAAGGTGTATCAGTAAGACGACACGCAAGCTGTCCTGAAGCAGAGATAAGATCAAGAATGTACTTTATCTGAGAGATAAAAATTCCGGAACTAGAACGAGCAACTTCAATCCCAAGGAAATAACGCAAGTGACCAAGATCCTTCACCTGAAAGCGAGTACAGAGATAAAATTTCATGTCACTAATACCTGAATATCATCTCCTGTAATAACAATATCGTCAACATAGACAAGCATGCAACAGTCTTACCACCAGAATGTCGAAGAAATAAGATATGGTCAACACTACTCGGAACATAACCAAAGTCAATCATAGCGGTACCAAATACATCAACCCAAGTACAAGGAGACTGCTTAAGCCCATAGATGGACTTTTTTAACCTGCATACCAAGCCTGAAGCAGAAGCATACACCTCTTCTTGCAATGCTCTATTCAGAAAGGCATTCTTTACTTTTATATGGAAAAGGGACTACGATTTCGACGCAATAATAGAGAAGATAACTTGAATAGTATTCATTTTGGCCACAGGAGCAAACATCTCCTGAAAATCAACACCATGTATTTGTGCATACCCCTTAGCAACTAACCAAGCTTTGTACCTGCTTACCGTTCCATTTGGATTTTCTTTAACCGTAAACACCTATTTGCATCTGACGACTGCTGTACGTCCAGGCGGGAGAGAAACCAATGACTAGGTATTAGTAATCTTCAATGCATATAATTCTTCCAACATCGCAGCCTTCCAATAAGGTTTGGCTAACGCATCTGCCACTGTACGCGGTATATTACCCAGGGAGAGAAACTATAAAATCTCTGTTAGTAGGAGATAAATGATGATCTAGTGATAGAATAAACCGTTGTATCTGAATATCTATCAAGCTTCCTTGCATTGTGCTTCTCTTTCCGAATAACAATAGGTGTATCATCATCACTATGAGAAACATGTGAATCATCATCAGTATTAACTGGTATAAAAGAGGTAGGAGAAGGCTCAATACATGATAAAGGTGAATTGGTGGCAGGTGGCGGACTTGGAGCTGCAGAGGATGCTTGGCAGTATGGTGTAAGAGGTTGGCATTCTGGATGTCGTCGAGTATAAACTTCTAAAGGACGTGAAACTAAAGGTGGGATTGCAAACTCACATGGAACACTTAACATAAGTGAATCTGAAAGAGGAAAAAATAAATCTTCTAAAGGAAAAGGACGAACTGGAAAAAACTCCCCCTGAGATAGAATACCGCCCACAAAGAACGGAGCGTGTTCGAAGAAAGTAACATCCATAGAGGTGAAATTTTGGCGGGATGAGGGATTAAAACACCTATAACCTTTTTGAGCTTGAGAGTAACCCAAGAATACACAACGATGATCTAGTTTAGAGGCTGGCCCGGTGACTTGGACGAAACAGACACCCAAAAACACGAGGTAAAATCTGAAAAGCAGAACGATCAGGATAAAAAATAGAATACAGGGTGTGAAAACCAAAAATTCTGGATGGAGACCGGTTGATAAGAAACACCGCCGTAAAAATGTCATACCAAAAAGGCGAGGGGACATTCATGCCAATAGACATAGTACGAGCAAGATCAAGAATATGACGATTTTTCCTTTATGATTTGCCATTTTGCTGCGGAGTTTTTGTATTAGAGGTTTGATGCTCAATGCCATTGGCACTGCAAAATTTGCGAAAACCTTGGGACATAAATTCCCCACCCTGATCGGAACGAAAAACTTTAATAGTTTTCCCAAACTTAGTACGAACCATTGCGGTAAATCATTGGAAAATAGAGAAACCCCATCCTTGGATTTGATCAAATAAATCCAAGTATACCTCGAAAAATCATCGTGAACAACACAAAATAACAAAATTCTATACTAGAGGTAACGGGGGGCAGTACCCTAAACATCCGAATGCACAATATCAAAACAAGAAGTTTTATTAATACTCAACGAATACGTGCTACAACGATGTTTAGCTTGTTCATACGTCTCACAAGACAAATCAGACATGGATACTTTGGAAATGAAAGACGGAAATAGATAACGTAGATACTCAAAGGAAATATGACCTAAGCGGTAATGTCAACGTAGCACACGCTTTACATTTTCACTACTGGACATACTTTTGTTGTAGAGCTTGAGGTGAAATAGTAGAGGTATGTCCATCTAGGAAATAAAGACCACCCTCTTCACGTCCATCTAGGAAATAAAGACCACCCTCTTCACTGCCAATCATCTTCCGTGACACCAGATCCTGAAAAACAACATAATCAGGAAAGAAGGTTATGTTGTAGTTTTTATTTATGGTAATTTTACTAACAGTACGCAGATTAGTAACCAATTGAGGGACATGAAGGACATCGGATAAAGAAAGGAAATTTGTAATAGGGATATAACCCTTCCCTGTAATAGGAGTCTCAGTTCCATTGGCAAGACGAACAGTCCATCGCCATAAACTAGAAGCATAAGATCGGAAAAGAGAAAACATACCAGCCATATTATCGGTGGCACCCGAGTCAACAATCCAAGGCGAAGTCGGAGATGCAAAAACACTATTTATAGATGCGAAGTTACCTGCATTAGAACTGCCGATGTGGAAGACATAGAGAGAAGTTGTCAGAACTTGTTGATTTCATCATGAGAGAGTGCACTAAAGGCCGAAGAATCTAGTGCACTAGAGTCGACAAATAAGTATGCTGAGGTCTGAGATGGACAGGGTTGATAACCAGAAGGACGACTGTGCAAAACATGATAAGTTGTCTTTAGATGTCCCCACTTACCACAAAAATCACACTTCTTCCTCGGGGGGCGAGAGTTACCGGAAGCTGCGGGTAATGGAGAAATGCTAGGTGATGATATTTGTGAAGTCTGTTAAGGAACTGAAGGTGGCACCGGATAAGCATAACGAACAACCATAACAGAAGGCTCCGAAGGGATCCCGAAGATAGGAGGCGTAAGTGACAGTCGACTCTGATCGGAGAGATAATATGCGTGTGCCTCCTCAAGAGTTAGGAAATGAGTTCTATCAAGTAGATGAACTCGTGCATACTCAAAGTCGAGTTTGAGCCCTGCAAGAAACTTGAACACTTGAGTCTTCTCTACAATCTTTGCATAAATCGTTGCTGCCGTAGGTAGAGTAAGAACCTTTTTACGTGGTATGCTAGCTGGCCATTTGATGAAACTATCATAATGAGATAATTCTTCCCAACTCGATCGAAGTCTCACATAATACACCCCTAAAGTATGAGTACCCTGTTTAAAATTCCCAATCTCATTGGAAAGTTGGAAGATTCTAGCATTATTCTCTCGCTGAGAATATACCTTACGAAGTGATTCCCAAATCAGATGTACACTGTTCGTGAATAAGTACCCAACGGAGATCGTCGACAACATAGAATTTATCAACCAAGTTCTCACCATCGAATCATCCGAGAACCACTTTGCATACTTCGAATTTGATTTTGCAGGGTTTTTTTCTGTGCCAAGAAGAAACCCTATCTTTCCACGACCACCAACAAACAATTTCACGAATTGCACCCATCCAACATAATTCAAGCCATCTAGTAGCTATGAGATAATCTTCAAATTCGGATTATCATAAACAAATTTGAAGGACTAGACATATTTAGTCGTTCTAATCGACGAAACGGTCGAACTCGAACTCGACTCGTCACCGATAGCCACCGCAATCGATTACCTTAAATAAACCAAACAGATCTGAGATTCAGATAAACATCTATCACATCTCGCAATAGAAACAAAAAAACTAAAAAATTGCAGAAGCTTAGGTTGCGTTCAGAACAACATTACCAAAGAGACGGTGATAATCGTCGTTCTTCAAAAGAGAGGAAAGAGAGAGCGGCGGCGGCGTGAATCAGATCAACAAGAACAATATCGCAAAGGGTGTGGAACGAGGGTAACTCGCTCTAATACCCATCTAGAAATAGATTAGAGGGAGAAAAATATTATAATTGAATTGATTATTTAGGTTATATCATACTCTCTATATATAGGAGAGAGATATTAAACTACTTCTAGGAATAACCAATATGGGACTAAAAGAACATAAAATAGTCTTGCTAACAAAGGTGTACATGGATCATAGTAAGCCATAAAACACCTCTTCCACTAAGTGCCTGTATAGAAAACTTGTACTTCAAAGACAACTAGAATAAAGCAATTGGGGTATATCTTGTTGTATGGAGCAAGAGAGAGATAATATATTGTCTATATATTCTAGAATTCTTTTCATGACACTAAAGGTAGATTTCGTTAGTAATATGTCGATTAGACAATTACTAAGCTTATGGTGCTTCAATTTAAGGGAAATATATTAATTTTATATCAGTTGCTTCCCAACTGATCCGTAATTTTGATTTTTGACTAAAAATATTCAATAGAATCTTTGTGGTCTCTTCTGATACTCCTTCAATGCATTCTTTGCCTGCAGGTTCAACATTGTTGGTCAGGTATTTCTGAGAGTACTTATGTTTCCTGAAGCTCAATAAATATCCATAAATATCAGATTTTCTTTCCGGGATTTGTAATGGCTATGAGCTATTCAAATTGTCACTGAAGGCTCTAATCATTTAAAATACTTCTACTCTTGCAGTGGGCTATTACAACGAGTATAGATTTCTCTCTTGCTCAACTAATTCAAGTTATTATTCTACTAAGTACGGGCGGAAACAATGGTGGTGGATACGAGGCTTCTAAATACTTGGTTATTTGCATCTATGCTGGAATATTGTTCCTTCATGCGATCATAAATAGTTTAACTATTTCTTGGCTATCCTTTTTTGGACAGCTTGCTGCTGCATGGAATATTATGGGTAAGAAGAATTTTCTTTTTCTTTTTTCGTATTATTATCCGACTTCTCATTTTGGACCTGTAAATGGATTTTTTTCAGGTGTTTTTCTTCTTATGATTATCATTCCTACTGTTGCGACCCGCAGGGCTGATGCAAAGTTTGTTTTCACTCAATTCAACACCGAAGATACGGATGGAGTCCATAACAAATTGTACATATTTATTCTGGGTTTACTAATGAGCCAATACACCCTTACTGGATATGATGCATCTGCTCATATGGTTAGTTTTATTTCTTGTCCCCTTATTGGATGAAATTACGGCCTTGATAACTGAAATAGTTTAATTCGGAATATGAGACATTTGCTAATTTTCTTAATATAAACTAGTGGTATAGAAAAAATAGCCCGTGACATCAATTTGGCAATACACTTCAATTTTTTCAGTTACCAAGTGCTAATGTTATTGTTTCAACTATACCAGATAACCTGGAATCTAGCTTACCTTTTTTTATTTAACTTCCTTTTTTTCAGTCAGAGGAAACCAAGAATGCTGATACGAATGGACCCAAAGGAATAATAAGTGCTATTGGCATATCCATCTTAGTTGGCTGGGGTTACCTAATTGGGATCACATTCGCGGTAACAAACATCCCAGTCCTTTTGAGCGCCGACAACAATTCTGGTGGTTATGCCATTGCTGAAGTGTTTTACGTAGCCTTCAAAAGTAGATATGGAAATGGAGTAGGGGGAATTATTTGCTTGGGAGTGGTCGCTGTTGCCATATTTTTCTGTGGTATGGGTTCAGTGACAAGTAATTCCAGGTGCATATTTGTTTTCACTCTGTAAATTGTAGTATATATTGTTGGTTTGATGAGTGGTTTCCAATTATTACATTTTTTTCAATCTCAGGATGGTATATGCGTTCTCTAGAGATGGAGCTATGCCATTTTCATCGACGTGGCATAAAGTGAATAAGCAAGAAGTCCCGATAAATGCAGTTTGGCTATCTGTTGTTATATCATTTTGCATGGCATTAACGGTTCGTACGCCTCATCATTGATATCTCATGTGTTCTTCGTTCACACACATTCCCTGAGTCTAGCAAAGACTTAAAATATTTTTTTTTGAGATGTATAGTCCCACATCAGGTATTTAAGCCTTCCACCTCAATAATATAAGATCCTGGGGCTACTCCTCTCATTGCCAATTGGTTTTGTGATGGAATCTCCATTCTAATATGGTATCAAAGCGAACATTTCTTTCACGTGTTGAGCCCAACGGCCCATGTGCTACTCCGCGTCACCCAAATATTTGTCCACGTGTCGAGCTCAACAAATTACGCCACACGTGAGGGGGCGTGTTGAGATATATTGTCCCACATTGGGTATTCTAGCCTTCCACCTCAATAATATAAGATCCTGGGGATACTCCTCTCATTGCCAATTGGCAGGGCCGGGGATTGCCCAAAGCATTCGCTTTGGGCCTCCACTAATTTGGGGTCTCCAATTTTTTTTTTATAGTATCTTTAGTATTTTTTTTGGGTACTTGATATTCCTTTTTAAATGTAAATGGGGCCTCATTTTAAGGGTTGGCTTTAGGCCTCCCAAACCCTAGCCCCGGCACTGCCAATTGGTTTTGGGATGGAACCTTGAGGTTCTAATAAAAATAAAAATAATTTGGTTTGGTTGAATTTCTTATGAGACAAAATCATTTTTGATTTGTATTGAAAAGACTATATGGGATATATATTTAGTATTAAGTTAGGAGTCGAGAACCAGATTGAAATGTTTTTGTTGATTGAGTTTTTATTTACTATTAAAAACTTTTTGCATTTGAAAGTAGAATCTAACCAATGGATTTTTGCATGATTGACAGTACTTCTTGATTAAGTGATTATAGAGAAAATACTTTCCAAATTTTATTTATTTATTTATTTATTTTTTGAAAGGCAAGCTGGGGGACTAACCCCCATAAATACTTTCCAAATTGACGTCCCTATTGCCTAAATTATAAAAGTTAAGTCATAAATAATTTTTGTATTTCTATCTACATATTATGTGACATTTAGGAAGAAAATGTCCAAGTATCTGGCTCACCTAAATTTCTATATCCTTATACATACGGTATTTGATAAGAATTTATGGGATTATCTTTGCAACCAAGACTATCGTTATTCTGTCTTCAGTCTGTTTAATGCTAACTGTATACTAACTATTTTCTGTGCATCTGCTGCAGTATCTTGGGAGCATAGTTGCGTTTCAGGCAATGGTATCTATCGCGACTATCGGACTCTACATCGCCTATGCACTACCAATCTTTTTCAGGGTGACTCTTGGTCGTGATTCATTTGTTCCAGGACCTTTTAATTTGGGCAACTTTGGTATCCTTGTTGGTTGGGTTGCGGTCATTTGGGTTGCAATCATCACCATTCTTTTCTCTCTTCCTGTGGCGTACCCCATTACGAAGAACACTCTCAACTACACTCCTGTTGCAGTTGGCGGTCTCTTATTCATCACTGTTTCATGGTGGCTATTAAGCGCCCGGCACTGGTTTAAAGGTCCCATAGCCAACATTGTTTCTTGAAATAATATGCATTGACATGATAATTGGTTGTCCTTGTGACTAAAAATAAATAAAATGAAATGTTATCAATCATGTTCATCTCCTACTACTATGTTATAGTTAGTTTTTTGATAATAATAACCATGATATAAAGATTTGACTAATAGAATGATGAGAGTATGACATATTCCTCTGTGCAATTATCAGAATTCTTAGACATGGTTGATTAGAATTTGATTTTATTTTGAAGCTGTAACCCTGTTATGCCATTACTACTGCGCTTATGTCAATTTGTACTGCTATGTATCAACTATTAAATATGGCCTTAGCTGCAGAATCTTATTACCCTTGGTGCTAATTCTGCTCAGAATCCCTTTCAAGTTTCTTAGCTGAATTTATTAGTTGCTTTGAGATTTCTTTCTCAGCGATCCTCCCACAAATATTCCTACTTCCGTATCTAGTGTTTGAATTATGGTAACTTTAGGCCATCTGTTTGGACAACTAATAGTACATCAAAACCTAATATAATAAATAATCATATAACATAATACATTATGTCAAAATCAATTTTCATTGTAGGAAAGTAAAATAATAAGGAAAGAAAAATAAAATTCTGGTCATCAAATCCAAACTACTTAATTATCAGATTAATGATAAAATGGAGCTTAATAGCTATCAATAACATTTCAGCACTGTAATAACTTGAGTTTATGAAGAAAACTTATGTTGGAATGCAGTAAACTTTTTTCCTGTAAAGTGTATACATTTGCCTAAAGTAAATTGATTAATTCCATTTAAGGTTTAAACAAACTTGTCTGCTCTCAACCATCATAATAGCTCGTCCAGGGAATGTTGCTTAGTAAGTGATTTCACAACCGAGATTACATCCCCAACTGGATGAGCATCCATATATTAACTCCTAATCCAGCATGATCGTTGACTGAGGTTAAGTAAACGACCTAGAACCAGCCAACCTAAACCTACAATTTAACCAAGCACATTTACTGTAACATGAATCTACTTCCCATCAGAGTATAGTTTTTGCTTGCAGAAGAATCTGAAATCAAGCAAGAAGGTATAGTTTTCTGATTCCGCTTAAACCACCTCCACCAATACGTTGCAGCATATATAATTTCTCAAGTACGAAACTGTATCTGATTTTATGCTATGGCTATAATTAGACAATAACTACAGCCAGAAATATATTATATTTCAATATTCAAAGGCATAAGAATCTTGATAAACACAAATCTGACCTTGTTACTTCACCCATTTAAAAAAAACACATAACCTAGACATATCTACATCAATACATAATAACACTAATGAAAATAAAATCCATTATACACCATTTTATTCAAAAATGCAACTCTCCCGCACAATTATTATCTTGGTCATAATTAAGATCTTACGCTTCAAGATAATCTTCCATTCGGAACGGGGTCGGTGTGTCCTTCGCCGAGTTTGTACTACTGGTTTGATTGTTAAAAACTCCTGCTCCACCTACTGGCTGCAACAACAAAAGTAGGATATATCTGAATGCCAGTGAAGCATAATTTATTACGTGTGTAATTATGAGGAAACCAAATTTTCTTTACTTAAATAAGGCTTAATCAATTCTAGGGTTTATGGTTTTTGGAGTGCATTTGACTAGAAAAATTAACCTGCTTGGGGAATACTCCATCATTGTTGAATATGCTTTCTAGGTTCGATTGCATAAATGTACCCGACGGAAGTCCTGCACTTAGATAGTTTGGTTCTTGAACGACAGCAGTGGAGTTCTCCCAGTATTTGTCACCAATGAAATTCTCCAAGAAATCATTAGCAATGAAGTTCTTCCAGAATTCCTTACCAATGGAGTTGTCCAAGAATTCGTCACTAACGTTGAAACTGCTGGAAGGAGGCAAGCCCTCAGTAGTAGAAGTTCCATTACCTGAGTAGCATACTTGTGCCTTGGAAGTGTTGTCGGTTGCTGCTACCGGGGTTGCATACTGCGGATCAATCAAATTACTAAAACCCGTGTAGTTTCCTTGGCATGGTTGCACGTCAGTAGTAAAGTCACTCCATATTTGGTTCCATAATGCATCATCATTACTGTTGTTTCTTACTGCCTGGTTTTGCTGAATATGGTCTGGATTTCCTTGATGGATCTGGCCGGAGGAATGCATCAGGGAGCAAGTTTGGGGATCTTGGTTGATAGGGTTGCTAGTTACTCCTATCCGGGTCGATGCATCCTGTAGCTGAGTCAGATAGTTTGGTTCTTGAACGACAGCAGTGAAGTTCTCCCAGAATTCCTTACCAATGGAGTTATCCAAGAATTTGTCACCAACATTGAAACTGCTGGAAGGAGCCAAGCCCTGATCAGTAGTATAAGTTTCATTACCTGAGTTGCATACTTGTGCCTTGGAAGTGTTGTCGGTTGCTGCTACCGGGATTGCATTCTGTAGATCAATCAGATTACTAAAACCCGTGTAGTTTCCTTGGCATGGTTGCACGCCAGTAGTAAAGTCACTCCATATTTGGTTCCATGCTGCGTCATCATTACTGTTGTTTCTTACTGCCTGGTTTTGCTGAATATGGTCTGGATTTCCTTGATGGATTTGGCTGGAGGACTGCATCAGGGAGCAAGTTTGGGGATCTTGGTTGATAGTGTTGCTAGTTACTCCTATTTGGGTCGATGCATCCTGCGGCTGGGTCAGATTTTCAAAACCTAAGTAGTTTCCTTGGCCTAGCTGCACGCAGGTAGTAGAACCGCTCAATATTTGGCTCTCAGAGTCATGCTCATTCATTTGTGGATTTTCCCATAATGCATCACCCCCATTGTTGTTTCTTAATGCCTGGATTTGTTGAATATGGCCTGGAGTTTGGAGTTGGCTGGAGGACGGTATCAGGGGCCTAGTTTGAGGATCTGGGTTCATAAAACTGAAAATGTTGCTAGTTTTTTCTATCTGGGTCAAGCCCTGCTGCTGCAGATGGATCATATCACCATGTCCATTCACTTCCCTATTTCCCCCCAATATATAAGTCATATTGTTCCTTCCCAACGCCTGTGTTTGATGTGTAATGTCCTCGTTACCTGGACAGAATTGACTGGAGGACTGCATCAGGGAGCTAGTTTGGGAATCTTGGCTGAAAGTGTTGCTTTTTACTCCTATCTGGGTCAAAATCTGATGCAGATGGATCATATCGCCATGCCCATTCACTTCCCTATTTCCCGCCAATGTATCAGTCATATTATTGCTTCCCAACGCCTGTGTCTGATGCGTACGACCCTCGTATCCTGGTATGGATTGCCTGGAGGACTGCATTAAGGAGCTGGTTTGATTGTTGAAAGGGTTAATTGTTGCTCCTATCTGGGTCAAATCCTGCTGCGGATAGATCAGATTACCCTGCTCATTCTGTTTAAGATTTAGCCCCCAAGCCACGGTCATCTTGCTGCTTCTCAGGGCCTGTTTTTGATGAGTATGGTTTGCGTTTAATTGGCTGGAGGATGGCATAAGAGAGCCAGTTTGGGGATGCTGGTTTGCATTGTTCAAAGTATCATGTCCATTTATTTTTGGATTATTGGCCATATTGTTGCTGAAGAACTGGTTTTCATGGATGATGTTACTTCCTGGTTGTAATCGCCCTGAGTACATCAGGGGGCTAATTTGGGGTTGTTGCTTGATATGATTGGAAGTTTTGTTCGTTCCTCCAATCTGGATCGATGAAAGCTGCAGCTGGGTCTGATTTTCTAAACCAAAGTAATTTCTTGTGACTGGTTGCGCGTGATTTGTAGAGCCACCATAACTATGGTTTTGAATCTCCCAATCCCTTTGTATTTGTAATTTCCCCCTATAATGCTGGAAAAAAAAAGAATCAGATGCATAAATAAAAACATATGACGAAATGAAACCGGAAAACGACTAGGTCTAATTAGATGGAAGTTTTTTTGTATGGCATATATCTTTACTCTTCAGAAATAAATGCATCTTATACAGTAATTACTACATCATCAGTTAATGAGTCCAAGTTTCTTTTCTTATTCACTTTTATGGATCTCAAGGTCAAAGGAAATCTATCAAAGGCAGCGATTTTAAAGCGTGGAAGTGTTGTGGGCTTCATACTGCAAGGTTAGTTGAATTATATTTTACGTCTTTCAACCTCTCCTCTATATTAATTAGCTTACCTAAAATGTACAAGTTCTGGATTTCATTTAGTCTACCAATTTAGGTCCTCATCCGATTTCTTTGTTAAAAACTACTTTAAATGTGCATTTTCACAAGAGTCTGAAGTATGTTTCTCGGTAACTTTTATTACGTCATATTCTTATATATACGTTTATTTGTGTATATGACAATATATACATATATACACACACACACACATATATATATATAGACATTTCCAAGACCTACAGAGAAGTGCAATGTTGAAGAGAAGCGCACATTTAGTGAAGTTTTGGACATAGCCTGAAGAAAACTAAGAGGCAAACCTGTGAATGTCTAGCAACGTGATTGATTTGCAGTCCAGGTACTCCTATTTCCTTATATATTGTTGTTCGTGCGGAATCTGGATACAAATTAGAGGAAAAACACGTTAAGTCGTTAACCGTTAACCATCAGTATGTTAGACAAAATAGATATAAATAGCAAGAAAATAACTCAATCTGTAAAGTGATCTTACCGAGAAGGTTTTTGCTCCATGCAAAGGTTAACCCCTTTTTAGATCTTACTAATTTGAAAAGATGTTGGTACTCATCCATTCGAATGTCGCATACGACAAGGTCGAACTGATGACTTATCCAAGAAATCGTGGAGATGGCCTGGGATATTTTCCTTAAAACCATCACTGTACAAAATACAACATATATGTATTAGATATATAGAAGTTACTGTAAAGGGCCAACTTAAGTTTCAGATGTCTTGCATTCTAGACAGATATGTCTGACCTAGATTCACATCTCAACATCGATACTACCTCATACTTCTTTTACTTCTTTCGAAGTATCAGACTTTTAAATATTAAGTTACAAATGTTGAAGGTACTAAAAATCACAATGAGGATTGATGGTCATCGTGAGGATTTAAACTCAAAGGTGAGGGAGATAAAGTGAGAAGAGGGGCTATTTTGTAGTGTTTGATATTTGTAGTAACGACGAAGGTGTTAAGAATTGTACGATTTTTTATTTCTGGAGTGCTATCTTGTGGTCATTTTCTAACTTGTGTGGGATATCTTTGTAACTTAGGTCTCTTAGGCTATAAAAGAGATTTAAGGATCTAGAGATTTTATCTGATCTAATCTAATAGGCGAAAAAAGAGAGCTAAGAGAGATGTAGCCTCTATGGGTTATTCTTGTAGGGGGTTTGAGGAAGAGAGTCCTAAGAGATATGGATGAGGGTCTTGTTCAATAATGGTCTAGATGTGAGTTCTCTTCCAACGAGATATGAAGCTAGGGTTTGAGGGATTTCTCAAATAAGGGTCTTTTGGGATCTTTACAAACTATGTATGTAAAAGGGACGGGGTTTCTTTCAGGAATTAGTTGACAAAAAGTGTTTCTGTTTGACATAGTGAATTTCTCTTAATACGACGGTATAAATATAGCCCTTTGGGTGAACAACGCTGCTATTAAGTGAAGAAAGACCACGTTAGACTCGACTTAACCTTGGAATGTAGTTACAAGAACTAAGATTTCATTTGTTCTATTGTCTATATTAGCCAACTAACATAATTCGGAAGATAAAAGAAATTAGGGTTTTACGCAGAATATAACCTTATAATCAAGGAGAATAAATCGAGACACAAATATTCACATGTTATTAGTCTTAGAAAGGATTAAAGGTTATAAAGATTCCAGCCTCCAGGTTAGCTTTATTAGTGATTTGCATACCAGATTAAGGATTTGTATAAACAATTGATCTAATCATCATAGTCTAAAACTTTGGATGAATCATGAACTAAACTAAATTATGAAAACTAAAAAAATACCATTTATATGTCACAAACTACATGAATAAGAGAGCAGATGAAAGTGTTATAACGGTAGAAACGGTAAAAAAAAAACTATCATGATAATAATCTTCTGTTTAACAAACCTAACTCGGGCTAATATTCAAAATTCCTTTGATTAATGCAACAGAAAATAATTTATAAGCATCATCAAAAATAAAACTAGACCAATATGAGTATGAATGTAATGGTGAACCTTTATATCCATACGACTCTAGCAGCATTTTGATCTCCGAAGAAGACTTTGGATCTGCATCTACCAACAAGACATTTTGAGGACGTTTCATCATGTTCTCCATTTTTGATTTCTAACAGTGACTTTAACAAGGAAATAAGAAACTATGTTAAATTGCTAATGAAGAACAAATGGAAATTCTTCTCTATTTATAATTAAACTTCCATTAATTACTTGTCTAATTGGCCAACTATATGTCCAAGTATACATGGTATGTCATTAAGCACTACAAGTGTAAATGAGATTTATTAAATCTTAATTTACGAATGAAAATAAGATTCTCTCATTAAAAGACAGATAAGCTTACCTTTTTTCAGAACTTTGTTATAATAGTAATACTGTCACTTAATAATTAAAATGGAATTCATCTTAATTATGTTTCCTTATATCGTTTGTTTTAAAGGAAAACTGTAACACTTCACCTTATATGTGATGTTTGATTTTATTAGTCTATCCTAGCTGATAAGAGTGCAGGCTCTCTCATTTGATACTTATTTTGCTTTGTTGTAAACCTTATCAGACTCTCATTGAAAATGTTTTAGGAGATTTAGAGTATTAAGGATTGCTTTTATTTGTGAAAGAAGGCTAAATTTTAGTGTATTAAGGATTGTTTTAGTGAAAGTCTTACGATAGTTAACAACACCTTGCTAGGACGATAAAAAGTGTTGAATAAAAACTTATCACTGTCAACAAGTAATTTCTGCCAGTTTGAATGTTGCCCTAATCGTTGCATCATGTTGTTTAACTCCCTGAGTTATCATCCACGAATCAAGGAATAAACGGAATTCCTTCATTCGTGGAGGTATTTCCCGCGTATCAAGAAGAGCCTAGATCAATAGTGTAAGTGGCCCACAGATAGTTTTCCAGTAAAATTTAGAGTCACCGCGTCATCGTAGTATCTCAAATCACTCCGACAGTCCGACTTATGAACCGTGGGAGCCATGCTAATCAAACATCCTAGGGAGTTTTCTCATTACACAATTCGTCTGTTTCACCATCCATAAAGAAAGTTTTCATCTCTCTCTGTCTCACTCCCTTCCTTTCCGATGATATGTTGGGAATTGAACCGCAGTTGCCATCTCGGATAGTTTCCGCACCATCCATAAGGTGCGCTTTGTAGAAAAGAAGTAACAGGCGGGACCGGAAAACTCAGCGAAGGGAGATCCTAACATCGTAACACTACAAACTTACAAAGGATACAAACCGGCCCCATAGAGAAACGATTTACAACCAACAACCAAAACCTACAATCTAAGTAAACACATTTATCACTGATTCCATTTAGCACATTTATCCAATTGTTTGCTATGGCTATAGCCTATAAGTAGGCACTGACTACAGCCAGAAATATATCTGTATTTCGATATTCAGAAGCAGAAGGACCTTGATAACAACAAATCTGACCTTCAACCCTTCAAGAAAAAAGTACTCCAGACATATCTACATCAGTATATGATCTGGGTCGGAATTTTGATCTTATACTTCAAAATAATCTTCCATTCGGAACAGGGTCGGTGTATCCTTTTCTGCGTTTGTACTACTGGTTCGGTTGTCCAGAACTCCTGCTCCATCTATCGGCTGCAACAACAAAAGTGGGATAAATTTGAAAGAAACTATCATACTGAATGTCAGTGAAAAAACCAGAATTGCTATCCTAAAAAGAGGAAAAGAAAACTAACCTGCTCGAGGGATACTTCATTGTTGAATATGCTTTCTAGGTTTAACTGCGGCGATGGGAGCCCTGCACTAAGATAGTTTGGTTCTTGAACGACACCAGTGGAGTTCTCCCAGAATTCTTCACCAATGGACTTGTCCAAGAATTCGTCACCAACATTGAAACTGCTGGAAGGAGCCAAGCCCTGATCAGTAGTATAAGTTTCATTACCTGAGTTGCATACTTGTGCCTTGGAAGTGTTGTCGGTTGCTGCTACCGGGGTTGCATTCTGTAGATCAATCAGATTACTAAAACCCGTGTAGTTTCCTTGGCATGGTTGCACGCCAGTAGTAAAGTCACTCCATATTTGGTTCCATGATGCGTCATCATTACTGTTGTTTCTTACTGCCTGGTTTTGCTGAATATGGTCTGGATTTCCTTGATGGATTTGGCTGGAGGACTGCATCAGGGAGAAAGTTTGGGGATCTTGGTTGATAGTGTTGCTAGTTACTCCTATTTGGGTCGATGCATCCTGCGGCTGGGTCAGATTTTCAAAACCCAAGTAGTTTCCTTGGCCTAGTTGCACGCAGGTAGTAGAGTCACTCATTATTTGGCTCTCAGAGTCATGCTCATTCATTTGTGGATTTTCCCATAATGCATCACCCCCATTGTTGTTTCTAAATGCCTGGATTTGTTGAATATGGTCTGGAGTTTGGAGTTGGCTGGAGGACGGTATCAGGGGCCTAGTTTGAGGATCTGGGTTCATAAAACTGAAAGTGTTGCTAGTTTTTTCTATCTGGGTCAAGCCCTGCTGCTGCAGATGGATCATTCACTTCCCTATTTCCCCCCAATATATAAGTCATATTGTTCCTTCCCAACGCCTGTGTTTGATGTGTAATGTCCTCGTTACCTGGACAGAATTTACTGGAGGACTGCATCAGGGAGCTAGTTTGGGAATCTTGGCTGAAAGTGTTGCTTGTTACTTCTATCTCGGTCAATGCATCCTGCAGCTGGGTCTGATTTTCTAAACTCAAGTAGTTTCCTTGGCCTAGTTGCACGCAAGTATTAGAGTCACTCAATATATTGTTTCCATAGCCATGTTCACTCATTTGTGGGCTTTTCCACAATGCATCACCCATATTGTTGTATCTTAATATATGATTTTGTTGAATGTGGTTGGCATTGCCTGATTGAAATTGGCTGGAGGACGGCACCATGGCGTTAGTTTGAGGATCTGGATTTATATAGTTGGATCTGTTGCTAGTTTCTCTTATCTGGGTCGAACCCTGCTGCAGATGGATCAGATCACCATGCGTATCCACTTTTCGACTTCCACCTAATGCATTAGCCATATTGTTGCTTCCCAATGCCTGTGTTTGATGCGTACGATCCTCGTATTCTTGTTGGAATTGCCTGGTGGCGGGCTGCATTGAGGAGCTCGTTTGATAGTTGAAAGGGTTAATAGTTGCTCCTATCTGGGTCAAATTCTTCTGCGAATAGATCAGATTACCCTTCTCATTATGTTTAAGATTTAGCTCCCAAGCGTCGGC
Organism: Kingdonia uniflora; assembly: GCA_014058105.1. Classification (NCBI taxonomy): domain Eukaryota; kingdom Viridiplantae; phylum Streptophyta; class Magnoliopsida; order Ranunculales; family Circaeasteraceae; genus Kingdonia; species Kingdonia uniflora. Next base: position 1,420,078 of record JACGCM010002027.1, read on the forward strand.
CATCTTGTTGCTTCTCAAGGCCTGTTTTTGATGAGTGTGGTTTGCGTTTCCGCTGATCAAAGTATTATGTCCATCAGCCATATTATTGCTGAAGGCCTGGTTTTCTTGGATTATGTTATTGCCTGATTGTAATCGCCCTGAGTGCATCAGGGAGCTAATTTGGGGTTGTGGGTTGACATGATTGGAAGTGTTGTTCGCTGCTCCTATCTGGATCGAGGCATGCTGCAGCTGGGTCTGTTTTCTTAAACCGACATAGTTTCTCGTGACTGGTTGCACGTGAGATGTAAATCCACCATAACTTCGGTTCATGTTCCCATTCCTTTTTGGATTCTTCTTTAAAGTATCAACTTTATAGGTTCTTCGTAGGACCTGGTTTCGATAATGCTGGGAAAAGAAAGAATAATATGCGTAAATAAAAACGCATGACAAAATGAAAGCAGAAATACGATAGGTCTAATAAGATAGGAATCTTCAGAAAGAAATTGTATATTGTATTATCACAATGTCTCAAGGTCAAAGGAAATCCATCAAATGCAGCAATTTTCAAGTGTGGAAGTGTTGTGGGATTCATACTGCAAGGTCAGTTGAATTTAAATCTTATGTCTTTCAACCTCACCGTTATTATAATTTGCTTCATTCAGTTTCCTTATTTTAGGTCTTCGTCTGATTTTTTAAGTAAAATTCAATGACTATTCTTGAAAGTATTTAATGCATTTTTACAAGAAGTCTGAACTCTGAAATATGTTTCTCGGTAACTTTTATTACGTCATGTTCTAATATATAAGTTTATGTGTGCATGTCATATATATAGACATTTCCAAGAGCTAATATATGTAAGGCGCCAGTGATGGATTCTTGCAATTATAAAGAGAAGCGCACAGTGTGTAAAATTTTGGACATAGAAAACTTAAAGGTAAACCTGCATATGGCTAGCGATGTGACTGACTGGTAATCCAGGTATTCCCATTTCCTGATGTATTTTGGTTGGTACAGAATCTGGATGCAAATTAGAGGAAAAACGTGTTAAGTCGTTAACCATCCGTACGTTAGAGAAAATAGATTTAAATATATAACAAGTAAATAACTCATAATCTGTAGAGAGATCTTACCTATTCCATCTAGTCTTGCGATCGCGGCTAGGAACTTATCATGCAGGCTTCTGCTCCATGATCGGTTTTTCCTTTTCGTGGTTCTATCAGAAGATTCTTCTTCACTTTCTTGTTCTCCCTCGGACTCCTTTTGTTTACTCTCAGTGTTTTTATCTTTATTTGCTCCACTGACTAAGTGATTTCCATTGGTATTATCTGGTGCCTTTTTAGGCTCTACAGTTGCTACAATATTGATGTTGCTTTCCTGGTTAACACTTCCCTTCATTTGTAAGATAAGCTGCCCTGCTATCTTAAAGTGCTCAAGTTGATGACGTGTCACACGAACCATGCCTGCTCCTTGTTCTTCAGCTCCTGATCCATATTCCCAATTTTCTGCTTCAGATGTTACTGATACATGATTGAATGAGAACTTCCGACTATTTGTGGATATAGAAATAATCGGACTAAAGGGATGTTTAGTACTTACATACAAAGGTTGGGACCTTTTTAGATCTTACTAAATTGTAAAAACGTTGGTACCCATTCATTCGAACGTCACATACGACAAGGTCGAACTGATGACTCATCCAAGACATCATGTTGCTGGCGTGGGATATTTTTCCTAAAACCATCACTGCAGAAAAATACAGCATATATATAGCAGATTATACAGAAGAAGTTACTGTACACGAAAACTCAAGTTTCAGATAATCTTATATTTGCATCTCAACAATATTCTACCAACAACTTGCTGGAAAATGTCTTGATTCTTAAGGCTAAAGGGAATTACCTCATACTTCGTTGGAAGTATCAAACTTCTAGTCCCATTCAAACCTTTATTGCTTATGATTTTTTTTTTCATCTAAATATTAAGCTACAAAAGTTGAAGGTAATAAAAATCTCCGCTGATAATCACAATGAGATATACCAAAAATACTGAGAGTAAATGAAGGAACATTGTGAGGATTTAATCTTAAGAGACGAGGGAGATAAAGTGAGAAGAGGGGTTTATTTTATATTATTTGCAATAACTCAAAGGTGTTAGAAATTGCGAGATTTTTTCTGCTAAGAGATATTGTTTGCTTACTTAATACTGTTGTGAGGATTGGGGTAGTCGGAAAAAATTCAAGGCGCGTAACGAGGATGTATTCCATTTGGTTCCCCAAGTATAAGGATGTTTTGATCTGCACTCTTCGTTGCTGCTTATAAGGTATGATAGTCTATGATTCTAAAACTTTGGATGAATCATGAACTCAACCAAATTACGAAAGCTGTAAAAAAAAATCATATATATATAGTCACAAGCTACATGAATAAGAGAACTGATAAAAGTGCTCAAAAGATAGAAACAAAATAACGAATTATCATGGTAATTATCTTCTGTTTAAGTAACCTAAATCGCACCAAAGTTTGAAATTCCTTTGACTAATTACAACAGTAAATATATTCATAAACAACAAAAATAAAACTGGACTAATATGAGTATGAATGGAATGGTGTACCTTTATATTCATACGACTCTAGCAATGTTTTGACCTCAGAAGAAGACTTAGGATCTTCATCCACCAACAAGACACTGAGACGACGCATCATCATGTCCTCCATTTTTAATTTATGATAAGAAAAAATGAAAAATCTTCTCTATATATAATTAAACTTCCATTAATTACTTGTCTAATTGGCCAACTCTATGTCCAAGTGTATATGGTATGTCATTAGGCTCTACAGCATAAATGAGTTTTATTAAATCTTAATTTACAAATGAAAATTAGATTCTCTAATTAAAAAGACAGATAAGCTTACCTTTTTTCAGAACTTTGTACCAATGGTAAAACTGTCACTTAATAATTATAATGGAATTCAGCTCAAGTATGTTTCCTTATATTGTTTGTTTTTATTTAAATCGTCTTCGAAAAGAGCAGTAACATTTCACTTAGTAGTCTGTCCTAGCTGACAAGAGTACGGTTTTCTCATATAATCATTTCATACTTATCTCGCCTCGTTGTAAACCTTATCAAACTCTCAATGAATTTTATTTTTTTTGGAGCTTTAGGGTATCTGTGATAGCTTTTTTAGAGGAATGTGTTAGGTAGCATTTCCAAGTCCATTAAGGATTGTTTTAGTTGAAAACCAAACTATGTTTCTGCCTATTTAAATGTTGCATCGAGTTGTTTTAATTCCCTAATTTATGTTGTTCTATTTTTTTTTTTAATTAAATGACCCCATATTTAAACATTTAAATTAGAAATCATACATGAAATCAAAATTCAAACAAAATACTAATGTTTTCCGTTGCATTTAAATTACAAAAGTACCTCTAATTTAAGATCATTTAATTGAACTTCCGGACATAAAAAATAAAAATTATTTAATTGTTCCCCTTACTATAATAAGAGCATCTCCAACAGAGAATGTATACTATTCCGGTTTTAGATACTAGTATCTATAATAGCATACCCCTTTTCTCCAATAGATTTCTCTCTAAATTCAGTTTTTATTATTATTAAAATTGGGACCCACAATGTTATTTTACGAGAGAAGATTTTTATAAAAAATAGGAACCCACAATATTCTTTTAATAGAGCATACACAATAGTAGGGGTGGATGGATTCACCCAAAAGCTAGGTGAATTCAATCCACCCCACAACAGTTGGCCAAAAATTCAAGGTGAATATTAGCCACTGCAGTTCTGAACTGCGGGACACAACCTACGTCCCAGATTAAGCCACATCTTAAAATCCTAAACGTTTAATCCTCATGCGCAGTTCAAAACTGCGAGGAGGGAGAACCAATCAGATCAAGCCACATAATTTAATTTTTTTTAATTACTGCCGCGCAGTTCTAGCCTGCATGAAATGCTTTCGAATTGCCACAATCATTTTCTCATATTATAGTTGCTAAGTATTGTTTCTAGTTTAAGTTTCCCAAACCCAACTTCTTTCTCAACTTTCCCAACCCCTACCTTTATCTAGTAATTCAAGGCCATTATCCAAAGATTAACAATGTCGGGAGAGCCTAGTCATGTTATTCCTAAAACAAGAGGTAGGCCAAACTCCGAAGTTAAATGAAGGGGGAAAGAATTAGTCACGAATATGTGGTCGTTACACCTCACGGAAAATGATTCCGCCCTAACCCTCGAGGATTTACACCGAGTGGATGTTCTTCCAGACAATTGGGTCCATATATCCATTGGATCGGAGGAATTGCCGGTAAGCTTTTTGTGTAAAATTTATGTGTTATTAACGTTGTTTGTCAAATGTTCGACGAAATGCCCGAATGAAAATTTAATATGTTAATGTGTTGTTCTTGCAGAACTGAGATGAAATACGATATAAAGGATCACTGAATAAGGTATTAAAGTGGTACCAATGGATAACCAGGTATCTCACGTTGAAGAGGTTGATCGACAATATGGGTTTCGAAGAGTATTTGTCGATTAAGGCAGAAAACTTGGATAATCGCTTAATTCATGCTCTCGTGGAACGGTTGTGGCCTTTCACCCATACATTGTCCTGCCCGCCCAGTAGGACAATTCTTCCATTTCCAATACATACAATCTAAACTACCTAATATCCCCGGGAAGCCTCACGATCCTTTCACTTCTAACAAGTGTAATGTATCGTTTTCATCGGGAGATCTAAGGTATTGAGCTTTGAATATTGTTATAATTGTTTTGCAAAATTCTTTCAGACTTAAATTACCTGTAAACTCCCCAATCCGAACGTATTCGTCTTGGGCGTCTGCGCTCGTACCATAACATAACATGCGAAGTGCGTACGTTATCTTTTGGTACGACGATAAGCCCATCGTCTTAGCGGTATTTTCTCTTTAAATAAAATAGGGGTTCGCAAAAATAACTTGATCATGAATACGTTGATACAAACTTTCGCTCATACGAAATTGGCGACGAAATGGGATACCTTTAAATGCTGGGTTGGCACCAAAATAATCCCGATTAAGGCAAAACTCACCCAATTTATGATTACGACCTTTCCGCTTGTCAATCCTTCCCATTTTACTACCCCCGCCTCCGTGATGATGTCACCTCTTACTTTTTTTCGTCCGCTTCTCCCATTTCAATGAGAACCTTGCTATACTCATACATCACCATAATTTTACATTGGAAGAGCTCTTCGCTTTCGGACGATGATGAAGATGATAATGACAAAGATGAGAGTGATGGGTCAGACATGATTGGGCTAAATTGATAACAAAATAATAGAGTGGAGTTTAGAAGATTAAGAGAATAAAGTTGAGTGTAGAAGAGTAAGAGAATATAATGTACAAGATGAATAGTTTTTATAGATGAAAAAAACTAGTCGTTGAGCTTCTTGTTAAACAAGTTTTGCCAACAAACTAGTCGTGGAGCTGCTTGCCAAACCAGTTTGCCCAATAATATAGTCGTTGATGTCTTGTTGAACAAGTATACCCAAAACTATAGGCCTTCTAATCACCAAACAAAAGCACCAAGTATGGAGAGGGGAAGAATAAAATTTTCATGCAGGCTCTAGCCGCGCAGTTTAGAACTGTGCGGCATGAACTAGCCGTTAGGCAACTTTGAATCCCAACCGTCCATGCGTCTCCATCATGAGCGTACACTCTACGCTCAGTTCTGAAGTGCGGGGGGAGCCACTTAAAGCTTGGCAAGTGTCATCATTCTATTGGGTTAAACTCTACGGGGGTGGATTGGGGTGGAAGTGGGTGAAGGATGGAATTCACCTTGCCACCTCATCCTTCACCTAGCTGCTCCAAATGCTCTTAGAAAGAGAAAAGAAAGGAAGAGAAGAAATATTTGTGGGGGACCCACTAAAGTAGTATGCGCATACCACTCTCCAAGTTTTGGATTCGCACACTTTGGAGGGGTATAGGGGTGAGTATGTTGAACATCATACTCCTGTAGGAAGGAGTTTTTGTAAGAGTATGTGAAAAGTGTAACAACATATCATGCTGTTGGAGATGCTCTAAGTTCACCCCAGTCTAAGCTCGCTTACTTGTTTTTTGTAACCTTAAAATAGCTCATTCCAATGTAGCTCAAATTAAGATTTTAAGAATTACTAAAACACAGGTCATTTTAAATTTACAAAAAGCCGTGATTTTTTTTCTTTTTTGTAAATACAATACACTAAAAGGCAAGTATTTGCCTACAAATAGATTTTCTAGTAAACTAAAGGGTCACGACGCCATCATATCTTCAATCAGTTCGACCTTTTTTTTTTGCTAACCAGGATGATATGTTCATAATTTTATCATTATTTGCCCAACTAATCCCTGAGGCACGTGAGATCCTTGTAGACACACATGCCTTGCAAGTCGGTATAAATCATGGCAAGTTCCCCATGTTGTTGGTGAGACGATCCAAGGACCTATGCTTCTTGAGGCATCGTCACATACATCTACGCCAACCCCCATCTGTTTATCACTTCAACCTATCAATCCTGAAAGCTATCAGATTATTTGACAATTCTCCAAGTATATTTGTAACACCTGTGTTAATCAAACGACCGTAAGGAGTTTTTTTCACACAATATGTGCCATCTCTAAGACTCCAACCAGAACGACATTAGACCGGGAAGGCGGGAATAGTATCTCCGACACCGACAATAGGGCATAAAATGGAGTGGGAGCGACCAAAAACGCGATCCATATCTATATCCAAATCCATTTTGATTCTTAATACCTACTAAGTATGAGGCACCAACAGTAATTTAGTATGATTAGAAGTTCTAAAATTCAAATTAGGCCTGTTTTCGGATCGGATCGAAAATGGGGGAGGTCGGAAATTTTTCTGATTTTTTTGGAAACGTAAAATCCGTTTCGATTCGATTTTTTATTTTATTTTGAAAAACAAAATTAAATTCGAATCTGAAAAAAACTGGATATATCGGGAAATTCCAAAAATTTCAAAAAAATTTTAAAATTCCAAAAATTTCGGGATAAAATCGAAAATTTTGGATATCTGAATAAAATCATAAACGAATTCGAAAAATTAGAAAATTTTGTATTTGGTAGGAAATTATCACGGTATAAATATCTCAGAAATATATTATTAGACAAGTGATAATAAATGATATTATTATAGAAACTTTGGTATAGAACTAGGGCTGAAACTTTTTTCTGAACTTCTGATTGTTTCCAAAATCGGATCCAATTTTTTTTTAACCATATTTTATGTTTTCGATTTCCAAAAATCTAATTTTTGATTTTTCGGAAAAATATCGGATCGGAATCGGATAACCTTTTGCTATTCTGATTTTTTAAAAATTTTGATCCAATTTTTTCGAATAACATCCGATCTGATTTTATCTAAATTTTCCTACTTTCAACTTGAGGGAGTTGAGACTAAAACCTTAAACAAAACATACTTCATGTAGGTCTGCCTCCATTTCTTCTCCCTCTTTTCAAGGGGGATTTCTCTTCTCCACTAGTGAAACTTCAGTCGCATTTCCCCTTTAAGGTAAGAATCTCTCTCTCTCTCTCTCCGATTTTATCTAGATATCCAATTTTTTTCTTCCGATAAACCCAATTTTTGGATCCATTTTTCGTTTTTCCGGGAAAAAAAATTGGAAGACATTTTACTTTTTCGAAAAAATCTGAATTTTTTTTGACCTCCCCTGTTTCCGATTCGAAAACAGGCCTATACAGAACAAATGATAAACAACTTGAGAAATAAATGTTTTGTTTGAGGTTTTAGTCCCTACTCCCTCAAGTTGAAAGTATAGAAGTTCAGATTAAATCGGATAAAATGTTATTCGGAAGAATCAGATTGGATGTTATTCGAAAGAATTGGATCAAATCTTATTTGAAAAAATCAGATCGAAAATTTTGGAAAATCGAAATGGCAAAAGGATATTCGATTATGATCCAATATTTTTTGAAAAAATATATATCGTAAATCAGAATTTTGAAAATCAAAAATGTAAAATAAGGTTTCAAAATTGGAAAAATCAAATCGAATTTTGGAAAAAATCGAAAGTTATGAAAAAAGTTGCAGCTTTAGTTCAAATAAACCCTATATGAACAAATCAGTAAATCAAATGTTGTTGAGGGGTAGTATATGTTTATCTAAGATAAAAATATTGAATTATTATACATTTTTGGATGTTTAATTTAAATTAGTAGTATGAATCATTACTTGAATTGTTTAAGTTATATATCCATATAAGAAAGGGGAAGGATTTAGAGACACTCAAGTCTTAAACACTAAAGACTCACTCAACCACAACCACTCATCTCTATTAGATGAGTGGCTCTTAAAATTAGGCTTTTCCTATATAGGGAAATGAGGTGGAAAAGCTTGGTCAACCTGCCCCACTATCTCTCTCTCTCATCCCTCTAGCTGGCAGCAGACATCATCAGCACAAATTTCCCTCTCACAAATTTCAAATTCGAAATCACTCATATCTGTCTGTCTGTCTCTCTCTCTTTCTACAATCAAACCTCCACACGACTTCATCGTCTCCAACCTTTTGATTTGAGAATCAACACCTGCGTCTAATTTTTTTTACAATTTCTGGTCTTGATATGTTTTTGGGTGTTGATTCTCTCTCAAACAATTGCTTAAAGGTTCCATTCAAGATCTGCCTTCGGGTGCTGATTCTCATATCTGTTTTTGGGTGTTGATTCTCACAATTTTCAGCTATTTATTTCCATAAATATTGTTCTACCATGTACTAAATCATGCATTCCTCTAGAAGTAAGAGGTTAGGAGAGAAGCGAGAAGATCTCAACCATCCGAATCCACCAAGGGTCTCTGCCAAGGGAGAAAGCCATATGCTACAATGGATGATACAGTCAATCCACTTGAACAAGATAATCATGAAGAACAAAATGTAGACCTTGCACATGTGTGATGCAAGATAATCATAAATATTGTTCTATACTTCAGTCTGTATCCATTTAATGTCCATGTTATAATTACCCTTATGCATGGATTGCAAAATTTGTCGATTATAGATGGTGCATGGGCAATACAAGCTAGCCCTACGTCCATATATTGTCGATTTCGACAATATATGTCAATCCACTTGTAAGGCAATTACCCATCCATATATTGTCGATTTCGACAATACTTATGATCAACAATATACCCATCCATATATTGTCGATTTCGACAATACTTGTGATTGTGCATCACTTTGGTCGAAATGAGCATCCAATATTGTCGAAATCCCATCCATATATTGTCAATTTTGACAATACTTATGATTGTGCATCACTTTGGCCAAAATGAGCATCCAATATTGTTGAAATCGACAATATATAGATGGGTAAATTGTCGAAATCGACAATATATGAATGGGTAAATTTTTTATCATAAGTATTGCCGAAATCGACAATATATTGATAGGTATATTTTTCTGAATAAAAACCCAAAAACGACTAAGTGTAAACTAGAAATCCCCATGAGCCCAAGGCCCCAAGGCTAAATCATAGACTTATAAATAGTCTAGGTGGGTCCTGGACACAAGCTCATGGGCGTCCCCATATTGCAAGCCTTCACACACTCGCCTCACACACGCGTGAGGGCACCACCTACTTACACATGCTACATATGATAGTAGTGTGCAACCCATTATAAAGTGAAAATCATCTTTTCACTTATCCAATGTAGGACTAAAAGTAAACACACCAAAATGACATTCAAACCATAGGAAAGCACATGGGTTTTTCCAACATATTGGATGCTCATTATCAATGAAATTGTCGAACCCGACAATAACAAAAATAATATTGATAACTAGCATCCAATATTATTTTTGATTTCGACAATATTGGATGCTCATTTTATTTTTTGTCGAGGCAACCCGAACAATAATTGTCATGTTTAATGGGGTTTTGAACAATTTACCCATCTATATATTGTCGATTTCGACAATATTGGATGCTCATTTTATTTTTTGTCGAGGCAGCCCGAACAATAATTGCCATGTTTAATGGGGTTTGAAATCATCAATATTAAGAAACTCCCATGTCTATCTTTCATGTTTTGGAGTTGTTTATATGATTTTATCATGCATTCTTATATGCTTGTTTGCTGTTAATGACTTGTTGCCAGATAAACAAAGAACCTCATGTTATCGAACCCGACATTGTTATTTTGCTGTTACCCTTCTTCTCCGGGTAAGTCCTACATCTTCTCCGGAAACTCACATTACAACTTGTTGTTGGCAGCGACCAAACAATGGTTAAACACAACCGAAAACCCACAAATCAAAGTAAGATAGAGAGAGAGGTGTTGTAATTAAGAGGGAAAAGTTGGTAATGACGAAATGGCTCACACTGTGATAAGAATTCTCCGGTGATGAAGATTTTTCCTGTAATCAGTGGTTGAGGAATCACTAAAGAGAGAAAAAAGAAGAAAGAGAAAGAGATAAATATGTGGCATATTAGAGAGATATAGAGAGTGTGATATGAAAGAGGGAGATAGTGAGTGATATGAGAGAGTTTGATACGAGTGAGAGAGAGTGAAATGAGAGAGAGAGAGTGCGTGTGTGATATGAGAGTGAGAGAGATATGATGGGTAGTTCAAATTTTAAATTTGAGAGAGAGAGAGAGGGAAAAGTTTACTGCCAGCTAGAGGAAGAGTGGGGCTGATTGGACCCATGGTTTTCCACCTCATTTCCTTATATATAAAAGACCAATTTTGAGAGCCACTCATCTAATAGAGATGAGTGGTTGTGGTTGAGTGAGTCCTTAGTGTTTGAAAACTGAGTGTCTCTAAATCCTTCCCCTTTAAGAAAATCTATAATCGATATTAAAATAAAATAGATTTTGTTAGGAGTCGGGTCCAAGCCTAAGCTAGAAACCCAAAAGGGTTGGGGTGTCTTATTAGGACTCCTAACAAGCCCATAGGCCCGATAGGGTTATGGGGAGAGTTTGAGTAGGTTAGGTAATATTTGTTGTAGGGTTATCTATATATATCACTGTACTACGTACATATAACACAATTTGATAATCAATAAGAAATCATCTATTTTCTTTCTCTTTTTGTTGTAGGGTTATCTATATATATCACTGAACTACGTACATATAACACAATTTGATAATCAATAAGAAATCCTCTATTTTCTTTCTCTTTTTGTTGTAGGGTTATCTATATATATCACTGAACTACGTACATATAACACAATTTGATAATCAATAAGAAATCCTCTATTTTCTTTCTCTTTTTGTTGTAGGGTTATCTATATATATCACTGTACTACGTACATATAACACAATTTGATAATCAATAAGAAATCCTCTATATTCTTTCTCTTTTGTTCATAAGATATAGTACTGTTATATTGCTCTATATCGATTATTTTTCAACACGTTATCAGCACGCAAGCTCTAGGAACGAGGAGAGCAGAAAATTACCTTATAATAAGAGTATTCAGGGAAACCAAGCGATCAGAAGAAGATATATTTTACAGTTTTTTTGAATACATATTCAATCTCTTTATGATCTATACTATATGATAGATTATCATGGTTAAAAAACATATTTTCCCTATTTTTTAGATTAAAAATTAGGATTTTTTATATTTTTTACCCTTGAGAAAGGGATGTATTCAAACTTGTATATCTTTCTTTGTGGACATCGGATAAAGGCAAGACTACCTCGGTTGGATAGCCTACTCTAAGAGCTTTCCAACGGCATATGATATGTCTTAGGAAGATATCCCAATCACCGGGAATAGCACGTTGAAACTAGGTAGTTTTACAGCCAAAAACAACGTTTTTTTGGTCGATGACGTCAGCAAGATAATAAATATATTTTTTATTTTTTAATAATTATCTGATGTGACATCATCATTATCCATTGTGACGTTAGCAGTGAGACGTGTCGAGGACACGTGGAATGCTAACGTGGCATGGCACATGCATAACATGTGTTGTGACATGTGGCAGTCACCAGGGGTGACACGTGGCAGTCGTCGGACTATCATCGGCCGGTCACCAGAGATTGGCCACATGCAGGACGTCGGAAGTTCACCAGAATATTTGTCGAATGGTCACCGGAGCTGTCGTCAGACAATAACCGGAATAGTCACCGGAGCAGTAACGTGGCAGACACGTGCGAGGCACGTGTGCAAGTGTGGCATGTTTGCGTGGAGTGTGTGGCACATACGTACGTGGTACGTGTGCAGCCCCGTGCGTGTGACGCATGTAACATGTGCGTGTGTGACATGTGGCAGACCGGTTCAGACCTGTCAACCCGGTCCAGGTCTTGACCCAGACCGGTCCAAACACTAAAACGACTATAAATAGCCAATTTTTGGTCAAAATGAACCTAATTTTTTTTTGAAAATTTTATATTTACTAGACCTACCCTGTGGGGAACCCATTTTAAATTATTTTTATGAAAAATATTTTCTTAAAATTTTTGGGAAGAGGTGCCTCGTATAGGAACATTGGCTCACTTATATGTGATATAAGTACATGGTGTAATACCTATTTAAGTATCTTACGATAACTAATAGAATATTATTGGTATGCCTCTAGGATACTAATTATAATGATCAGGGATCAGAAATAATACGAAACCAAGACTAATTTAAGCATTCGACTGTGAGTCATATCTAAATCACAGTTAATTGTCACGAATAAATAACTAGAGCTCAATTGAGAATTTAATTAGTCTTATTTCTAAAACTTGGTGTCTGTGGAACCAAATTTTTGTATCTAAGTGCAATTAGATGTTACAAGATAACATTTAGAAGTATATATGCATTAATAACAATCTATAGTATCCTAGAATATTAGTTCAAAGACAGGCATAATCAACATATCTTCTGAACCCAACAGACTTCGGGGTGAGACCACTTGTTAGCTAAACATCTAATACCCTTTATATTCGTAGCAAATAGATCATTTAGCTATAATAAACAGACCTTATAGAACTTGAGGGCTTAGAACACCCTAGTTCTCAAAATAAAGAATTCAACATCAAGTGGTTTTGAATAGCTATCTTGGCTAAGACTCTATTAAAATACACTTTAAGGTTAAGATTACCATTTACAGGGTAAATTTGGGATTTGACGCTTAATAGGATATGAACAAGGTTCACCTACAAGTAATGATTGGGAATCACTGACTTGGATATTATGAAGTGCTTTTATGCAAATAATATTTATCAAGTACTACTACTGGTGTTGATTACATGCATAATAAATGTTGGTAACATTCAGAACATTGAGTACTTCCCATACTGTAATTTCTATTTCAGGTACCAATAATCTTGGCATGTATGGATACTGAAATCCATCTGCCATTACAAAATCTGGAAAAGACTATTGTTGAGAATAATGAGTCTCTAAATAACAAAATAAGAGCTTTTTCTGACACCCTCACCTCCATATTTAGGAAGGCCTGATAATGGATTAACTTATACTATGATAGTATTATACGACTGCGGCCGAATTTTTATTCGGTAGTGCAACTCTACTATAATCTCACATGGAAAATAGTTGAGGTAAATAGAGATATTGGGAATATTCTAATACAATTTCTACGCTTCAAATATTGTGCTTCTGAGGCAACATTTGAAAGGTCACTGTGCACGCAGACCTAATTTACGTTTTCCTCATTTATGAGTAAAACAATAAGTTACTGGTTACGAACCTCAAGCTTATGCTTACTAAAAGTAAACATGTGACAGGGTCACATAATATTAGGTCTAGTGACAGGGGAAGTTATAGACTGGGTTGCAACCGTAGATTAACGAGAGGTAGTAACAATGGCAGGATTCAATTCTAGTCATCAGTAACCTGATGCAAGGGGAACAAGAAGTTCACCAATGGACCAAAATGGAATAGAAAGAATTCTAAAATAGATATGAGATAGTCGAGTACGGGATTGCAAGGCACCCTAGACGATCCAAAGAGATCAGCCCCAGACTTATCACGTGATCGCAGCTAGTACAGACCACGCCATGACAGAGTCTACAACTTTAGATTCCTCCCATGATACCAATACAACATTGGATCAAGTTCTAAGAATGAACAATATTAAATTCTCAATAGATGAATGATGTCACCTAGAGAGCATTGCCAAGCAGTAACTTTACTTATTGAAGTATTAGTTTTACTTTATTAGTTCTATCATTGACTGAGTTGGGAACTCTTCAGTGTTTAGTTTAATAGAATGCTCATGACATGCACTGGTTTGGTATCCCATCTATGTGAGATTGTTCTTTGATTTTATTTTATGAATTTATTGTTTGGGAAGTAGTTAAATTCCATGTATGATAGTTGATCTACTATATACAACCAGCCTATGGATCTATCTGCTCATTGAGTATGACCGATAATTGAATTAGTGACGACACATGTCTAAGAACCATTAGTACAACGTACTCAATCCTTTTGAGATATGAGTATATTCTTGTCTAACCTTGTGCATCAGGGATGACACAAATATTATTGGCACGACCAATATGATAGAACGCACTGAGTGCATCACGTTATTACTCTCTAATGGTACGATATAGGGTATCTAGTCCACTTTATAAACTAGTAAATCTAGCCAGATTTTATTGAGTTTAGGGCGATACATGATAATACTTATCACGTAATGACTATCGGAAAAAATGACAAACAAAGTTCTGTGTATTCACTCCATGTTTAAAGGTTAGAACACACTATTAGAACGGTTTCCAATATACTCCTCAGGGCTTGGATAACGAGGAGGATTATCAGGATTACATCTCAACTTTCCTTAAAAGAAGAGAAGATCCAGAAAATGTACGTGTAAAAATTACTTTTAAGGAAAGTTTATTATTTAATCCTAGTATGACCAATGTGAAGTAGGATCTCTAGCCTTTGTTCCAAACGCATCCATGGAGACACGTGTGGACCTTTCCATTCACATAGTGGCCCACTTGAATATTTATGGTCATAAAAGACGCATTTAGGAGATGGCCTTACGTTTGCTTACTCATAAAATCTAGGAATGCAATGTTAGCATGACTTCTCACTTAGATCATTTGATCGCAGGCTCAATTCTTGGATTAACTGATCAAAGTCGATCGATGCGACTTGACGAGGGCTTGAGAGTGTGACTCACAAACCTTTGATGATTATTTTACCGCTAAATGGGATAGATGATTGAGTATCGTGAGTACCCCATACCATACCCAACTCGGGATTGACGGAGAACCTAATCAAGCGATTTAGGATAAACCCTAGGCCATTATTATTACAATTACAACTTCTGGCTAGTGTGCAGGATATGCATTCTTTCTCCCACAACACTGATTAGGGTTTGTTCTTTAGCAAATCATCAAATTATTTTTTCCCAAAAGTAACTAGTAACTAGGTCGGTGCCCGGTGTCGCCTATCGACGAATATTTGGATATTCCGTATAGGTGCCAATCGTACCACAATGTATGAAGATGAGACTCTCAACGTCGGCCTGGTATTATGTAGGTTATAATTCACATTTATTACTGGATATTTGAAATCCACCGGCGGCGTATACAGGGGTGGACCTATCATTTTAGAGTAGAGGGGGCTGTAGTAAAGAAAATACTATATATAAGCTCTCTTTTTTGGTGTTCAAGGGTATTTAAATAATTTTAAATGCTATATATAAGCTCTTTTTTGGTGTTCAAGGGTATTTAAATAATTTTAAATGCTATATATAAGCTTTTTTTGGTGTTCAAGGGGGGGGGGGGGGGGGGGCTGTAGTAAATATGTTATGTATAGTTTTTTTTAAATGCTATATATAAGCTTTTTTTAACAAAAATCAAGGCCCCCCCCCCCCTCTAAGCCTATAAATCCGCCCCTGGACATATATACTGCAGGGCAGATAATTGTTACTTTGATGAGATGATATTCCTAGTATTGGAGGAGATATGACAATTAATACTGAGGATGTTTCCAAAAGGTCTTGGAAAACACCATCGTTATCTCATCTAGATCCCTATACATAAGTTAGGTGACAATAATGTTCAACGGATTACAAACCTTTAATAGGTCGTAATTGAATTATTAGAGACATTCATAGACATTATTGAAGTGTCGTAAGTGTATGTACCTGTAAGTAATACACCTACACAACAGAACATTCCAGGGGAACTAGTACTGCAGCTGAACATTCTAGGAGAATTAGTACCGCACACGAATCTAAAGCTCGTGCTTAGTATGGAACACTGTTGGAAGAAAGTATTCTGAGTCGGAGAACTACAAAATAAGGGACAAATATGACTAATGGTGTAGTCGGTTTATCGAGGATGGAACCGCCCATTGACGAGGCAATAGTAGTTACGCAACTAGTTGATGCATTACGAGACTAGCCCAGCATGGCACATACATGTATGATAATAATGAGAACACGATCTATTAAAAGTCTGTAATAAGCACAATGTAGGATCGTTTAGTAGAGATTTATCGATAAGGTATTCATATTCACTGTTGTGCTCGCCATCAAGGATGAGGATTCAGAACCACTTATTGTAAACAACTGTATGTTGTTGTACATTAGCAAAAGTGGGCGTCTGGAATCCAAGCGGAGCTCAGCTTGCACATAATGCGAAGTGATACCATTGAGCCTGTCGATTATAAATGGGAAAGGTACAAAAACATAATTAACTCGAAGGGATAATTTGGTCAAGGCAAGACTAGTTTCCCAGGAAATCTTTAAGAGATCTGGCATTGATTACAATGTGACCTATTACCCGGTTATGGATGCTATAACGTTTTGGTATTAATCAGTCTGTCAAGTTGTCAAAGACAAGCTAGACATGCGTCCGATGTAAATACTGCATATCTATATGGGAAACTGGATACGGATATATACATAAAGCTACCTGGGGAGGTATAAGCTTTTAAAAGCAATTAAGCTCAACACACGAGGTGTGTACGTAATAAAACTAGAAAAGTTATTATTGACTTGAAGTAATGAGCCCATGTGACATAGTAAGTGTTGATTGAGTATTTGAAGGTCGGGGACTTTGCAAATATCCTTATATGTCAATGCGTTCTTATTTAGAATACATAAATTAGCTTCAGTATCATCATAACAGTGTACTAAATGATTTATAAATCATTAGACCTCCGGGGGAGATCGCGAGAGCCGCCAAATACCTTAGGAAGAAATTCGAAATACAAGACCTTGGGAAATCAAGAGTGTCTCGATTTACAGATCAAACATCTTGATAGTGGTACTCATACACTCAACAATGTATATCGGAAGAGCTATCTAATACTTTGATATGAATGTAGCACACGGTGCTAAGTTGTTCATTGCGCGTCCATCACTTGGGTGTGGATAACGGTATCTTTCACCATCCTAATGGGGGGAAAAAATCTTAGGGCCATGACGCCATAGCTAGGAGGTGTTTTGCTATAGTTAACTGGGTATACTAGACCCAATGACTCATTCGTAGTGAACTGCTTGGCTTGCCATAGTTCTTTTCCTACCCAAAGGTACTGGATTAAGATCAGGCACATTCTGAGATATCTGATCGGTATGAAAGACTGGGGTCTGTTCTACTCGAAATGGTAAATATAGAAGTATAGAGTACACCGATACTGAATACTTCTCACACCCACATAGAGGCCATTGCCAAATGGATTATGTATTTATGTACGGGGATACATAAAGATTCTTGGAGATCGATGAAGCGGACGACGGTAGATACACCCCGGACCATGAAGATTCTTGCACTTCCTGAAGCTGGCAGAAAATTATGATTGCGTTCCAAGACACATCTCTTCAACCGAAGTTGTGGCGTATTCTATCCAAGATAAAACATCGACTATGTATGAAGGCAATTCAGCTTGCATCATTTAAGTCAATGACAATTTATCAATGGCGGCAGAACGAAGCACATTTCATAGAAGCCATTCCAACCTTATGAATTATAAAAGGCAAATGAGATTGGCGTTGTCGAAGATATTTCAGAAGACATCTTTGCAAATCCATGCACGAAAACTTTTGCACCACTTACGTTCAAGCAGCTAGTACACAAAATCAGCATGCATAAGATTTATTTATCAATATCTCAGGGAGATCGATGTCAGGGGGAGTAGTCCTAGCCTGACGTAGACACATGCGTGTTGTACTCTTTTTCCTGATAGCGCAGTTTTTTTCCTAGGAGGTTTTAGTGGTTGGAGGTTTTGATGAAGCAACGTATACTCGTCCACAACCCATACATGGCATATGATTGTACTCTTTCCCTGCACAACTTTTTGCCCAATGGGGTTTTGCTAGGAAGAGGTTTGATGAGGCAAGTCGTTCTAGTATGGAACACCCCAAGTGAGAGTGTTAGGAGTTGAGTTCAAGCCCAAGCTAGGAACCCAACAGAGTTGGGGTATCCTATTAGGACTCCTAACAAGCCTATAGGGCCGATAGGGCTTATGGGGAGAGTTTGAGTAGGTTAGGTAACCTTTATTGTAGGGTTATCTATATATATCACATCACTGTATTACGTACAGAGAACATAATTTGATAATCAATAAGAAATCCTCTCTTATCTCTTTCTTTTGTTCATAAGATATAGTATTGTTATATTGCTCTATATCGATTATCTCTCAACAGATTTAACCCATCACCTGACCCAACCCAAAAGAATATGGGTCGATCCTAAGATAATCTTATATGGAGCGATCGTCCAAAAAAGAGAGGGGATGTGGATACACCCTGATCCGCTCCAAACCCGACCCATTACCACCCTCCTTTCCACATTGCAAGCATCACATGTAATGCATGTGACCACTCAATAGTGAATAATATAAAGTATAAACCTGAAATATTCAAAACGACCTTAACTCAAATTCAGACTCATCAATGGTGATTTCTCTCTCTCTCTCTCTCTCTCTCTCTCTTTCTGTAATTAAAACTCAATCTTCTCTCTTTGCAGGGCGAATCAAAAGAAGAAGAATTCGAACCCCTTTTCGATTACAGTCGAGTTCAGCCTCTCGATTTCATAAACCTCGATGACGGTACGCTCTCTTTTAACTTCAATCTTTCTCAAGTTCTTCCAATTAAAACCCTTTCCCCAATTTGTTTGATTAAGGGGTTATTTTGTTTTTAATTTTAGATGAACCCTTTTCTTTGTCTCCCAAACGGATGAAGAAATCGAACCCAGCAACGGGTAATGTTGAAACTGTGATTGAGTTAGAGGAGGAGGAGGATTGGTTGCCACCGCCTCCACCTCCGCCGAAGGTTTTTAATGGTACCCGAAGAGGTGGAGCGGCGAAAGAAGAGAACGATACTATAAAAGCCTTGAGGTAGTAGTTATATATATGTATGTGGTTATGTATTAGTCTATTAGATAGTATAGTTTTTGTTTTTTTTTATAATTGGGGTTTTAATTGTGGATTCGGGAGCGAATTCAGAGATTTTTTGGGGTGTTTTAGTGGATAGGTTTTAACAGATTGGTTTGGGGGTATTTTTTTTTCTGCGGTAGATGTGTGTTTAGTAGCGATTAACTGTGTCTATGGCATTCGACTTAGAGTAAACCTTTGAAATGGTGAGCCTTTAACATAGAGAAAATGTGGTGGAACACTAGATGCGGGGTGTGGCACTGTATTCACTGTTATAAGATGCATGCTGACATCCCACTCCATTGGGTTCTTAGACTATACCTTTGACACTCCATCACACTCAATGAACTTCGGAGACTCAACTCTAGTCTCAGCAAACGGGTGCCTTTGGCACAATTGTCTGTCTAGTTGGTGACGAAGTACTGGAATTAAGTTATATATAGATGTTCCGTGGGTTTAAGTTTGTGAAATATGACATTTTAGCTGTGGTTGACGAACTACTAGGTGAACTCTTCTATGTATTTCATATATCCCATTTAGTACTCTAAATATAATGGAACATACACATTTTTTAGTACGGTGATTTTCAGTCATGAACTATGGGATGCGCCTTTCACCTTTCTAAAGATATTGGGTTGCCATCAACTCCTTTCTTCACCCCTTTCCATAAATGTGAAGTGATACAGCATATATTATGTGGAGCTATTGCTGAAGTTCCTCACTTGATGTGGAAACGTTTTACATATACCAGATACGTGTCCCTATACAATCTGCTCCTTGCAATTCTCTTATGATGGTACTACTAAATTCTGGGGACTGTTCTGGAGATAAACTCATCTTTCCATATCCTCCAAAAAACAAAATACAAAACCCTCTAGTCTTTCCATATTCTCAAAATAATCCAGTCTTACGGTGGGGTAGCGTGAGCTGTGAAGCCTCAATCTGTAGGGATATGTAGTGAGCGACAAATTCCTCGCTGTCCACTGTAATTATTTGAAAAGGGTTCTTTGACAACCTGCATACTTTGCTCGTGCGACTGTAAGTGGGTATCCCAACTACTTGTTTGGCATGGGCGAGAAACATATGGCTCCTTTGATATCTTACCCTTCTCAAATAACACTAGGTGATTGCTGGGAGATTCCTTAAGTCCTTTGTACGGTCTGCATTTAAAAACTCTTGATTTATAATTTTTTCTTGGTATGTGTGGCTAAGTCTTTTAGCTCCTGACATTTGGGATAAAAGTTAAAGAAGGGTTTTTATGTACAGATAGTGAGAGATATTTAGAGACTTATAAAATAAATAATTAATTAATTAAATAAAAGTGAGATATTTAATAAGCTTAATCAAATGAAGTTTAATGAGATGGCACTCTGTTTGAATTGAACAAGTTATCCGAAGAAGAAATCACTAGACTCTTAATATGCTAAGTTAGTCATCTAGCATTTTGATTAGCTTGTACTTTTTTATCCATCCAACCGGTCTTTCTCAACTTTTTGTTAGTTCTTTCTTTTTTGACAGTACCTAACCTTACCATCTGTATTTAACTTGACTTCTTCAAGGGAAGTTATTTTAAGATAAAATCAGAGACAAGTAAGTTAATATTATATATTAACTATGTATTCTTAGTCTAGCCACTTGCAAATATTCTGCCCATCATTTCCTTGTTTGCCTCACAGATTATTTGGTATTTTGTGAAGGTTAAAGAAGCAAGAGTTGGTATCATTTGCTAACTCAGCTGAGGACATGCTGCGAGCTGTAGAGGAGTCGGCCAAACGAAATTATTGTAGATCACTGGAGTCTTCTATGGAATCTGATGTAGATCAACCGTCAAAACCTCATGATGATAGAGCCAAAATTGTTATTTCTATCCAGGACAAGGATGAAGTCAAGCAATTTCGTGTATACGTGGTATGCCTTTCTATGTGATGCTTAAGCTTTCTTATTATTTTTTTCCTATTTGATATGTTATTAAGGTTATTACTCATGATAATAATTATTATGTCCTTAACTGCATATACTACATTCCCTATACCAAGTCATGCTGCATGTATGACTACCTATATTCAGTAAGCCACTGAATGATGCGAATAAGATATAGAAGAATAGGTGTATTTTGCCAGCTTTACTAAGTAGTTGTCTAAAATAAAAACTAAAAAGAGTGGGAGGAAGGAAGGGTCCAGCCATTCAACTTTTTGTATACTTAAAACAAAAGAATCATAAGAATTTGACACTAAACACTCTCTTGGGAAAAACTTAAACATTTGGCAAACTCGTTCATAACAATTTTATTTTAAGGCGATTGAATTTGGTAGACCCTTTAACCATAATAAGTTCTTACCAAGTCTATACTTCGACCATGATGATATCACATGCTCTTGAAATCAAAGATCATATCTCTTTATGTATTTGGTTGAGTGTCTGCTAGAGATGTTAGCTGAAATTTGAAAAGTTGGATCTTCTCTGCATATAGCCTAGAATAGATATGATCTTTTGATTTCAAGAGCTTCAACATGGGTGGTTTTCCTCCCGTGGTTAATTTAGTGATGTTGATTAGTCTTTTTTTCTTGCACATTATACTATAGACTAAGGTCAGTACATAAATCTTTATTGCTTTGCCCTTATGTTGTAGGATGACAAGTTTGAGAAACTCTTCAAGATATACGCAGAGAAAGTTAAGCGAGGCATTCAGAGCTTAGTTTTCTTATTCGATGGTGATAAAGTTAACCCCACGGCAACCCCCGGTAGCCTTGATATGGAGGACAATGACATAATTGAAGTCAATATCAAGTCAATTTAACTCTGATGTCGGCATGTGCGTTTATATAATCCAAGGAGGCAGATATATTTTTGTAGACCACTAAGTGATTTTGATTTCGACGGGATTAAGATGTTAATGTGACTATCACGAGTCAATTTGCAGTATCAAGATCCTGAAATATTTTTTGTGCTTATATAACTGAGAGTTGGTGTACAATGTGCTCTCCTTCACATTTGACCGCGTTCACTGTAGGTTACGCCCGGTTGTTTGTATTTGGTGTGTTGATTCATAAATATAATTTTGCAGAGAGAGACAGACTTGTTATTCTTAACTTTTGCAGTGAGCCAGACGAAATATTCCGAACAACCTCATGCCCATTTTACCCATCTCTTATAAATTTGTAAAGCATGTTTACTACTTTGTACTTAGTCAGGTTCACCCTGCAGACCCTAACCAGTGATGTAAATATTAGTCTATCATGTATACCGCACATATCCGCATTAATCACGACCTAAATGTTGGGTAACCAACAGAGACATAGTCAGTTGGTAGGGCTAGTGCTTGGAAACCAAGAAGTCCTGGGATCAATTCCAATCACAGCTCACATTTCAACAAAAAAAGAAAGAAAAAAAAGATGTCGGTAACATTATTCGAGATTATCATCATTAATCGTAACTAAGAGGTGTAATCTAAGTATCAGAATATGTGTTTTTCGGGTTGTTACACCAAACATTATAGATAATAAGATTTGATAGAAGAGCTAAAATAAAGTGAGGGTAGTGTTAGTTAAAGTTGTAATAAAGAAGCAAGTTATAGAAGTGGATCTCTTGACAAGGAAACAAAACTGCAACTTCTATACCACCCAATCTTTTAAGCTAAGCAATCATGATCTCTCTCTAAACATAAGGCAACCTTTGCTTCACTGTACTCATGCATGGGGTCCAACTTGAAAAGAAATAATGTTGTTACTTGGAGATGGTCTTGTGCAATTGAACTAGTTGATTGGAGATGGATTTCTCATATTAGGGCGTCATACGACGGATCTCAAGGTGAATATTGTACCAAAACAAAAAAGGTGTGGGTGAATGAAACCCTTCTAAGTTTCTATCGGTGCTGGTTGTCTTTGCACTTCTCTAATAACGCCTAGGTTTTGTTTGGTGCAATGGTATTATAGTCTTAATATGAAGCGGTGGTATTGTGAATGATTCACACGTCAAGGATTGTGGATTTGCTAATAAGTTTAGTACTTGATAATAACTTTTTCATTATAATCAAAGCGCAATTTTTATAATTGTAGTACAAGATTAGATTAAAAATGAAATAATCCTCGTAGATCTTTGATAGAAAACTACAAACGCGGAAACGATTTAAAAAACAAAAAAAACTACTTTAATTGATTTAAAAACTGAAAATAGACTAGATCTCTATATCTAAGGCTAAGCCTTTCTCCCCCTATAACTAACATTAATAAATAAAGTTGGAGTAGCTATCCTTTTATAGACATAAGGAGACTCATCACAATTAGAAAACACAATTTAGAATTGCAAACCCTAATTAGACTCATAATATGAATTACTAAATATAATAAAACATAATTACTAAAATAGAGAGTGGGCGAGTGAAATGTGTGGAAACAACCGGACGTGCGTGCGTGGAAACGACCCCATAACCTATCAATCTTAGTTACCTTTACAATATGTAATTACGAAAGGGGTAAACTGCATATGGGTCCTCACCTTATAATAGAATAGTCAACCTCGACCAATTTGTGCTCGTTCGGATATACCCTGTCTAAATGGCAAATGCGACTGATAGATGCAACTTCAATATATACAATCACCTTTTTAATTGATCATGACCATAGAAATTGATGAATACTCCTCCCCCTTTTCTACACAATTGGAGATGTGAAATGGCAAAAAACAAGAGTACGCACACCTTAGGCGCATAATATTGATGATCCCCATGTAATAAGTAACTGGAGATTCGCAGTGTGCGTTTATTGCGATTGTATAGAGTGACCTCAATGTGGCTTTTAATTACAATAAAGCCACATAAACTCTAAAATGGACATTCATACCCTTGCTGAGTTATTTCTTGTTCCTCAAGTTACCCCTCAAAATTCTAGAAAAATACCCTTGTTAAGCAACATAATAATGAGGATTTTTCCGACAAATTCTCAAGACAATCAACACTTACAAGTACATAAAATAAATCATAAGCGAAAATTTCCAAGAGTAACCCTCGATCAGATGAAGATGTTCACAACGCATTGCATAACTTGTTGTACAAGCAATAACCAGTCGAACCCTTTTCTTTTATGTTAAGTTTTCAATGCTGCTTCTCACAATATAGTCATTCGAAGAAAATAATAAAAAATTACGAGACAATATTGTTTTACGATCCTTATTGGTCCGAGAGCTGTGGAGATTCATTTAATATTTTGTAAGAAACCAAAAGTGTCCGTCCCCTGGAAAATCAAGGGTAAAATGGTCCAAAAAGTGTCTATTCTCGTCATTAATGAAAGATAGTCTCACGTGATCGACACGGGGGGCGGGAAGAGAGTTAGTTATGCCACGTCACCAAAATGGACCCACAAGAGTTTGTGCTCCTTCTCCTCCAATGTCCATCATTAAAACAGCGAACAAGGGCGTGCAATTCTGTTATGAGAGAGAACGATTTGACTCACTCAGTAATAACGGTTTCGATCCGATTCGACCCGGTTTCCTCTCTACCAACAACAATGTCTCCCTCTCCCTTATAAATCGCTCATTTGCCCGAACTCTCACTTTCTCTCTCTAAAACTCTCTCACTTTCTCTCTCTAAAACGAGAGCTCTCGCGTCTCAACCTCATCGTTTCAGGTACCAAATCATCTCAAACTCGACTCATTTTGATTCAACTACTGCTCTGTTCTTCATCTAGTAGTGTTTGTGTCATTGTGTGAATGATTGATGCTGATGTTGTTGTGTGTTTCGAGTATTAGATTTCAGTGTTTCTGATGGATTCGATTGCTGCATTGTTGTGTTTCAGTTGATTTCGGCAAATTTTTGTAGTTGTTTTGGTGATTTTGACGAGTTTTAGGTAAGTAGTAGTAGATTTGAGTGTTTTTGACGAGGTTTGACTGTTACATTGTGTTGTGTTTGAGTCGATTGTTGTAGAAGAGTTTATTTCGGAGAATTTTCGAGTGTAATTCTGTCAAATTGAAGTTTGAGATTAGATGTTTGAATCTCAGTGATTCTCTACTAATTCATCGACGTTGTACAGTTTTTTGTGAATCGGTCGAGGTTTAGTTGATCTACACTGTCTTTGATTGTGTATCTGTAATTGAAGTTATAATTAGACTGATTTTTTGATTTTTTGTGAGTTTTCTTTGCTAATTCGTAGTAATTTGCGGTTCTAGTAATTCGTCTGAGTGATTTAGTTGTATTTTAGCACAATTTGATGTGTTAGATCGTGATTTTGCCCCGATTTCTCTCTGTTTTGGACTTTTTGGTTGCAGAGATGCAGAGACAGAGTTCGTTTGGTGCTGCAGGAGGCAACAACAACACCAAGGTGAAGATAACATCATCCTCTGGTACCGAAATGCGTTCTCACAATCTCAACAACCAACAACAACAACAACATCAACTACAACAACAACGGACCTCATTACCGTTGTATCATTATCAGCTTCAGAATCAGACTCAGAACCAGAGATTCTCTGTTCCGAGCTCCGTTTCTCTGACACCGTACTCTTACAACGACGAAAACGCCGAAATCGCAATCGAAGACCGACTCTATCTCACTCGTCTAACTCTAGAGTACCAACAACTCATCGATCGCTACGGTTTATGCTTAACTCAGTTCCAAGAGTCCGCTAATGAGTCTGAAATCCTTCGTCGGGAAAATCTGAAGCTACGAATGACGATTATCGAACTCAACAAACGATTAACGCTTCAGAATCGTTACATCTCCTCGGGATTCTCAAATGTATCGTCACTCACTGACGGTTTTAACGGTCTCTGTATTGGTGGTGGGGGCGGTGATAACGGTATCGGTGGATTTTCGGGGGAAATATCGGTTACGAGTCCAACTAGTGTTATTGGGAGCAACAACATCTCTAGCAGTAGTAATAGGTATGAAAAGAGGAGTGTTGATCAGAGGGTCACGTTGCCGAAGAGTATCTCGGTGCGATCAAATGGGTACTTGAAGTCGAAGATGAGTCAGGCCGATCAGAATCAGGCGAATCGGTTTCATGTTGGTACTCCTGTCATGGATGGAACGGTAACATATCGAATCTCTCAATCTAGTTTTTATTTTCTCTTCAATTTCTTGTTATTTTTGTATTTCTTGCAAGTCACGTTAACTGATTTTATTTCAGTTTTTTGTTGGATTTATTTCAACTAAAATCAAGTTTATTGTTAATTTACACCTGGAAATCATGAAAAATGTTATAGTAGTAACAAATGCAATTTAACAAAATGAAAAACTACAACTCGGAGAAAATTAGGGTTATGCACATGTTTGATGCTTCTGGTAGAAACTTTCTACTTTCTTCAAAAGGGCCATTTGAGCCTTTGAAAGGTATTGTGGAGATTGAGAATTGAGGCTGTTATTGTGTTTTTTTATTGGAGTTACTAAGTTATCTGCCATCAATTTGTGAAACCAACGAGAGTTTATATTTAATTTCCCCCCCCCCCCCCCCCCCCCCCCCCCCCCCCTTTTCTTCCCAAGTTTATTGATTCAGATAGATGTACTTTGATTTGCTAATTACTCTTGGTTTGGATTAATTGAATGTCGTAACAATGTAAATCCCATTTTAATCTTCTGAAATGCATTCCAGAGATTGATAATGGAGGTTGTTATTGTCTTCTTAATGGAGTATCAAAATGATCAAATATCATGTTTGTGCAATTAATGAGAGCGTAGCCCTTTTCTTCCATGTTTATAGGTTCAGCTAAGTGTAGTTTGATTTGCCAATAACCCCCTTACTTTGGATGAATCTATTTATGTTTAGTGCTGCATAAACAGTAATCTATTTAGGTTCAGCTAAGTGTACTTTGATTTCCAAATTGCCTTTACTTTGGATTAAGGATTAATTTATTTAGTTTCAGCTAAATGTAGTTTGATTTGCCAATAACCCTTACTTTGGATTAATCTATTTAAGTCTAGTGCTGCATAAACAGTAAAAGAGTGTTCTACTTCTATTGTCTTTGATTGGAGATAATGCATGAATTGGGGGGAATTAATTTTGGAAGGTGAAAACTTTACTCTGCTTTGAAGATAAGTGAGTAAATCAGACAGTAGATAACTTTGTTTACATCTTTGTTTGGGATCAGAATCACCATTATTTACTTATTGTGGTAACATTAACTCTGTTATGCTGTCTTTAATCTTGGGATGCTTGTATTTAAGACATAAAACTTATTTGGGTTACTTCTCTTTTCTTGCTACAGCAGCGAGTGTACGTGCCTGGAGAAAACAAAGAGCAAGATGCACTGGAATTTGATGTCTACAACCAAGGCATGTTCAAGACTGAGCTATGCAACAAGTGGCAGGAGACAGGCGCATGTCCCTACAGTGATCAATGTCAGTTTGCACACGGCATTGGCGAGCTACGT
Source organism: Kingdonia uniflora (assembly GCA_014058105.1). Taxonomy (NCBI): domain Eukaryota; kingdom Viridiplantae; phylum Streptophyta; class Magnoliopsida; order Ranunculales; family Circaeasteraceae; genus Kingdonia; species Kingdonia uniflora. The sequence continues at coordinate 1,447,780 of JACGCM010002027.1, forward strand.
CCAGTTATCCGCCACCCACGCTATAAGACTGAGGTCTGCAGAATGGTACTAATGGGTGATATGTGTCCTTACGGGCACCGCTGCCATTTCCGTCACGCACTTACTGAGGAGGAGAAGTTCCTGAGCGGTGGTGTTTCCACTTAATTAGTCAAAAACATAATTGCTGCAGCTGATGATGATGATGTTAATAGAGACTGGGGGAGAGAAACAAAGGAGCAAGTGACCACGTTTTGGGAGATGATATATGGTGACAGAAATAAGTAAGTACTAATAAATATAAGTATAAATCATAAGTATAAGTAGTAGCCAAGTAAGAATAATAATGTTAGCCACAAAACATTATTAGGGTCTCGAGGATTATTTTGGATGGTGGGGTTTCTCCAACTCTTCTGCCTTATTCTCATTTTGGCAAATATTTTTTTTTGGGGGGATATTGAAACAAATCCACCAAACTCAACTATTTTGTAATCATGAAATTAATCTGATACCAGCAAGTGAAGCAACATATTTGATTGGATTCATCATTTTGTTTGTTGCTCCATACGATTGTTTTTATGGTAAGAGTACCTACTTGCGGTGTCCATACTTTTCCAAAAAATATGGGATTCAGCTTTCTGGATTGGTGGTAGGGTTCACTTGGATTGTATGTTAAGCTGAGTCCATCTCTAGTTTTTACTGTAATAAAACCCAATTCTAGCCCAATCCTTCCACTAGCTAGATCTTATAACCATATAGAAAGCCCATTGTCAGATTGACTTAGACGAAAGGGGTAAAAAGGAGCTGTTTTCTGAGAGTGACCGTTGAATCCCGGGGTTGTTCATATCAGTGAGAAAGTAATGTAAGGTCTAGTAAGTAAAGATATCTTTTTATGATTAGGATGAGGTTTCATATGTAAAGGCGCGATGGCAGCTGCGGATAAAATTAGCGAGTTGGGTAGGTTCTCTTAAGGCCTAGTGCCCATAGGTAACTCTTAGCCAAATTTATCAGTCTGTTGTAGCCCAAGCACACAATTTGGGATAAAATGCCTCAAATTTGAGATACAATAGTAGAGGAGAGTTGGTGACAGTGGGCTTACAGTAAGTAAAGATGTTCAGACATCAATAGACAAAATAACTTTCAAAAGTCTTCCCCAATGAGGGGACACTCAATTCCCAGTCAATTATGGAGAAGAAATTATTTTGAGAATTTCTAGGGCATTGGAAACCAAGTTAGTGGCGCATTTTGCATTTCTCCCCACAAACATGCCCTCGCAAACCCAAAACAAGATTAAAATACCTAATCCCACTAGCAGATATTTGGACCAAAAGTCACAAATTTCCCTTTAAATACTACCTACTATGTTCCCCATTTCTATTATCTCCCTCATTCACTTCCCCACTCACTGTGACTCTTCCCCTAGCTCATTCTAGTTTTAGCCCTTGATGAGGGTCAGTAACGGAACCTGGGGCAAAACCACTATCTTGCTGCAGACTAGTCTTTTGGTGAGTCTATGAAGGCTAAGGTGAAGAGAACTTGACAATGCATTTTCGCTCTCTTATGATTTTGCTGTGGTAAATTGAGAGAGCGAAAATGCATTGTGGGGAATTGAGGATAGACGGTCCGAATTGTTAGTTAAGTAGCTATATAACTTTCATTTGTTTGGAATTTAAGTGAGCATAAATGGGTTTGTAAGGGACGCATTCAAGATAGCTCCGCAAGCGATTAGAATGAGGGATTTTTGAGTTTGTTGTCGTTGTAATGCTGCTGGGAATGCATCACTTACACCTATCATGTATTTTTCGCTTATAATATATAATGCTTTAGCATGATCATAACGATTACTAGTTCGTCTTGTTGGTTATTGTTATTGCTATTGCTAATCTAGTTTGGAGACCTTGCCTTGTAGAACTTTAAACATGTTTGTTTCCTTTTTAAGAAATGTTTTATGGTTTTCTTTGTTTCGAGATTCTTAAGAGATAATGTGTCTAAGATCATACGCAAGCGAAAATGAGAAAGCAAAAGTTAGTAAGTAAAAGAGGTATGACGAACTTTTTTACGAGAAGAAAATGAAATGATGTACATGTATAACTTGATCTTCAACAATATGATATTCGATTTGACAAGGACATATCAGATCGATTACCAGGGGTAAAACTCCGAATTACTATCACCCACAAAAAAGTGCAAAAGTAAATAGTCTCTCGCCTCTTCAAAATATATCATATTAGAACTTTTAGCATCATAAAAATGATAATTGTATTTCTAAATGATGCGAACATTATTAGCTCACTGATAAAAAAAATGGAGCACGTTTTAGCTGTATGGAGTATTTATTCAGATTCCGACCCCTTTATACTTTCCGAGCCGATTTCACTTTGGAAGTGAACCTCTTAAACCTTGTAGCTCCAGTTATCACAAATTTAGGGCCAAAGAGATGGGGTACTCATAGAACCTGAATCCTTAGAGTTTCTCTTATCAGAATTCTTACAAAATTCAGACCTTAAAAAAAAGCAATAATTTGCATTCTCAATGCGTAAGAGACGCTTTACTCGAATTTGGTCGCTTATTAAAAGCAAATGGATGCATTTGCATTGTTATAAGCTGATCAGTTGAGAAAATAAAATGTGAACACTTATTTAGCAAATAGCATAGAATTTTCCCTAAAACACTGTACCAAATGCAAGTAGTGTTTCTGTCAGAGCACTTTCAATGACCATTCTTTAAGAAGGCAAGCCACAACGATTAGCAGCAAATCAACACCAACTCATATTACATCACAAATATAAATCTGCACTATTACAAAAACATGATACATATTTTGCAGCATTCCAAGTTCATCAACTGTGTTCATTTCTTCCAATATAAAACATAAATATCAACCAAAAAACCAAAATATACCAAATCTCAACTAAACCTTTTCAAACGCATTGTTATTTTGTTCTTCTCGGTGGGTAGTTTCTGCCATACCCAATCCTTCATTCTTGTGCTTCTCCCATCCACCAGTATCCGCTTTATTGTGAGCCCAGTAGTACAAGATTGACCCTAACAACGACACCAAACACAGAGCTGCACCAGCTGAAAATACACCCTTACGGAGGGATGCACACGAAAAGTCATGTGCCCCAAAATAACCTCGGTACTTGGTGTGATATGCGTTCCTTACTGACCCTGCCAACAAGCATATTTCCGCACCCAAGAAGGCAAGCCTACAGTTTAACAAGACAGAGTAACTTAGGGGTCAAGCTGCCATTTAATAAACTAAAGTGAATGACTGCATGTGCTAAACAGACTATATTTGGAAATGTTATAGCATCTCGAAGGAAGGTGTATAACTGTATATGTGCAGATGTAAGAGAAAAGCTATGTAATTGTACACTATATTTGTAAATGTGCTTTCAAAATGCCGGAGCAATTTAGTTTTTTGAGACGGCTACTATTATAAATTGTACAAATAGGTGGCATGCATTAAGTTATTGACGTTCCATATATAGCTGGAAGCCTGTCAAAATGGCATCCCAATTAAAAAGTCCCAATAAAGAGTAAATAAACGACACACGCCTTGGCCATCAGTAGCTAGTTAATTTTGTGGATGCAAAGCCAGGACCTCTTTTGTATTAGCATCCATTAAAAAAAATAAGACATACACAAATTTGTTCAGAAAATGCCATATTGAACTTAAACACGAAAGTTTGCTTGAAAACTGTCATATCCTACTCCATAACAGACCTTTGATACCCTAAACAAGCATAGCACAATATTGGGATAACTACAGAATGATTTGTATGTAGAACTGACACTAGATCAATATAGCAAAGATCAATCAAATATTCCACATGAAATATACAAGCAAGAGATTCGTGTCTAAGACACTCCCTATCCAACAAAGGTGTGTTTTCGCTGCCCCATTCAAAGTGTGTTCGACGTTTCACCTATTTGTATGAAGATATCCCTGCCCAAAGGGTGTCCACTCCGCCCTACATACCTTTAACACTCGACTCCATTTACCCATATGGTGCATGAACGAAAAATAAAAAGTGACTAGTTTTGAGGTCGTTTCGTGACTTTGGTAGATCAAGTGCATAGTCAACCAATCCCCTATATCGGGTGGTTTCGAGTATTTCGTTTTTGATTTTAGAGGTATATTATGTCTATCTTTGTTTTGACTCTTCATTTCAAGAGTTAATTCGTGTTAGGGGTTTCATTAATGGTATAGATGTTCTTAAGAATTTTAGGTATTTTGTTAATTTCTACGTACGCGGAAACAATTACTCAACACAATTATAAATAATGATATCTTTTAATTAAATAAACTCTACGATTACAAGCTCTCTGTACCCGACTAGGGTTTCTCTTCTATCTTAAAACTACACTAACCTTCCCCTTTCCGAACATCCTATAAATAGGAAATCCGTAACTTCTCTCCACTAACCACTCTTCCAAAAAAATAGGCAACTACCTAAGAGTAATCCTCTAATTAGAGAATTTTCTAATTAAAATAAAATAACTCAAAATAATGCAAAAAGGGAAACTACTAGTGATCGGTCACATAGGAAAGGTGCATAGGTCATGGGTACATATTCGATTAGATTCGTTTATCTCAGTTGAGAGAAGTGTAGATAGGTTTAGGCCGTGGCTTGGTTCTAAGAAAATAGATCATAGAAAAGGATTTTCTTTCTTTTAAGCATATGGCCACTTCGCGTTATGAATCCTACCACTCAACAAGAATATACTTCGGTCTAATAGTATAGGTGTTGGATGACATTGCTAATATAGGACTGTCATACGAGCAATACCATTGTGAAATAAAAGAGAGATATCTAGTGGACATTCTAAGAACAACTTTTTCTATCACTTCACTAGGGATCTCTCTTTAGATTCTACCAATTCCGATTCTCTTCTACCAAATTCAGTAACTATTCTCAGTTCAAACTTTCAGTTCTGTATTCTCTAACTATCTTATTCTCCTCTAGATTCCCTCTAGGAACTTATTCTCTGCATTTTCAATCCTAAATAACCTTCCTAAAATTCTTGTAATCCAAGTTTTCTTGGTCTAATTTTTTTCTCTCTCATTACACCCCTACCCATACTTTTAGTCCAACCACATTGACTCATTCTAGATTGTTCATCAAAATTTATCCCCACACTCACCCAATCTAAACTTTTTCCCTCCATGGCTCCATATAAACTAGACATTTAGGCTCCACTTGACACCTCACAAATATTTGTGACGAAAAAACATTTTATTTAAACAATTACCAATACATGAATCTAACGTTTAGCTTATCAACGACCATAAGTCCATAACTATCAGCGAAGCCTTCACCGAGTCGAGTCAACTCGGAGACGGACTCAGTGAGTCAACAAAATAATAATAATATTATTTGTCTGAAAAAAAAAAAAAAACTTAATTACGCACCAAGAGACGACAAAGAAGACGACGACAGCCAACTTTTTCGACCCACTCCTCCATCCTCCTCCACTACTGATGACGTCACCTCTCCCGAAACACAAACACTTCGTAACGCCGTTAACTAACGCCTGACTCACTAACAGAAGCACAAACGCCGTTAGTCCGTATAACGTCGACGCGTCAGAGTCGTAAACACAGAACGTCCTCTCGTCATATTTGTCCGGCCCCACCTTCCCCTACAAATCAAAAACAAATTAGGTCCTGTTTGGAGAGAAAAAAACGATTTTTTTTAGAGAGAGAGAGGTTACTGTGCTTCGGCGTTGTTCTGCGCCAATAGCGAAGACGAAAGCTATGAGGTGGAGGGATATAACGATGGCTAATACTGTGATGGATATGGCCATTTGACTTAATTACGGAAATGCCCTCTTCTTCTTCTTCTTCACTCTCTTTCTTCTGTGTGTGACAGTGTGCTTGGTTTGATTTAGGCCCTGTTTGGGTGAAGCAAAAGTGCTTTTTTTCTTTAAACTTTACTTTCAGTGGGACCTAAGGAGCGACTTAATTGAGTGAGAACGGGAATAAAAACAGCTGGAGTGTGTTTGTTTTTGTTGTTGCATGATTTGCATCTTATTTCGGAGAGTGGGGTGCTGATATTGCCACTTTTCTTTTATCATGCCAATTTTGCCCCGGGTCGAAGCCACGATTTTCCTTCAGGTTGATGTTGATCCATAATTATTATTTGGTGTGATTTGATTTTATCCCAAAACAAGTATGAATTCATTGGTAAGTTTCATTGTTCCTAATCTACAATGTAGTGTATCCCTAGAGCAGTTCCCCACTTGTCTGATCCCCCAGAAAAGTATATAGATAAATGGGGTAGTGTTTTCATTGTTGAACGTTTAACCACAAATCCCAGATGCAATTGTCGATGACTAGGGGTAGCCGACAATGTTGTAGATTGCTGTGAACCAGTTATAATTCTTTATTCTTTGTATGTTATTGTGCCATCCCAGTGTGTGAACCTATGTTGTTGTTTATTGTAGTTCATTATCACTAGCTTCCCATGTAAAACTTCTACTTTTGTGGATTATATGCACCCTATATGCCATATTTTAGGTTGATAACTCATAACTTCCAGTGTGCAACATCTAATTTTGTCGACTACATGCCATGATCGACAATATGATTTTTTGTATATAGTACTTATGATCATCGAGATTCTCGTGCAATGCATGAATCGACAATTATTATACATTAATTGCACTGTTCACATAGTTTAGTTAACACCTATACCTTTTACACAGTTAAGCAATAGAAGAGAAGTTACCTCAATATTTCTCTTCTTTTCAATGTTCCCTTCTAGTATGTGAACTGTGGTTGTTTGCTGTAGTTCATAATACCTATCTTAAATGTAAAACATATAATTTTATGGACTATATGCTCTCTTATATGTTATGTTTTATGTTGATAACTCCTAGATTTCAATGTGAAATATTTGTTTTTGAAGAATACATGCCATGATTGACAATATGGTATTGGGTATACAGTGCGTACGAAGATGCAAGATTGTCGTGTAATGGATTAATCGATATTTTTCACACTTCAATTATATTGTTCATATCATTAAGTTCACATTTTTTTGACCTATAATGTTTTTTAGAGATAAGCAATGAAAGGAAAGATACCTCAAACAATCTCAACTAAGAAGAAATGTGAGGCAGAACGACAAGATCCAGGACACCCTAACTTCAACAAACAACCACGAATGCCTAAATGAAGAAAGAACATGAATAAGGGAATAAAAACTTCTAAAGAACCACAAGTTGAGTTGACTGAGAAGGATAATGACATGATAGATAATCAAAATCTACCGATGATTGTAAGAGTCTCGTTTGTAACAATCATTTGTGGATTATATGGGATATCGACAATATATTGTCGATTGCACTAGTGATCGATAATAAAATTATCGTCTATGTAGCACATCGACAATTATACATCAATTCTAAATTAATTTCCATTTATTTTATGTTTTTGTTATGTTGTATTAAGTTATGATTTTGCTTTAAGATCTATGTATTTGCTTTTATTACTAGGATATTCATAACTATTTGAGAAACTCCTAAATTGTATTGTAACTACATTGATTTACTATGTATTCGAAGTTGAAATTGATGTTGCCCTTTCAGTTTATGGATTATGATAGTTTAGTAGTGTGAGTTTGTATCCATTGTAATGTCGATTAATTGTATTTTTGGCACTTAATTGTCGAATGCTCGATGTCAATGAGAATGTTATATATGCATAGGTGTGTATTTATTGTCGAGTAATGCACATCCCGACAAAACTCACCCGGTATAATGAATCAAAATTGCCGACTATTCTAACTAATCGAGAAAAACATATTTAAATTGTCGAGTTGGCCTGTATATTGGCAATATAATAATAATTAGAACAACAACATAATAGAAACAATAACCAATTTCAACTGGGAGATTAAGTTAAAACCACTTATATTCCAAGTAATAGTTTGTAGTTAGCAAATGCCCATGTGTCTATACTCCACATTCTGATGACCAAACAAAAAAAAACACACAACAACGAATCATACACCTTCTCAACAAGGATATTGAAATGAATTATACACCTTCTCACCTCGGATATTGAAACTTTGTGAACAGTGCAATTAAAGTAGAAGAATTGTCAATTAATGGATTACACGAAAATCAAGACGATCATAATCACTATATACCCATACCATATTGTCGAGCATGTAGTATAATCAAAAAAATTAGATGTTTTACAATGGAAGCTAATAGTTATCAATATAAATTATGCATATAGTCCACAAAAGTAGAAGTTTTACATCGGAAGCTAGGGGTTATCAACTAGATCAAACAATCACATGGGTTCACATACTGGAAGGGCACATTGAAATAGCATACACATAATTTGGTAGGGTTCACAACAATCTACAATATTTTCGACAACCCATAAACACTACATACCCAAAACCATATTGTCAATCAGGGCATACAGTCGATAAAATTAGATGTTATACATTGGAAGCTAGGAGTTATCAACCTAAAGCATGTCATATATGGCGCATATAGTCCACAAAAGTAGATGTTTTACATGGGAAGAAATGGGTTATCAACTACAACAAACAACCACATCATATTAGGGAACACATTGAAATAACATACTAAGAATTAAGGCTGGTTCACAACAGTCTACAACATTGTCAACTACCCCTATATATCGATAATTGCATATGGGATTTGTGGTTAAATGTTTATGAATGAAAACACTACCCCAATTATTTATGTTATTTTTTGGGAGATTAGACAAGTAGAAAACTGTTGTTCGGGACTGATAAAATCGTTGTTCTTCAAAAAGAAAATCGCTTCAGATCTAAAACTCTATAAATTCAAAAAACAACATAAATAAGAGGGAAAACATACAAGAGGTCCCAACAAACAATTACTTTAACCCACAAAAATTAGCATACAACTACCAACATACAAACCCAACGAAATCGCAGCTTTGTGTTTTTCAGTAGTTCCACAAACTCTAATCTCTTCTTTCGATCGATTGCTAATGATTTTTTGGGAGTCACATGTTCTCTTTCAAACCAAAGGGAAAAATTGCATTTGCTTTCTTTAGGAGTAGATTTTGGAGGATTTTGTGTTTTAAATTTTGTTGGTAATGGTAGATATGAGAGAGAAAGAGAGAAAGGGAGGTACGGTGAGAGAGTTCGTCCAAGAGAAAGAGAGAGGGCAAGAATTTGGGGGAATGTGTAAGGGGAATTCAAATAAGAGAGGGGGCCCCATAAGAGAGAGCCACCTCATTCTCTAATATACAAAAGCCAAAAAAAAATTAGCTACTCATCTCATATGGATGTGTGACTTTCTTTAGGGTCAATTCCCTTAGGGTCCCCGAATCCGTCCCTACTTGGAATAGTACATTAAAAGATCCCCCTGGAAGGAAATTTTAAGGGTATTTTGTAGGAGGCAAAATAAGCACATTAAAGGTAAATGTATTAAAAATGAGCAAAAAACCAATGATGGAGCTAGAACTTGAACCCCAAAAAAATATATTTAGGGTGCTAAATTACATATTTTACCTACTAACTGAAGTTTTTAGATGTGAAAACTAGTACCTCTATAGGAAGTTTTTGGCAATCAGGGGGTTCAACTTACCCCTTGGCTTCGCCACTATTTTTGATTAAGCACAGATCGATACTTGCACTAAGGGACCTTGTTTTGGATGCCCCCCTATGTAAGGACCTATCCCTCGAGCTGTGATAAACTCGAACTGATCCAATACCAGACTCACGCAATGTACATGTTCAATAATAACATCTGTACGACGAACTTGTAGTAGCCTATTCCAAATCTCAAACTCTGTAGGGGCCAAGTTTCATGAGAGGGGAGACTAACTCTTACACCATGAGGTTTATCTTCGACTAGGGGCTTAAGTAAGTATATAAGGCAATAATAAACTATATTACTTAACTAACAGACTTCCGTGGAGTCCTAGAATTAGTTTCTCCATAACCTCTAGTGAGGATTCCAATGATTAATGATATATATTGAGTTAGATGAAAGATCGAATGGAAGTAGGTTACATGGTATTCGAAGGTAATCTTGAAGGGATTTTAGAGAGAGTTTTTCCAACCCCTTCATAGTGTCACCTCTTTCCTATAGGAGATAAGAAAGGGGTGAGTCACCATGGGAGGTCAGATTACATGTATATCCTTTGGGATAGCTGTTTTGTACGTAGAGTCGGTTCTGACACTGAAACTATTTGGCAGCTCGTTTCACTATTCTGTTTGGTGAGCTAGCTTTCAGATGTGTCTGCCTTCGACCATGTATTACCATGGTCGAAGTCTCTATGGTACTAATGTTGAGTTCTGGTGCTGATCGTCTATCTTCGGCTTTGACTATGACAATTAGCTTCGATGATGCCTTCAAGTGTTCGATTAATCTCGAAAGGCTTCATGGACTTAGTTACTGTCTTGCTGGGCTTCGAGTCTCTAGGTAGGCTTCAATACAACCTTTGAGTATTCGACTGGTGCTTGAAGGCTGTGAGTAGGCTACTACATTCGCCCCCTCTCAGCAGGGGCCTTGGAAATTGGTGTAGATGGCATACTGAGAAAAACTGTTAGGAATGGGAAGTTGAAGTGTTGACTGGCTGAATGTGGGCAGTTCCGAAGAGAGTAATTAAGGTTAGTGTTGATTAAGGAGGTAATAAATTCCCTTTAATCAAGGTATAAATAGGGGCTGTTAGGGGAGATTTTAAACATTCTTCATCTTCTTTCTTGAGTAAGCAAAACAATGAAAACTACTCCAAACACTTGTTACCAGAAGAGAATAGACGAGAGGGAACGCCGTATTGAGGAGAAGACGATGGCTCTGAAGCATAAATTTTTCAGGGATCAGGGTTTGGATGTGGTGTTGCCTGACCTGGCAGAGCTGAGCTGGGATAGGCTATCTGTGGGTATCCGTATGAACACTGGTGGAGAGTAATGCAGTGGTTAAGCCCAAATGTGAGTAACCGGTATTTCCTACTAAAGAGCCTTACTGAAGATCAGGTAGAGGCTGAAAATGTAGCTGAGGCTTAAGCGGGGCTTTGTAAGAACTGCCTCGTGTGTAAATAGGCGGGTCTTTGGTATTGGGGTTGGGTGTAGAAGGAGTTGTTATTTTTGTTGTTGTTGTTATGTCTGTTGTTTCTCTTTCTTCTTGTTGATCGTGATTATGTATGCCCGGGTATGTTGTTTTTGCTTTTGTTGTTTTTTTGAATGAAAGAATGTTTGTTGAAGTATGGCAGTATAACAGTTATAGGTACTGTAGATGATGATAATGTAGGCGATGTTTAATTGTCGAACTTTGAACTTGAGTAATGAAAATGAATAAAAGTGGTAAGAAAATTTGATTCTTTCACTGAACGAAAAGTATTGACAGAAGGTTCGAGAACTTTTGTATATGTACGATGGATTGTGATAGAATGTAGATGATGGTTCAAAAACGAAAGCATGAGATGGCTAAAAAATGTCTAAGGTTGAAGGGTACGAAAGCATGAGATGGTTTAAAAATGTCTGAGGATCGGAGACGACTGTATGGGAGGTTTCCACTGCAAAAACTAACAGCCGAAATGACAGAAATGTCAGAGGTGATACTATTAATAGGGCAGTGTGCCTCTGCATGCCATCATTTTGTTTTCTCAGGTATGGAAAAGAGATAGATGTGACACATGGGCTTGAGTTGATAACTTCGGGTAGTATGTCAGAAGGTTCGAGAGGGCTAAAAAAGTATTATCTGGTGTAAGTGTGTGAAACACACGTGGGAGCAAGTGAGGGCAATATTGGCAAAATACATCATGCCCGAAAGTGAGGGGGGAGTAAAGGAGTGGTAATAATGGTGAGTAGGGTAAATCGAGGCAGTTTTATTTTTCTTGGAGGTATTTAAAGAGGTGAGAGAGAGAGTCACTGTTCCCAAACAATTAAAGAGAGAAAGAAGGAAGAGAAGAAAACATATACCATTATTGCGGTTAAAGTTTCTAGAGAAGAGGAAAGAAAATGCCATTGTCGCTGATAAATCTGATCTACTCAAACAGGTATGCCCTATGACTTCTTGGTAAAGATAAGCAATTTATTTTTGTTGTTGCTTCTTCTTTTACTCTTCGTCTATACGATGGGGGTAAGTTTTGCTTGGCTTTTTGTCTGTAACGGCGTAACTGAGAAATGGGGTAACACATGTGGCTGAAAGTCCAGCCAAGTGGTAAATTGGGTGGAGTGAGGGGGGGGGGGTAGCAATCAAACATTCAGTCGTAGGTTGGCCGATTTGGGAAGGGTAGATAATATTATAAAATCGAACCTTGATACTCGAATATATCGAGCTAATGTCGATCCTCTTCTTCTGTAGGGTATAATGCGTACCCGTCAAGCTTCGAGGATAAGGCTGGTAGATGAGGATGAGGACGAAGTAAACTAACCGAGTATATCTGGTCGAGCTCAAGGGGTGAGAGCAGTGATGTGGAAGTATTAGAAATTACTATGGATGCTCCATTGGTCGTAGTAGTGCTAGGTATCAGAGCTTCGAATAGGAGCCTTCGTAGGGCTCGAGTAGTCGGAGAGAGTGATGAAAAAGAAAATGAGGAAGGGGAAGAAGGAGAGGAAAGGAGGAATGAAGATACTGTCGAACCTTTGGATGATGAGAGGGACGAGGGGGAAGAGGAAGAGGGTGATAGTAGTGAAGGTACGGATGATGATTCAACAATTGTGGGGCCGATCTCACCTCAGGAGCAGGCGAAGATAGATTGATTTATGGCAAAATACGGATGATCGAAGGTGGGTATTATTCTGGTACCATTAAGGGCCGAGTATACGTTTAAGGATCCCTCCCCCCCCCCCCCCCAGGATAGGATTATGGCATTTAGAGGCTAAATTTATTTAGGGATGTAGCTTCCTCTTCGAAGGCTGGTGAAGCAGGTATTGAATTTATGGGATGCTTCCCCATGCCAGATGAATGATAATTTTTATGAAATGATGAGGGCTGTCGAAGGGATGAATGTGAAGTTGAAACGCGAGGGGAAGGTTTTGATCCAGTGGTTTGACATAGTATCGTTCTATTCAAAGAAAGCAAATAAGAAGGTAGAGACATATCACATTCAATGCCATTCAGACAAACTATGGTTATTTGACCTGTGTTTGATTGGGCGTGGGTGGGATAAAGATTTGGTGGTGGTAAAGGGAAACTATGAGAATGCACAGGGGGAGGTAGAACAGAGGCTGAAGCATAGGTTGTACAATGTAAGTAAGTTAATAGTCAAAGTATATTGATTGTGTGGTTCGAATAAACTGTTGATCTTGTCTTTCTTATTTTGCAGATCCCATAAATAATGTATTGAAGAAATTGAGGACTTATATTGATGAGCTGATCAACCAGGACGAAGAGTGGGTAAATAAGGTATTTCGTAGGTTGGGTATTGTCAGAAAGAGACGAAAGAAGACAGACACGTTACTAAGAGACGTTCCTGTTGTTGTAGGGCCATCAAGGAAGAGGAAAGAATGAGGTACCTCGACGAAGGCATGTGAAATGGATTGTGACAATTTGAGTCAAAAAATTGAGCTTTGTACCGAGGGCTCGGCGAGGAGGGCCTGGTATGATACGGTCGAGCGTGCCCGAGACTGTTCCCATTGTACTTCGGCAGGCCATCAAGGGTAAAGGCAAAGTCACAGACGAAGCTTTGACAGTGTAGCAAACAAAGACAACTTTGTGGAAGAGGGCTCCTGAGCAGATGGCTGAGGATGATGATGACCCAGCCGAAGTTAGGCGACGCGAGGTCAAACTGGAGGAAAGCACTCGAGTAACGGCCGAGTTGATGACTACTCTTTGTGGCACAAACCCAAATGAAGGGTCGAAGCAAGTTAGGAAAGCTCTACATCAGGTAAGTGTTTCTGGAACTTTAAAGTTAAAATTATTCTTCAAGAACTGGTAATTTAGTCGAGTATTCGTACAGGTAAATACTTGGGTGATATCTTTTAACAAAGCACAAAAGGTATCGAGTAAAAAAGCTGAAGCAGGCGAGGGACAAGCTTGAGCTCTTGCAGGGGACCATTCTGTCACTGGAGACCCAGGTCGGTGTGCTAGAACGAGATAAGTTACAGATTCGAGCCGATGCCACGAGGTAATTCGAGGCTGCAATTGCCAACTGTAATCAGAAGGTAGCAGTGCTAGAAGCAAAGTTGACCAACAAGGATGAGCAACTGCAGAACAATAAGGCACATTTCCAGGCATAGTACGACGAGGAATGCGACGTGACCACAACCCAAAATAAATTTATAGATAGATTGGGGTACGATCTAGAGACCTTTAAGCTCTATCCTCCAACAGAAGAGCATTCGGTCAAAAATGTTGTATAAATAGAAGGGATGGAAGTAGACCCTGCAAGGGGAGGTGCTGGAGATGTGGTAGCTGATCCTGCGGTTGAAGGGGATGGTGCTGGTGCTGGAAATACTGTAAGGGATTCTATAGTCGAAGGTGCTGCTGATGCTTCTGGAATGAACCCTGTTGTCGAAGGCAGTGGAGGTGTTGCTGTAGAAGATCATAGAGAAGGAGTAAGTTCGGCCAATCCTGTATGAGTGAGGTATTTGGAGAAGGTACTTTCTTTGGCTTTTATCGTCTATAAAGAACTTTTTCTCCTTGAATTACTGGTATGTTGAATTTGAACAATGTGTATTGGAATGGTAGAATTTGAACAATATGTAATGTAGTTGAATTTGAATTGCTGGTATGTATTTGACTTGACTTGCTGGTATGTATTTGCCTTGACTTGCTGGTAGATCTGTATGCTGGTATCTCTGTGTGATAATTGAAGTATAGAATGCGCCGGACGTCGAAGGTCGCCCCCGGGTATTTCTAACCGCGGGTTGGAGCCTGGACGAAGCAAGATATAGTCGGCCCCAATGCATCCCCGAGTGTCCGGTCTGTTAACCATTCATGCCACTCGGGTTTGCTCAAATTAGAACCTTAACAAACTTTGAGGTCGTCTCCAAGTATCAGTCGGGTCGAAGGGTTAACATGATACTTAGGTTTGACCAACTCAAGAAGTTTAATGGACTTCGAAGGTCACCCCGGGGTCTATCCGCGGGTTTGAGCCTAAACGAAGAATTATGTGGTCGGCCCTAATGCATCCCCGAGTATCTGGTCTTTCGACCATTCATGCCACTCGGGTTTGCTCGAATTGGAACCTTGAAAAACTTTGAGCTCGCCCCCTAGTATGAGTCGGGTCGAAGGGTTGACATAATACTTAGGTTTGACCAACTCAAAAAGTTCACTGAACTTTGAAGGTGGCCCCCGGGTATTTCTATCCGCGGGTTTGAGCCTAAACAAAGCATTATGTGGACGACACTAATACATCCCCGAGTATTCGGTCTGTCAACCATTCATGCCACTCGGGTTTGCTCGAATTGGAACCTTGAAAAACTTCGAGGTCGCCCCCAAGTATCTGTCGGGTCGAAGGGTTGACATGATACTTAGGTTGGACCAACTCAAGAAGTTTACTGGAGGCATGACGTGAAGCTTAGAGGAAAAAAATATGCTCATTGATTATACTGTATTTATATCAGTTGAACAAGGTGGTGGCTGTGGCCTATCGTTTGAGACTAATTGCATCATATTCCAAAGGTTAGGTAGAGGCTCCTCAGCTTCTGTCATCAAATAATAGGATCCTTTGTCGTTTTTGTCGTATATGACATAAGGTCTTTCCTAGGATTCGGCTAACTTGACAGCATTGCGAGGCTTCAAAGAGGGTATGACTCGTCGATGTACCAAATCTCCAATATCAAAGCTTTGAGCTCGAACCCTTTTGTTATATGACTTTTGGAGAGAGATGTGTTAACGACCGAGGTTAGCGATGGCACGATCTCTGGTTTCATTGATCCATAACATATTGCATCCAAATTCAAACTCATTATCTTTATCGGGGAGGTCAGGGTTGTGCGTTGGCACCTTGAACTAAGTAGGCAGCACAACTTCGGTACCATAAGCCAGGAGAAAAGAGGTGCAGCCCGTCGCCTTTCTTGGTATGGTATGATAGGCCCAGAGTACATGTTGCAATTCTTAAGCCCATTTGCCTTTCTTCTGATCGATACGTTTCTTAAGAGCGTCGACTATAGTTTTATTGATTACTTCGACCTAACCGTTTCTCTGTGGGTAATAAGGGGTAGAGAGGGAAAGGATAATGTTGTACTTTTTGAGGAAATTGCAAACTTTGTTCCTAACAAATTGTGGACCATTATCTCATCGAATCATGTAAGGGCAGCCAAAACGTGTGATGATATTTTCCCATAAAAACTTGATGACTTCTTCTTCCCTGGTTCAACATAAAGGTACGGCTTCGACCCATTTAGTAAAATAATCTGTGGCCACTAGAATGTGTTCTTTGCTGCCAAAAGCCTTGGGGAAAGGGCCCACTAGATCAATGGCCCACCGCTTGAATGACCAAGCAACTTGGCTGCAATGGAGGTCTTGAGATAGGCTTCGAATGTCATGGGCGTAACGCTGATATTTTTCACATGGTTCGCATACTCTATAGCTTGTTTCTTCATATTGGGCCATAATAAACCTTGGGTCACGGTTCAAAAAGCCATAAATCGACCAGCAGTGTGAGCACCACAGTTACCTTCATGGAGTTCGGTAAGTATGGTAGTGGCTTCGTGTTGGGAGATGCAATGGAGGTGTACGCCGCTTGAAGATTTGCGGTGTAAACCACCTTTGAGAATGGTGTATCGTCGGCAGTTTTCCAGTAATGAACGTTTGGCTTTAGGATCCTCCGGGAGGGTAAAACTATTGAAATATATAAGGAAGGGTGTGCGCCAGACGTCGGGATCGAGACTCTCGCCCCCAATATTGATGGCGTTAACTTCTATCTGGTCGATACTTGGGCGTTTGAGTACTTCGATATGGAGTGTTTGAGATTCGGATTGGCCTAACATGGCTGCTATGTAGGCGAGGGCATCGACATGTTAGTTTTCAACTCGAGGGTAATGTATAATAGAAGATTTTTTAGGGAAACGATTCATGCGCTGGCAGACAAGTACGGCATACTCAGCCATGCTACTGTTTGCCTGGTTTTTATCAGTGTATTATCGCTGAACAAGCTACGAGTCAGTGAATACTACGAGTTTGGGAACACCATGTTCAAGAGCGAGATCGGGACCATGTATCAAAGCTTCATATTTGCCCTCATTGTTAGAATATTCAAAATTTAATTTGACGGCCTTCTCGATTCGGTTATTGGAAGGAGTAACTAAGACAATACCTATCCTAAAGCTGTTGGGTCTGGCAGATCCATCGGTAAAGAGACGCCAGCCCGTATTAGGGTTCCAAGGCTCACTTTATTTGGGTTAATCTTCGGGTAAATCATCTTCTTGTTCTTCCTAGTCGAAGTCTTCGACCAGAAAATCGATAAGGAAATCAGCTACTGCCTGGCCCTTTTGAGATATCTATTTTTGAAAGTGATACCGTGTTCAACGAGATAGATAGACCATTATTGTACCCTTCTGGATTTATCTTTCTTGTTGAGGATCTCTCGAAGAGGGTAGCTGGTGATAACACGTATGGGGTGAGCTTGGAAGTATGGTTTCAGCTTTCGAGCAGTGTAGACGAGTGTAAGGAGCAATCGCTCAAGTTTAGTATATCGAGTTTTGACAGGTGTCAGAATTTTGCTGATAAAGTATACAGGTTTCTCGATACAGGTTTCGAGTTGAATAAGGACCGAGCTAATAGAAGTATTAGTTACTGCGAGATATAAGAATAGTGTTTCGCCTTCGATGGGGGTGTTTATGATAGGTGGCCGACCAAGGTAGGTTTTGAGTTCGAGGAAGGCTTGTTCGTATTTGTGTGTCCAATTAACTTCGGGGTTGCTCTTTATGGCCTTATGAACGCCTTGGTCGAGTAAGATGGAGAAGAGCCAAGCACATCGGTCAGGGGATTTTAAGATAAAATGGTTTAGGGTGGCTATTTTGCCAGCAACCTTTTGGACATCTTTCTTAGTTTGAGGAGAAGGCATATCGATGAGGGTGTAAATATGAGTTGGGTCGATCTCGATACCTCATTTGCTGATGAGGTGACCCAAGAATTTTCCTGAGGAAACGCCGAATTGGTAATTGTCGGGGTTTAGTTTCATATTGTATGTTCAAAGTATCAAAAAGATGTCAGTCAAATCTTGTATATGGGTATGTTTCTGGAGGCTCTTACATAACATGTCGTCGATATAAACTTTGACTGACTTGACAAGCAGAGGTTTGAACATGGTGGTAACAAGGCGTTGGTCAGTGGCACCCACATTTTTTAGGCCGAAGGGCATGACGTTAAAATAATAAAGTCTTTGTTCTGTGATAAACAAGGTTTTAAGTTTATCTTCGGGGAGGAGGGGTGTCTGATTGTAACCTGAAGCCGCGTCCATCATATATAAGTGTGAATGACCGGCTGTTGCGTCCAAGAGTACTAAAATGATCGGAAGAGGAAAACTGTCCTTCGGTATGTGTTTATTAAGGTTTGTGAAGTTGACAACAACAATATTGAAACCAGCTGCCAGAAGTTTTTCGACCTCGAGGTTTGCTGCTTCTCGAATCCTCGGTGCTAAAGTGCGCTTATTATGCTTCATAGCTATGGATTGAGGGATGAGGTCAAGTCGATGGCAGGCCAAGGTGAGGTCAACGCCAGGTATCTCATAGAAGGTCCAGGCGAAGATGTCTTTGTTAGCTCGAAGGAACATTATGAATTCGTTGTGTTTGTTCGGCCTCGTCTAAGAAACTGCCAATGAATGTGCCTCGACTAGGTCTGTCGAGTTATATGTAAATAGTAGGTTTGATAGGTGTAGTAGAAGGGGTCAAGTTACAAATGAGGAGAAAGAGATGCATTGATTGCTATGGTTTAACAAGCTTCCTGGTAAGGTTGATTTCAGGGTGCTCGCATGAGTGAGCGAGGCATTGAGAGCCTTTTATGTTCCACGTGCCACAAGGGGTATTGAAACACAGTGTTTGGTGGTAGGTAAAAGTTATGGCTTTCATGGAATAAAGCCAGTCACGCCCTAGAATGCCCAAATACTCAGATTTTTTATCGATGACGAGAAAACTAGTTTGGAGGGTAACTGAACCGGTGGTGACACGGAGGCTAAGGCGACCGACGGTGACCTTGGTAGCGCAGTTAAAGCCCTTGAGTTTGACGTTGGTTGGTGTGATGGGGTCGGTTTTTTACATAGCGTAGACGGTTTGGAGGAAGAGCATGTCTGCGACACTGCCCGTATCAATGAGCATTATGTGTAAGGCGAGATGGCCGACCTTGATCATGATGACCAATGGGTCAGAATGGGGTAAGCGAACATGAGAAGTATCGTAATCGATGAAGGATATACCTTCAGGTCAGGGCGCTGGCTAGATTATGGTAGAAGGATGGGTAATTTTGTTAGTAAGTAAGCTTACTGCATTATTTGACTCATTTTCTCTTGCTTCGAGTATAACCACTGTCGATGTTATTAACTTTGATGAGGTGGAGATGGAAAATATATACCTCGGCTGGGTCAGTATTTGGAGCAGGTTGGGGCTTGATGTACGACCCGTCGAGATAGCTAGGGAGATCGCCAACATATTAATATAAATGACTAACTTTATGAATCATTTCCAACGAACGTTCTTGGGAATAACATTTGTTTGTGGGGTGACAATTACATTTATAATTTTGGCAGTAGGGCTCGTCCTTGCGGACCTCGATAGGAAAGGGAGTATTTCAGATAGGATTGGCTTGGATGTGTGTGAGAAGGGTGCTGATGGGAGCAGTGAGTTTCGGCAAGACGAGTATTGGTCATTTTTTTTACGAGGTTTAAAAGATTGAGTATCGAAGTTAGAGCTCTTGCAGCTGTCGGTCTCCTGGGAAATGGGAGCGACCATAGGTGTATTCGATGGTTAAGGTTTGCTGTGGTTGGTGGTCGAGGCTTGCCCCTAGCGATTAAATTCGCGGAGGCGTTTGAGGTTGATGTACCCGTTAACCTTGGATAACATCTCCTCGAGTATTCATGGTTTTTAGAGCACGATGTACTCCTTAACGTGACTGTGGTCTATGAGGACGTTGGAATACGCGGGAATGACATTCGTACAGTCGAAGTTTTTAACTTTGCGCGACTCATCGAGAAAATGCTTGGTAAATGTTTCAAGCGTTTCGTTGGGTGATTTGCGAAAGTTGAAGAGAGCATCGACGCGAACCTTACGGTCCTTATTAATGGCAAGCAAGGTGATAAAAAGGTTTGACAGTTGTTTGAAACTTCAGATAGAACCATTAGGGAGACTGTGGTACCATTTTAGAGGGCTATTAGTGAGACTGGTGGGAAACATGCGACATAAGATGTGGTCGGATGTGGAATACAAGCTTAAAGCATTTTGGAATTCGAGGACATGAGATTGAGGTTTGGTATTGCAGTATTTACAGATTTTTGGGGTATGGAAATTTGGAGGTACCTCAACAGCGAGAAGCTTTGAGCAAATGAGGTTGTTTAAACGGCTCCAAGAGTTTGGTGTGGGGCTAACGCTGATACGAATAGCAGTGTGAATTTTTTGATCGAGTTCATGCTGTGTAAGGTAGGCAGGACGTGAGGGTGCTCGCTAAGGTCGAAGGTGATGAGGCTGCGGGTAGGGGGCATGCTCAGCACTCTGTTCGCCAAGGCATTCCCGAGCAGGGTGCCGTGTGGGGTGATGAGAAGTGCAAAGTGTAGAATCAAAGGAATCCTCTGTAACGGGAACACCAAGATAGATAGAGTCGGTGGGAACGGCGATGGGGGCACCTTCGATGCCAAGATGGACCGGGGGGACTTCGATTTGGGGATGGGGCCCAAGTTAGGAGCAGGCTGAAGCGCGCGAGGGGGCGGGTAATCGAGATCACAGAGGAGCGTCTTGGGTCTGAACCTGTTGAAGCTCATGAACAGTATGACGTAGTTCGTACCGAGCACAATGTTGTTGATCGTTATCGTCTTAATGGCATTGCCATTCAACCTCAAGTTCTTATCACCTGTCTTCACGCTCAATGCGTAACTGGTTATTATGACGCTTCTCAGCTTGAGCAAATTGATGTCTAATGAGGGAAAGTTGAGTGGCTACTCCGTCGGTAGAATTTTCTACGAGGGTAGAGGTTGAGCGAAGGGTGGGGGCCATTGAGTATGGTTATAAGGGGAACAAAAGAGAGAACAGGGAATAGGCAGGGTGGGTATAACACAAACAACGCCAAATGTAGGGGCCAAGTTTCGTGGGAGGGGAAACTAGCTTTTACACCATGGGGTTTATCTTCGACTAGGGGCTTAAGCAAGTATATAAGGCAATAATAGACTATATTACTGAACTAACACACTTGTGTGGAGTCCTAGAATTGGTTTCTCCATGACCTCTAGTGAGAATTTGAATGATTGATGATATATGTTAAGTTAGATGAGAGATCGAATAGAAGTAGCTTACAGGGCATTCGAAGGTAATCTTGAAGGGATTTTAGAGAGAGTTTTTCCAACCCCTTCATAGTGTTACCTCTTTCCTATTTATAGGAGATAGGAAAGGGGTGAGTCACCATGGGAGGTCAGATTATATGTATATATCCTTTGGGACAACTGTTCTGTACGTGGAGTCGGTTCTGACATTGTAACTGTCTAGTGGCTCATTTTACTGTTATGTCTGGTGAGATGGCTGTCAGATGTGTATTGCCATGGTCGAAGCCTCTCTAGTACTGATACTGAGTTTTGGTGCTGACCATCTATCTTTGGCTTCGACAATGGTAGTTAGCTTCGATGATGCCTTCGAGTGTTCGATTAATCTCAGAAGGCTTCCTGGACTTATTTACTATCTTGTTGGGCTTCAAGTCTCTAGATAGGCTTCGATATAGCCTTCGAGTATTCGACTGGTGCTGGAAGGCTGTAAGTAGGCTACTACAAACTCAAGCTTCAACTTCGACCATCAAATATTTACTCGACCTCGTCAAACATACGATTACATGGCACACTATGGAAAAGCTACAAAAAAGGGTTTATTTCTTATTCTCGACCTAAGCCTAGATATCGATTTCCACACCAACAGCTCGAGTTACTAAGCACTCAGAGTCATTAAAGAAGCCATTACAAAATGTAAGGATCAGACCGTTACGTAATCAGTTCAAAGACTCATTAATCATATTGTAACGTTCGTCATTAAAAATAATAATGGTCGCCAAACGGTTATATTATAAGACCTACAAATAGGACCAGAGAACTACAAATGAGAGACATAATTCTATATAGAAACTCTACACAGAACTATCCATAACGATCTTTGTAATATCTAGCCATCATCAATAGTATCTATTTCTAAAATCCTCAGGAGAGGTCATAGTTTTTAACCTATTCAAAGGTTTTCCACGCTAATTCTCGTGTTAGCAATTACTTGATAGCGATCTAATTATCTTTGGTGTGAGAGACTAAGTTTGATATACAAAATTAGGTTCTTACATTTGGCGTCGTCTCTGGGAAATTAAACAATTAGCCACAGTTCTCAGATACAGCTGATACTTACTCTCTTCACATAATGCCTCTTCCGGACCAGAATGTACTAGTTGGCTCAGCAGAAGGAAGCGCCGCATTGGAAAAATTGCGAGTCAATCTAAACTTCAAGATAAAAAGACGGGTCGTTCTAGAACAACAGCTGGTAGATGTAAGTAATGCGTTGAAAGTTTTGCAGGGACAACAGATGACAACCCAAAAGAACAAAGATGCGCTGTCAGCCACCTCAAGAGTTTTTGTTCGAGACAGGTTGGGATCTCGAGGCAACAATCAGGGAATTGATGTTCAGTCCAATCATAATCAGCTGGGGGCCAAGCTCGTAAAGATACCTGAAGTCTAACAAGAAGTTAATGACGTTTCTGCCAAAACCAGGCAATCAGAGGACCCACCCCATGGGAGAGTTCGCATTCCTATACGTGAACGACTAAGTGAAGGAAGTGGCAAACACATTCCTCGAGAAGGACGTATCCCATGTCAGACTATCATAGCTCATCAATTTGTGAACCAAGAGTGATAGGCATGAAAAATGCCTATATTTGTCCTTCAATTTACATTATCTAGGACCTTATTTTATGTTTCAATGAGCCTAATTGAAGTATGTTTGACTATTACAGGTAATAAGACAATTGCAACCAAGCACGACCTGAAAGCTTAACTTTTATAAGTTAAATGATACTGCTGGAGATGACCTAGTGAAGAGAAGGTTACAGGAACTGTTGGAGTTGTTTGAAGACTTGGTAGTCAAGCCAAGCTAAAAGATCTCCTGAAAATGAGGAGTTGTTGAGTGAGAATATGACTTTTTGTTAGGAGATAAAGGGATAAAGGTGAAGAGTTGAGAATTATCTTGGACTCTCTGAAAAACCATCGTAGCTTTTATTTTTTGTTTCCATGTAAACCTTTTTTTTAATCAATAAACAATGGTTTTTATTTCACGATTTTGATCTTTTCATCCTTGAGAACGAAACCCTCTATGTTTCAACACCCGATTTGATACGGATTATCAAATGGTGCCGCTTTAAAGTACAAAGATCTTTAAGGAATTTTGCGTAATTAAGAATATGTCTTATGGCCGTAAGGATAGGAATATTAATCACACAATGCTTAAAAATCCCTAAAATCTCCTCATAGACGTTGCCCTTCTTAGAAAGAGTTAACCGATGAGGAAAAGGAGCCAATGGCTGAACATGTGTTATCATGATTTCTTCCTCACTCGCACTCGCAGGTTCTTCTATAGGTTTACTTTGAATTTTTAGCTGGGTTCCTTAGGCATTTTTACCAAATTATCAACTTTCGTACCGCTCCTAAGAGAAATGATGGCGTTGACTCCATCACGATTGGAAGATCTAGGATGCTCAGTATTCCCTTTAGGATTAGCTTGAGTTTGATTGGGGAACATTCCTTTGTCTCTCATGCTTATCTCTGTTGCCATTTGACCTATTTGTCCCTCAAGTTTGGCAATAGATGACTGAGTTACTTGCATAAATGCTTTAAGAGTATCTTCTAAGGATGTGGTTGGAGGAGGCAGATTCCTATTGTGCGGAGGAACATAAGGCACATTAAGGGGAGCTTGGTATGATGGATTTTGTTGCCACGAGGAACTAGACTGGTGTTGGTTTACTTGGTTGTGCGGCTGATAAGGGGCACTACCAGAAGAACCTCCTTGGTAATTTCTATTTCTCCGAGAATTGGAGTTGCTAGAATTATTATTCCATCCACCATTGAAAGGTTGGTTATTGGGACGTTGATTCATGGCATTGGCCTGGTCTTTTCTACCCTCCCTTAAACTAAGCACATCAGGGCAATCTTGGACCAGATGGTCTGAACTCTCACAAACCACACAATTTGGCATCGCCACATGGTTAACAGACGAAGTATTAGGGTGTCTCTCCCTTTTGTCGGTCTCTAAGTTCTCGATTTTCTCAAGAATGGTTCTAAGAGTGGCAGACTCTGAATTAGTGTTCACTTGGTGCACATTTGCACGGTGACTAGGTATTTCCTCTCTCATCATTTGGCATTGGTAGGTCTTATCCGCTACATCATTTAAAAATGTCTAAGCTTCAGTGTTAGTTTTCTCATCGAATGTACCCGCGCACATAGACTGAGTACGAGCTCTAGTGTCATAGTCTAGACCTTCATAGAGAGTTTGAACTATATCAATCAGCTGAATCCCGTGATGTGGGCATCCTTGCTCTAAATCCCTAAACCGTTGCAGGTAATCATATAATGACTCTCCTCGGTTTTGTGTGAAGCTATAGATACTCTGTCGTATCTTAGCAGTTCTGTGGTTAGGGAAATACTTCTTCAAAAACTCCTTAACGAGTTGTTCAAATGTGTTTACAGAGTTCTCCTCGAGAGTGTACAACCAATCGCGTGCGTTTCCCAACAGAGAAAAGGGAAACACCCATAATTTTAAAGAATCCTCTGTAATACGTTCTAAGTTTAATAGAATCATATGATCCCTAAAGTCCCTAAGATGGTTATACGGGTTTTCAGTAGGACTACCATGAAATTTGAGGAGCATAGATAAGAATCCCGGTTTTAACTCAAAGTTCCCTACATTTCTGGGAATCACAATACAAGAAGGTTTACTAACTATTGTAGGATGCATTCGATTGCGGAGAGTGATTCTCTCCGCAGCAGCAGGTTCGGGACCGTTTCTAGGAATAGCAGGTTCAGGACCATTAGTCCCATCAGTCTGACTCATATTGATTCTAGTAGTATTCTTAGTCCGAGCTTGGGTGTTACCCCAATCTAACATACAATTCAATCAATATATGCGAGCACACTAAAAGTCCTAAGAATGATGCAAGCACTCAAGAATGTTTTACTGGTCTCTTTTATTAAGTTAAGTTGTGAACCCGGTCTCATGGTTCAATGCTCCTACCCTGACAGTAGATTGGTTCGCACTTGAGTTGTTTTTACTCGCTTTGGCGATAGCTCGCATGCTATCTAGTCACCTAGATGCACCTGTGCTGGAAGGCGGGGCGAATCGCTTAGAGTTACCTATCCACACTAGCTATGCCAGGGAACGTACATCCTCCAGCAAACGTAGCCACTTATCAGGTTTTCCTAGTGAGCGTGTTGCTCCAGGTCCGAGCGAAGCCTTTTGATTAGCTATATTTTTTATGGCTTCTTATCTGAAAATCTTTTAAAGAGGTCGGGACTGTCGATACCGAAAAGATTAACAACCGGGTAATGAATTCCCGGGGTCCTAATGCGTGGGCACGCACGGGTGATGAAATCCCGTTTTGGTTTACCCTTATCTAGGCGTTATTGCAAAAATTAAACATTTAATCAATCTAACATATAGTTAAACAACGATGTACTGCGACAAGGAGGGTGCGGTGGAATTTTTTTTACCTACAGGGCGGCCTTTTTAGGGGCACATTTAGTTACCCTGGTGAAACTGTTGGGAAGGCTTACTCAGGATCGTTTGCGAAGTACGCGTTGAAACAATTTCCGACCTGAATAGGGGTTCCGATGCTGTACCTGCAGCAGATTACAATTTTCTCACCTTGCAAAGGGTCACTCAAATAATAATTTTTACATAAACATTTCTCAATCCTCAAACTATACTAATAAAAATAAAAAATAAAAAAATCGAATCTCTATGAGTATAGTTGAGAACTATGTGAAGGAGGACAAGTTGCACGTATAAAAGAGCAAATAAAAACTCAAATGCAAAAGTCTTACCATGAAAAACTTGTGTAGATAGATATTTTCCTTGAAAGATCAATAAAAGAGAGCGAACAAACTAAGGTAGTTGTCGAACAAACTTCTAGATTTCTTTCACCATACTCAAGATCCTAAGGTTATTTGAAAGTATTATCAAACTTCTTGATTCCATAAACTAAATTCACTACACAAAGGATGAAATTCTGAAACTTGATCTAATCTGATTGTAGTATAATTGACTTGATAAATTCTAAACGTATCTGATGGTTAACCTTTGTTTAAGTGTTATATCTAGGAGATGAATTTAATCCATTTTCAGAGTTACCAGGAGTAATGATTATTAGTTGTTTATAATACCAGAACGTCTATGATAGAATTTTGTGGGTATATTCACTGAAAACCCTCACGAGACACAACTCGTCCTATTTGGGTAACCTATAGGTTGAAAGGCTTGTTGCATACGCTAAATGCAATCGTAAGAAACCACGAAAGAGTTTAGTTTTTGTTTTAGTTTCTTTTGCTAAGGGACTAGCAATATGTTAGTTTGGGGGTATTTGATAGGCATAAAAAATGCTTATATTTGTCCTTCAATTTACATTATCTAGGACCTTATTTTATGTTTCAATGAGCCTAATTGAAGTATGTTTAACTATTACAGGTAATAAGACAAGTGCAACCAAGCACGACCTGAAAGCCTAACTTTTACAAGTTAAAGGATACTGTTGGAGATGACCTAGTGAAGAGAAGGTTACAGGAGCTGCTGGAGTTGCTTGAAGACTTGGTAGTCAAGCCTAGCTAAAAGATCTCCTGAAAATGAGGAGTTGTTGAGTGAGAATAGGACTTTTTGTTAGGAAATAAAGGGATAGAGGAGAAGAGTTGAGAATTATCTTGGACTCTCTGAAAAACCATCGTAGCTTTTATTTTTTGTTTCCATGTAAACCTTTTTCTTAATCAATAAACAATGGCTTTTATTTCACGATTTTGATCTTTGCATCCTTGAGAACGAAACCCTCTATGTTTCAACACCCGATTTGATACGGATTATCAAATGACACTGCTGTCGGATTCAAACTACCAAAGGTATCTACAACAGGCTGCAGAAGACCCCGATAGCTCAGGATTTATTAGACATCGAAGTTCCTACCAGTTTTCACACCCCAAAAATTTAAAAGTACAGGAAAACTGATTCCGTAGAACATGTCCAAGAATTTCAAGACGCTTTAGGCTTGCATTTTACACCAAACCACATTTTATGCCATCTCTTTCTTACTAGTCTCCAGTGTGAACCTTTGCGGTGGTTCCACTTGCTGCAAGAAGGGTCCATTCACACATTCGAATAGTTGCGAGAACTTTTCGTCAAGAACTACTCGCACAACATAGACAAAGAGGAAAATCTATTTTCTTTGTTTAGCCTTTAACAAATACCAGGAGAGAAGCTTGAATAGTTTACTAAGAAATTCTTGGAGTTGGCCAGAAAGGTATATCGACTTGATCAAAAGATTATTATTTTTCTTTTACGAATGCCTTACTCGTGGAAGCTAGAGCGAAGGAACACCTAATTCTTAACAAACCCGCGAACCTGGAAGACATGATCGAAAAGGTAAACGGCTATATCAATCTCAAATGGATGTTAACCGAAAGACAGAAGTCCTAGAAGTCAATTCTGACAGCAAGAGATCAATCTACAAACAAAATTTCAATCATACTACCGATTACCGCGGAGATAGAGAAAATAAACTAAATCTAATAAAGATCGGCCTCGGAGAGGTAGTAACTTACCAAAGCCATATCTTCCCAAATTGACTGCTACAATAGCCAACCTATATCCCACGCTTCAGATGGAAAAATTCTTTCGAAATGTCCAATATCTCAAATCCATTAAAAGAAAACCATATTGCATACACCGCAAAGTCCAACATCATGATATAGACATTACTTCACGTTACATAGACTTTTAGAGTACATCTTTACGGACGGAAGAATGCACGAATACATCGTAGACGTAGAAAGTTACAAAAATGGGAGTTACAAGATTAAAACTAAGATCATACAAATAGAAGGGGAGACCGAGGAAAGTCTTTTGTACCACATATCCCTCAGCCATTTTATAGAGACTCATGCGATCAATAGATCGGTCAGGATTAAAAGACGACATCTTTGCCAATGCCATGATCTAGCCATGGTCGACAAAGAACCTAGATTACTCCCAGCATCTAGTACATAATGAACAGAGATCTCCTTTGAGGATTGTGATGTTCGCCACGTCAACTTTCCTCGTCATGACGCACTCGTGATCATGTTAAAAATGAGAAATGTCGTTCTGCACATAATGATGGTAGATACTGACAATAGTATCGAGCTACTTTTCCAAAGTATAATTGATTAAATAGAATTGGCCGACAAAGTTGAGCCTAGTGACATCGATGTCAGTGGTTTAAATGGCTCCAAAGAAGAACAAGAAGGAAAGATCATACTTCCTATTACTGTAGGACCGGCAATGATTGACGTTGTATTTTATGTTATAAACTTAAAATCTAGTTATTTAGGAAGAACACGAAGAAAGATCATACTTCCTATTACTGCAGGACCGGCAATGATTGACGTTGTATTTTATCTTATAAACTTAAAATCTGGTTATTTAGGAATAATGGGACGCTGTTGGCTATACAACATGAAGGCCATCCCATCGACCTATTCTTAGGCGTTACAGTTCGATTGGAATGACGGTCTCTATGAAATCAAAGGCAGTCAGAAGCTAGCTCGCGCTTGTAAAATTACTGTAACCATCGTGATAGGGCCACCAAAATAATGCGCCGCATAATAGTTATTGAATACTACAGAGAACACTATAGAGAACCAGCTACCAAGAACATAAGCCACAAAATTCATCGAGATTAGTGAAGGCAAGTAGGGTACCTACATTGGGACTCTTTTGCCTACAACAGAATGAAATACTCTTATTCAGTTTTTACAAGATAACAACGACATGAAATGTCAGGCATCGGCCCAACTTTGGCTTGCCACAAGCATGGCTTAAAAGATAAGGCCGAGGCGGTCAAACCGAAATAGAGGATATTAGCACTAAAACTACGAGGGGAAGTCAACAAAGAGATCGATAAGCTCATTGAAGTTGGCTTTATTCAAAAAGCCAATTACCCTGAATGGATCTCGAACATCGTAGCATTCCCGAAGAAAAATGGTAAAATTAGAGTATGCGTGGATTTCACAGACTTAAATAAGCATACTCTGAAAGATAGTTTTCCCCTTCCTATCATCAACCATCTGCTCGATTCAACTGTGGGACATGAACTCTTGTCCATGATGGACGCCACGTCAGGGTACAATCAGATACCCCTTTTGCCTGAAGATTAAGAAAAAATAGCTTTCATCACAGAACATAGATTATATTACTACAAAGTCATGTTTTTCGGCCTCAAGAACGTCAGAGCCACTTACCAAAAACTGATGACTTAGATGTTCAAAGACCATCTCGGTAAAACGATGGAAGTTTATATTGATGATATGTCGTGTAAGAGTCTCAAAAGAGGTAAACCATATCGCAAATTTTCACACGACCTTTGAAATTCTTTGATCATATAAAATGAGACAAAATCCTGACAAATACCAATTAAGAGTCCAATCGGGAAAATCCTTGGGACATTTGATTAGCAAGAAAGGTATCAAAGATAACCCATATCGTATTCGTACACTGTTATCCATGTCATCACCAAAGATAAAGAAAGATGTCCAAAAGTTAGCCGGAAAAATAGCAACAATAAATCATTTTGTTTCCAAGTCTTCAAATCGGTGTAGATGGTTATTTGACCTTTTACGAGAAGGGATGAAGAAAGGCAAAACTCAAAAAGATCTAGAGATTGAGTGGACCAAAGAATGTGAAGTGGCATTTCAGGAACTGAAACGCTACTTGGGAAAACCACCAGTAATAAGTACACCCACTGAAGGAGAAGAACTTACGGTATACCTTGCAGTTACTGATAACTCACTCAGCTTTATCCTCATCTGACTTGCGGAGAAGATAGAAAAACCTGTCTTCTTCATCAGTAAGACTCTTACTCCAGCAGAAACACGATACACTAAAATCAAAAAAATGTTCCTAACCCTTGTCTACACATCGCAGAAGTTAAAACAATATTTCCAAGCTCATTTAATTCGGGTAATGGCAAATTACCCCCTGGGTGAAGTTCTATCTAAACGAGTTCAACAATGGTCGGCTACTTTTGGCGAACACGATATACATTTTGAACCACGACATTCTGAAAAAGGCCAAACGGTAGCAGATTTCTTCACAGATTTTCCAGTAGAAAACCCTGTTTGGGAAGAAGATAGTACCGATATAAACGAAGAGCAGATTGAAGAAAAATTGGATTGGATACCCAAGAAAGGTTGACGCTTTTTAACTAACGGTTCTGCCAGACCAGCTGGGTCAGGCATTGGGATAGTTCTTATCATACCTTTCAATGATAGAATTGAGAAATCAGTTCGACTCAATTTCAAAGCTACTAACAACGAAACTAAATATGAGGGACTTATCTACAGACTGGATATGGTACCAGAGATCGGTGTACCCGAATTATCTATTTACTTGAATTCTTTATTAATCGTGAACAATTATACAGATAGATATCAAAAAAATAGAAAAATAATAGATTACGCAACAGTGGTAGCCGACATAATAAGCAAATTTAAAAAGGCTATAATCGAACACTTACCTCATGGAGAAAACAGATATTCTGACCCCCTCGTTTATCTTGTTGGAGTCCTCGGAACGGAAGCCTGATATTTAAAGATCGATGTAGTATCCACCCCCAGCATTAACATCATCAGCTTAAATGCCATTAATTCTGGGGGCAACAAAGAGGTCGAAGACGATTGGCGATGACCTTTCCTCATATATATCGAACCAAGAAACACATTTGATGGTGAAATCCCCGAAGATATCAACAAAAGAAGACGACTGATAGACAATGTTAAACGATACATCATTGTCAACAATCTCCTTTACAAAAGGTTGATTACAGAGCCCTATCTCGAATGTTTATCTGATAATGGGGCCCAAAACTTCCTGTACAATTTACACGAATGCACTTGTGGATCCCATGTGGCAGGACGGTCCTTAACAAACTGAGTTATTACTCAAAGATTTTTTTGGCCTAAAATGAAAGCTCAAGCCATTAAATATGCAAGCAAGTATGATGCCTGCCAACGACATGGACCTAAAATTTGAGCTTCAGCTTTGAAACTCTATTTTAGCAAAGTTATCTGGCCATTCAAAAGGTGGGCCCTCGATCTCGTGGGAGAATTCCCAAATTTCCTAGGAAAAAGGTAACACCTTTTAGTAGCAACAGACTACTTTACTAAGGGGGTAAAAATAATCACTTTGAGTCCAACGCGCGAAGACGAAGTCATCATATTCATATGGGAAAACATTATCATACGGTTTAGTTGCCCTCATCTCATCAGAATAGATAATGGACTACAGTTTATTGGTTTAAATGTCGTCAACTTCCTCAATCAACATAATATCATTCACTCTCCTTCCAATCCGCATTACCCACAAGGAAATGGTCACGCCGAAATCACCAATCATACTATTGTTGACGAAATAAAAAAATACTTGGCAGAGAAGAAAGGTAATTGGATACAAGAATTATCACACGTGTTGTGGGCGTACCAAACAACACCTCGAGTGTCGACTGGATGTACATCGTTCTTGTTAGCTTATGGTACCGAAGTAATCATCCCCACTCAATATCATCACCCAGTACGTGATTATACAATGACAGACGAAGAAAACGAGCTTCAGTTAACATGTAACATGAACTGGATCGACAAAACAAGAGACAGAGTAATCATAAACTTAGGAAGGTACCATCTAGCTCTGACAAAGTTATACAACAAGCGCGTTCATCATAAAGAGTTTGACATTAAAGATCTTGTCCTACGAGAGGTCCCCAAACACATAAATGAACTAAATGCTGGGAAACTTGCAAAAAATTGGAAAGGACCTTTTATTGTTATCGGTAAAAGTGGCCTTGACTTTTACGACCTTATTACATCAGATGGAGATCGAGTCCCCAATCCTTGGAGCACGAGGAGATTGAAGTTGTATTGCAGATAGCAACCTATCATAGTTTACATTCTACTATTTTTTATATTTTTGTACGTCGTTCTTACATTAATGAAATACTTGTGTTTGACCAACCTACATTACAGTACTCTTCTACTATCTCATATCTACCATATATATACAGAACATATCTACTATATCATAGATAAAACAATGGTTCATCCCAATTCTACTATTACATTATAGATTGGTCATTGATTCATCCAATTCGATCTTCTAATACATATCAGGTCGGTTATTGGTTTGTCTAATTCGATCTTCTAGTACATTACATGTCGATTATTGCTTCATACAATTTGATCTTCTAATATATTATAGGTCGGTTCTTGGTTCATCCAAATTCAACTTTCTAATACATAATAGGTCGGTTATTGGTTCCCCAATTCCGTCAACAAGTTTCATACTTCAAGACCACAATTGGTTCATCAAAGTTCAATATAAGTATCTATGAATCACTAATCCTACTATCAGACAACACAAATTTCTCTGTAACATTGCCTTTACACTTTATCTACAATATTTTAGATGATATATTAAAAGTAATTCATTTTTAATCAATACCAATGCCCCCTAAATTCCAAAGTTCAGTCAGAACGTCCATCACGCAAACTTTCCCCACATTTTGAAGGTTACAAAAGCATCAGTTCTGGTGCCCTTGCAGTAACAATTTCTCTTCCTTCATCCCATCTGTTCTTAGTAAGCATGCTAATTTTTGACATAACACGATCTAGGTACTCGGTCCGCACTAGCTGCATTTCACACTTCACGCCATTTTCAATCATGCTGTCATGAATCGTGTCTCTTTCTTTATCAAGTCTTTTAAACTCAAACACAAAGAAGGTAAACACTGCTGTCATTTTTTTTATCATGCACCTCAATTGCCTCAAGCTTACCCATGTCTGGCACGATGAGCTCGACAATCTTTCCCATCGCCTCATTTAGGAAACTTTCCAAGTTCTTACAAAGATTTGCCACCAGAACATTTTCTTTTATAGTAATTTTATTACGTGTTTCCATCACCATCATAAATTCATCCATCTGTCCCAACATAGACAATGATTCCTTCATAACAAACTGGTCGTGGTGCCTCTAATCAACCTCTATGTTAAGGTTCCATTGGGCTGTCACAAGGTCCGCCCCCAATTTTTCATTCAAACTAGTTAGCCCCTCCACTGTCATTCGAAACCTCATAAGGTCTAATTCCAACACTTGAACTATGTTATCTAAGTTCCCTATCATAGCCCAATAAGTTTTCACTAAATCATCTATTTCCTGTTTACTTCCTCCAAATCCTTTTCTTTATTTTTAGCAGCATTCCTCATTCCTTCAAACTCATTTGGCTTCCTAATAGAAGCTCGTAAACTGACTACTTCCGCCTCTAACGTGTTGATCCGAACCTGAGAGCATTTAGCACCATCCTCTTCTTTCTTTAACATCGCCAACAAATCTGTAGTTTAGCTCGCGCAGGTATTAATTCTGCCACTTGCTTGGTTACTCGTTATGCGATATTAGTTATGTGACAATGAACTTTCTCAATATCCAACTTTCTTTTCTTAACAACCTCATTTAGCTTCTAACAGAAGCTCGTAAACCGACTACTTTTCCCTCTAACGTGTTAATCCGAACCTGAGAGCATTTAGCACCATCATCTTCTTTCTTTAGCATCATCAACAAATCTGTTAGTTTAGCTCGCGCTGGTATTAATTCTGCCACTTGCTTGGTTACTCGTTATGCGATATTAGCTATGTGACAATGAACTTTCTCAATATCCAACTTCCTTTTTTTAACAACCACATTTAACTCCTCTATTTTCCCTTGTACACTTGTTAGTTCAACATCCTTTTTACCATTTGCTCGGCCAAATGACTCACCATGCCTTCCCCCTCGATCATCCTCAACTTTATTTTTACATTTAACTCCACAACATTTTTTAATGCTTCACGATGCCAGTTCAAATCAGCATTCATTTTTTTGTTCAAAATGCACAGCGCCTCACACTGACTTTGAACCTCTTCCAATTTGACCTGCGTCAACAGTTTAAATTCTCATACAAAACAATTCATACATCAAAACAGTTTAGTTATCATCACACTTCTAAATTGCAGTTCACAATTTCACTCACAAATATTGTGTACGATGGATCTTACGACAATAAAATACTTGTGTACGATCGATCTACATTTCTATTCAAATCTATTATACCATCACAAACAGAACACATTTATTTATTATCTAAACAGTACACCAAATATCTAATGCATATGCAAGTTTTTGACCAGCACCGATAGTTTACTTTTGTTCACTCGAACTATGAGAAGACTGCCCCCTATTGCATGATCGCCATGACCTGCCTACTTGTAGGTCTACAGGTACAACAAAGGTCACCACCTCCTACTAGCGCTGTCTTCGCCGTGAACGAAGTATAAAGCTCTTGCCCTCCTCCTCGTCATCCTCTGACAAATTTTGTGTCGGTCTAGGAGCTGATCTTTCGACACCTTTTTCCTCCTCATCCTTCGTAAACCACATATTTTCAGCCTTTTCATTCTCTACATCAAAGTCAATTCTCACAATCCATAACATACTTCCTAAATTCGTTCTCCACTCTTGCCAACTCCCCTCTATAAAACTTAACCACACTCGTTATATGGCGTTCCTGGTCCATTTGAGCCACGACCTTTTCTCGCGACGGATACAAATATACCTTTACCTGTATATACGACCTATGCAAACGCTTACACGTATCCTTATGTAATATACCCAACACTTTCAATCCTCTTCTACCTTCTTTCTGACAGTTATTTCTAGTGTCAGTTGATTTTCCATAGATGTATTTTGTTTCGTACATTACTTCAACGTGTTTTGCAGCTCGTTTAACTCATACTCTTACTTGGCTTGCACCATTCTCTGTTGTTTCATTATTTAAAAAAAAATCTTCATTGATCTTCGATCCTACATAAAACCAAGAGTTTCAGGTAAGGGATCTACGTCACCCCATATAATAGACACACCAGCTCGAGCTAAACATTTTTTTGCCTCTACGCTATAAAGACTACCTGTTTCTTGAGTTAAAAACCTAACTCGAACTGGATCAGGTACTACACCCCTTTCTTTTAAGAGCTCTATATAAGCCTCTTTTAAACCCCACTCACTATCTACTTCGGCACTTGGCTTTATCACTCATATCAATAAAACATATCAAGTCTTTAGATTTTTGTGCTAGCGCAAATCTATCTTCTTCTTTTTTTCTCAAAACCACATTTTTCTCTATTTTTATTTTTGCATATTTACACTGTAGATCATATAATTCTTTAAATTTTTCTCTGAATTAGATTTAAACTGGCTTCTCACATATTCAGTTTTATTTAGGACCTATTGAATACGAGCCATGGAGTCCATCGCTCTACTCAACGATCTCTCCATTGTGGTAACAGTTTTTCTCAACCGCTCTATCTCCTACACAGATTACAAATTTTTTGTTATCAACAAATATTCAAACAGGACACAATGAACTTATGTCTATCAAATTTTACCATTTTAATTACGCACAGAAACAGTCTTATCAAAGTCAAAATAGAACAAAATAGTTCAAGCAGGATACCACAAAATAATATTAATTATTCTTGCCAATCTCTGCCTCTGACAGTGGCTCCAATACAGTAACAGCAGCCTGAACGGGCTCAACTTGGGAGGGGGGTGGGTACATTCATTAGAGCAACATTATCTTCCACCGGTTCATCTTCAACATTTGAAGGGAAAACTATCTCCTGATACTTACCCATTAGACCAAGAGTGATATCGGCCTCAGTTAACCCAAAGTAACGACAATACTGGATCAGATTGTCTCTGCCAGCACTCACCATCGCCAAAGCTTTCCCCCGGGTCTCTTTGAGCTCAGACATTTGTACGCGCAGCTCCTCAGTATCTTTCACTACTTCTTCTTTGCTCTCTCTCCTTCTCGTGTTCATTCTCGAGCTCCTTCTACCGGGCTGTTTGAGCATCAAACTTTTTTGTAAGCTCTAAATACTCCTGGTTTTCTTCTCAATAAAATCAATAACCTCTTCACCAGTATAGAGAGCTGCCAATGCAATAAACGGAGTCATCAATAGATATATCAACCACACTGCAACAAACAAAACATATTAATATATACCAACGTTGTCTGTTCTTTGAACACAACTTTGAGCTGCCTCAAATTAGTCACAACCATAGTAAAAATAGTCTTCTTGTACGACCCTCAGCTTAGCCACAGCTTTAGCCCGACTTTGGTCACTACATTTAACCTCATGACATTTCCTTTTTTGAGAAGTAGTATATATCTTGTGAAACGACTTCTCTCACTGTCTGCTGCTCCACTACGAGACAACCAGTTTGTCACCCTTTTTCCCTTGGCCCGCATCTATAGTAGAATGAGAAAATTCTTACAGCGTTCCTTTCGCCCTACGAATCTTTCATAGAACGCTCGAACCCCTTGGCGGAGGCGGGGGGATACTAGTCAAATCCCCCAGAGGATGAAGGTCCGCATTCACAACATTCCCAACACCCTCTTGACCAGCCATAACTTATTTTTCGTGAGCTCGTTAAACTTTTAAAACTTTGGAGTCCATTCTTTTATCCCTACGGATATTTAAATCACCCAACACGTACTTTAATTTGACCTGTTCACGGGCTACGCAGTCAAATAAGCTCATTTTATCAAGAACGGCTTAGGGATCAAGACCTGATAGAAAAAATCAATAAAATAATTAGATGCTCGCAGACAAACTGATATTCGGTCAAGTTAGCTGATGTTACTTACTCGGATTATAATATTTAAGTTTTAGGTCAAGCGCTGGTTCATCTGGAACCTACATACAATTACCCCTTACCCATACAAGATGGTCGTTCCACGGTCTACCAGCAGATTCAAAGTAAAAAAACTTTGGCCTAGATGAATCACTGAATAGATAACCACTCCTACGAGCTTGTACATTCTTCATTTTGTAATATTTCAGTATGTTTGCTGCAACGAACTGCTTTACCATCCCGTTCTCTCTCTACCTCTCATAGCACTGCAATGCATTCATAACCCCTTTCTAAAAATATGTCAAGGGAGTCCTAAGACCATATAGCACCTGGTTCAGATAACACAAAAACCCATCATTCGGGGATACCATACCCGACCTATTATAGTACGCAATCTCTATATCTTCCCCAATTCCTTTCTCCACCTTCAACAAATCCAGATTGGGCACTTGATAATGTACATTTTCCCCTTTCTATAGTATAAAGGTCCTAAGCTATAGGCCTTGTTCCATTAGATAATCCCCCCACTTCCCTGTTAACTTCTTTTTAAATTTCAAATATTCTTTCCCTATATCTACTCCTGAATATGTGTAAAATATCTCATCCTCCGCCCATATTTCATCATCCTGCACTATTATATTACTCACTTCAACAGGTATCTCTGCTACTATCCCTACAATAACTTTCCTACTGTCTACAGTCTCCTCCATGCCTCTACAATCGTCCTCTCTACTCGACAAAGACATTTCCTCCGAACTGGAAAATACTATAAATTTACTACTAGGCTTTATGTTTTTAGAACACATATTTGACCTACAGGTACAAACAAGTTTTTATTATTTAATATGCTTTTATGATTTATTACTTACACAATCACATGATATACCACAAAACAGCAAGTAAAAACCCCACCCATACTTACTATTTCCTTACTATCCAGTTAAAATATTTGTTTTCAAAACTTTCCGCAACAACTGAAACTTAAATTCAACTTTCCTTCTTCTTCTATAAAAATAGTTACCATGCACAGAGCATTTGTAATATTCAGAGAAAATAAAATCCCATACTTACTATCTCCTTACTACCCAATAAAAATATTTGTTTTTAAAACTTTTTACAACAACTGAAACTCAAATTCAAGTTTCCCTCTTCTTCTATAAAAACAGTTACCATACACAAAGCTTTTGAAATATTCACAAATACATGAAAACAATCCTTCTTTAGTCCCCTACATTCTGAAATCTCCCATCCCCAATCAGTAACATGTAAAGGTGATACATAAAACAACAAATATACAGACTACTAGGCACTTCAAATGTCACAGAGCATCAAAACTTTACTTACATATACTGGAAGATCCACAATATTCTACTCTGCCATCAACTTTCACTAAAGTTGAGTGATTACGCTGCTTTTCCAACAAATTCCTTTCACCAGACGAAACTTTTACTGTAGAATTACGCTCAAAACTCAAATGTTTTCTCTCTTTAAAAATACTAGTTACACCACTTTTTTCTCTCTCTATAAATGTAGATAATTTATGAGGAAGAGAGAGATGAGTTTTTATACTCTCCCTCGATTTTTGAAATGATGGTTCTCTCAAACACATGTCGGTCACCCCTACTGCCTCTGCAGGCACGTCTTTTCGCCTCACAACATCATCATTACTTTTGGGATAACGTTTTCTGTTATCACGCCTGTCCCCTACTTTAGCCATTAAACAATTCAGCTCTTCCTTCCCAAGATAATCTACACGATCCCTCACCTTGCTTTTACTCTTAATCAAGTTTGTATCACACCGTACGTCATTCCTATAAATAATAAATATTTAAAATTTAAAATCCTCTACACAACTGTTGAAATCAGCTTTCCATAATCCATCATAACTACCCCATAAGCAGCTAAACGAACACGTCACTCCTACTTTTCAAGTCGCAGATTCAATCTACACTTTATCCTAAAATTTAATAGATAATAAACACAGAACATTACAAAGATATTAGTTATTCATTTCGAGCTATAAATGTTTAAGTTTACATTCAAATATAATTACATTTAAAGTAGCCCGGGTGATTTATTTTACCACATAGGATTATCTCCCCCCCTGCGGCCCTCTCATCCTCTTCAGCCAGTTTTTCCAGTGTGATCTCTCGGACAACATCCTCTCATAGGGTTGCGTCCTGAAGTTAAGCAAGGAACACATCACACCAGAAATAACGATCAAACTCCACCCGCCTACCTTAATCATCTAAACTGTCCAACTACAATGACCACTCTGGTAACACAACATTTTAAGGCAACATGCAAAAAGTAGCACTCATGAAGTTTGACCACATTGATGCTTAGCCTACCTTTCACCACATGTCGAGCACGCTGTAAATGTGTCCTCACCATGACAGATTCCAATAAACCACAAACAAGTTTTTCTCACAGAAGAATATGATAAACAACACCTATGGATCGAGATATTATATAACCAACATGTAGATCTTCTTGTACACCACCAATATGGCCTACCAACTAGTTTTTAAGGGACGATATATTCTACAGGAACAAAATTTTAACAACAAGGATATCAACAGATTTTTAGGTATATTTTTGGACAACTCGTGCTTGCTATTCTAAGAAGTATATTATACGTAGATATTATTCCTCACGTGCTTCGTACAAATGATGCATCAGAAAAGATAGAGTTTACACAGAATAAAATAGTTCAAGTCCGTCCAGAAATGGCTCCAACCAAGATACTACAGGACACAAATATCCTTTCACAACTACATCAAGGTATTTTTAAAATAGTTTGGAAAATTTCCTCCAAAGGACGCCGTCAAATCACAGAATATTGAAGTACGGAGAAAACATCCTCTGCTACCAACAAAGGATACTTATAGCATGCTAACAGTATACATTTTTTTTACAAAGGGTTTAGTAAAATATATTTAAAAGCAAAATTACAAGAGGAGGGAGAGCCAACCATGCCACACACTAATCCATGTCACTAGTGCATATGCAGATGGTACTCTCTACAAAAAGTAAAAAATAAAGAAGAAAATAAGTCTGGAATCCCTAATATAGGTAAGGGGAATGCGTCCACGTCAATTTGTTCAAACGAGTACAATGTCATTTGAACGACAGTTGAACATTGCCTTTGGACTTCAGGAGTGCTATCTCATTCGAACGACCTCCAATATCGTTCGAACAAAATATTTAAAAAAGCCGTTGTTGAAAATAGCGTGCGATTCGTTCGAACGATATGTTAAAATAACCTTCGAATTGTCGTCTGAATCGACATGTTGAAAATGGCATTCAATTTATCGTCTGAATTGACATGTTGAAAATAGCCTTTGAAGTTCGTTCGAACGACTACTTTGACTCCTACAGCGTCAAAAGGGTACAGTTCGCTTGTACTCTAACGACCTAGTCAACGGAAGTACACATATTAAAATGATAACTATGCTAAATACCATTGCATAATTCTAAGATGGCAGATAAAAAATTCTATACAGTTTGACACAAGTGTCTATCACACTTAAACATCTCTAAATAGGACAATTCGTGCATTATACGGAAATACGTTTTCCACCATATTTTTGAACTCCAGAATCCTTTTTTGTTATTTCCATTTTTTATCACACACAATTTGATCCATCAAATAGTTTGAGTTTTTATCCTCATCTTTTAGTTTGTTTTATCAAAGAGGGAATTACATAAGTATGTTAAACATATATTTTTTAAGTTTGAATTGATATTCAAATTTGGCACAAAACAAGAAATTCTCATTAGCCCAAATTTTTCTTCCAGAATAATTTCTTACAACTTTTTACAGAGTGATCTACAGGTTACATTACATCAATTTACAAAATGAAACTCTTTTGTAAGAAAATTCACACAACGGGTGTAACAGAGCCTAAATCTGAAGACTGGATGCAAATTTCTAATCTTCGTCTCCACCACCACCGTCTCTTCTTCTATAACCCTCACCACCTCCGAGTAGCAAAGAAAGAAGAATGATTCCACTTTTATAGAATCAACTCACCAGTAGGGTACCGGCGAGACTTCCTCGGACGTACACCAGCCGCTTCATCCATCGCTGTAACCGCCTCCACTGCCAGAAGACGCAGATCATCTCTGCGCCCCTATCTCGACGTTACCATATAGTGAAAACGCACCATTTGATAGTAATTGTCATCCACCTCCTCTACCTCTTCATACGTTATGCCATGGTATGTTGGTCGTACAAGAATGGGAGTAGGAAGGTCAAGAAACTGGGTTCCAAAGTATCAAAACCGCAACTCTTGTACTTTGGCATGAATTCTAGCCTCGTACGATTGACATCTGGTAGTCACCATCATCTTAACAGATCAGTTACATAGAGAATGGTTATAAAAGATATGGAATAAAGAAAGTACTTAACGAATAAATAACTGCCACTACAAACCACAACAATATTTATTATACCAAACCTCTATTAATGTTGAGTTTCAAATTCCCAATGCCAGAATGAATTTTAATACAACAATCTTGACCAAAGCCATTGGTTCTAGGGAACCCACAGCCAAACAAATATTTATGAAAGAACATAGGAAATGATCCCTGGATATTAAATATAATATTAATGATGCTTCTCAACCAACACCACTCGCTCATGATGCTTCTCGTGCTCTTGACTGAGAGGGGGCGGTTGCAGTGGCCTATTCTAGATCTCAAACTCAAGCCTCAAATTCGACCATCATACATTTACTCGAGCTAGTCAAACATACGATTACATATTACACTATGGAGCAACAACAAAGAAGGGTTTATTTCTCGTCTCGACCTAAGCCGAGATATCGATCTCCATAGCACTCAGAGTCATTAAAGAAGCCATTTAAAAATAAAAGGATCTGACTGTTACGCAATCAGTTCAAAGACTCATCAAAATCATATTGTAACGTTTGTCATTAAAAGTAATAATGGTCATCAAACGGTCATATTAGAAAACCTATAAATAGAACCATAGAACTACAGATGAGAGACAGAGAATTCTATCCAGAAACTCTATACAAAACTATCCAGAGCAATCTTTGAAATAGTTAGCCATCATCAATAATATCTCTTTCTAAAATCCTCAAGAAAGGTCGTGGTTTTTAACCTATTCAAAGGTTTTCTATGCTAAATCTCGCGTTAGCAATTACTTGATAATACTGTAATTATCTTTGGTATGAGAAACTAAGTTCGATATATGAAATTAGGTCCTTACAAAACTGATGAAGAACATGGTCCGAGTACTATTGATGAAATAAAACAAGTCAAAGATACCTGTCTCCTACGAATTAGCAGTTACAAGTCCAACTGCTACTTACCCCAACTTTCAGGATAACGTACTTATGTACAGTGACAAACTGAGAGTGAGGTCTATAAAAAGGATGAGTTCCAGAGGATAAAAAACTAACTTTTTCTAGCTAAAGAAATCATAAACTTGTAATCAAACATCATCCTCTAGCAATAAAAATTATAATTACTAAATTCTCCAACCGAGGTTGGGGTTTTTACCTATTCAAAGGTTTTCACACTAATCGCCTGTCATATCTAGATTAAATTATACTAACTATAGTCACATATATATTTGGAATAAGAGCTAATTTTGGGATATTTTGAGTTACAACGAAATTAGGCCATTATATTTGGCGCCATCTATGGGAAAGAAGACATTTCCACAAAATCCTAAGGCATACAATTACTTTACTATCAATTTCTAATCATGGTAACTTCGAAGCGACCAGCCATAGGAGTCTAACTTAATCTTTCAGTCAAACCAGATCAGCTCATTGAATTGCGAGCAAACCTTCACGCTGAAATAAAGAAACAAAATGAGCTCGAGTGTCTGTTATTGCATGATCGTGAGATCCGTGAACATGAACTATAAAGTGAGCGTCAAGCTCGTCAAACATAATTCAAGTGGCATGAAGAATAGATGACTATAATGCAGACTACCTTGCAAGCTTTGTAAGATAATTAGCAAGTTCCCCTTCTCAAAAAATGTTATAAAATACTAGCAAACTCCTGAGTTTCAGTACGGGAAAGATTGAGACCTTGAGGAGCAACTAATAATGAAGCTTCGAGACGTCTTTTTAATGACCCATACGTACCAGAAGCTTCAATTCATTTGGGACGAGATGATTAGTCTGACATTAGTAGAGGATGTCGGCCCCCTAAGCATCAAGTAGAGGAGCAACGACCTCAACCCAGGATACCAGTTCATGAACGCTTGACTGAGGGTACTGGCGTACATAATCCCTGGCATGTACGCCAAGTCGGTCAAGTACTACGACAGTATGTCATACAGGAACATATGGATCAACACATCGAGGAATTATTCAAAGCTCAAGCTCCCAGCAATAAGGATGATTTGACCAAATTACAAGGTAGTCCGATCGCGAAAGAGTTATTTGAAATGGAAGTAACAATAGGTTTTCATACTCCAAAGATACATAAATACAAAGCCATTAATCTGAAGGAATGCATTCAACAATTTTGTAATTCATTGGGATTATATTCAAATTTAAACTACATCTTCTGTCGTCTGTTCGCTATAAGCCCTATAGAGAGAACCACTATGTTGGTTCCATTCTATGTTTGAAGATTCCATCCTCACATTCGACCAACTACAAAAGATCTTTTTCAAGACATACGCTCACAATAAAGATAAATATGAGAATTTTTATACTCTTATTAGTCTTAAACAATTTCAAGGAGAGAAGCTCGATGTCTTTGCGAATAAGTTTCTAGAACTCAATCAAAAAGTTGACAATCTTGATCAGAAAACAACCATTTTAGCATTTGCCAATGCACTACAGATCGATTACAAAGGGAAGGAGCATATCATTTTAAACAAGCCATCGACCTTAGAAGACATAATTACCAAGCTCAATGGGTATGTCGACCTGGAAAGGATGATGATCGAAAGACATTAATCTACTAAAAACATTCTAGTCACGAAAGGTCAAAGCACAAATCTTAACAGTGAACCAAAGGAGGATCAGAGTGATCAAAAGTGTGTTAAAACAAATACAAGAAAATCTTGCAAATGCAATTTATTTCCTAAGCCGGTACTCTCAAAGATGAATGTCCAGATCTCAACAATTTTTCCCATACTGGCAAAAGATAAGTTCTATCGTGCATCTTATCCCTTGGAATCAAATAAAGGCAGACTGTACTGAATGCATCACAAGGTAACTTATCATGAAACTGGCAACTGTTATACTTTATAGAGGTTGCTATAATATATTTTTAAAGATGGGAGAATGCACGAGTAAATTATTGACTTGGAAGGATACAAGAATGGAAGCTATAAGACGCAAGTCAAAGTAGTTCAAGTCGAAGATCAGTCCAAAGAAAAATACTTAGACCATATGTACCACAACAACATGATTGAGATACATCAAATCAACAACTCTACCAGATTCAAGTGAAGGAGGTTAATGGAATGATGTGGTCTCACAGTTCAGGATAAAGAGGCTAAACTCCTTCCTGAATTAAGCAATCGACGAAGATGGATTCATTTGTGGATTGGAATATCAGTCACGTCAAGTTTTCTTATCATGACCCTCTGGTTATTATGCTTAAGATGAAGAAATTTGTTATGCTTACCATGATGATCAATACCGACAGCGGTATTGAAATCCTCATTCAGAGCACAATTAAACAAATGGGATTGGCCGAGCAAGTTATACCAAGCGATATCGATATCAGTGGGTTTAATGGATATAAAGAGGAATGCGTAGACA
Source organism: Kingdonia uniflora (assembly GCA_014058105.1). Taxonomy (NCBI): domain Eukaryota; kingdom Viridiplantae; phylum Streptophyta; class Magnoliopsida; order Ranunculales; family Circaeasteraceae; genus Kingdonia; species Kingdonia uniflora. The sequence continues at coordinate 1,492,610 of JACGCM010002027.1, forward strand.
AGATCATCCTACCCATTACAGCTGGACCCATTACTATTGACGTCATTTTCTACATCATCAATGCCAAATCCTGTTACTTGGGGATTATGGGTTGCTGCAGGATTTTCAACATGGAAGCAATCGCTTCCACGTACCATCAACTACTTCGTTTTAATCACAATAGCGACATCTATGAAATCAAAGGTAGTCAAAAGCTCTTGCGAGCTTACAGAAATACTATCTCTGCCATACTCGACATATCTGACAGATTTACGGTATAACAATTACAGAAAGCTGGTCATACCGATGGTCAGCCTTCAACAAAGGAACCTACAAAATACATAGATATCGATGATCCTAGCAGATGTACTTATATTGGTACCAAGCTGGTTCAACAAGAAAAAGACACACTTGTTCACTTTTTACAAAATGAATCAAGACGTCCTCGCTTGGACTTTCATAAAAATTCTAGGCAATGATCCAGCCAAGGCGTGTTACAAATTGAGCATCAACAATACAGTCACGGCAGTCAAACATAACCAGAGAAGGCTCACACCTTATCTCAGAGATGAAGTCAACAATGAAATTGATAAGTTGATCGAAGTCGTATTCATTCAAGATGCTAACTACCCGGATTGGATCTCCAACATTGTCGCAATTCCAAAGAAGAATGGGAAAATTCGAGTTTGCGTAGATTTCACAGATCTAAACAAATACACTCCAAAGGATAGTTTTCCTCTTCTTATCATTCATCAAATTCTCGATTCAATGACTGGTCATGAGCTCTTATCTATAATGGATACTGCTTCGGGATACAATCAAATACCTTTCCTAGAGGAAGACCAGGAAAAGACTACTTTCATCACTAAAAGTGGGCTTTACTGTTATAAAGTCATACCTTTCGAACTTAAGAATGCCAGAACGACTTATCAAAGGTTAATGACAATAATGTTTAAAGCACATTTAGAAAAAATCATTGAAGTATGCATTGATGATCTGCTCTGCAAAAGCTTACAGAAGAAAGATCATATCACAGATCTCAATACAGTCTTCCACATTTTATGATCATACCGGATGAAGCTCAATCTAGAAAAGTATCAATTCGGGGTGCACTCGGGTAAGTTCCTGGGACATCTTATTAGCGAGAAAGGGATTGAAGCTGACCCAGATCAAATTCGAGCTCTACTCAGTATACCGTCTCCAACAATAAATAAAGAGGTACATAAGTTCGTTGTCAAGATTGCATTTATCATTAGATTTGTCTCTAAGTCTTCAGATCGCTGTCGATGGTTATTCTTATTACTTTGAGAATGTACCAAAAGAGGCAAAGTTTGACCAAACGAAGAGATCGAATAGATAGAAGAATGTGAAGCAGCCTTTCAAGAACTCAAAGTTTATCTTGAGAAGTCTCTTGTAATGAGTACCTCGGTGGATAATATGGAATTGATCATCTACCTCGCAATTACAGATAACTCTCTCAGCTCGGTTCTCATTCGACTTGAAGGAAAGATCAAGAAGCTGGTATATTTTATCAGCAAAACCCTCACTTTAGCAAAAATTAGGTATTCCAAGATTGAGCGACTCCTCCTGACCCTTATTTATACTTTACAGAAACTCAAACATTATTTTTAAGCTTATTCAGTCAAAGTCATGACGAACTACCCACTTTGGGAATACCCACTTTGGGAAGTTCTATCTAAAAAGGAGAAATCCAGATGAGTCTAGCAGTGGTCAGTTAGTTTGGGTGAGCACAATATCAAATTCGAACCAAGAACTTCAGAAAAGGGTCAAGAAGTGGCTGATTTTATGGCAGACTTCCCCGTAGAAGATCCAGATTGGGAAGAGTACAATCCCGATCTCACAGATGAACTCATAAAAGGTCAACCTACCAATCCCGATCTCACAGATTGGGAAGAGAAGAAGACTTCTTACAGATGGATCAGCATGAGTTGCAGGGTCAAGGATCGAAATCGCACTGATTACTTCTTTCAACGACAGAATTGAGAAATTTATACGACTCAATTTTGAAGCTTCCAATAATGTCACAGAGTACGAAGGCTTGATCCATGGACTTGATTTGGAACTAAAAATCGGAGTTCCCGAGCTATCAGTCTATACCGATTCTTTACTTATAGTCTACCATTACTCCAAGCAATACAAGAAGAATGACAAGATGGTCGACTATGCAGTCCTCATTGCTGATAAGATGAGCAGATTCATTGAAGCTACTCTCGACTATTTACCTTGAGGAGAAAACTAACATGCCGATTCTTCGGCTTATTTAGCCGGGGTTTTAGGTACATAAGCTAAATACCACCAAATTGAAGCAATTTCAACCCCCAACATTGATCTCCCCTTGGTATGTGAGATCAACCCTTGGGGCGATGAAGATGAAGGCGATGATTAGGGGAAGCCTTTCCTCACATATCTTGGCCCTAGGAATAAGTGTGATGGGCCACTTCCAGAAGATTGCAAAAAATGCAGACAATTAATGGAAAACTCTAAGCGTTACACCATTCAGAAAGGCCTTTTATATCAAAGATCAGTGACATGACCTTATTTCAAGTGCCTTTCCAAGCAACAAGCAGATGAAATGCTCAACAAATTACATGAAGGGACTTGTGGCTCCCATGCCGCAGGTCACTTTTTTGCAAAGAAAGCTATTACACAGGAAGTATTCTGGCCCGCATGAGAAAATAGATCGAGGAATATTCTTGTAAGTGCGACGCATGTCAGCGACATGGTCATCAAATACAAGTGCCTATACTGGAACTCCATGCCAGTAAGGTACTCTGGCCTTTCAAGAGGTGGGCACTCAATCTCGCAGGAGAATTCCCAAAATATATTAGGTAACATGAGGTTCTTAATGGTTGCAACAGATTACTTTACAAAATGGGAGGAAGCAGTTCCCCTTGGCTGCACTTGTGAAGAAGAAGTCATATAACTTATTTATCTGGGAACATATCATCACAAGATTTGGTTGCCCCCACCTAATTCGGTTCGATAACTGGTCACAGTTCGTTGGAGAGAAGGTAGTTATTTTTTTAACAAACATAACATCATTCATTCCCCCTTCAATCCATACTACCTCAAGGAAATGGGCAGGCCAAAATCACAAACAAGATGATCATGGATGGAATCAAAAAAAGACTCAAAGTAGAAAAGAATGGAAATTGGATAAGGGAGTTGCTTCATGTCTTATGGGCATACCGTACTACACCAGGACATTCAATTGGATGTTCTCCCTTTCTCCTTGCTTATAAATTTAAAGTTCTCATCCCAACAAAACATTACCATCCTGTTAAAGATCACGAGCTAACAGATGAAGAAAATGAGTTTAAACTAGCCTGCAATATGAACTGGATCGATGAGACCCGCGTTCGAGCTATTGCTAACTTAGATCGATATTACCATATGTTAGCCAGTTCGTACAACAGAAGAGTCCGCAGCCGTGAATTCCAAATCGACAATCTAGTCCCTAGGAAAATTCTAAGAGCATAAAAAAGTTACATGCCGGGAAACTCACATAGAATTGGGAAGGTCCATTTCTGGTCGAAGGATGAACTAGACTTGGATCCTACTACCTCATGACAGGGAAAGGCGTCAGAATACTAAACCCTTGGAATACTAGGAGATTAAAATCATACTATCACTAAATCCCTAGTCCCAAGCACAAGATATATCTATTATCATTCTTTACATTCCAAAAGTGAGATTCCAATCTCCAATAGTATGTATATTATTTTCTACTAAATGAAAGCTTTTAAGTTTTTTCCCACATTATTCTCTACAGGCATACATGTAGATTTACTAAATCTCAAAGATTAAAGCAAAGGTAACATACTAGCTTTCAATCGAATACATTTATCATCTACTAAATCTCCAAGATTAAAGCGAAGGTAATACTAGCCTTCAATTGAACACATCTATCATCTACTAAATATCAAAGATTAAAGAAAGATTAATACTAGCTTTTAAATCAATGATTTCTACTATCTCTAAAACTCACGATAAAGCAAGGTAAAACTAACTTTTATCTGTCTAAACATCTAAACAACAGAAGCAAAATAATAGTTTACTTGTTTATACAGGTTTTTCTTGTGGTATAGCAAATGAACCTTCTTCTACAATCAGAGCTTGTGAAGACATGAAGGCTTGTGCTTGAGCAAACACAATCTCCCTTCCTCGATCTACTTGTTCTATAGTAATGGGACAAATTTTAGTTTCCATAGCATTCAGATAGTTACCTCGATCCACTTTAGTCTAACAGATACAACCTTTTAGAACCAAACAATCATGTAACGTATCCTTTTTAAACTCAAGCCTCTTCACTTCTTCTATGAATATGCAATTACTGCTGTCATCTCCTTTGTATGTACTTTATCCGTAGAAAGCCTATTTTGATTATGTACGGCCAGGTCAGCAAAGCTACTTCGTATACTGACAATTTTTTTATTTAACTTTGCACAACGAATCTTGGCTCGCTCCAAGCGACTTTCCAGTTTTGATATGGCACTAGTCAATGACTTCGTTAGTTCCAACAATCTACCTTTCTCAACCTTACTTTTCTCTTTATCAACATTTAATTCGTGTACATGCCTTCGCAACTCTAACAACTCCTCATTTTTCTCTTTCTCGTCTACGCTACTACCACAAGAACAAGAGTTTTTCAACATCTCATCATTTTTCTTGAGGGATTCTTCCAACTCTTTTTTTTTGGTTCGTGAAACTTCCAACCTATCCCCATTTTCTCTAACTCGCTCATTAGCTTTCCTTACGGTAGCTCAAACATCTCGAACATAAACCAAATCTGACTCCAATTCTTTGATTTGTGCCTGGGCGCGAACTAATTCTTCTTTAACATTAACAACTTCAACATCCCTTTATTTCTTCTTTGACTTCTCTATAAACTCTGCCTTACTACCATGAGAACTTGGCAGGTCACCCTTCAGCTTCTCAACTCGTTCCTTAAGCTTATCACCTTGATTTTGAGAACACCGGAGACTAACCTCTTTTACCTTTATGGTCTCACTTAGCTTCTCCACATCAGATTTAGCACTCGCCAAATTAGCTCGTGCTTTAACAAGTTCGACATCCTTCCTCCCTCAAATTATTAAGGTACATATTAGTTACAACACTTTTGCCTCTAACGACCTGATATGATATTCCGTAAAATCTACCTCTTTACACTTCCCCTTAACGTATTTTATTCTACTCTTCAACTTCTCAACCTCATTCTAAGTGTTTACTAGCTTGACTTGAACTCTTTCTAATTTCGCTTCTTTCTTCACGATCTTCTTGCTCAGCTCGCTAACAGTCTTTTCTGACTGTGTCAACCTAAGCTCCACTTTTACATACTGATCTGCGATCTCCCCCATACCTGCTCGATCCTATCAAATTTCAGTTTAAACTCATAATAACATTTCAGCGCATCTTCCTCACGAGATCGTGCGACATCTAGCTCAGCCTGTACAAAAGCTCGTTTTCAAGGTCAACACATTGAGAACATTTTATATTTCTAATAGTTTAAAATACAGTAGTTTGCATCCATTATTCTATAGTTAGATTATACATTATATATCCATCAGAACGAGCTAGTACTTAGTGATCCAGGAGGATCAAGTCGAAGACCAAAATTTAGTAAAGTCGTTCGAACGAGATTTAGAGTCGTTCGAACGACTCGTTAGAACGACTCCTAATTTTGTTCGAACAACTTATATTCATCCTACTGGAAATTTGGCCCAGAGCCATATTTCGTTCGAATGAGTTAAGTTTTTGTTCGAATGACTAGGCAAGTTTCTAAGGTTTTAGACCAATTAGTCGTAAAGTCGTTCGAACGACTTCCTAGTTCGTTTGAAAGACTTTGGCGGTATTTTTGATTCTCATGCGTTGCTTTGCCTCGAGATCCGTTCTTTTATGATTTTCAAATTCCTTAGTATATAAAGGGAACTTAGGTTATTTTCTAGGGTTATGTCAGATCTGAAAACAGTTCTAAGAGAAACCTAGGGTTTGAGAGATTCTCATTATAATTACTTTATTTTAGTAATTGAATTCTCTATTTTTCCAAACCAATTGGTGTTCTTTGTACATTTTCTACTAACCAGAGCTTCTCAATCGTATTGTAAATTAAGTACTACAGAGCTCCTGTTATGATCTTCAAGGGTTAATTGTGGTTTATGGTCTCTATACGTGACCATCTCAAGCAATCGAAGGAGAAGCTAGTGAGTCTGTTGAAGATCCATCGCAAACCTAATTCGAAGAAGAAGGATGATTTAGAGATGGGCAATCCTGACAATCGAGTCATAATTTTGGAAACGACAGTTTCCGACCTAACTTCTACTGCAGGGAAGTTGGTTGAACAATTGAGCCCCACGAACCTCGCGAAGGCTTCCGCTTCGACAAAATGGCGAGACCGCTTGAAGAAGAAAGGGATTATGGAGGTAGATGGAGACAACAATTTTGTGAAGATCGATAGCGATCCTAGTGATACCAAATCCGACAAGGAGCGATCGGGTATTGGTAAGTCATTGAATCCTATTCGTAATCTTTGTATCAATTTTAAGATTAAAATTCTGGTATTCGACGGTTTTATCGATGCCGAGAAGTTAGATAATTGGTTCTGTAGGTTAAAAACCTATTTTTCTATTTACGAATACTCCAATGCTCAAAAAATATGTGGGTTGAAATTTGCAAGTCATGCACTCATGTGGTAGAAATTTAATCAAAAACGCCACGATGTAGGAAGTTTGGGTTGGAAAGAATTCAAGGTTTTAGTGTGAAAATAGTTTTAATCGATTGGGTATGAGCAAGAGAGATGGTATAAATGGCAAAATTTGTGCCAAAAGTTTAAGCAATCCGTACAGGAGTACACTACAGCATTTTATAACCAAGCTTTGGTTTTAGACATTGATATGGACGAGTATGAGGTGTTCATGAAGTACACGAGGGGGTTTGTACTCGAAGTCCATTTGGAGAGAGTTGAAGTTCTTTACTGTGGCCAATATCGAGGACGCTACCGTGAAGACAATTTTCATTGAAGGCAAGTACTTGAAGACTGACAAAGAAGACGACAAGATCAAGTTGGGGTACAAGTCTAGTTTGAAAAATAATCATAAGGGAGAGGCCAAAGGAGATGGGTCTTCGTCCAAGGAGTTTCATTGTAATCATTATAAGGCGAGTGGGCATATTTCTGATTATTGTTGGAAACTTCACTCGGTACTTAAGCCGAAGGAGGGGATGAGAAAGAAAGAGAGATATGCACTAGCCTAGAGGTTGTTGACCTCCTGAATTTAGATAAACTGAATTCTAACCTTATACTTATATTTCAGCAGAATTTGGCTACCGAGGAGGAGAGTCGGGAAGAACTTTTTTATGTCAGTTTTCAGGTAAAGAGGAGCATAGTCGAGGCCATTGTTGATCCGGGCAGTCAGACAAATTTGTTTTATGAGGCGTTGGTGAAGATGATGGGTTTGACGACTACAGCTCATCCTAAGCCATATGGTTTGGGGTGGATTCAGAAAGATACAGATTTCTTGATCACGAAGTAGTGTACATTCAAGTTTGCGATCACTGAAAGGTTTATTGACGAGGTGGCGTGTGAGGTGTTTCCTTTGGATGTATATCAGGTCATCTTGGGTAACCTTTATCTTTGGGACCGAGATGCGACTCATTACCGTAGAGCTCGCAAGTATCATCTTGTGAAGGAGGGAAAAAATTCCATATTAATGCTTGTAAGGAGCATGGCACTACATCTTATTTAGTAACGGCGACTCAGGTGATGCGGTTGGTTAATACGAGCGGTAAGTTTGTGTTATTGGTTCAATAGGCAACCACCTTATAGGCAACCACCCGGCATGGAAGCGTTGCAAGAGGAGGTTGTGGTACATACTGATCCCAAGCATTTCTAATTTTTTGCTACTCAGTCCAAGATACAGTAAGCTCACCAGATGAAGGGGATATCGTATCTCCAATAATTTCCTACTTATTATACATTATAAGAGGGTAGTGGACAACAAATTGGCTGATAGGTTATCTCGACCCCCATTACCAACTACTTCCGCTATATTGGATTCTATGTAGATACAGCCTTTTGTTACGTCAGGATATGTTGCAGGATATGATAATCCTAAAGGGCGTAGTATGTTTCACCAAAAGTTGCTACCAGACAAGACATGTGGTGGTATTGAGTCATTCCGAGTTGAGACGAATGGTCAGCTACCTAGTAAGTCGAAGTGGTACAAGAGGGACATGGGCAGCGCCACATTCCCACCTCTCCAGTTCCAGCTTGAGCAGGAGCCCAAGGCTCCTAAAGGTAGGGCCATGATCCAGGAGGATCTAGTCAAAGACCAAAAATTATTAAAGTCGTTTAAACGAGATTTAGAGTCGTTCGAACGACTTATATTCATCCCACTGGAAATTTGGCCCAGAGCCATATTTTGTTCAAACGAGTTAAGTTTTCGCTCGAACGACTAGGCAAGTTTCTAGGGTTTTAGGCCAATTAGTCGTAAAGTCGTTCGAACGACTCCCTAGTTCGTTCGAACGACTTTGGCACTGTTTTTAATTTTTAGGCGCTGTTTTGCCTCGAGATCCGTTCTTTTATGATTTTTAAGTTCCCTAGTATATAAAGGGAACTTTGGTTATTTTCTAGGGTTATGTTAGATTTGAAAAGAGTTCTGAGAGAAGCCTAGGGTTTGAGAAATTCTCATTGTAATTACTTCGCTTTAGTAATCAAATTCTCTATTTTTCCAAACAAATTGGTGTTCTTCATATTTTTTCTACTAACTAGAGCTTCTCAATCGTATTGTGGATTACTTAGCCTTTAGGCTATGCTGACTCCTCTACCTGATGGTCATACGCTCTGCAATCATAGCAACCTTATAATATTTCAAGGTATACATTTTCGAACCCTCTCACAGCTTACTACAGCTCCTAAAATAAGATCAATTACGTATGTCTTTTATCATTTTTGGAGTACGTTTTGCTCATAAAACCAGTTAAATCACATTTAACAGTATCATGAAGAGGAGTACTGCTAGCTTCAGGGTCATCCTCTTGGTCGAACTCCTCATCCTCCACAAATCATCTTTCTATTATAGCTTGGACATCCTCCCTCGAGTAACCGACTTCCTGCAGTTTAAGCGCGAGATTGTTACGACCAACAGTCACCTGATCCACATTTTTTCTAGATTCCTTTCCGAGCTGGTCCATGGCTATTTGGAAGGTATCCTTCAACGACTTCATCTCCAAGCTCGAGCGATCTTTCTCCCTTGACAAATCCTTCTCCAACTCAGCAACCCGTTCTTTCAACCCATCTTCCCATCCTCGAAACTAAGACAAATGCCTCTGAGCACATGAGCAACCTACAAAAAAAAAATATATATCATATCCAAATTTTTCAATATATCCAAATCATAATGTTACCATTACTTTACAAAGCCCAAAACTCACTGCTGCGTCCAACTCATCAGAGCCCTCTCGCGCAGCAAACCTCATATCTTATTTTCAACAACGGGCAGCTCATCCTCCTTGCTCACAAACACGACGTCTTCCTCCACCTCATTCACTGCAGGAGGAGGGATATTGTCTACTTTTCTCTTCTTCGCAGGTGTCTCGACCTCCTCACCTTCAAAGATAGCAGACTTTGAAGAATCGACCTTGGCTCCCCTCTTCTTTGTCTGCTTAATTCTTGTTTTACCAGGCAAAGAGCTTGCAGGATTTGGCAACAACGGTACAACTCTAACTTAAAATAACATTGGTCGTTTTCTAATACTTGTTGGTAATTCAGCCCCAACAGCGATTAATGAGCCCTCTCTAGTCATCTTTCTCCCGGTCTATAATTTTTACACTTTAACAGATCTGCTGTTAACGCTCATATGCCTACTAATCTCCAACTCCTCTAATACAGCTTCAAGCTTGACTCCCTCTCGCGCCACAACGTCAATCAAAGAATTTTTTTTGGTCACTTTAGAATGAAGATCTGCATACACAACACAGAATACTATCATAATCAAACAGAGTACATTCACATGAAAGAAATATAATTTACTTACGTTTTTTAAATGATTGGTACTTAAGGGGAAGGGTGTCCTCGTTAGCTCGTTGGAGACACTCGCCCTTTACCCATATCAAATTGTCGTTTCAAACCCTTCTAACTGAATTTAGGTCAAAAAATTAGGGTCGGGACGAGCTCGAACAGAAGTACGTACCCCTAGTGTTCACATAATATTTTATAGTATAATACCACAACATCTCTAGGAGTCAATCTTCTCTCCTTCTCCTCATGGGCCTACCTCTTATTCTAATTCTCGGATACATTGGTGACCTCCCACATATTACCATTCAACTGGGCAGAGCGCTTTAATTCTATTCATGATACCTTTAGCAATACTGCCTAAAGGTACCACTAGCCTATAATCGAACTGGGTAAGGTGTCACAAAAATTCCTCATCTAAATCCCCCTCTTTCTTCCCATTGAAGTATTCAAGGGAAACACCCTCTGGGATTTTCCTAAAAAAATTTCTCGTGCTCCAGATTAGGAAGCATGAAATACATACTTTTAGCCCCTTCCCCATCCAAACATCCATTAAAGAACCTCCCAGCGTGTTCAATGACGTTCCCCCATACACCACCTACGACCCCCTTATGCTTACAAAACTCCTTGAACACTTTCGACTCTACAGGACAAGGGAAGAGTTTACCAGGGAAATCTAGAAACTCGAGCTGTGCCTCTACTACAACATCCTTTGAGGAACTCTTCCCCTCAGACTCAACAAGGATATCCTCCGATCTATCTCTGATTAACTTGCTCCCTACATATTTGGCATCTCATTCTCTACTCTCATCCTTAGCCGATCAATCAGAGGTGGAAGGTTCCATTTTCGAACGATAAGCTCGAATTACATAAAGATTTTCCTAAGTTCTTTCATACGCTTTTACCTATACACAGGTCCAGGTATTTTTAATCAATTTCTTCCTTTTTTTTTCTTACATTATTGCTATCAATAATAAAAAATAAAAAATAGGAAATTGTGTTTCATTATACACATTAATGATTTTTTCAATTCATCTTTCCTAACTTTTTATATCAAATAATATTGATACAAAAACTTTTTCAATAAATACAGAACCTTCTAAATATAGTACTGTTTCAAAATTCAAAATATAAAGAATGCGGGATTCATCATCAAAACACACCAAATCATTACACAAGAGAGAAAACTATTACAAAAAAAAAAACTCACCCTGAATAACAGAAGATGAATAAGGGATTCCACACGACTCTTCATTCACAACAACACTTCGTAATAGTAACTTTCTCTCTACCCCAAAGAGGGTATACTCATCCCTCCTTTAACGATGCCCTTTGCCTAGATGTTTTTCTCTCAAATTACTGCAATATAATTTTTTTTCTCTCTAGAGTTTCACCTCTCTGTATTCTATAAAAGTTTGGAAGACAAAGAAGAAGGATTATTTATACCTTTTTTTATCTAACCGCTGGCAGTTATTGAGACTTGTGCAAGCCACCCTCAGTTTGTTAACCAATGTGTCCTCTCGGCTATACCTATCAGATGACTCATACATTTTAGATATATACGCCTTTTCATCATTACCCCAAACCCTCATATTAAATGTATCTATCTCTCTCTCTCTCTAACACACACATACACACCCTCTCACCTGTTCACAAAATCAACACCCACATGAAATTGATCTATATCTCCAAAAACAATTTCACACTACTAATTTCTATTCTCCTACTCAAGTTATTTAAACAAATTACATCGTCATTCCTGATGCTACACAAGTTTGAAATTTAAATTTATTTTCAACACAATCTACACGAAACAAGAAGCATATTCAGAATATAAATGTTATACCTTTATTTAACTTAAATTATTTCAAAATACAAAAGTTCACCATCTCAAGCATCATTACACTTAAAACAACCTAGATGTCCTTCAACACCACATCTGATCAATACATCACAAATAAACCTCTCGTTTTCTCCTGCAATCTCATTCAGCGGAATCTCCCTCACACCAGCTTTTCGAACTTCAGGTTCAAAGACCAATTAACAAAATACTTCAAACCAAAAGTAGTGTTCAACCTCAATCTCCTTCGCCCTTGCAGTCAACCCCTCTAATTTTAGTATAGATTATGGCATATCAGCATCATAGTCAAGCTGCTCGAATATCCTTTCACGTATTTTAGCAACTTTATCGCTAAATGCCCCTCTACCGCCTGTCAAAGTCTCTGAAAGCGCGTCCTCACCAAGTTCAATTATTCAAAAATCTTCATCATCAACAGATATATAAAACAGAGTACGATCACGTGTATTACCACCTTTTGATGCACATTCAGGTTTCACAGATAAGAATCCCACCTGTCAAACTTATCCATCATTTCCATCTCCTCAAATCAAGCTGACTATAATTTCAATTGCATCCATTTTTTTCTTCAAAATTTAGTTTATCACCTCATTTTTACCTTTACACTCAAGCTTAAATATGACCCCTCAGGTCGAATTGAAATACTTAAGAGTTCACTATTTCATAAGTTCACATTACAATATCACATATTCTAAAAATACTCGTATATATATGGTTCGCAAACCTATAGTACTTTCAGCTCGAAACATATATTTTTATAACTTTGCAACAATTTGGTCAAGTCACCACATATAAAATTACATACAGTTTGAAATCTCATATCTCATAACTATTTTAAACAGTCCGATTTACTAACTTCTTATAGTTTCAGATTGGGGATAATTTTTGAAAAATATCTTTCATTAATACGAAAATATCGATAAAGAATACTTTACATAACACAATTAGATACGAGATATTTCCTACAGATCGTTCTACAGATTACAATCAATATCAAATGACAACAAAACTTCAATTCGAGCACCCGAAACTCCTCCCACATGAAAGACTTCTACAAGAAAATGAAGATGAGAAAACAAAGATGGTTGTAATAGAAGCATATTTCCTTTGAAACCACCACCATCGTCTCTTCCTCCGCATCCCCACTGCCACCATACCTTCTACTACCACCTATACCTACAAAATCTACTCATGTGCAGGGTAACAACGAGAAGTTTGGGCCCGGGTACCATTTTCCCCATCCTCTACAGTAATAGCTTTCTCAGCAAGAAAATGGAGATACACCCTTCAAACCGCTCTGATTGGGAAGAATAAAGGCATTTTATATGACAGAGATCCTCATCTGCCTTCGCTGTCTCATGAATAGTCATACCTTCAAAGGAAGGACGGGCTAAATAAGGAAGGGAGAGATCCAGAGGATGGTTCCCACAATAACGAAGCTGGAGTTCTTACACTTTGGCAACGATCCCATTCTCCCTAGCTTGATTTTTGGTGTCACTATTACTTATTCATAAAGACAGAGCTACTTGAAGAATGACAGTCGACGAAACGGCGAATATATTATTTATAGAAGAACAATATTCAATACAAGAAAGGATTTCCAACAGTTATTATTAAACGTTATGGTCTTGGGAACCCAATAGCCAAACCAATCAATCAATTCAATCCCTTGACCGCAATCAATACAATAACTCAGTCTTCCATAAATATATTCATTTCCCAGATAAATCCACATCATCAAGATACATCATTCCAACTTTTGAAACATCCTTCCATATTCCTATTCAGGAGCTTGATGGGCACTTCTCAACTTAAGCCACTTGTGCCTTTAGTTGTGAGGGGGCGATTGTAGGGACCTATCCCTCGAGCTATGATAAACTCGAACTAATCCAATACCAGACTCACATAATATACACGTGACATACACTAACAACAATGACACATGTACGACAAACTGATAAAGAACTTGACTCGAGCACTACATATGAAATAAAACAAGTCAAAGACACCTGTCTCCCACAAACTAGTAGTTATAAGTCCAATTGCCACTTGCCCCTACTTTCAGGAGAACGTGCTTATGCACAGTGACAAACTGAGAGTAAGGTCTATAAAAAGGATAAGTTCCAGAGGAGAAAATACCAAGTTTTTCTAGCTAAATAAATCATAAACTTGAAATTAAACATCAGCCTTGAGTAATAAAAGTTACAGTTACTAAATCCTCAAGTTGAGGTCATAGTTTTTACCTATTCAAAGGTTTTTATGCTAATCATTTGTTATTTCTAGATTGAATTATACTAACTCTAGTTACAGGTATATTTGGTGTAAGAGCTAATTTTGAGCTATTTTGAGCTACTACGAAATTAGGCCATTACACCCCATATTCTAAACTAATGAACCCAAAAGAGTAAAACTCTATTATCTAAGAGAGGAGATGGGGTGAAGAGTAAGAAACATGAGAAGAGATTGGAAAGAAGAGTGAAAGCGATTAGAAAAATCAAGATAATAAGAGTGACGACATACAATTATACTAGTAAGTATATATATTTTTGGAAGGTAGGCCAGCTTTTAGGGATTCGTAATCGTAGAGTAACCAAGCCCTTAAGGGTCACAAAGTAACCAAGTAGAAAGTAGATGGATGTAATTACACATTATTTTTGTAGACAATTTCAACACAATCAATAACATTGCCTAATTTTAAGTAATTCAATTAGGCATAATCCAAAATTTTGAGATTCATCTCTTTAATAAATATAGAATAAGTGGAATAAATTTTTTATTCATGAAGTATAACTGTAGAGGGGGTATATTTTTTTTTGTACAATGAAACAATAAATTAATGAAAATAATTACATTTCATTACATACACAGATCTTAATTAGTCATCTTTATTCACCAAATCTATAATTTTACTCAATATTTAAAAATTAATTAATTAATTAGATTTTCAAATCCTGGTACCACATTTTGATCTTTTTGCTAAAAATTTAAGTTTTATTACCCAAGACCTGGGTGATCCGGGTTCAAACTATATCACAATTTGCTTGAATAATCCCTATGACACCTCACATTCCTGTAGACACACATGCCTCGTAAGTCAAGATAAATCCTGAAAGGTAGCCCCAATTGGTGGTGAAATAATCTCAAGTCTTCTAGCTATAGAGTCATGGTCCGGGACATTTGCATTACCAAACAGACTTCTAAAACTTATGTTTCATCGTATTCTTTGCAAAACTACTGATCCAGGAGGATCTAGACATTCAACCTCTTAAATAGATATCATTTCGTTCGAACGAGTCTTGAAGCCGTTTGAACGAGTTTGAAGGAAAGTCAGCCAATTCTGTCTACTTTGTTTTCTGGGATTAAATTGGAAATTCGTTCGAATGACATTTGGAGTCGCTCGAACAACCTGGGTTCCCAGAAGACCAATTATGTTTACCTCATTTTCTAGGCTTAAAGGGCAATGCTAGGCAAGATAAAAAAGATCCAAGTTTATAAACTAGAACTTAGGATTTGAAAGATAAATTCAATTAAAATCAATCAAATGAGCCATTGAGGCTCTTATTGTGAAATTATCCTGTCAAATCATTCGTATGCCTTTATTCTTTGTTACAGGTTGATCTCAATTTAATTGTGGATTAAGTGGTATTAGAGCTTCAAGTTACGATTCTTGGTAGGTTATTGGTTTAAGGTCTTTACACGTGACCAACTCAAGCAAACGAAGAGATTCTTGTGTGTTTGTTAAAGATTCAAAGAAAACTTATATCGAAAAAAAAAATTCAGAGATGGACGATTCCAAAGATAGGCTCACAAAACTGAAAAACAAAGTTTCTGACCTAACTACAACTCTAAGGGAGTTGGTAGCACAATTATACCTCAAGAACCTCGCTAAAGCATCCACTTCAATGAAGTGACAAGAATGCAATAAAAAGAAAGGAGTTGCGGATGAGGGAAATGATGAGGGTAACGGGGAAGAAGGTAGAAATTCTAGTAATGCCATGTTTCGTCGAGGAGATATTGATTATTGGGAAGTCCATGAATCCTATGTGTAATCCTCGTATCGATTTTAAAATTGAAATTCCAATATTTGACGGGTAGTCGATGCTGAGAAATTAGATACCTGGTTAAATAGGTTAGAGGCCTACTTTTCAATTTACAAATATTGAAATGCTCAAAAAATATACTTTTTAACATTGAAATTCATAAGTTATGCACTCACATGGTGGAAGTCCTATAAGAAATATCACGTAGTAGAAAGCTTGAGTTGGAAAGAGTCCAATGTGTTGGTGAGAAATCAATTTTATCATATTGGGTATGAGCAAGAAAGATGGTTTAAATGGCATTATTGCGCCAAAAGAGTATATATGAAGTATTCATGAAGTATACAGGGGGTTTGCCGAAGTCTATTTGAAAGGAGTTGAAGCTTTTTACTGTGGAGAATATCGAAGATGCTACCGTAAAAGTAATTATTATTGAAGGCAAGTACTTGAAGAGTGACAAAAACAAGTCAGGGCACAAGTCTAGTTGGAAGAATGAACACAAGGGGAGTCCAAAGAAGAGGGGTCTTTATCCAAGGGAAATTATTGTAATCATTGCAAGGCAAATAGGCATATTTTGGTTAAATGTTAGAAACTTTACCTAGAGATTAGACCGAAGGAGGAGAATAACAAGAGAGAGAAATATGCACTAGCCACAATAATTCTTGATCTTCCAAATTTAGATAGACCAAATCCTAAGCTTACTCCTATGTTTAAGCAAACTATGGCTACCGAGGAGGCAAGTCAGGAAAAACTTTTCATATTAGTATTCAGGTGAAGCAGAGCTTAGTAGAGACCATCATTAATATGGGTAGTCATAAAAACTTGATTTCTGAAGCGTTGGTGAAGAAGATGGGTTTGGCTACTACGACTCATCATAATCCGTATGGTTTGGGTTGGATTCAGAAATATACGGAGTTGAAGATCACGAAGTAGTGTATGTTCAATTTTGCGATTACTAAAAAGTTTATTGACGAGGTAACGTGGTTCTTTTAGATGTGTGTTAAGTCATTTTTGGTAGCCCTTATCTTTAAGACTAAGATACAATTTATTATCGTAGAGCTTACAAGTATCGTCTTGTGAAGGAGGGAAATGAGTTTTATATCAATGTTTGTAAGGAACATGTCGCCACAAATAATTTAGTAATGAGGACTCAGGTGAAGAGGACGGTTAATGCGAACGGAAATTTTGTGTTATTGTTGGTATGACTGATTCAAGAGGGTCCATCAGCTAAAGTGTTGTCTACTTTGGCAATATCTCTTAAGCAACAAACTAAAATGGGGAATTTGCAAAAGAAGTATAGCGACTTGTTTGTGGGAATAGAAGGGATACCGCATAAGAGGGATGTGAAGTGCGATATCATATTGGTGAATGGTGAGCCACTACCCAACTTTAGATTGCATTAGACTTCTATAAACGTGTCTGATGAGATCGAGAAATAGGTACAAGAGCTCATTGAGCAAGGGGTTATTAATTTGAGTTGCTCACCTTGTGGTTCACCGGTGATATTGGTGTTGAAGAAGGATGAGTCTTGGAGAATGTGTGTAGATTATCGGGCACTGAACAAGATTACTGTGAAGAATCGTTATCCATTTCTACGGATTGACGAGCTTTTAGATTAGTTACAAAATGTTCAATTTTTCACCAAGCTGGATCTCAAGTCGGGTTACCATCAGGTTAGAATTCGTAAAGAAAATACATGGAAGATAACTTTCAAGACCAAACAAGGACTTTTCAAGTAGTTGGTGATGCCTTTTGGGTAATACAATGCTCCAACGACATTTATGTGGTTGATGAATGAGGTACTTCAGGCTTTTATTGATGATTTTGTGATTGTTTAATTAGATAATATCTTAATATATAGCCAAACATGGGAGGATCACCTCGTGCATATACGTAAAGTGTTGGAAGCCTTGAGATCACAATAACTTTTTCTTAATGGGAAGAAGTATGAGTTTGGGAAGAAGGAACTAGTGTACTTGAGGTTCATTGTTGGTGAAGGTTAACTTAAGGTAGTTCCAGATAAGGTCTTGATTATTAATAATTGGCCTACACCCTGTACAGTGACGAAAGTGTGAAGTTTTATGGGTTCTTGTAAGTATTTACGAAAGTTTTTTCAACATTTTTTTACAGATTGTAGCACCTTTGCATTCCTTGACAAAGGTCGGTGTGAAGTTTATGTGGGAAGATCACCATGAAAAGACCTTTCAGTTACTTAAGCGGAAGATTACAGATGTATTAGTGTTAGCGTTGTCGAATTTGCAGTATCCTTTTAAGGTCTAAAGAGATACTGTAGCGCCCCGTTATTTTTCTTCTTTGTATTTTTTACTGTTGCTATTTACTTAACTTGCCTTGGGAGTACCTTTGCATGTTTGCTTTAGCTTTTGAATTTGAGGAAAACTGGGTCAAAACCACCACCGAATTCCCCAAACTCTTCTCCATCTCCTCCTCCTTCTTCTCCTCTTTCAACCTTTCTTCCCTCTTTTTATTTTGAAATTAGTAGAAAGGGTAGCAAACCCCAAACCTATTGTTTCCTCAAACCTTTAATCTAGGAAGAATTTTTTCAAATCCTTCATCGATTGGTGTGGCTGGAAATTCTTGAGCGAGTGTATCGAGAGTAGGTTTTTACAGTTCTAGAGAGGGGATAATCTTTGCTTTGCTCAGCATTAGCATTCTATCAAGGCAAGTACCATTATTGTTCTTCATTGCTCTTTGATCGGAATAATGTAGAATTGTAGATGTCATATATATTTACTGTTTGAGTGGGCTCGTCGTATTTGTTTCGTGACTATATTACTGTGGAATTTCATAGCTTGATGTACAATCTTTTTGGAAACCATTATAATAGTTATGCTAGATTTAACAGGAGTATATCAATAAACCTTTTTATCAATTAATTGCTTCTGTTGTTATAAATCCATACTATAATGGTTTCTTTTTTATCACAGTATAAGGTCATTTGGTTTAGTATATATATATAAGGTATATATATGCTAATGAAAACAGATTTGTTTACAATATTTTTTCAGAATACATATATATGTTTATAATTCAGATCTGTATATTATGTATATAGAATGCATATATGTTAGAAAAAGGCAGACTTGGATAATGTTTCATAATGCTTATATGTTCAGTAAGGCAGACTTGTTTAAAATATTTCAGAATACATATATATGTTTATAATACATATATGTATATTTTGTATATAGAATGCATATATATTAGAAAAAGGCAGACTTGGATAATGTTTCATAATGCTTATATGTTCAGTAAGGTAGACTTGGATAATGTTTCATAATGCTTATATGTTCAGTAAGGCAGACTTGTTTAAAATATTTCAGAATACATATATATGTTTATAATACAGATCTGTATATGTTTAGTATAAGGAAGAATTGCATAGTATATTTCATAATGCTTATATGTTCAGTAAATGGCAGACTTTGTGTAGGTATATATATATATATATATAGCTTAGGGCAGACCTTTGTTAAATGCATACTTAGAATATATATATATATATATATATATATATATATATATATATATATATATGTGTGGTTAGTATATAAGGTAATTTGTATTGATATTAATTATATTCATATCAATAGCGTTGGTAATAGTAATTGGTGCCTCGTGTTCAGCCCTTTAACTATAGATGGATAGGTTGGACCTTGATGTTAATCAAGAGGGTACTAGCATAAGCCTATATAATATCATCGGCAGAGTCCTCACTCTTATACTTGTAAGGGTAGAAAGGTCGTTGAGCATAAGATCGTCAATCATATGATATAGTCTTTTTTCCTATAGTACAAGGACAGATAGGTCATTTTGATTGAGTGTCGGTCTCTTAAATCATTCATGCATAGGATAACTTAGAGTCATGTACACAGTAGGGCTATGTTGTCAGGGTCCTTGAGTTTGAGTCCATAAACAAAATATGTGGTAACTGTTTATCAGTGTCCCGGGTTGCAAGTCCCTAGATTATTTCCCTGTTACTTCTTGGCTGCATGCTACGCGAGCATCCCGTGGGATTAGATCCCTGAAAGTAAAAATAAATTAGGCTTTAGACCTGTAGGTTGAAATTCCTTGACCACCTTGATCCGGTGATTTCCTCGCTAATTTCTGACTCACTAAAAAGGAATCTGCCAATCCCTAGCTCGACAATAAGGGATACGCTTCTGTTGAGGACAGAAGGGTGCAAAAGTCTGGTCCCACTGAATTAAAAGTGGCCCTGTGTATATCGTCTGTTAGTTATCCCCCACACCTAATAATACTCGATAATTATTTATAATACCGGTTGGCGCCGACGCTTAAAAACAATATTAATAATTGAACCTCATTTCCTCAATGCATTGCATCATTTATATATATTTATAGGATATTATATCACACTAGAACTTTTGTTTAATAGATCGGTCTATCATGTTCAGTGACCGGTAATAATTGTGCTTGCTTGACACTCTCTGCGCTATATTTTTTTCAAGAGGTTGAGCACGGTAGGAGTTTGTTTAGTGAAGCTTGGCTGATCATTTTTAGGATTCTTTGGAGTTCTTTGGATCGCTGAGCTGTCGTAAGGTATTTATGATATTTTCATTTCATATTTCATTGTCCTAGTCTTATTCTCGCTTTTTTAGAGTTGGTTGAGAATATTATTCAATTTATTCATTTAATTTATAATTGAGTTTTTCCGCTGCGTTTCTTTGGTAAGTAGATATAGTTAATTTCTTTAGAAATATATTACATCTGTGGGGTTCATCCGTGGGATGCCCGACTTGTTAGGCCTTTGGATTTGCTTAATAATTTTTATCAGAAAGCGGATTTTGGGGCGTGACAGATACGTCAAACTATGCATTAGGGGCTATTTTGTTACAAGATGGGAGACCAGTTGCTTACCATTCTGAGATATTTATAGGAGCAGTGCACAACTATTCTACTTATGATAAAGAGTTCTACGCATTATATCAATCAGTGATGCATTGTCGGAGTTACTTATTGGGGTAGGAGGTTGTGATACATTCCGATCACAAGCCATTACAGTTCTTATCTACATAATTCAAGTTATAACAAGCTCACCATATGAAGTGGAGGTCGTATCTACAACAATCCACCTTGATTATCAAGTATAAGAAGGGAGTGGACAACAAAATGGATGATATGTTATCTCGACCCCCATTACGAACTATTTTTTCTTTGTTGGCAGCTATGCGGATACAACCTATTATTCTTTCTAAGTATGTTGCAGGGTATGGTGACAACAAGGAGCTCAATATGATTTACCAGAAGTTGTTGCAAGGCAAAACATGTGAGTATAAATTGAAGGATGATTTAATTTACAGGGGCATCCTACTATGTATTCCTGAGAGTGGATACCGTTTGTATTGGATTAGGGATGCACATTTTTCCCCGGTGGTAGATCATTTCGGGGTTGTGAAGACTCTTTTGAATTTGCGGTATTATGTCTATTGGCTGAAGATACAGGTAGATTTTGCTCGTGTGGTTCGTGGTTGCGTTCTATGCAACACATCGAAGCCTTCCAATCCTAAGTTGGGACTATACTTATCATTACCAATTCCTAGTCAACCTTGGGAGAGTATTTCAGTGGATTTTATGGGTGGTTTGCCCATGACCCAGTGTAAGAATGATTATTTGTTTGTGGTAATAGATCGATTCAGCAGGATGATAGTTCTTATTCCATGCCAGAAGACGGTCAGCAAGGAAAGAGCAGCGCGATTATTTTTTAAAGACATTTAGAGATATTTCGGGCTCCCTCCTTTAATTATTTCTAATAGGGATAATCGTTTTTCTGGGTATTTCTAGAGATCGTTTGTACTACAAGACGACGTAGTATCGAGTCATTCCGAGTTGGAAAGAAAGGTCAACTACCTAGCAAATTGAAGTGGTACAACAGTGAAATGGGCACGGTCGCTTTCCCTCACCTCTATGTCTAACTTAAGCAGGAGCTCAAGGCTAATAAAGGGGGGGAGTCACGATCCAGGAGGATCTAGACGTTCAAACTCTTAAAAAAATGTTATGTCGTTCGAACGAGCCTTGGAGCCGTTCGAACGAGTTTGAAGGAAAGTCAACTAATTATGTCTGCCTTGTTTTCTAGGCTTAAATTGGCAAGTCGTTCGAACGACCTGGGTTCCCAGAAGACCAGTTCTGTCTGTCTCGATTTTCAGGTTTAATTGAGCTAGTTGTTCGAACGATTATCACTATTCCTTCATAATTTAGTGCGTTTAAGAGCCCTATTTTGTAACTAGGAAACTTGTAAACTTCGTAAAAGGGCAAGACTAGGCAAGATAAAAATAATCCAAGTTTGTAAACTAGAACTTAGGGTTTGAAAGAGGAATTCAATTGAAATCAATCAAATGAACAATTGAAGCTCTTATTGGGAAATTATCCCACCAGATCGTTCGTATGCGTTTATTATTCGTTACATGTTGATCTCCAATTCGATTGTGGATTAACCACTTTACATTCCCATTTCCCACAGTGTTGCCGAAAAGGCCCCATAGAGGTGCAGGTGGTAGCTCTCGGCCTGTCGTGTACGCATTTTTTCCTACCAAAAAACCGATACTCCTTACGGAGAGAACTCAATATGTTGCACTCTATAGGATCACCACTCTAAAGCATAAGACTGTCACAGTGTGACAATGTGAGTGGCCAGTAGTAGTATTGGATTCTTTCTCATCAAACCTTGTTTTTGCACTAATCTATTTTCCCAAAGCACTGTACAAGACTACAGCTTTCAAGCTCTCTCTTTTACTTCCTTCAACCTCTCTCTCTCTCTCGCTCTCAGAGCCTCTTCTCCAACTCAACCTCACCTCTCTCTCTCTCCTCAGCTCAACATCTTCCGGTGTGGTAAGACCTTCAACCCCATTCCCTTGTTTTGGAATTTGGATTAGCTCCAACGGTCACATTTTGAGATGTTTTCACCTCTGTTTTATTTAGTTTCTCTCATCTGTTTTACCTCTAATGTTCTTGTAAGATCCTTGAATGATGAAGGGTTATCTTTACTATCATTCAAACAATCAATTACTGAGGACCCAGAAGGGTCACTTAGAAACTGGAATTCTTTAGATGAAACCCCTTGTTCTTGGAATGGGATTACATGCAAACAAGAGAAAGTTACTTCTCTTAGTATCCCAAAGAAGGGTCTTAAGGGGTTTCTTCCCAAAGGTTTAGAGCCTCTAAGTTCACTTAGACATGTTAATTTGAGGAACAATGGGTTTTATGGGGGTTTACCAGTTGAGCTTTTTAGCTCTCAGAGTCTCCAAAGTTTAGTCCTTAATGGGAATATGTTCTCTGGTGTTTTGTCTAATGAGATTGGTAAGCTTAAGTACCTTCAAACATTGGATTTATCGCAGAATTCGATTGAAGGGGCGATACCCATTTCTTTGATTCAATGTAAGAGGTTAAAGACTCTTTATTTGAGTCGAAACAATTTCACTGGTTCTCTACCAGTGGGATTTGGTAGTGGGTTGGTTGCATTGGAAAGACTTGATCTTTCGTTCAATCGATTTAATGGTTCGATTCCAAGTGATTTGGGTGAGCTTTCGAGCTTACAAGGAACAGTAGATCTTTCGCATAATGGGTTTTCCGGTGAGATACCGCCGAGCTTGGGTAATCATCCTGAGAAGGTGTATATTGATCTTAGTTATAATAACTTGAGTGGGAGGATACCCCAGAATGGCGCTTTAGAAAATAGGGGTCCGACTGCATTCATTGGGAATCCGGAGTTATGCGGACCTCCGTTAAGGAACCCGTGTTCTTCGGATACTCCGGGAGCAAGCTCACCGTCTTCGTTTCCTTTTGTTCCAGAGAATAACCCACCTTTAACTTTAGGTAACAATGGGAGTAGTAATGGTAAGAGGAGAGGTTTGAGTAAGAACACCGTGGTAGCTATTGTGGTGAGCGATATAGTCGGGATTTGTCTCATTGGGTTGATCTTTTCTTATTGTTACTGGAGATTGTGGGTATGTTCCTGTAAGAAGGGTAAGGGCGGGGATGATGGTAAGGGGAGGAAGGATTGTTTTTGTTTTAGGAAAGATGAGTCCGGAACTTTATCGGATAACGTTGAGCACTATGACCTTGTGCCTTTGGATGCAGAAGTGGGTTTTGATCTCGATGAACTTCTTAAAGCATCTGCGTTTGTTCTTGGTAAGAGCGGGATTGGGATCATGTACAAAGTTGTGCTTGAAGATGGACTAACGCTAGCTGTGAGAAGATTGGGTGAAGGAGGTTCTCAAAGGTATAAAGAGTTTCAGACTGAAGTAGAAGCAATTGGGAAGATCAGGCATCCCAACATTGTAACTTTACGAGCTTATTACTGGTCCATTGACGAGAAACTACTTATATACGATTACATTTCTAATGGCAACCTTGAAGCTGCAATTCATGGTAATTTCTCTAAACTCAATTTCAGTCATCACTTATCGACTTATCGTACTGCATTTGTTTTGGTTTTCTAATGATTATTTCCTCTGGGTATATTTTGAGCTTGTCCCCGTTATACGATCGAAATGAGATTTGCAGGTCCAAAGTATGTAAATTTCGATGCCCATTCTAGCACTTGCAATGGGAAAAATGTTATAGATTGGTTGACTTTAAACCCCTTTATCGGATAGAAGTTAGACATACACCTACCAAAATTATATGATTGGCGCAGTGGCGCTAGACTTTAAGCCCCATTGTATGATAGGCATTAGATTTTGAGCCCCACTATATAGAAGCTAGACTTTCATCCTCAATTTTTTTTTCCCTCTAAGTGCCAGATTAGGCGTAATTCCCAAATTAACAGCATTGGGTGCTCGTCTTCTCTTGATCGTATAAACTCAAACTCAAAATATACCATTATTTATTTCTCTGCTAGCTCTTAATCTATTTGCTTGTTTCAGGGAGGACAGGAACAATAAGCTTAACGCCTCTATCATGGTCCATTCGACTAAGAATCATAAAAGGAATAGGAAGGGGGTTGGCGTATTTGCATGAATTTAGTCCCAAGAAGTATGTTCATGGAGATTTAAAGCCGAACAATATACTTCTCGCACATGACATGGAGCCCCACATCTCTGATTTTGGACTTGGTCGCCTTGCCAACATAGCTGGTGGTTTCCCAATGTTACAATCTGATCGTCTACCATCTGAGAAAAAAGAGCAGCATAGTGCACCATCAGAGGTTGTAATTAATAATAGCTCAGCCTTGAATCCAGACTCTTGTTATCAAGCTCCTGAAGCTCTAAAAGTTGTAAAACCGTCGCAGAAGTGGGATGTCTACTCATTTGGGGTCATTTTATTAGAAATGGTATCTGGAAGATCTCCTATGGTCCAAGTTGGCACAACCGAAATGAATCTAGTTCAATGGATTGAGTACTGCATTGAAGAGAAGAGTCCACTTGCAGATGTCTTAGACCCGTTCTTAGCTAGAGAACCAGAGAGGGAAGAAGATATAGTAACCGTGCTGAGAATCGCTTTAGCTTGCGTTCAAACGACCCCTGAGAGGAGACCTTCAATGAAGCACATCTGCGAGACTTTAATCAGACTAAATGCTTCTACTGTCTGACAAAAGCTTTACCATTTGATGAAGTATGGGGCGTGGAAATTGAGTCTGTACTTGTGGGACTTACCCAGTCACTTTTGAAAACTTGGATGGCGATTTTAATTCGTACTTTGAAGTACAGAGGAAACAGTTGGTGTATGAAAAAAAATAACTCTTAACTTTGGGTACGAAAAGAAATAACTCTTAACTTCGGGTTCTCTTCGGCTGCGCGGAAAAATATTCAGATCTTTCCCATGTAATGTGTTAGTTTCTGATTTTTGTTGTAATTGAATTGTTGTATTTTCTTCAATGGTTATGAGTATGTAAATTGGAAAATAGGTTCCTGTTGTTGTTGTTGTTGTTGCCAATTTGCAATCCATAAATTCCTGTTGCTCGTTTTGTTTCTTTGGTGTCAATATCTTGCACGAGCTGGTTTCTTTTCTTAGGTAAAACTCCGGGACAGTTATAAGTTATGTTTGTGTATTTGTTTTCCGCCCTTCATTGTTGTTCTTGCTTATTTTGTTGCAGGGACCACACAGTGGTTTTGTTGGTTAACTATAGAAGATTTCTCCAGCAATTGAGACATCTATATTTGGTATTGGTTTCATTTTGTGTTAAGTGTCACCACTATCTCGTGGTTATTCATCGTCAGAGAGTGCACGTGGAACGACAACAGCTAGACTGACACTGAACATGTACGTTGGTTTTGTATCTCGTCGCTCAAATACTCTAGCCTGTTAGTATTTAACAGAAGTTCAAAAAAATTTTTGATGAAAAAAGGTTTCTATTCGAATAGACTTTTGTTCTGTTCGAATAGAACAGTCATAACCCTCTCAGTTCGAATATACTTTTACTCTGCTCGAACAGAGCACCAGGATTTTCAGTTTTCTATTTAAACCTTATTTTCTTTTTGAACTTCACCTTTTCCAAAACCAATTTTAGGGCTTGAGATATTTTGAGAGAAAATGGAATTTAACGAGAGATTCAACGAAAATTAGCATTCAAGTTGAATCGATCGAGAATTACATAAACCTAATTCTAATTTAAGATTTTGAGAGTTTGAATGATTCAAGCTTTGAAGCTTTGGTACATGATTTGAAGCGAGGCGTTGCAAGAATGAAGGGTGTTGTAAGAACGAGGAATCGATTGCAAGAAGTTCAATTATAAGAGAGGTAACCACGGGATATGCTTATCGAGTTTGGAAGTGATTGAATTTTTATAATTTTGTTTCAATAGTGAATTTTCAGCTATCAGGCGATTCGACAGCGACTTGTGGGTTTTTCTCCTGAGAAATATTTCTCATAGGGTTAAAATCGTTTGTCATTACGTTTTTGATTGCTTATTGCTTATCATATCAACTTGAGAAAAGTTAGAATTAGACAATATTAGTTTTAAAGATTATATAAATTTTCAATTTTGACCTAAATTAATCGAAATCGGTTTGTCTCAAGAATTTGAAATTTCAACAACTTTAATATTGGCTTTCGAGTATGATCCCCAAAAGAAAGACTCCCATAGTCTTCATCTGAGTTGTGAAAAATCGATCTTACGACCAAATGAAAATGTTTCTCAAGCAAAAATCAAAAGATCACAAAACAAAAAATTCATGTCCATTATCCCTGAGTAAGCCGGTTTTAGGGATCAGCCACCACATTGTAACCAAACTGTAGAGGGCATCTAAAGTCCGAAGGCAACCACAAGTCTTGAAGGGTTGAATCCCTCGACAATTCTGACCACATAGGGGTTCAAACTCATGAGCTCCCAACTACTGAACCAAGAGTGACAGGGCAAAAACTTTCTTCAAGCAAACTATGAGCTTAGACGCTTATGCAAAAACAAAATATGTCACACTTAAATTGTCCTATGGTGTGTGGAAAACAAAAGTGGGTCGGGTAATGGAGAGTATGACCCGATTCAGGGGGAACAGACTAAAACAGTTTTCTTACCTCCATTTTCGACAACTTTTTTTCATTCAAGAAGAGAGAGAAAGATAAAAATGGCGGAAGTTGTGATCTAATATCGATCGATCTTTAATGGACGTCGAGAAATCTTCTCTCTGCAACTGCGTCGTAAACTTTCTATTAGAAGAGAACTACTTGCTCTCTGCATTCGAGCTCTTACATGAGCTTCTCGATGATGGGCGTGACGCACATGCAATCCGTCTCCAACACTTCTTCTCTGATCCTTCTCAGTTTCCTCCTGATCTGATCTCTCGTTTCAACTCTCTTCGAGGTAATCTAATCATACCCTTTTGATCTAACTTTGTTTCTCCATATAGAACACTAAGTTTTGTCTGATTTGGTCCTCATTTGGGATTATGAGTGATTGTTTAATCTTAATTATATGTGTTGCATTGGTGTGATTAGAGTGAGGTTGTTTTTCCATATGAACACAGTTTTGTCTGTTTTGGTCCTCATTTGGATTATGAGTGATTGTTTAATCTTAATTATATGTGTTGCATTGGTGTGATTAGAGTGAGGTTGGGTTGGTTTTAATTTTTATTTGAAACCCAGTTGTGGATCCTTATTTGCGACTATTATGCTTGAAATATGTTGGTATTAGTGAAACTGGGCTAAGTTTGGCGATCTGATAACTATTCTTGTGTAGAATTTGGTCTCATGAGTGATTATTTAATCTTGTTTACATTGTATTGCATTGGTCTGATTAGAGCTCATTAAGGGTTGGGTTGGTATTAATTTTACATGAAACCCAGTTGTGGATCCTCATTTGCAAATCTTATGCTTAAGATCTGTTGTTTTTAGTGTAAGTGTGCAAAGTTTGGTGATCTCATAGCTATTCTTGTGTAGAGTTTGGTCTCATGAGTGATTCTTTAGTCTCAATTACGTTTACATTGCGTTGGCCCGATTAGAGTGAAATAAGGGTTGGTTTTAACTTTTATTTGGAACCCAGTTGCGGATCCGCAAACTTTGCTAGAAGAGAAGGAAACACTAGAAGAAAAGTTGGCGATTAGTGAGTATGAGCTTCGTTTGGCTCAAGAGGATATTACGAGACTTAAGGATGAAGTGGAGAAGAGAGTGGATGCCCCTGGTGGTGAATCGATGGGTATGTAGTTCTTCGTCCTTTAGATATACCCTTTACTCGGTTTTTTGAATTTTACATAATTTTTGACATGTGGATTGTTTTTATCAGGGCCAATTTCGGATGCTACGGAAGGCGAAACACAAAATTTGCAGCAAAAAAAAAAGGATACTTCGTTCTCTGACTTGGGTCCTTTGAAGGAGAATGAGCGTAGAGATCTTAACTGCGCTATAAAAGAATTCTTGCTGTTAGCAGGATACCGGCTTACTGCAATGACATTTTACGAAGAGGTCAGTGGAAACTATGAATGTCTTCCGTTTCGTCTTAAGTTTCTAGGGTGTACTATACGTACATTTTGGATATGTTGTTCCACCCATCACTGATAATGACACACATCGGTGACCTTTTTTTGATACCTTTTTTTTAATTTTTTGGGCATTGTCTTTCGGCGATCGTCTTGTTTATTTGAAGCCATATGGCCCAGATGATCTAGAATGACAGCATACTCCAATATATCCTGCCTTTCTCCTCCTTCTGGACTTCACTTCAGTTGGCCCACTGATTTCCTTGGCGTCACCCACAAAATTTATCCGGCATCACTACAAAATTCCCCTTGCAAAATGAGTAATGCCACACATGACTCAATAATGTATGGTAGAGTCGAGGAGAACACTTAAGATAGCTATCTTTTTATTTTTTTGATGAATATTTAAGACAGCTATCTGTGGACTCATCATTGACAGTACATGCAATCTTAGTTTAGAGTAATAGTTTTATCAAAGAATTGAATCTCATCTGTTAAATGCAATTCATCTAATGAAATTTTTTTTGGGAGAGGGGAGTTGCAAGTTTCAACTTAATTTGTTTGCTAAAAGGACATAACTAATCCATAATTTATCAAGGGTCAAACTCTTCTTTCCCCCATGGATTGGGAGGTTTCAACAACGTTAGGTGTTCTGATAAGTATACTTAAGTGTATATGTACTCTCTTTAGATTTGTTCTAGTCCATCATTACTTAATACTTATCAATTCTATGTAATCAAATTTAAATTTGTACAACCTTTGCTGCAGGTTACAGATCAAAACCTTGATGTTTGGCAGAACACACCTGCTTGTGTACCTGATGCTTTGCGGCATTACTATTATCAGTATCTTTCTTCCACTGCACTAGCTGCTGAGGTAAATACTATTTTAACTGATGACTTGTTTAGCACCTTTTTCTAAGGGTGATGGTAAATGATTAAATCCTAATAATTTTCACATTGATCACATCCTTGTTGCTGATAGTTCAGTTTATTTACAGGATTGCTTATAATTTCCTAACAAGATCTTGTAAGTAGTTTATGCAGTGTTGTTAGATTATAAATCGATCCTAAATCACAGATAGGGGAAATCAGATCGAAGCATAAATCCTAAGATTTTTTTAAATTTTAAAAACGTAACAAATAATTATCAAAAAGTTATAAGATGTAAAAATATCGACAAAAAGTTATCATAATGGCCAAATACTCCATTATTCCGTCAACACTAAAAAGAAACTTTATCCAAAATCTATTATCCGCTAACAATTAGTAAATTTTCAAAAAAACATTAAAGCACCCTTGATTAAAGTAGCAAGTCTCCAAAAAACATCCATTATACAGTCAAGACTGAATTCATCACTTATTATAAGAGTATCTTCCATCTTGACAAACACGACATTCAATGAAGCAACAATCAACAAATCATGTTTAAAATATCCCCCCAAATATTTGACAGTTGTTTTTGGGGAACAAATCATGTCTATACACACGAGGCCTTCTTCAGTTGTTTTTAGGATCTAAATCACCTGGAGACCAGTTCTTGACACACCTTTTATTTATTTATTTATTTATTTATCATTTTGGCTCTGACAATATTTGGCTTTGAAAAATATTTGGTCATATACACTCCATTGGGATTACTAATGTGCCATGTTAGTAGAGCATCACATCATGCTATCCAACAAAGTGTTGACACCATTAAGTTCGGCGACACCATTTTTTCTTGGGAAAGGCCCAATTTTCTCATTTTGTTAGTGATGGGTAATTTTGGCATTGCATTCCATGTATATGTTCTCACTAATATCTCATTTTTGTTTCCCAACCTAATTATCCTTCTTTGGGTCTGAGTACAACTACCCTGTTTGTTTGGCGTCATAGGTTTAGTTTCTAGAAAAGTTTATTTATTTATTTTTATTAAATTTTGTATTCTTTCTTTCTTTTCGTGGCCATTTTAAGCCTACATGGTATTCTCTGTTATACCTCTATGGACCCAACTAATACACCAGGTAGTTTCATCAATAGATCATGTCAGTTGATAAGGGCGTTTCGGTGCTATTAGTAAGTAGGCCCTTTAGTCAAAGCTCCTTTCTTGTTGCTTTTCAGTTGGTTCTTTAGAAACTGATTGTTGCTCCAAGGTCCTGAGTTCGTCATAGGTTCTAAATGAGTCATAACTAGTAAGAGTCTTACGAATGTTCCCCTGAGCTTTTGAGTCTCTATGCCCAGATTCCCTATTTTCACCAATTTTAGGGGCATGTTTGGAAAGCAGCATTGTTGGTTTAATTATTTCTCACCATCTTAGCGGAAGCTTTTCATTATGATTATCTGATATATGTTCCTTAAGTTTTTCTCAAATTTGGACGTACTGCGGTTCCACAAATTTTATTAGTCTTATTTTTTCTGTTTGTTTGCTTCTAGGGTTTTGTCTCTCCCAAGTCCCAAAAGTATGCAAATGTTATATTAGCTCTCTTACCAAAAGTTCGTCTTCATGGGATATTCCTTGAGTTATACTTTTGCAAATATAAGCTATATTTTCTAGAAAATCCACTTTCCCATTTCTTATTTCCTAAGATTGTCTCTGTTTCCTGAGGTGCCTTTATTTGTATATTTGGCTAATTCGGTAAAACTTCCTGCTGCGCAGGAGAAAATATCTATTCTTAGAGAAAATGACTTGTTACGAAAAGCAAATGAGAAGTTGAATCATGAAAAGGAGTCCTTGCTGAAGAACAAGGACTTGGCGGATGGTCAAATATTGGCTTTAATGAAGTGTTCAGAAACTCTCCAGAAGGACCTGAAAGAAAAAGAGATTCTGGTAGTGTTCAAATAAAGACGCTTTATTTCTTAAAGTATCTTAGTTTCATTTAAAGCATCCTATAATCCTACATTTCAGGTTCAGGATCTCAGACAATCACTTGAGCTACAAAGAAAGGAACTCAATGGCTGCAGAGCTGAAATTACTTCATTGAAAATGCATATAGAAGGATATCAATCTGGTAGAGGTTTGGTTGTTAGTGGGGATATTGATCATGCACAATCTCAGTCCTTAGAAAGATACGAGTATAAAATTAAATCTTTACAGATGGAAATAGGAAGGTTAAAGGAAAAGAACTCAAGTGTTATGATTCCTGTAGATTCGAGCAATACCGAGAATGCGCATATGATTACAAAAGAAAAAGTTATTGAAATACACGAGTATAAAAGTCACACGTCCCATTTGGAAGACACGACTTCTGGGATTTTAGATGCTGCAGATACTGAACGTGAGACAACTCATTCCTTAGACGGAAGCATGGTTAAGACTGTGGAAGTTTCAGAGAAGACACTTGTATATACTTCAAACAATAATGGTACAATTGAAAACAGTGAGAACATGTACAAACACGACTTAGGACAGCAAATTGAAGATAGTGGGGTAGGTAATCAATCAGATAGTCAAAATGACGGTACTGTTCCGGAAAATACGGTACGTCTACTGTCCTTTATATCCTTTTCAGGACGTCCATTATACATCGACTTTTAAACATGCACTTCTCTTTTACAGGGTTCAAATACTATCCGGATCCTTTCAGATGCCTTGCCTAAGATTGTTCCTTATGTTTTGATCAACCATCGAGAGGTTTGCTTCTGAATCATTCGCTTTTACATCTATTTGTAGAATTTTTTTTCGTCATTGAAATTAATATTATGATGCTATCTGTATCTACAGGAGCTTCTTCCTTTGATAATGTGTGCGATCGAGCGCCATCCAGATAGCAACACCAGAGATTCCTTGACACACACATTGTTCAATTTAATTAAACGCCCGGATGAACAACAGAGACGGATTATAATGGACGTGAGTTATTATCTTGAAGCACTTTAGTTATTTTATCACCCTATTTCTTATTGGGCTAATGCACACTTTATGGCATTGATATGGATAAGATTCGAGTTTGAAGTTTACTTCATTGTTTAGTCATATATTTTTCGTATAGTTGATTGATATGAGCTGAAACCCTTAATTTATACTCATTTCAGGCTTGTGTGAGCCTTGCTAAGAATGTAGGGGAGATGAGAACTGAATCAGAATTACTACCACAGTGCTGGGAACAAGTGAGTTCATATTTTCACTGTGCTTGAAATATCTTTTTGACTTATACTAGTCATCTCTAAGAACTTATGTTTTTACTTTTTGTTATACCATAGATTAATCACACATACGAGGAACGTAGGCTGCTTGTTGCTCAATCGTGTGGAGAGCTTGCGGAATTCGTTCGACCTGAGATTCGAGATTCTCTTATCTTATCAATCGTGCAGCAATTGATTGAGGATTCCGCAACTGTTGTCCGAGAGGCTGCTGCTCATAACCTGACATTGCTGCTTCCGCTGTTTCCAAATTTGGACAAATATTTCAAGGTCAGCCTCACTAAATATGCTGAGAGGCAATCATGGAGCAGAAATCTGACATGTAAGCTCTAGAACAGGTTGAAAACACATGGTTTGAGATGCCTCGAGTCTTCTAATCTCATAAAAGTGTGATGTTTTAAGAAGCAGGAAATAAAGTGTTTCTCCAATATTTAATTTTCGTTTGCTGAATAGGTGGAGGAGTTGATGTTCCAATTAGTCTGTGATCCATCTGGAGTTGTAGTTGAGACATGCCTGAAAGAGTTAGTTCCTGCAGTCATAAGCTGGGGAAACAAACTAGACCATATTGTACGAGTTTTGCTTTCTCATATATTGGGCTCAGCTCAGGTACACGCCTCATATAATGGTTTCTGCATCGGGACTTATATGAAGCTTCTCCTAATTCGTTTTTCACTACCTTTTTCAGAGGTGTCCACCTCTATCAGGAGTTCAAGGTTCTGTTGAGTCTCAAGTTCGTGTTTTAGGAGAACGAGAGCGCTGGAATGTTGATGTTTTGTTGCGTGTGCTGATAGAATTGCTTCCTTTTGTGCACCAAAAAGCCATAGAGACCTGCCCATTTCCTTCGGTAGTTGGGTCTGCTGTGAGCTCGGGACCAGAGGGATTTTGGTTTTCTACCTCCGTGCTTGAATTATATGCAGGGTATGTGTAGTTTTATTCTTTTTCTGTCTCTTGTTTTACTTTTCTTCTGTTTCCTTGATTGGACTATAATGCCACAAAGCATAAGGCGTTTTTTTTCTTCTTCATTATGACTTATGAGCAATATCTTGTGATATCTGGACTCTTTGACATTTAGCTACTATTGTCTATTTGTTGGCAATTTCAACCTTAGTTAGCAGTCTGCCATATGTTATTATTGTTATATTTTTCAGGTCTCGTATGGTGGTTGATTATCATATATCAATGCTGTAATTTTTAGTACGCATACCTATCTATTTTATTTCTATATTGTTCTGAAAATATACTATGAATTATCAAACATAAATATTAGTATAGGTTTCTTACTTTTTAAATAGAGTTATGTGTATCTGCACCATTTTTTTAGACAAGTCTGGATAATAAATCTGAATTTTACTCATCTCCATATCATACTTTTATATATGCCGAAGTGCTAAGTAGGGTTTATACTTATCTGCTTAGGGGACATTTGGAGTGGCCTGCTTTTGATTGGGTGCATATTGACTGCTTTCCTGACTTGATTCAACTTGCCTGCCTGTTGCCTCAAAAGGAAGATAGTCTAAGAAATCGGATAACAAAGGTGAAATTATCTTTGAATATTTGATTCATTTTGGGTTTCTTTTTTCATGGTATTCATTAGTGTAAGCATTGGGTACTATCTTTGAAGCTAGGTGTTCCTGACTTCAATATCGGTATTGCAGTTTCTTTTGGCAGTATCTGAAGGTTTTGGAGATCATTATGTTACACATATAATGTTGCCAGTTTTCTTGTTGGCAGTAGGGGATAATGCCGATTTATCATTTTTGCCATCTGCTATCCAGCCAAGAATTAAAGGTGAGTGATCTATATCGAACTCATCTGTAGTTTTTTACATAACTGTATTAATTTTTATTGTTTGTTACGTTTAGGTCTGCGACCTAAATCTGTTGTTGCCGAGAAACTTGCTATTATGTGTGTTTTACCACTACTTTTGGCGGGTATTTTGGGTGCTTCTAGTAGGCATGATCAATTAGCGGAATACTTGAGAAAGCTATTAGTTCAAAACACAACGAGGGAGGGTTGGTCAGCAACTCGTACGTCTGAGATTATTGATGCAGTCCGGTTTCTATGGTTGGTATATGTTCTTGTCTTGTATTGCTGCGTCTATCCACAGTTTTTTCGGCTGACACCATCTTTGCATAATGCAGCACATTTGACGAACATCATGGAATCATCTTCAATATTTTATGGGAGATGGTTGTCAGCTCCAGTGTTAATTTGAAGATGAGTGCTGCCAATCTGTTGAAAGTCCTTGTACGTGTTACCATCTTTTCGTTACAGTCAGTTATATTCATGGACCATAATATAGACATAAGTTTTGATGTATTAGTTACCAACACATGACCCAATGTGAATCTCTGACTGTGCCACTTCCACAACACTCACCTGGATTACTTTTCGACATTGATCAACTTAAAGACACCCTCTAGTCAATAGGATTACCTGAGGGTGTGCATAAAAGACATCACCTGAGAAATCAAAATGAGCATAAAGAAAATAAGGCCTATTCAGCCTGTTCTTAAAAAGTGATTTAACCTGAAAGAAGGTAGATCATTTTTTTTCCTAACACGAATGACATAGATTAGTCAAAGCAACTAGATATTTAAACCAAGAAAAACTATTAGTAGATCTGACCCTTCATGGAAACTGTGTTTTGTCATTTCTTAATGGTAAAGTTCTTTAGTTTTCTTTCAGAGGAGAGGGTAAGATTTGTCTTTCTTTTGTGCAAGTAAATTGTTGGCTCGCATTTTCTTAGAGAAAGCGGTCAAAATAATAATTCTCTCTCTCTCTCTCGATATTTTGGTCCCAATGTTTCACCACAAAATACAGTTTTTCTTGACGAAACTGAGCACTATATTTTGACTGGTATGTCATGAAAATTTATTTCTTGACAATAGTAAGCTCTATATTTTGTCTGATATTTCATGAAAATTTTGTTCTGGAAACTTAAAAAAGTTCTGAAAAAAAAAAAAAAAACTACCATGGATAGACGGTGATGAATCGTAATGTATCAGCCACAATATTATATGCTTTGCAATGGTATATTGATTAGTGAAGATATCTTACTTAAGTAACTGTCTGATCCTTCGTTTTATCAAAAATTGATTAGGCATTAATGCATATTTTTTCCGCTGATAGGTTCCTTATATTGATGCAAAAGTGGCGTCTACTCATGTTTTGCCTGCCCTTGTCACTCTGGGGTCTGATCAAAACCTTAATGTAAAGTATGCTAGCATTGAAGTATTTGGAGCTGTAGCTCAGCATTTCAAAACTGACATGGTACATCCATTTTTGGTTCTAAAAATTTTCTTAATAAGAAATCCACCTATAAATATGACTGACCAAGTTTAGCATTGTTCCAGATTGTTGATAAGATACGTGTTCAGATGGATGCTTTTCTTGAAGATGGATCTCATGAAGCTACTATTTCTGTTGTTCGTGCCTTGCTGGTAGCTGTACCACATACAACAGACAGACTGCGAGATTATATCCTTTAGTCCTTATTACCAATTGAAACATTTTTCCGAACTTTCTACTCAACCTTGTACTTTTTGTTTCTTTAACATGGCATACATCTTTTGTCCAAGATATTCCAATTTACAGCCACGGTACCTGCGGGAGGTGATTTGATGCGCCGCCGTGAGAGAGCAGATGCATTTTGTGAATCAATACGTGCTCTAGATGCTACAGGTTTGCTTCTCTCAGATACCTGTTCTTACAGATTTCAAGTTATCAGAAGCTTAAGACATGAATGCATGTTAAAAATGTTTCAAAAAATTATTTAATTCTATCTGTCTGCTGGCAGATCTTCCTTCGACAAGCGTTAGGGATCTCCTCTTACCAGCCATACAGAATCTGTTAAAAGACCCAGATTCACTTGACCCAGCTCATAAAGAAGCGTTAGAGATTATAATAAAAGAAAGGTCGGGCGGAACTTATGAAGCCATCAGTAAGGTTATGGGTATGGGTGCACATCTGGGAATTGCTTCGTCAGTTACTAGCTTTTTTGGAGAAGGTGGACTTTTGGGAAAGAAAGAAACTGGAGAACCTGCAGAGCAGATTGAATCTCCAAAGCCACCAGTTCCGCAATCCTCACAAGATGACACAAGATTCAGTCGAATCATGCGAGGAAACTTTGGAGGCATGCTCCGAGGGAAAGCAAAGGGCAGTGAAGAAGCTCCGTAGTAATCCTAAGATTGTCTCGCATCTGTGTTGCTTATACATATACCAGTGAATATATCTGACTGCGTTTTCACCCTTTACAGTTCTGGTACCCCATTCAACGTTTTTCACCCGGATTTCTACATTTTTGTAACATCATATGACTCCTGTAAACGTGTTCTTTATAGCTAAATACTGAAGTTTATGACCACCTCCTCTCCACCAGACTCTGATTCATACTCATATTGTAGATTTTGACTCGATAAGCCATTTTAACGGTGGCATCCATGATTAAAACTAAATTACTAGACCTTACGATTTACACTTGTGACTAGTTGACTCTGTCAATAACACTGAACCTCACTTGCCTTGTCTGCGTTTGGATTCTGATGATCTAACTGTAATTTCAACCAAACATCTCTTAAACATTTATAGATTTCCCCATTATTTGTAGGCACGATTTCAACATATCTTTACTAATTACAGTAATTATTACATTCAAATTGTACATTTTTACACAATATTTAAAGTAGAAATGCATTGCAAGCACATATAAACAGCTTGAAGATGTTGCGGTAATCTTTGCTTTTTCTCACGCATCAGCCTTTCAGGCTTCAACTTTTAAGCTCATTTGGACTTCTTTTGTTTAATAGGTCCTCTTGGGATCTTGTTAAGGACTTTGGAATCGAATTTCTTGTATAGTTTTCGTAAGTCCCTGTTGCTTTTGCCAGCCAGATAATCAACCTCGTGCTCATACCGCTCGTACAAGGCAGGTATAGTTCCAATGGCAACAAAACCTGAATATCGAAGTAAAATTTTGAGAACCCAAGTAATAATTTTGATGCGCACACGAAAGAAAATTTAACTTCATTTGGAAGATGATTATGTTACAAACTAAATACCCTTTAGGCCTTAGTCGAAATTAGGTGCAACAAAATAATTCTGGACGTGATATCTTACCGAGATACATAAGATTTAGAGAGCTGAAATATGTTCCAACAACCGAAAGTATCCATAGTGATGCAATTGCCTGAAAAACAAACCTAATTTCGTAAAAAAAAAAACTATAAATGTTGAAAAAATCGACATAGTATATAATAAGTCCATACCAGGAGGAAGAGTGTCAAGTCTTTTCCGCATGCAATGTCATAGAGGACGATGAGGGATCGGTTGAGTTCTGCATGGAAGGTTACGGCTACTTGTTTGAATGCGGACGCGGAGAGGATGATTTCAGGGATCTTTGGAGGACTCCTTCAGAAAAATAAGATTTAGATGTAAAGAATGAGAATCCATCATAACTAAGAAAAAAATATGTTACAATTTGCATTTTATGCTAGAACCCCGGTGTTCTTTACCAAAAAAATAAATAATAATATTAGTACCCGAGCATTCAATCTTTATATACCTGTTGAGTAATGAGGCACCATTAGTCCAGATGAAGATAAAGAGTAACACAGTGATGGCGATGTGACATAAAAGGGTTAGAAATTGATATTCAAACACCTCAAAAAGACACCATATCACCGTTAGCCCAAGCAATATGGCCGCGGATACGTTCTTCTTCCTCCATAGCAACACGTCCGCGACTGCACACAAAATA
This sequence comes from Kingdonia uniflora, assembly GCA_014058105.1. Classification (NCBI taxonomy): domain Eukaryota; kingdom Viridiplantae; phylum Streptophyta; class Magnoliopsida; order Ranunculales; family Circaeasteraceae; genus Kingdonia; species Kingdonia uniflora. The sequence goes on from JACGCM010002027.1 coordinate 1,531,274, forward strand.
AAGTCAATGAATACAAGTTCATTAAAGTCTTAGTTAACTAACCCCACGAAAAAACCCATCACTCAAACTACAAAATATTAAAAGATGAATCCGCTAATGTACCTCTTCCACCTCCAAGAATGGAATGCAAAGGCCGTTCACGTTGAAAGAGTCTTGTTGAAGATGAAGAAACATCGTAGGAATCGGAATCTGACGAATATATCGGCATAATTGTGTTCTCAAGGTACAACTTGTTATATCTTTCATGACTTTAGCTTAGTAGTATTTATAGGAAATTGGGTTCCAAACTTTGTACCTAAGAAAGCCTAAACGACAAAAGCAAAGAATGGTTTTTGCATAAACCTTAGAAGGTTGCTTGACATGCAACTATTCTCTCTCATTTTTTTTTTCATTCTTTCGGATGAGGGAACATATGCCTTCTAATAGAAAAATTTTACGCTTGTAAACAAGATTTATTTCAAATATCGCCAAGACGAATCAACGTAATGCTTAAGAAAAGAGAAACAAAAAAACTTTAATCAACATGATATATCAACAAGGTAAACAAAAAGTCACATTTCAACTTAGAAAAGGTCGTGAACTTGCCTGCTTTACTGCACTGCTATAATAGACACCTTGAGGATGTCACGGATTTAGTTTCCGGTTATAAGCAAAACATTTTTAATAACCCAAAAAAAAAATAAAAAATGCAACTTTAGAAACAAATTATATCAAAATTACTCAAAAACACATAAATTGATAGATATTCGTAATTACTAATAGCAACAGACATAGAATTTCACACTGAGTAACTCAAGTGAAGCGCATAAACGTTCAATAATCATTTTATTTATCAAATCTAAGACATTCTAGCATAAAAGTTCAGCTCCGATTCCCTTATTTTTCATCCTCGCTCGAAGCAACATTGGGCCAAATATCAGCAGCCATCGCATGAGTAATATCGTCACTCTGAAGAGTCCACCTCTCGTTTTCTTCGGTATGTATCCATGCCCGAAGAGTGAGCTCTTCTATAAACAACTCACACGCTTTTGCGAAAACTGCGGGCGTACCTTGTGCCACCATCTGCTTGTAAGAAAAACCATTAAAAATTAATTAAGATGCACGACCTACTTAAGATGCATCTATTGAAGAACTTTATGAGATGTATACGATGCATACCTCGACACCTTTGTTCAATTTCATTATTTTTTTAATTCTTGCCAAGGGTAGTTCCAGCTCCTTCAACTCTATGAAGATAGATAAAAAAATTAACGAATTGTTAAGAAATTAAATTATCAAGATTCTTCTATTTTGAAGATTAATAAAAATAAATAAAAATCCACATCTTCATGAGTAGTAATAAGATTAAAGGCTAGTTCACAATGCTGAGGATTATTTCACAATGTGACCAAAATTCTCTTGTGGTCGGTCTTGCTCAAAAATGACCCAAGGGATGTTAGTCCTCAATGTACATATTTTGTGCCGAGAAAGATACAGATAAGATCCCAAAAAGAAATATACAGTGACTAAAATTTATAACTCAAGCACAATAATCTCACCCGTTGAATCTGCAATGTACAAATTAATCCTACCAAGGCATGTTCAAAACGAAGGATTTTTATGTTAAGATATATCTCTTTATTCTTTTGAGCTGTTCAGATCTATCTAGAAGGGTAAGAAAAAAAACTCTTTGCATGTCGTGAAAAGCAGCTCAATTTTATTTTTTTAAATCAGATTGCCAAAACTGTTGCTTAACTGGAAAAAATACACAAGGGATGGTAGTTGTCAATGTACGCAATTTGTGTCCCTCCTCTAAAATCCAGATAAGGGCCCAAAAAGAAGGATACACCGAAACAGTGACTAAAAATTAAAACCGAAACTAAATAATCTAACTTGTTGAATCTGCGATGGACAATTTGAAATGGCCTTTAGCCCTTAGAAGGATTCATGTAATCATCTATGTAAAAGGGGTGATGAAAAAATCACAAGATTTTGAAAGAAAAAAAATGATAAGGTAAAATCATACCTTCATCAGGGAGATTTTTAATCTCCTCCAATTGTTTTTTCCAAAACAGTTTCATGTTTTGGTTTTGCAATTCCTGAAATAAGATGTTGCTTTGGTTCCATTACAAAATATAAACAAATATATTTAATTTTGATTAATGCATGGATGATGGAAGTAAGAGCTTGATTACCTCATAAGTAAAAAGTTCCTCTTGTTGTTCCACCATTGGACGTAAGGGAGATTGGGAGTTCGTGGTTCCTTAAGTCTCTCTCACCTCTTCTCTACTTCTCTCTAATACAAAGATTCTTATGATCGTCTCCTTGTTTAAATAGAGATTTGAGATAGTGAGAAGTTATTAGATACATTGCAGACTACAAAAATAATATTAGACTTGGGGGTACAATACCATATGTTCTCTTTAAGATGTATTAGAAGTTATTATTACAAAAATTTACGACTTAAGGCCTTAGCCAGTCAATCTTAGGTCTGTAGCAAACTCGTACATAAATAATTGTGTATATTTTCTTTCAATATGATGATGTGTGACGATCATTTTGAGTATTTGTTTCCCCCTGTTGTGTCAGCCTGTTAGAGACTTGATGCATCAAAAAATGGGAAGAAATCTATATTAAGACTGCATGTTATGATGTGAATTGTCCTCTAATGCTCGTTCTCACCGTCAACAGACTATTTATATTTATTCAAGCCTCTCTACTACATATTCTTAGCAGGTTTTAGGGAGTTCCTAATTAACCAACACAATATTTCTCTTTGAGTTGAAATTCAAGTTAAGAAATTTTAATTTAGTTTAAGTTGTTTTTATAGTTTAGAAGAAAATCTTAATTGAGATTAGGTTAGTGTTAAATGTAACACGATCTTGCTTTCGCGTCGTGCGTTTACATTATGTTATTCTAAGATATTTTATGTATGTAGTTTTTGGAGACTTCGGTGTTTATTGTACTCTCTCTGATGATTGGCACGTGTACACTTAAATTTATGCTGTCAGACGTGACAACTCGAAAAAATGAGACAAAATTAGGCAAAAAAATTAGAGATGCAAGACCTGAAAAATATATGAGAGTTGACATAATATTCGTCATACAAAAGAAAACTTTTGAAAGAAATTAATATCGAGCAATCGCTTTCAAAAACTGATTTAATTGGCGCATTTTCTGTGGCTTTGGTTTAATGCAAACCACCATCTATTCATCTAATGAGCCCATACCGCACCTAGTTGTCTGACTAGGTTAAATTATTATGGGCTCGGATTGGTATCCTGGGAATCCTTCCGCAAATAAGGGATTTTAGGAATCTCCTTCAATCTGGCCGTTGCCAACCATTTGATTAAAGAAAATAACCGAATTCCTGGATTTGCGGAGGGATTCCCCAGATACTAAGCGGAGCCTATACTGAATTCCATGTTTGTACTACATTAACTTTTCTAACTCTTTATATGTACATATATCTCAGACCCAGTAACATGCTTTATACGACAAATTCACTTGTTGTTTTGAAGAGAGTAAATAATATTCAAATCTTACAACAAAAACCTAGAGGATTGTATAATTTCTTTTTTGGCTACAAATTTTTAATTATCTAAAATGTGGATTTTCTACAACTCCAATGTTGTAGTTGTCAAACACATAAAACACTATGTTAGGTATCTTGAGGATGTATATGGCATAATGTAAGTGTCAACATCGAGTTAAGGACACATTGATATAGGTGTGCGCAATATCACCAAAAGTTAAATAATAAATTAGTAATGCCAAGTTTTAATCAATGAGTAAATGAGTAGTAAGATTAGGAATGACTTAAATGTAAATTTAAAAAAAAAAAAATGAATCTAAAACTTTTAGTAACACTTATTTCGACTTTAAAATGTTTTCTTATTTTTTCTCCTTTATTACCGTACTTCTGTCCAATTACTAAAAAAATGATTTGCTACTAATTTCCGTGTGGCACGTCTAATTTTTCTTGTTCTAACTCACGAATAGTAAGTGTGATTTAGGAATATAATGCTTGAGTAATGCTTTTGAGATCTTTTTAATGTGTGGCACCTTTACTCACACAAAAAGGTTTTTGTACCAATTTGTATGAAAGATTTTATTTACAATAAACCTACTTTTTACTTAAGAAAAATATCACCAAGAGTAAATAATAAGTGAGATGGTTGTGACGTTAGTGTAGTGCCAAATTTTAATAAATGAGTAGTAAGTGAGATTAGTAATACTTTAAATGTTAACTTAAATGAAATTGGAGAGGAATCTAATTCTTTAATAACGCTTTTAAATGCTTTTAATTTGCCTTCAAGATCTTTCCTTGTTTTTTCTCCTTTATTATCATACTTTTGTTCCCTTAAATACTCATAAAGAGGTCTTATACTAATTTGTGCAGCATGTACTACTAAAAAAAGATTTTGTATTAATTTGTGCGACATATTATTTCGAATAAACTGCTCTATTTGTGCAATAATTTTTACTAAAAATTCATTTATGTACTGTCTCACTGAAAATTCTAATACGGGTCATGACTTAAATAAATTGCCTCAATCAACAAAAAAGCAAAACTTTATTAGCATAATACTTTGAATAAGTATCAAAGTCTCCTCTCACATTAGAGAGGTCGTGAGACGATCAATATCTATTTTGTGGCACTGTGATCATTGACACCTTGAGGACGTCTTAAATTTAATTTTCTGTCATGTACGAATTTCTAATTCTTCAGTGGTTGTTACAACAATTTTTATAATCAACAATAATGCAACTTCGTAGAACTAAATAAATGAGAAGAGATTTGCTCAAATTTGAATAATCCTTACTAATGATAAAAATGACATAAAGTTGGACATTGAGTAACTCAAGCGAAGCGCATAAATTTCAATAATTAATTTATTTTGCTAAATCTTTAACCGAATATGATGTAAACTGATTACGCTGAAGCCAATAATCAAGAATAACATCTGTTTAATAAACGAAATTAGGTTCGTGAGAAACCCTAATTTTATTAACTAGAACTCTTGTTCTGAATAACTAACTGAATTAACTAATTAAGAAACAAATAACCTAGACCTCCATTTTTATAGAACACAAGAGGGGTTAGAATTAAGAACCAAAATTCTAATTGAAATAAAATTCTAATTAAACTGGGAACTGCTAATAACCTAGGTTGGGCCTCTTCAACAAGGCTTAAGCTAAAGACTAAAATACAAAACATTAAAAACATTAAATAAATATAGATGGTACGGTGGGTAAACGATCCTATGAGGGATGCGCCACATCAAACCCTCCGTCTGAGAAGATTTCATCCACAAAATCAAGGGGGTGATGCTCCAGAGGACTCAAGCACGTATGTGCATCCCAGTCTCTTCGTCTTCATCCTGTAGAACGTGCACGGAATTTGTACGGTGGAACTCCTTTGAAAATCTTAAAATCTTTCGCAGAATTTTCTGTACCCAGAAATTGTACCCAAGAGCAGGGGTACGATGTCGTCACCGATATCCCTACGTCCATCGACGTCAAAAATAAAAGAACTGAGAAATTACTGTAGTCCGCTCCTCAACACCTGCTATAAAACCTTCTAAAAACGGATCAACATACAGACATAATTCTTCGTATCGGGCCATCATCTCCCTTATACGGATCAAATATTTGGATGCCCCAGACTGTAACATAAGTGAATGAAACTGTTGGACGATGCTGACCTGCATTTTGTGATTTATACGTGTCTCAGAATCCACTGCTGAGTAGCATGTTGATTGGTAGTTACCGCCGAAGATGTACTATTTTGTTCGACTTGGCTTAGCCTTTTGACCGTACACACTACTGGAGCTGGTTGTTGTTCATGAAGCATGTGCACTGCACGTACTGCTCCTAAATGATAAGTTGTGGTACCGGCCACTGTCGGGACTGATGTCGACGTCGACAGTCCTTGTTGGTTGTATTCCAAAGTCGTCTCTAGGCAGAAACCTCGTGGTTGGTCGGTGGTTGCCGTGGCCGGCTCGTTGGCCTTGGGTTGTACCCCGATTTCCTCAACATCACAAGTTTTGGCTTCGATAACGAACTCTTCTTCAATCGGAGAAGTGGGTTCGTCGTTGCTGCCGAGCGAATAGTCGTAGCCCCACTCCTTACTCTCTTCAAACCTTTTGATCGACACATCGATTGGTTCAAATTGTAGAAACCAATCATCATTTGAGTTTATAATCTTGACGGGAAGCATATCCCACTGTTGTTGGGTCATCTCTTCGTGCGAGCCGTATGTTCGGTTGTCGGTTGGAACCCGTAACGAAATCTGCATTGCCGATTTGTCGATGGTTCGGGTTTCTATTCTCAAAGCGTTAGAAGCCTCGGTTTCGACTCCAAGGCTTGCAAACAGGTTATCGAGATCGTCGCTCATCGCGGCTGTAATGGACTTATTTCTAAACCCCGTACTCAGTACGGTATCTAAACTGATATAGCTCGGATCAACAACAATCCAAGACGTAAGAACTGTTCGGAGACTTTGAAGCATTTTCTAAACTCACACTGCAGAAGATACTCCTCTATTCATCAAATAGCTCACATACATGCGAACTCCACAAGAGATCGTATCTTCTCCAAACGGTCTGAAGTGCAATTAAGAAGGCCGTTACAGATCAACAAATATTAAATGTTAAGACGTTACAGGAAATCTCATCAGGTTCAGACGACCATAACGTTTATCAAATATCAGGACGTTACAGGAAATCTCATCAAAGCTCATCAAGTTCAGACGACCATAACGTTCATCATTAAATGTACCCAGCGGTCGTATTATAAGACCTATAAGTAGCTACCTGAAAGGGGACGCTAAGAGGAGGATGGCTAGTTCTTACGCATGACATACTAAGAGAAGATTACACTTGCATTTTCTGTAATCACTCAACTTTCTCTCTGTAATAACTAGTCAATCCTAATACAACACTCTCTCTCTTTTCAAAATCCTCACTAGAGGTCGTGGTTTTTAACCTATTGAAAGGTTTTCCACACTAGGTACTGTGTCATTTACTCTCGTACTTGAACAATATCTGTTCTAAACACTGGTGTAAGACTTGTTTTCGACCTACTAGAAAATAGGTCATTACATTTGGCACTGTCTGTGGGAACCCACGATCATACTCCATGTTCTCTTTTCCAAAAGCCGACTTCTAAAAATTTTGACGAATGACGAACCCAGAAAATGACGTTCCTGACGCTGCTGGGGAGTGGGGGGGGGGGGGGTGACGGATTTACGAACTGCCATGCAGCAAGAACATGAAAAGCGACTACAACTGGAAAAGCAGGTCGCAAGCATGCAGAACGTAATAAAAGCTCTTCTAGATCAACAACCAGCCGGCTAAAGACCACAACCTGCTGGGTCGCGAGTCTCAGTCCTGCATAGATTGGGAAATAAGGGAAAGTGGCCTCTGGCTCCTTCAGCTCGGCATACAGGTGACCTCCGCTCACAATTACCAGCCCAATCAGTCGGTGACCTACGACAGGTAGAGCAACATGAAGACACCCTTCACCTACCACGCGTTTTGGTAATGGACCGTTTAGGTGAAACAATGGGGGAGAACGACCCACAAGGACTGCGAGCCGCACGACGAGCAGTCACATCTCGCCTACATCTCACCCCATAATAGGTGGATAAACGCATTAAAGAACTTCTTGACGCTCAGATTCTAGATGGGAAGAAAAGCGAGACTAAAATCCAGAAGAGCCCAATTGCACAGACTTTAATTGACGAAGAAGTGCCCGCCGGTTTTCATACACCAAAAATTCAGAAATACAAGGGAGGAGATCCTGTGGAGCACGTACAGGAGTTCCAAGATTCGCTGGGATTACATTCTATGTCAAACCACATCCTCTGCCGCCTCTTTCCGACCAGTTTGAAAGGCGAGCCTCTATGATGGTTTCACTCCCTTGACGAAGGTTCCATCCTGACGTTCGATCAACTCCGCGAACTGTTCGTCAAGAACTATTCGCACAATAAGGAGAAGGAAGAAACACTTTACTCTTTATTCGGCCTCAAGCAAGCCCAAGGCGAACGACTGGAGGCATTCGCAAGAAAATTCTTGATTCTAACCCGGAAGATAGACAATCTTGACCAAAAGATTGCCGTTTCGGCCTTTACCAACTCATTGCTCATGGAAAGTCGAGCCAAGGAATATCTCATCCTCAAAAAACCACCATCATTAGAGGATATGCTCGAGAAAGTCAACCGATTCATTGACCTTGAGAGGTTGGCCGTGGAAAAGCCAAAACCTCAGAGCTCCAGCCTCTCCAACAAAAATTGCCCCGACGAGCGCACTCACGAGAGCAGTAAAAGTCAAGGGGGAGATAAGAAGCTCTTCAAAACCAGTGACGACCGAACTCGCCAAGGAAAGAAGAGGCCACCACCACCCATGCCAAAGCTGAACACAACTATGGCCAGTCTGTACATTCTGATTCAGAAAGACGATCTTTTTCGAACTCCCAGGGATCTCACACCAATTGAAGGCAAACCATATTGCGTCCATCATCAAATCCAACATCATGACACAGAAAAATGTCTCTCACTTAAGTACCTACTTCTCGATATATTTTCAAAAGGTCATTTGCTCGAATACATCATCGATGTCGAGAGTTATCATAATGGAAGTTATAAAAATGAGGGCGCAATTGTGCAGATCGGTGAGGTAAATGAAGAAAAGCATTTGTATTTCATTGAGACCCATATTATCAACATGTCCAACAGAGTCAAACGCCGACGTGTAGCAGAATGTCACGACCTATCAATGGGAGAGAAAGAAGCTCGTTTACTTCTGGAATTCAGCAACAGATGAGCTGGAATATCTTTTGGAGATTGCGACGTTCGGCACGTCACTTTCCCACATCATGACGCTCTCGTCGTCATACTCAAGATGAAGAACATAGTCCTTCATACTATGATGATCGATACAGGGAGCAGTATCGAACTATTATTCCAGAGTACAATTGACCAGATGGGCTTGGCGCACATGGTCGAGCCGAGTGAAATAAATGTCTCCGGATTCAACGGTTCTAAGGAAGAAAGGGTAGGAAAAATCACCCTGCCTATCACAGCCGGGCTAGTTACACTTGATGTAGTCTTCTACATTATCAATGCCAAGTCAAGTTGCTTGGGAATCATGGGGCGACCTTGGTTGCACAACTTGAAAGCTATTCCCTCCACCTATCATCAGACACTGAGATTCGACTGGAAGGGAGGGATTTATGAAATCAAGGGTAACCAGAAGTTGGCTCGTGCCTACAATAATACTGTATATACAGAAGCCAACCCAGCCGCGATAACAGCAACTGCGGTACTAGCAATCACAGGACCAGTCACAACCCCGGCTGCATAGCAATCACAGTAGGCCGGATCATCAGAACCTCAGTTGCCAAGCATCGAGCCAACAAAATATGTCGAAATCAATGGCAGCAAAAGAGGCACTAATATTGGAACTTTACTGAGTTTGGATGAACGTTCAAAACTGATTCAGTTCCTCACACAGAATTGTGATGTCTTCGCATAGACTTTCCATGAGATGCCAGGAATCGATCAAGCCATAGCATGTCACAAGCTAGAGTTGAAAGGAAAAACAGAACTTGTAAAACAGAAGCAATGAACTCTAGCGCCAAGATTACGCGAAGAAGTCAACAAGGAGATCGACAAGTTGATTGATGTCAGTTTCATCAGGAAAGCTGTCTATCCCGATTGGATATCTAACATTATCGCAGTACCTAAGAAGAACGGTAAAATCCGAGTTTGTGTAGATTTCACAGACCTCAACCGCCATACACCAAAGGACAGTTTCCCATTGCCACTAATCAGCAATCTGCTCGATTCTACAGCAGGGCACGAGCTCCTATCTATGATGGACGTTGCGTCAGGTTATAATCAGATACCACTTTTCCCAGACGATCAAGATAAGACTGCTTTTATCACCGAGCACGACCTATAGTGTTATAAGGTCATGCCTTTCGGTTTGAAGAATGTAGGAGCAACTTATCAGAGATTAATGGCAGACATGTTCAAAGACCATCTCGGAAAGACAATGGAAGTTTACATCGATGATATGCTTTGTAAAATTCTCAAAAGAGAGGACCATCTCGCAGATTTGAAAACAACCTTTGAGATTTTACGAACTTATAAGATGTGTCTAAACCCTGATAAATGTCAGTTCGGGGTACATTCTGGAAAGTTTTTAGGCCATCTAATCAGCAAGCGCAGGATTGAAGCAGACCCATCCAGAATACGCGCACTCCTAGCTATGCCTTCACCGAAGACAAAGAAAGATGTTCAGAAGCTAGCCGGGAATATCGCAGCGCTCAATCGGTTCGTATCAAAATCTTCAGATAGATGCCGACCATTGTTCAATGAGCACAAAATCATCCATTCTCCATCTAACCCATATTATCCACAAGGGAACGGCCAAGCATAGATTATAAATCGAACAATAGTGGATGAAATCAAAAAACAGCTTGACGACAAGAAGGGCAATTGGGTGAACGAGTTACCACATGTACTTTGAGCCTACCGAACTACTCCAAGAACGGCAACAGGCTGTACTCCATTTCTATTGACCTACGGGACTGAAGCCATCATTCCCACTCAATATGACCATCTAATCCATGATCATATAATGACAGATGAAGAGAATGAGTTCCAATTAGCATGCAATTTGAACTGGATCGAGGAGACACGCGACCAAGCTATTGCCAATTTGGGTCGGTATCAGTTGGTTTTAGCCAAAACGTACAACAAAAGAGTTCGACATCGAGAGTTCGCAATCGATGACCTCGTTCTCAGAGAAATACTACAACATCGCAAGGCACCCAATGCCAAAAAATTAGCTGATAATTGGGAAGGACCTTTTATCATTACTGGAACAAATGGCTTAGTATCCTACGAACTCAGTGATCACCACGGAATCCCAATACCTAATCCATGAAATACCAGAAGACGTAAGTTGTATCGGAGATAAAGTTGATGTACGAGACTGTTAATTCAGATTTATTCAATAAAGAATCCCTTCTGCATAGATATTGCAAGTTTGTTCAAGGTCGCTCAACTCGACCTCAATTATTAAATACAATTTTGTCTCATTAAGGTCGCTTATTGATAAGCTCAATTCGACCTGTAATTGGGGCCGCCACATAGCTCATGAAACACATTTGCTCTTCCAAGAGACCTGTGTCCAGCTATCTCAAATATAATTTCGTCTCATTAAGGTCGCTTATTAATACGCTCAATTCGACCTATAATTGGGACCGCCACATAGCTCATGAAACACATTTGTTTTCCCAAGAGACCTGTGTCCAACTATCTCAAATACAATTTTGTCTCATTAAGGTCGCTTATTGATAAGCTCAATTCAACCTGTAATTGGGACCGCCACATAACTCATGAAACATATTTGTTCTCCTAAGAGACCTGTGTCCAACTATCTCAAATACAATTTCGTCTCATTAAGGTCGCTTATTAATAAGCTCAATTTAACCTGTAATTGGGACCGCCACATAGCTCATGAAATACATTTGCTCTCCCAAGAGACCTGTGTCCAGCTATCTCAAATACAATTTCGTCTCATTAAGATCTCTTATTGATAAGCTCAATTCGACCTGTAATTGGGACCGCCACATAGCTCATGAAACACATTTACTCTCCCAAGAGACCTGTGTCCAGCTATCTCAAATATAATTTTGTCTCATTAAGGTCGCTTATTGATACGCTCAATTCGACCTGTAATTGGGACTACCACATAGCTCATGAAACACATTTGTTCTCCCATGAGACCTGTGTCCAGCTATCTCAAATACAATTTCGTCTCATTAAGGTCAGTTATTGATACGCTCATTTCGACCTGTAATTGGGACCGCCACATAGCTCATGAAACACATTTGTTCTCCTAAGAGACCTGTGTCCAGCTATCTCAAATACAATTTCGTCCCATTAAGGTCACTTATTAATAAGCTCAATTCGACCTATAATTGGGACTGCCACATAGCTCATGAAACACATTTACTCTCCTAAGAGACCTGTGTCCAGCTATCTCAAATACAATTTTGTCTCATTAAGGTCGCTTATTGATACGCTCAATTCGACCTGTAATTGGGACCGCCACATAGCTCATGAAACACATTTACTCTTCCAAGAGACCTGTGTCCAACTATCTCAAATATAATTTTGTCTCATTAAGGTCGCTTATTGATACGCTCAATCCGACCTATAATTGGGACCGCCGCATAGCCCATGAAAGACATTTGCTCTCCCAAGAGACCTGTGTCCAGCTATCTCAAATACAATTTCGTCTCATTAAGGTCGTTTATTGATATGCTCAATCCGACCTATAATTGGGACCGCCACATAGCTCATCAAAATATACTTATTCTCCCAAGAGACCTGTGTATAGCTATCTCAAAAACAATTTCGTCTCCTTGAGACCAACATATAGCTCGAAGAGTACACATGCTCTCCCAAGAGACTTGTGATACAACTATTGCATTTTATCAGTGTGGTAGTCAATTTACACTTAAATTCGACCTATCACTAACACACTTGCAAATACAACTTATACATATAACTCTGAATGATACTTATTGGATAACCCAATTCGTGTAAAATCTCTCAACAGATCATTTTATACAGGTCAAGCATATGTTACAACGACCCCTCTATTTGTCACGCTTTGGGCGCACCAAAGTAGAACTTTCCCCAGGAAACATGGTTGAGAAGAGCATATTAACGACATTTTCAGTTGACGGTAGATCCATTATTCCTGCCACTCGCACCATCACAGAATCTAGAATGGTTAAACGCATAGCTTGCAGATCATACTCCATGCCTTACTGCTTTACAGTTTCATGATCATCTTGCACTTTCTTCACGTCAGAGCACAAAACTTCAAACGCTCGTAATGAGGCTTCATCCGCAGGAAGTAACAGAATTTTGGATAATCCAGATTTCACCTTCATTAGCTCCTCATCAAGATGTTTACATCGCGCTACAAGGAATTCTTTCTCCTTCAGCAGAGAACCCTTATACTCATCAGTAATGACTACAGTACGGTAGAGTTCGTCCTTCATAAGTCGCAGCTTCACGGATAATTTCTGATACTCCACACTATCATCCGGCTCTTCCGAACTCTCGTCCACTACCGACTCCTGCAACTCACGGTATTTCCGATCTAATTCGGTATATCGAAAGTCATCTTCCAGACGTAACAACTTCAAGGATTGTTTCTCATGTTCTACCTTGGATATCCGGATATGACACTTGTTGAGGGCCTCATCGAAATTGAGTTCCTTCTTTTTTTGCCTGTCTTCTTAGGCACGAGCTCTATCACTTTTCCTTTGACAAGAAGCTCGTACAGCATGCAAGTCATGCGTCAGCATATCTATACGACCTCTCAGATAATGAAGTTCACCATCTTGTTTCTTTACAAGATCTGCATTCTCTGACATCGAACTGCGAAGACTCATAAGATCAATTTTTTGTTGCGAAATGATACTATTCAGATCCAGCACTTTCTGATTGCCAGTCATAACGTCGAGCCTCATCTTCTTTAATGCAGCCTTATATGCTTCAATACTTTCTTTAGCCGCAACTATATCAACATCTCTCTGAGGCAGTTCTATTATCACAGCATTTAGTCAATCCTGCAAATCAAGTAAATTCGATTCGAGTTTGGAATTTAAGATCGCAATCTCCTCTGCAGCCAACAAACACTTTTGCAATTCTTCATTCAATTTATTAGACGAGGTGGACAAAGCAGACAGTTCGTTCTGCTTATCAGCTAACTCCTACAAATACTGATTATAAACGAGCATGCATATATCAATACAAGAGAGCTACATAATTCTATAATATATATTACAAAAGCTTGAATTCGTTGTTTCAATCACAATTGAACCCTACTAGCATCTTTTTGCAGTGATTGCACTTTCCTATCATCCTTTCTCAAATTGAAGAAAAGGATCCTCATCGATCTCCGGCCCTTCAAAAGCCAAGATCATCAGGCAAAAGACCTACATCACCCCATATCATAGACACGCCAGCCCGAGCTGAACATCTGTGGGCTTCTACACTATGGCGATTACGAGCTTCTTGTGCCAAGAATTTTACTCGAGGTGGGTCGGTCACTATACCCCTCTCAGTTAAAAGCTCTAAATAGGCTACTTTCAAGCCACGCTCACTATCTACTTCAGCCTCCAAATACAGTGTCAAGACGGATAGTAATTCTTGACACCTAAACTTACAACTCTCATGGACAAATGGAGTATCTCTCACAGTTTTACGAAATTCAAGATACCTAGTGTACTCTTTTCGCAAAACCTCATCGCTTTCCATTTTTATTTTCCCATACCTACATTGGAGCTCGACTAGCTCACTAAAGGTTTTATCATAATTCGATTTATGAAGACGTCTCTCATATTCAAGTTTATTCTGTACCTGTTGGGTACGAGTAATGTTATCCCTCGCTCGACTCAGGGACTTCTCCAACTCGCTCACTTGTCCTCTCAACCGAACTATCTCCTACAAGCACAACATGCAAGTCAAGATCAAACAACACCAGGGAACTATTCAAACTCTCAAACCAATAGAACAGTAGTATTATCAATACAAAGACAAGGTTTCCAACCAAGCAAACTACAACAGAGTACAAAATTAAAGATTGAACTTCAAGCTTACTCCAAGTTCGATACATTAGTCGAAGGAGGGATAGGAGTTTTCTCAGGAATAACGGTTGGATCAGCAGCTGGGGATGCGTCATCCCTGAAGGGATTGAACTTTTCACAACCACCAGCAATAGACAGCTCTACTTCCTCGGCAGACAAACCCCAGTGGTAGCATCCATTAACTAGATGGTTCCGACCTTCTACCACTTCAGCAACAGCCTGCTGACCTGCTTCTATCAGTTCGGCTCTCTGTTTAGCAAGAGCAGCCTCGAATTGTTCTTTCTCCAAAAGCTTCTTCCCCTCGAGCTGAATTTTCTCCTTCTCGAGCTGTACGTTTTGGTTTTTTAACTACTGAATCAAGGCCGCAGTTTCCGCCTCAGCCGCAGCATGCTCAGAATGAGTCGACATCAACACTTCAAACACTCCCTGACAAGAAGCAGCCAACTGCACCCCAAAAAAATAGTGTAAAATTTCAGATCGCATTATTGTCAAAGAAAAAGGGTACAAAAAGTCATCCATACACACATGCGAGATGCTCGACTGAATCTTCACACTCAGAAGGCTAGGATCACGCCTCATCAGGTCGGCAGATTTTTTCGCAACGGCCTTCACATCTACATTATGAAAAGAGCTCAGCTCCACGACCACAAATCGTTTTTGCTTCTTTGAAGAGGAACATCATGCCCAGAAAGGTCGACCACATCTTTTGTAATAGGGGCCGGTAGCTCAGGAGTAACTATCTCAGCCAAGGTTTTAAAACCTTTCCTTCCCCACTTCAGAGCATTGTCAGAAACCCCCATCGGAGCAGGGACAACAGTTGTAGTTTTAAAAAGAGAGCTCGGAGTGGCCATAACTCTGTTTTGGTGACCCCGCTGTATTTTAACCACTGTGGAATTTAACCTCTTCTCCCGACGGATGCTTAGCTCACCACGTACTTGATTTAGATCGGTCCCTCTTGACCTACAATGTCAAATAAACTTGACGTATCTGCAACACACTTCGGTTCGGGCTCTGCAATGATCAATAAGGAGTGATGTTAGGAGTTCATCACAAATTATAATAAAGCCGAAGCAGTAAGAAAACACTTACTCTCATAAAAATTCCTGTGAATCAGCTCGAGCGCTGGTTCTCCGGCCACTTGCATACAATCACCCCTCACCATCACAAGATGGTCGCACCAGGATCTCCCCGACGATTCAAAATCAAGGAATTTTGACCTTGTTGAATCACTATACAAATATCCACTGCGGAAAGGTTTCAGATACTTGAATTTATAAAATTTCAAGACATCTTCAGCAACGAACTGTTTGTCAATATCACCAGTTCGCCATTTGTGGTTGAGAGCTTCGCAGACCCTCATCATCTCGTACACATTGCTATTTAATTGAGCAGGGCAGCAATGCAATAAATTCATCACCCCCTTCTGGAAAAAAGTCAGGGGAACTCTCAAGCCGTATTCAAACTGGCCGAGGTAACAGAGGAACCCCCCTTCCGCGACCTCCTCACCAGTCCCGTTATAGTTTGAGACTTCTACGTCCTGTTCTATATACCCTTTCCCTTTTTCCACTTCTTCAAGGAGGGCACCTCATAATGTTATATATCACCATTATCCCTCACAATGGTTCTAAACCATTTACTTCCATGACTGAGGTAACGCCCCCAACTCCCATCTAAGTATCGTCTATACTTTGTGAACCCCTTGACCTCATTACCAGGTTCGGGACAACAAAAGAATTCCCCAGTCTCCATCTCAGTGGCAGACGCATCTATGACAGGGACATCTCTAACCTCTGTATCGTCCACGGTCCTATCAGAGGAAGATGTCTCCGACGACTAAGACTCCATAGTCTCGGCAGACATTACTATTTTACTATTGGGCTTAATATTTTTAGAATGCATCTAAAAATAAATACAACAGCAGGAGCCCTTTTCAGAATGTTTCAAACCTCAGGGCCCCTCCCCCAGACGAGACAACACAGCTCAAAAATACTACTATCAGAGTTGAACTATATCAAGCCATTCAAAGAATCAAAGAAAGCGACACTAACCTGTACTCAAAGAGCAACAGTCTACAACGCCAGTAGATACTTTCACTCCAGACGATAGAACTTAGTTTATCCGGGGCAACTCAGATGGCAATGGCGGACCACGTTCAAAGTTACAAGATTTTCTCTCTCTAGAAATATCCATCTCTTTCTCTGTAAACAAATGAGTATTGTGGGAGGAAGAGAGGCAGCTTTTATTACCACACCTCGATTCAAGATGACACACGTCAGCATCCTCCCTCAGAGTAGGCACGTCTTTTCGTTTTCCCTCATCATTATGTTTGGGGTTACGTGCTCTGTTATCACGTCTGACCCTTGGCTCTATAACTGCCTCATCTACCTGCCTGTCCACCATTATTTTAAGCAAGGTTCACTGCCCAAGAAAATCAGCAGTAGTACGGTTATTCACGTAAAACAACAAAGTCTGCAGCCACACGACCTTGCCTCATTATATATAGCTTGTGTTAAAACCCTAATACAGTTATCACAGCTGTCACTCATCCTATTCTGGATCAACACAAGCAGAAAATCATGCAACAATATTGCATCCGATCACTTCGATACAAGAGAATATCAAAGAAATCATTTTATTATGGTCGAGAATCCGACCCTACAATTTACAAAGAATGATCTTCAACAATACTCTCGTCCTCTACAATCCGTTTTTCAGGTATCATCTACCGAACTATCACTTCGTATGGTTCAGCAACAAGACAGTTCTACTTCCTCTATCATACTTTACCTATTGCATCCGAGATCTCATCAGGATCACAGCCGCTCCTGACAACTATGGAGATACCATTCCAACAGAACGGGTATATAGCGCGAAGAGATTATTATGCGTAATAACTTTTCAAATAGATATGGTAACAATAAAAGCTGCACAAGGAGAACATATACTGCTCGACACCAGCAATGATTCTACAAGTCAGATGTCTATATCCTCAAGGATATTCTCTGACTCCGAAGAATACACACTATGTACTAGCGACCTACTCTACAAGGGACTAGTTCGAAGAGTATAAAAATATTACCGACGACAAGTTTATTTCATACAAACAGTTTGGATATAGTAGAAAACATACTTCAGCAGACAAGATAGAAGAAAAGTCAGCAAATAAGAAGTTTTCATTCAGTTCGGATTAGTAACCCTAATTCTAATTAAACTGGAAAACTGCTAATAACCTAGGCTGGCTAAAGACTAAAATACAAAGCATTAAAATCATTAAATAAACATAGATGGTATTGTGGGTAAACGATCCTATGAGGGATACGCCGCATCAAAATAGTTTTGGCTTAGTTATTCAGCCCTATTAAGAAATCAAACCAACACCCTTCATTTTCTCTGTTACTCGATCCTCACTGTAAAAATAGATATAAATCATAATGAATTAAACGCTCTTTCACGATGAAAAAAAAGGAAGATATATAAAATAAAATAGTTAAGTTACTAAACAAAATTTATGAGTACTAAAAACGGGTTATGTAAGGGCTTATTTCTAATCCTCCTACTAATCCCGATATTCGAGCTCACATAGTTCGCATAAACATACTGATAACCAACTAAAAATTTAGAGCATGCAGATCATAATACAGACTTCCTCACCTACAGTTCAAGGATATTGAAACATCTTGTAAACATCGCACTGCAGAAGGCACTCAGATATCCATCAACAGATCGTATACATACGACCTTCGCTAGAAATTGCATCTTCACCAGCAGTCCGAAGTTACAACTAAGATCATCAAGAGATCCGTTACAAGAGACCTCATAAAAGACTCATCAAATACGGACGACCAAAACGTATGTCATCAATGTAACCAACGGTCATATTATAAGACCTATAAAAAGAGACCTGGAGATCAGGATCTGCCATGGCTATTATCATCTACAAAACTCTTAGAGAAAGTAATCCCTACCAAAACTTAAATATCCAATCTCTTTCTTTGTGTAATAGCTAGCATCTATATAAACACCATTCTTTTAGAAATCCTCAGGAGAGGTCGTGGTTTTTAACCCATTCAAGGGTTTTCTATGCTAAAACTTGTGTTAATTGCTTCAAGTTCCTAGTTAATATTATATATTTCAAGGGTGTAAGGCATTATCTTCGTCCAACACAAAAATAGGCTATTATATTTAGCGCCGTCTGTGGGAACCGAAGCATACACTTAGCGTTCTCCGATCTGGTTTTTCCGCATTCATTTTTGAAAGATTACAAATTAAGAAAAATCACATCACGTCTTGCCTGACCCTGCAGAAGGAGTGACGGATTTGCGAACAACTGTGCAAGCAGAAGCCGAACAACGAATAAAACTAGAGAATTAGCTCGCCAGCATGCAAGACACAATCAGAACACTTCAAGCTCAAATAACAGCAATCCGAGACAACAGAACGCTCTGTCTGCAGCCTCGAGGATATCAGTCCATGATCGCCTGGGACATCGAGGCCAAAATCTAGCACTTCCCCAAATCCAGCAAGAGCTAGTCCCACCTCCAAGTCACGCCAATCTACAATTACCCACCGGAGCAATAATCGATCTGTAAGAACAAGAGGAACAAAACAGAGAAAAACCTTGAATTTTGGTCTATGATCGCATGGGCGAAGCAACAGGAGAGCACAATACACCAGGAGGATGAGCAACCAGACGAGCTATCACGTCTCGATAGCATCTCACTCTGGAACAGGTGGACAAACTCATCCAGAAGCTGTTAGACGTTCAAATACTCATTGGAAGAAATAACTATACTAAATTGCAGAAGAGCCCGCTCGCACAAGAGTTGCTGGACGAGGAAGTACCCACCAGTTTTCATACTCCGAAGATTTAAAAATACAAGGGAGGAGATCCTGTAGAGCACGTCCAAGAATTTCAGGATTCTTTGGGGCTACATTTGACATCCAATCACATCCTCTGCCGTCTCTTCCCGACCAGTTTAAAGGGAGAACCTCTTCGATGGTTTCACACGCTCAGGGAAGGGTCTATCTTCACTTTTAAACAACTTCGCGAACTATTTGTCAAAAACTATTCGCACAATAAAGACAAGGAGGAGAGTCTTTACTCTTTGTTCAGCCTCAAGCAGGCACCAGACAAAAAATTGGAGACGTTTACCAGGAAATTTTTCGAACTTGCTCGAAAAATTGACAACCTCGACATGAAGATCATAATCTCCGCTTTCACTAATGCACTGCTCGTAGATGGATGAGTCAAGGAGCACCTGGTTCCAACAAGCCACTGACATTGAGGATATGATTGAGAGGGTCAAAATCTTTATCGTCCTCAAGCAACTAATAACTGAGAAGCCAAGACCTAAACGCATCACCCTACCAACCAAAGGCCATTCCGAAGAACGAGCTCATAGCAACAATAAGGACTATGGGGGTGATAAGAAGCGATTCAAGTCCAATGACAATCAAGGACGCCAAGGACGAAGAAAGCCAATTCCGTGCATACCATAATTAACAGCTACTCTTGGGGACTTATACTCGCTGATACAGAAAGATGAATTCTTCAAAAATGTCAAAACTCTTCAGCCCATACCGGGAAAACCATACTGCATTCACCACCAGATTTAGCATCATGACACGGAGCGGTGTTTCGCACTGATATTTCTTCTCCAAAGTATATTTACACAGGGTCAAATGCTTGAGTATATTGTTGACATCGAAAGTTATAAGGATGGCAGCTACAAGACCGACACCAAGATCGTCCAAGCTGACGAAACAAATGAAGAAAAACACTTATACTTCATCGTGACTCAGACAATCAACAACTCCAACAGATCTAAGTGTAGGCGCATCAGACAATGCCATGATATGACAATGATAGATAAAGAAGCTCGCTTGTTGCCAGAATCTAGCAATCGACGAGCTGGGATTTCTTTTGAAGACTGTGACGTTTGTCACGTTAACTTTCTGCACCAGGATGCACTCGTGATCATGTTAAAAATGAGGAACATAGTTCTACATACAATGATGGTAGATACCGGCAGTAGCATTAAACTAATTTTCCAGAGCACGATCGACCAAATGGGCTTAGCAGACAAGGTCAAACCAAGTGACATCAATGTCTCTGGATTCAACGTCTCTATGGAAGAACGTATGGGGAAAATCATACTTCCCATCACAGCCGGACCAGTCACACTTGACGTAGTCTTTTACGTCATCAAGGCCAAATCCCGTTACTTGGGCATCATGGGGCGACCATGGTTGCATAACATGAAAGCTATTCCCTCCACATATCATCAGGCATTACGATTCGACTGGAAAGGAGGGATTTACGAAATCAAAGGAAGCCAAAAATTGGCTCGAGCTTGTGATAACACTATTTCCATTAAAGATAAGCCAGCTACAGCAACTCCTGCAAAACAATTACGGCAATTAATTTTTGCAGAACCTCAGTTGCCAAACTTCGAACCAACAGAGTACGTCGAGATCGGTGGCACGCAAAGAAGAACT
Source organism: Kingdonia uniflora (assembly GCA_014058105.1). Classification (NCBI taxonomy): domain Eukaryota; kingdom Viridiplantae; phylum Streptophyta; class Magnoliopsida; order Ranunculales; family Circaeasteraceae; genus Kingdonia; species Kingdonia uniflora. The sequence goes on from JACGCM010002027.1 coordinate 1,552,436, forward strand.
CACATTGGAACTCTCTTGAGCACTGAGGAACGCTCAAATCTCATACAATTCCTCACAGATAATAGTGAGGTCTTTGTATAGACATTTCACAAAATTCCAGGGATCAATCCTTCTATAGCATACCACAAGCTAGGGTTGAAGGATAAAGCACAACCGGTCAAACAAAAGTAACGAACTTTAACACCAAAACTGCGAGACGAAGTGAATAAAGAGATCGAAAAATTGATCGAGGTCGGTTTTATTTTTACCCGGACTGGATCTCGAACATTGTCGCAGTTCTAAAGAAGAATGGCAAAATCAGAGTCTGTGTTGATTTCAAGGATCTCAACCTGTATACCCCGAAAGATAGCTTTCTACTTCCGATCATTAATCATCTGCTCGATTCTATGGCAGGGCACAAACTCCTCTCAATGATGGATGCTGCATCAAGATATAATCAGATACCACTTCTTCCTGAAGATCAAGACAAGACTGCATTCATCACTGAACAAGGTCTATACTGTTATAAAGTCATGCCTTTCGGCATGAAAAACGCCGGCGCTACCTATCAAAGATTGATGACACAGATGTTCAAAGACCATCTCAATAAAATAATGGAGGTCTACATTGATGATATGTTCTGCAAAAGTCTCAAGAGAAAGGACCATCTTACAGATCTGCGAGCAATTTTCGAGATTTTGCGATCTTATAAGATGCGTTTAATTCCCGGTAAATGCCAGTTCAGTGTTCAATCTGGAAATTTTTTGGGCCATATAATAAGCAAAAGAGGAATTGAAGCCGATCCGTCAAACATACGAGCTCTTTTAGCTATGCCTTCACCAAAGACAATGAAGGACGTTTAGAAGCTAGTCGGGAAGATTGCAGCACTGAACAAATTTGTATCCAAGTCTTCAGACAGATGTCGACCTTTATTCGATCTGTTAAAATGAGGTACATCATCAAAGAAAAATCCTGAGATCGAATGGACAGACCAATACGAAGCAACTTTCCTCAAACTCAAACGTTATTTGAGCAAGCCACCAATTATGAGCACACCAACAGATGGAGAAGAACTCAGTATACCTTGCTGTCACGGATACATCTCTCAGTTCTGTTCTTCTCTGACTCGAAGAAAGGACAGAGAAACCAGTCTATTTCATCAGCAAAACTCGGACTCCTGCTCAAACGAGATACTCCAAAATTGAGAAGCTTCTTCTCGCTCTCGTCAATACATCTGAGAAATTAAAGCAGTACTTCCAGGCTCATACTATTCGTGTTTTTACGAACTATCCACTCCGCGAAATCTTATCCAAGCGCGAAAAATCTTGACGTATCCAATAATGGTCAGTAACTCTTGGGGAGCACGATATACATTTTGAACCATGTCATTCCGAAAAAGGTCAAGCCGTAGCACATTTTCTAGCAGACTTTCCAGTAGAGGATCCTGATTGGGAAGAAAATTTTATTGGTCAAAAAGATGAATCACTCACGGACCAGTCAGAAGATAAATCGGATTGGGTAACAAAGAATGGTTGGCGGCTTTTGACCGACGGCTCCGTCGGACCAGCCGGATCAGGAATAGAAATTGTCCTTATTACTCCTTCCAATGATCGGCTTGAAAAATCCATTTGCCTTAATTTTGAAGCATCCAATAATGAGGCAGAATATGAGGCATTAATTCATGGCTTGGACATGGCACTCACGCTGGGTGTAGCAGAACTCTCTCTCTACACAGATTCGTTACTAATCGTCAACCATTACACAGACGTATATCAAACCAATGGGAGAATGGTCGACTATGCTGCTACAGTGGTCGAACGAATGAACAAATTTCACACAATTTCTTTGGAGCATTTCCCAAGGGGGAAAAATAGACATGCAGATGCACTCGCTTACCTTACTGGTGTCCTTGGATCAGAAGCTCGTTACTTGAAAATTGACATCATTTCTAACCCCAGCATTAACACCATCGTGTCCAACACCATTAATACAGGGGGCAGCGAGGAGGTCGAAGATGATTGGAGACAGCCTTTCATTACATACATCGGATCTTAAAATAAATTTGTTGGTCCACTTCCTGAGGATCCTACAGAGCGGCGGAGATTAATTGACAATGCTCGAAGATACACTGTTCAGGACAATCTCTTATACAAAATTTTGGTCACTGGTCCATACCGCCTTTGTCTATCTGACAAAGAAGCACAACAATTCTTGCACGATCTACACGAAGGCACGTACGGATCCCATGCAACAGGACGATCTCTTGCAAACAAAGCTTTGACTTAAGGAATGTTTTGGCCTTAGATGAAAGCACAAACAATCAAATATGTTCGTAAGTGTGACGCTTGTCAGCGGCATGGACCTAAAATACGAGCTCCATCACTCGAACTACACTCGAGCCAAGTCACTTGGCCATTCAGACGATGGGTTCTCGATCTCTTAAGAGAGTTTCCTACAGCACCAGGAAAACAAAAACATTTATTGGTCGTTACAGATTACTTCACTAAATGGGTAGAAGTAGTCCTGCTGTGTCGAACCCGAGAAGACGAAGTCATCAGATTTATATGGGAGTTCATTATTATCCGATTCAACAGACCACACCTCATCAGAATTGATAATGGACCGCAGTTCGTTGGCTCCAAAATCGTCGCATTCCTCAATGAACATAACATCATTCATTCCCCATCCAATCCTTATTATCGACAGGGAAACGAACAAGCTGAGATTTCTAATCGAACTATTATGGATGGCATCAAGAAGCGTTTAGACAACAAAAAGGGGAACTGGGTGAACGAGTTACCACATGTACTTTGGGCCTACCAAACAACTCCCAGAATAGCAATAGGTTGTACTCTATTTTTACTGACCTACGGGACTGAAGCCATTATTCCCACTCAATATCACCATCCAATACGCGATCACGAGATGAAAGATGAAGAAAATGAATTTCAGATCGCATGCAATCTGAATTTGGTCGAAGAAACATGTGGCAGAGCCCTTGCTAATCTTGGAAGATATCAACTTGCGTTGCCCCGATCCTATATCAAGCGTGTTCGACACTGAGAATTCAAAGTCAAAGACCTCGTTCTCAGAGAAATCCCATAACACCGCAAAACACCTAATGCTGGAAAGCTAGCAGATAATTGGGAAGGTCCGTTTATCGTAACTGGCGCAAGTGGTTTAGGATCCTATGATCTCAGTACATATGAAGGTGTACTGGTAGCTAATCCATGGAATACCCGTCGATTGAAGTTGTATCGAAGATAAACATGTTGTAATATCCGTTATTATGCAATAAAATACTTTTTCATCATCTTGCAAGTTCAAGCATTTCAACCTATCTCTGCCTATACCAAAAAATTACTATAACATAGCTATTCAAATATACTCATTCTCCGAGGGTCGCTTATTGAGTCAATCCATTCGATCTGGCAGAGATGCACTATATAGCTATTCAACATTCAAAAATGTTTCAGTGCGGTCGCTTATTGATACACTCAATTCGACCAGTAATTGATACCTACTACATAGCTCTTCAAATATACACGTTCTCCGAGGGTCGCTTATTGAGTCAATCAATTCGATTTGGCAGAGATGCACTATACAGCTATGCCATATTCAATACATCTCATTACAGTCGCTTATTGATACGCTCAATTCAACCAGTAACTGAGACTTACTACATAGCTATTCAAATATACACGCTCTTTGAGGGTCGCTTATTGAGTCAATCAATTCGATCTGGCAGAGTTGCACTATACAGCTATGACATATTCAATACATTTCATTACAGTCGCTTATTAATACGTTCAATTCGACCAGTAACTGAGACCTACAACATAGTTATTCAAATATACACGCTCTTCGAGGGTCGCTTATTGAGTCAGTCAATTCGATCTGGCTGAAATGTGCTATACAGCTATGATATATTCAATACATCTCATTACAGTCGCTTATTGATACGCTCAATTCGACCAGTAATTGAGACCTACTACATAGCTTTTCAAATATACACATTTTCTGTGGATCTCTTATTGAGTTAATCAATTCGATCTGGCAGAGATGTACTATACAACTATGCTATATTCAATACATCTCATTACAGTTACTTATTGATACGCTCAATTCAACCAGTAACTGAGACCTACATATCTATTTAAATATACGCTCTCCGAGGGTCGCTTATTGAGTCAATCAATTTGATCTGGCAGAGATGCACTATACAGCTATGCCATATTCAATGCATCTCATTACAGCCGCTTATTGATATGCTCAATTTGACCTGTAACTGAGATCTGCAATATAGCTCTTCCAGTATACATGCTCTCCCGATGGTCGCTTATTGAGTCAATCAATTCAACCTGGTCGAGACGCTATACAGATATTTAACATTCAATGCATCTCTTTACGGTTACTTATTGGCTTGTTCAATTCGACCTATACAAAAGAGAATACAACATCGCTCCAGTTATATATCTCTACATGGTTCTTTATTGGTTCACCCAATTCGACAATTCATAGAGAAAACTAAAACAAAAACATTTGTTTACTAAACGTTTGACATTTTTTTTACAGCAAAAGCATATTTACACTCTGTCTAATTACAGTTAACTATTCTTCTCGTTTCGGGCGTACAACATTCGAACCTTCCCCAGGCCCAGACGAAAGTATGATAGGGAAAGGTATAGCACTATCAACTACAGTAGGAGACGCATTCAACAGCTCTGTAACCCGTGGCATCAGATTATCTATATAAGATAACTGCGCTAGCTGCAAATCATACTCCATACCGTGCTCAGTGGAAGAAGCCAAGATCGAATCATGCTCTTGCCGTAATTTCTTCACATCAGCATGCAACATAGCCATAGTACGCAATGTAGCGTTGTCTGCAGTTAACAACATAGCTTCACCGAGCTCGGTCTTCACTTTGTTTAGTTCATTGTCAAGTTCATTGTAGCGATCTACCAGACACTGCTTCTCCTTCAACAACGAAGCCTTATACTGTATCGTTGTCTCCACACTACGCCCCATCTGCTCCTTCAGACGTTGCAACTTATCACACACCTTCTGAGAATACTTGCTTTCGTTGTCTGCAGCATCCAACAACCTTTGTGACTTCTTATACTTTACATGGAGATCCTCGTAAACCTCATTACCTTGCATACACTCTAGTATCAAGGTCTGTTTTGCCTGGTCAAGATCTGCGATCCGTGTGTTACACTTATTAATGGTTTCATTCAGCTCTCGATCTCTCTTGGATAATGCTTCCTCAAGGGTTCTGGCACGGTCACTTTTTCTCTGACAAGAGTCTCGATCTTCACGCAAATCCCAACTCATCTTTTTCAGATGCTCTCACATATTACAAAGTTTGGCATCTGACTTCTTTAACAGATTAACATTATCTGTCACTGTCGATTGATAATACAATAAATCGTTCTTATATTTTTCAATCGTACTCGACAGATCCAAGATTTGTTGGTTCGTAGTCATGGTTTCTAATTTTTTCTTCTTTAAAGACTCTTTCCACAACTTGGCTTAATTATGGGCAGTCAATATCTCTGCATCCTTACTTGACAACTCTAAAGTCACAACATTCAGCTGATTCTGCAGCTCTAATATATCAGCCTCCAGCTTCGAGTTCAACACGGTCGTATTTTCAACCGCCAACGAACACTACTGCAATTATGTGGTCAGTTTTTTATTTGAAGCAGAGAGTTCGTCCTGCTCATCGACATCAGCCTAAAAGAATAAATTACAAATGGCATACATCTATCAGCATATATTCATGCAAGCAAGATATATCATTCAACAACATTTATTACAACATCAAGCTATGATACACAAATCAACTACATTATGTAGAGCACAAGTATATGTCACAGTTTAGTTGGCTTATGATGGATCCCTACTACTACTCGCATTTACTTGCAAAGGTTCATTGAAAATTACGACCTCTTGAAGACGATTCTTATGCCGTGTGTGAGGTAATAGATCTTTGACCTCCTCCTCCTCAGACTCTTCAGCTCGCGGTTTCGAGGTTAAAGCTCCTCCACCCTCATTACCTTTTGCAAACCACATATTTTCAACCTTATCATTCTCTACTTCAACATCTTTACCACAGCTCGAGATATAACGTCTAAATTCATTTTCTACTCTCTCAAGCTCGCCCCCATAAAATGCGATCACATCGGCTATCTGACGTTCGTGGTCTGTTTTACTAGCACGTTTTCCCTGCTTTGGAGTAAGATACTTCTTCAAGCGCGATGGGGATACTTGCAGATGTTTCTGCGTATCTAGTAAACGCGCTTCTAACAATGCCACTCTCCTCTCCGAACTCTGCAACAACTTATTACATTCCACATTTTCCCTCTCCAGACACACATTACATTCTTTACATCGCTCCAGTTCGTCACCAACATGCTTCAGATTATTTTCTAATTGTGTCTAGACCCTTCAATCTTCTTTCTTTATATTAAAGAAAATGATCCTCATCATTCTTCGCCCCTACAAAGTCAAGCTCATTAGGCAATGGACCTACACTAGCCCATATGATAGATACACCAGCCCGAGCTGAGCATCTTTTCCCCTCTATACTATGGCGATTACGCGCTTCTTGCACTAAGAATTTCACCCGAGCTGGGTCTGGCACTACGCCTCTCTCAGTTAGCAGTTCTAAATAGGCCTCTTAGAAGCCCCACTCACTATCAACTTTGGCCTCAAAATAAAGCGTCAAAGACAATAATGACTTTTGATACTCTAACTTATCACTCTCACCTATATCCTTAAGGGATTTTTGGAGTAAAACGAACCTATCGCTCTCTTTTCGCAAAACTTCATTTCTCTTAATTTTTATCTTCCCATATCTACATTGAAGCTCGAATAACTCCTTAAAGGTGTTTTCAAAGATTGACTTATGAAGACGTCTCTCATATTCAAGTTTATTGTGTACCTGTTGAGTACGATTGATGGAATCCCTTGCTCGACTCAAGGCCTTCTCCATCTCTATCACTTTCCCCCTCAAACAAATTACCTCCTACATACAAATAATACATTCACCATCAAACCACATATACCAGCAACAACAAGAAAAAAATCAATTCTCAGCAAAAAAGATCTATCACCACTACAAGGGACAAGTTCGACCAGACACTTTAAAAACTATATTACAGCTACATAATCAAGGATTAGCTCCTGCTACCTCCTTGGTCGTGTTATCAGCCACTAAAGGAGCTGGTATCTGCTCAAAAGGTCGATCAACTGCTGGAGAGGCTTCTTCGTCCAGGAAAACTATCTCACTATACTTCCCAGCGATAATAAGAGTGGCATCATCTTGAGTCAACCCCCAGTGGTAGAAGGCTTTAACAAGATTATTTCGACCAGCCACCACAGTGCCGATAGTCTTCTTCGCAGCATCTTCGATCTCCTTCTTAAAGATAACAGTTTCTGCCTTGAACTGCTTCTTTAACACATCAGTCTCTGTCTTGAACTGCTCCTTCAGTATAGTTTTCTCCTTTTCCATTCGGTCCTTTAACTCCTTAGACAGTGCAGTTCGCTCTTTATCAAACTGCTCCCTTAGTACAGTTTTCTCTGCATCATGTTGCCGAACCAGGCCAGCACGATCCTCAGCACCTGCTCGTAACACCTCGAAGGCCGAATCCCACGCAGCAGATAACTGCACCACAAGGGCAACATAACAGAGTTATTACTCAGATCACTTCTCAAACACAGATAATCATACAATAACATGTGTAATGCTGGACTCAATCTCAGCATTCAGATGCGGTGGATCATGTTTAGCCAGGTCGCGCGATGTCTGCGACGTCTTCCCCACCACACCGAGATCGAGGTTTTTTGAGGACGTTTTCTTAGTTTTGCCCTCTTGTCTCTGCTTCTTCGCAGGAGGCGCCATATCTACAGCAACATCTACTACCTCGACCTACACTTGTGAAGCCTGCCCAGATGCCGTTTGCTCCGAAGTTGACAACACTCATTTTCCTCTAGGTCGTCAACATTTCAATGTCAAAGTACCTGCATCAAAAGCAGACCCATAAGTCGCCATAACTCGATTTTGATGAGCTCGTTGAACTTTTGGAACTACAGAGTTCAGCCATTTCTCTCTACGGATACTTAGCTCTCCAAGTACTTGGTTCAGATCGGTTCCTTCCCGAGATACGGCATCAAACAAACTCGATGTATCAGCAACACCTTTCGGATTAGGTTCTGTCAAATCAACAACAAATTATGTTAGCAGTTTACAACAAGTTAAAAGACGAAATGCAGACAGAATGAAGACACTTACTCTCGTTAAAATTCTTATATAACAGCTCGAGCGCCAGTTCACCAGGCATTTGCATACAATTACCCCTCACCATTACAAGATGGTCGCACCAGGGTCTCCCAACAGATTCAATGTCAAAGAATTTTGGCCTCGCCGGATTACTAAACAAATATCCATTCTTTCGATCTTTCATATATTTAAACTTATAGTATTTCAAGACATCATCCGCAACGAACTGTCTAGCAATACCACCATCTCTCCATCTCTTGTTAAGGGCTTCACAGACCTTCATCGCCTCAAAGACATTACCATTTAATTGGCCAGGGCAACTCCTTAGAGAATTCATTACCCCCTTTTTGAAAAAGGTTAGGAGAATGCTCAACCCATATACGACTTGGTTCAAGTAACAAAGGAATCCTTCCTCTACGACCTCTCCACCAGTCCCGTTGCAATAAGAGATATCTATATCATCTCCTATATCCATATTTCTCTTCCACTGATCCCGGGAAGGCACCTGATGGTGCTCTATCTTACCACCTGGTCTCACAAGAGCCCTAAACCACAACCCCGCATTCATCACATAATGCCCCCATTTTCCATCTAAACATTTTTTATACTGCAAAAATTTCTTCGCTATGTCTACATTCTCGGGATACCTAAAAAATTGCCCAGTCTCAATCTCCACATGCAATTCCCCATCCTCCCCAGAATGAACAGCTGACATATCAACAACAATGGTACCATTCTCTTTTATATCAACTATAATCCTACCAGACGACGATGATTCCTCACTGGAGGATACAACCATTTTACTACTGGGTTTCAAAATTTTGGCACGCATCTAACACATACAGGAAAATGCTATTCAGTGCTTTGTAATCAAACATGCTTTATCCCTCAGCCATACCCAACAAGTCATCATTCTACCAAACAAGCAACTACAATCTAATATGGCATTCAACAGACACACTATCTACCACAACAGAAAATATGGAAGCAGAGGTATTAACCTATACTAGATGAGCAACAGTCGTCGACTCTGGTCACCACTTGTACCTCAGACGGCAAAACTTTGTTCTTTTTTGCCAGATCACACAACAATGGAGGACTTCGTTCAAAGTTTGAAGACTTTCTCTCTCTAGAAAAGCTCCTTCCTCTATCTACAAATGAATGTGGTCTATGGGAGAGAAAAAGACGAGTTTTTATATTATCACTCGGTTTCTAAAACGGTGGCTCTTTGGGACACACGTCAACATCATCTCTCCAAACAGGCGCGCCTTTTTGTTTGCCCTCATCATGATTTCTAGAGTAATGTGTTCTGTTATCACGTTTGTCTCTGTCCTATGCCATTATTAAATGCAAGTACTCAAAGCCCAAGAAGATTTCTCCAGATCATGTAGCACAATTTCTTACGTACAGCAAAAACCTTCTGTGGCTGCGTGAACCTGCTGTGCCTTTTATAGCATGATTCCCTAGTACAGTTTTTACAGCTGTCACTTACCTTACTTTTGATAAAACAGAAGTAGAAAATCAGTCACAAATCTTGCTATAATTATATTTCATTCAATCTATCTCACAGATACAGAAAGTGATGACAAAGCGACCTCAATACAAACAAGTCCTTTTAATATGGTCACGCATCCGACTTTGCATATAATTACAGACGGATGGTTTTCTTCACCACATGGACTAATTTCTCCACCAGCAGCTCTCCCATCATCTTCAGCAAGCTTATCCAGTATGATTTCTCGAACTACTTCCCCACGCAGAAGTTTGCAAAATACATCACATCAGAAATGACGTTCAACAACCACGATAGCAAGCCTGCCTTCACTGGCATATTCAAGAAACTACGACCAAGTTCTCAAAATGATCAGTAGTTATTCAAGTTCACCAAGACAATACTCCCACAACAAGACCCTATATGGAGCTCTAAAGATATCATGAATTTATCATCATAACAGACATGACAGCAATATATATCCCAACAAGGCAACAAATATATAGCACGATCTGCACAGTTCAAATATACTTCATCCAACTCAGCAACAATTCGATCTACATATTTTCAACCTATGTCATCTTTGACTAGTTCGATAATTGTTCCACGATGTCCTACAACACTTCATTCAAGCAGTTTCAAATACTTACATGACAAGAAAATAAAGTTCGAATTTATTCAAGACAAATAATTTATAAGGACGAATACTTCAGTCAGTTCAAAAATCAAGATTACAAGTTCTAGTGACAAATATTTCTTTTACAAAGAATAACCCACTTTACACATGACAGTGCAATACTTGAGTATAAATAATGGTGGGCCCAGCAGAAGAACTCAAAGCCCAAGAAGCGGAACTGGAGTAAGGTAGATGATAAAGTTAATCCCACCACCCCTCCGTAATCCCCACCATCTCTGCAACCACTGAAGAGGAAGGACCACCTCCACCATTACAAAACTGAGTCCTTTGCAGGGTATCGGCAGTACTTCTCAGAGGACTTCCCCACCTTCTCATCTTCCGCCCCACCTCATCTTCTGAAAGCATCTACAGACAGTCCCGACGATGAGCAGCAAACAAGACCATGTAGTGGAAGTGCCACATTTGATGATAATCATCCTCTGCCTCCTATACTTCTTCCAACGTCATCCCATGAAAAGTTGGAGGACCAGAGATTGGAGTTGATAGAAAAAGACTTTGGTTACCAAATAACGAGTCTGAAGACTCATCATCTTGCTATGAACTCTCTCCTCATAACCCTGATGACCAGTAGTCACCATCACTATTACTTATGCAAATCCAAACGAATGATAGGATAAACCAAGATGAATAGTGAAAGTAGTTAGTTACCATTTTTTATATAGTAGTAGCATTTAAATGCAAGCCACCACTTCTAAGAAAGTCTTTATCACAAGCACACATCTCCAACAACATTTTTGGGAGACCCAACAGTCAAAATAATTATTCCTCCAGATACCTAGGAAACCATCAATACAGCATTTAAAACGACTGGACTTCTCAACCAACACCACTCGCTACACATGTTTATCCTGCTATTGGCTGAGAGGGGGCAGTTGTAAGGGCTTATTTCTAATCCTCCTACTAAGCCCGATATTCGAGCTCACATAGTTCGTATAAACATACTGATAACCAATTAAGGATTGAGGGCAAGCAGATCACAATACAAACTTCCTCACCTACAGTTCGAGGATATTGAAGCATCTAGTAAACATCGCACTGCAGAAGGCACTCAGATATCCATCAACAGATCGTATACATACGACCTTCGCTAGAGATCGCATCTTCACCAATAGTCCGAAGTTACAGCTAAAATCATCAAGAGATCCGTTACAAGATCAACAAGTATCAGATAACAAGACGTTACAAGAGGCCTCACAAAAGATTCATCAAATACGGACGACCAAAACGTACGTCATCAATGTAACCAACGGTCATATTATAAGACTTATAAAAAGAGACCTGGAAATCAGGATCTGCCACGGCTATTATCATCTACAGAACTTTTAGAGAAAGTAATCCCTACCAAAACTCAGATATCCAATCTCTTTTTATGTGTAATAACTAACATCTATATAAACACCATTCTTTCAAAAATTCTCAGGAGAGGTCGTGGTTTTAACCCATTCAAGGGTTTTCCACGCTAAAACTTGTGTTAATTGCTTCTAGTTCCTAGTCAATATTCTATATTTCAAGGGTGTAAGACATTATCTTCGTCCAACACGAAAATATGCTATTACAGGTTATATATCTTTTCTTTTTTTATTTTGCAAGAACAACAACAACCAAAGCTCTAGGTTCGCTTTTGGTACCAAATCAATACTTGCGAGATATAAAGAGGTGACGCCGGGATCAAATCAACTTGAGTCGAGTTTATTCTCAACCATACATATTGTTAATATTGCAACTCATTTTAAGCTAACATGTGTGTACTCGCCATGTTGTAGCCTTGACGGTACTGCAGGTTTGGATCCATCATCCCCAAATGCATCCCATTTGGTAAATGAGATTCAGTCACATCTCCATTGTTGATCACAGTCTCCCCGTCATCCTAGCAAAATAAGGACTTGAATTAATTTAATTCGTAAACCTTCTCATATTTGATTTTACTCCCTAGATAAGAAGTTGAACAAATGATTAGCCCTGATATTTTCCATTTCTACGACCTTAATCGGGCTTGACGTGAGTAAACCCATCTTTGCCCTTTACCTTTGATAAAAGACTCAAATTAATATTTTTGTTTTATTATCAATGCAAAGGCTAGTACTGGATTTATAAAAAAACATTCCAGCAAGCAATGATATTGACTATCGAATACGACCAAAGTGCAGTAAAGTCGCGTGAAATGACAAATTAATTTTTAGTAATTGCAATTTTTGGCCATTACTGAGGTAGTAAATTCAAACTTCAGTTCAGAGTCACTAGCTGGACAAGGAGCTAACTTGGAGGATCATCAAGATTGAGGAGCCCATGAGAGTGTATTTCAGGTTTTGTTGAACTGTGAGGAAGGGCATGTCCTTCTCCTGTTTTCTTTCAGTTGGTTAAAGTAAATAAAATCTTTTTAATTTAGATTTTTTTTTCAAATTATCTTTTAATTTCTACGCTCATGTCATTAAAGTAGAAAAGAAACTAGTATACTAAATTACTAAATAATACCTTAAGGCTTTTAAGACTAGCGATATCAGCTCTGGTAATAATCCCCCTCCCCGCATTCTTCGGTGTGTAGCCATGACCGAAGAGTGAGCTCTTGTATAAAGAGCTCGCACGCCTTGGTAAACAGGATAGGCACATCCGTGCTGATCCTCTTCTCGCAATAAAATGTACAAGAAATACTTAAGTGTACTTGACATACTTAATATCATACCCATTTCACACTAAATAAAATTTGACATAGAGTTGAAGTAATATGATATATAACGCATACCTTAACATCTTCATTCACCTTCATTTCCTTTTTAATTCGAGTGAGGGGCAGCTGGTGATCCCGCTTGAAATCTATAAGGATAAACAAAAGTATTTACAAATTATTAAAAACTAAATATGATTCAATTTATTATATTTCCATTGACAATAAATAAAATCCACAAATTTAGGCAATGTCCTAATTCAATCTATAATATTGGAGATTAGTTAACAATGTGACGAAAGTACCATTGTACACCATTTGAATCCCTATTAAATTCATACTAGGAAATCTGAATGGCCAAAAAGATCGATACAATGATTACTATGTAATTGTCTCAACCATGAAAACAATTACTACTGATCATGATAAAGATCTTGACATGAGACGAGACAATGAGAGGATTGATGTCAAATGTATTATTTTGTGTGTGTGCGTGGGGGGGGAGTTGATAAATCTCTAGAATTTTGTGATGCTAGAAAAGCTGCACGGTTTGCTCTCGTAAATTATGAATTGTTGATTGGAGTCTGTCTTCTTCCACCTAGAAAATATTAAGCAATTTTTCAGCAAATATATTAAATCAAGGATATTTTTGAATGATTTAATGATGAAATTAAAATCTTGATCACCTCCAAAGTTGACTTTTTATCACATGGTTCCACCATTGGAGCCTGCGCGAAATTTTGAGCCAGTTGCATAACATTAGGAGACGAAGATTGAAATCCATGGTTATTTTTTTTTCTTTTCTCTCTCTCTCTCTCCCTTACTACTAAAGAGATAGTTGCGTGAATTGTGATGGACCTCGTTTGCTTAAATAATGATTTCATGGGCTGAGAGTTTTGAGATACAATTGTGACTTATTAGAATTTGTTTTTATGGACAACTGTTTAAGATTGCCATAGTCTGTCTTATATCTATAACAACATGTAACTCATGAGGTTTTTATGTTTCTCTCAATAAGGATGCACGACCAATAGCATTAGTCCATGTGGTAATTTTTCACGTGACCATTTTAAATGAGATTTACTCAACTCTCACTTAAAAGGCCGCGAAGAAAGAAAAACGAGGAAAGAGAAAATACTTCACCAATTAATATTCTCTTTCCACCATGTATTGCATATTTTATTATTGTCGTTTCTTTTCTATAAATCTCACTAGCAAGAAGTTGATAAATCTCTAGAATGTTTTGATGCCAGAAAAGCTGCATCGTTTGCTCTAGTAAATTCGAAATTGTTGACTAGAGTCTGTTTTCTTCCACCTAGAATATAATAAGCAATTTTTCAGCAAATATATTAAATCAAGGATTTTTTTGAATAATTAAATGATGAAATTAAGATCTTGATCACCTCAAAAGTTGACTTTTTGTCACCTGGTTCCACCATTAAAGGCGAGTCCTGCGCGAAATTTTGAGCCAGTTCTTAACCTGAGGAGATGAAGATTGGAAGTTCATTAATTGACTGAAATTTATGGTAATTGTTGTTGTTATTGTTGTTGTTGTTGTTGTTCTTCTTTCTTTCTTTCTCTATCTCTCCCCCTCACGATTAAAGAGATAGTTGCGTGAATTGTGATGGACCTCGTTTGCTTAAATAGTGATTACATGGGCAGAGAGTTTTGAGATATAATTGTGACTTATTAAAATTTGTTTTTGTGGACAACTGTTTACGATTGCCATAGTCTGTCTTATGTCTATAACAACATGTAACTCATGGGGGTTTTATGCTGTTCTCAATAATGATGTACGACCAATATCATTAGTCCATGTGGAAAATTTTCACGTGACCCTTTTTAATGAGATTTACTCAACTCTCAGCTAAAAGTTCGTAAAGAAAGAGAAAAATAATGAGAGAGAAAATACTTCACCAATTAATATTCGCTCTCCACAATGTATTGTATATTTTATCATTGTCATTTCTTTTCTATAAATCTCACTTAGATAAAGTTTTATATTATTTCCTATATCTGTATTAATAAGAAAAGAGGTGGCATTTTTGCTTGAATCCTAGCGGCGCATCACAAAAACCATAGGCTCGAGGATTGGTTTGTGCGGCTAGATCTCTTCACCAATTTTGGTAAAGAATTAAAATTTAGCCGTTGGATCATTGTTATGGTATAATGTTGCCTTATTATCCTTCACCTACTTAACATCTTTAGCAGTTGTCTACATACCGCCCTCTCCTCACAGCTATCCTACCCTAAATTGCCATTTAATATGGTAACTCTCACACTTGAGTACTTAACATCTCCGACAGTATAAATAGGTACTCCATATGTCAATTCTCACATTTGGTGTGACAACTTTCACCATGCAACCATTGGGTACTAATTAAACCTACCATTACGAAGATGGGCTTAACACAATGAAAGACCAAAATTTTGTTATTAATATGAACATGGGCTAACACTTCCCACCTAGACCCTAGTAAAAACAGAATGTTACAAAATATTTAATAAATATAAACATGGGCACCACAAAGTCTACGTAATATTGAAGTATTATTGATGCACATATTAAAACAAATATTGATATTATTGAGGAACACTTCTCCTATTTGAAGGAGTCGAGAAATGATCAACCTAGAACCCAAATGTAATCCCATAAATATAACATATACTCTTTAAAACATCAATTTGGAGTTTGTTTCATTTAGTGTCTAGAATAAGTGTCAGCACTACCTCGTGGTTATCCGTTGTCAGCAAGTGCACATGGAGCGACTATAGCTGGACTGTCACTAAACAGGTAAGTGGATTTTTATCTCCTTGCTCTAAATGTCAATCCCGTAGTATTTTATAGAATATGAAAAGAAAGTGATATGTCTTATTTAAGAAAAATAGGTCTTTTTCGAATAGGTTTTTGTTATGTTCGAATAAGACCTTGTTCGAATAAAATTTAGTATCTATTCGAATATTTTTTCTCAGAACAATTTTTATTCGAATAGACTATTTCTTTGTTCGAATACTTTTTTTGGGAACTTTGTTGTTCGAATAAGATTTTGTTCTATTCGAATAAAACTTATTTTGTTTGAATAGACTCTTTATCTATTTGAACAAATTGCCTCATGCCTTTATTTGTTCGAATACATTTTTGGGAATAATAATTGTTCTGTTTGAATAGATTTTATTTCAATTCGAATAGAGGTCGGGTTTTCTATTTTTCTATATAAGATAACTTTTCTTTTTTCATAACTTAACTTTTTGAAAACCTATTTTTCTACAGCTTGTATTTTTGAGAGATGGGAGTTTTCTTTGAGAGATTCAAGAGGGAACTAACAACTAAAACTTGAATCAATCATTGATCAATAAACCCAAACCATGATTTGAAAAACTTGTGGGATTCAAGATTGAAAACTTCGAAGAGAGATTGGAGCGAGGCGTTGCGAGAACATGAAATCGATTGCAAGAAGCTTGATTAGAAGAAATATAACTATGGGATGTGCTTATCGAGTCTGTAAGTAATTAAACTCTTGTAATTCATTTTTAATAGTGGATTGTTTAGCTGTCGGGTAATTCAACATCGACCTGTGGGTTTTTCTCCTGAGATTAGATAATCGAATCTTTGGTCTTTTGTATAATTTATAATTGCTTATTGACAATAGATAATCGAATCAATTTGAATTAGGTTAAGGTTAGACCATTAATTCAAAGGAATTCAGACCTTTTATTTTAGACCTAAATTAATCGAAATTGGTTAGTCTCAAGTGAGAGATTTTTAATTAGTATCAAAGCGGTCACGCTTCTAGGATTAACAACCTAAGCGTGAATCCTTACTTGATTGCTTGAGAGTAATGAGTTCCAAGAACTTTGGAGGTCTTGTAAATTGTCCTCCACTTTTTGATGGCAAAGACTACCCATACTAGAAAGTCTGAATGGTTTCATTCCTACAATCAAATGGAGAAGATGTATGGATTGCCATTGAGGATGGATGGATACACCCTACTGTGATGCAAGGCGTACTAGGGAGTTCTAAAGAGGTCCCTAAACCTAGGAATCAATGGTCAAAGGAAGAAAATGATGCTGCCGGTTATAATTTTAAAGGCAGCAATGCTATCTTTATGTCTGTGAGTCAAAGTAAGTTTTCGACATATCTCTACTTGTACCACTTCAAAAGAAGCTTGGGACATTCTAGTTCAAACTCATGAAGGTGATGATACAGTTAAAGAAAGTAAGCTACAAATGCTTACTTCGCAATTTAAGAATATCAGAATGAGTGAAAATGAACCTTTTAATGAATTCTATGCGAGACTAAGTGATATTTCAAATACTAGTGCCACATTAGGAGCCGCTTATTTCGATGTTCAAATTGTTTATAAAGTTTTAAGATCTCTTCCTAAGAGCTTTAGATCCAGATGTGATACTATCGAGGAAGCTCAGGATCTTAAGAAAATAAAACCGATACATTAGCTGAAAAATTGCAAACTTTTGAACTCGAGATGAAAATGGAAAACCCTGAGAAGAACAAGAGTATTGCTTTTAAGTCTTCATCTCACTCATCTTCTTCTAGGGGTACCAAAGAGGTTGATCACTCATATATCGCAGATGATGATGAAGGTTTGGATATAGATTCATCAATTGCTCCTATTAGTCAATAATTTCAAAAATTCTTAAAATAACGTCAATTTCAAAAATAAGGGCAATCGGTGAACTATAAACAATGACCTCATAATCGGGTCAAATCTTATAATCGGCAGACCAACAATGATAATGACCTTAGTCAAGTTAAATGTTATAAATGTCATAAGTTTGGTTATTATGCCCATAACAGTCCTAATAAGAAATCTGGAACAAATCACAAAGCTATAAATTTTAGTGTTACTTTGGACGACAGTGATGATGAGAATGATAAAAATTGGAGTAATCCCCAAGTAGTTGATAAGGGATAATATTGTGCATATCGTGATTTTCTAAATTATGGGAATGATAACCCTAACGTGTTTGAATTTAAAATTTTTGTTAAAAATTAGAGTGATCAAGAACAAAATAAGTTTGAAGACCTAAATCTTAAAGACTTGTATGCTTAAAATTTTGCGAAGTGTATGAAACTTGGTAAACTTAACAAAATATTGAAAAATCAAGTTAATACACTCACGTGTGAACTTCAGGAAAAGCTGAGAGTACAAGTCACGAGATAGAGGTCCTTGAAAATGAGAAACAAGGACTTCATGATAAAGTTATATTTTTGGAAAAAGAAGTTCATGATACGAAAGAGAAAATGAAATCAACTTTAGATGAACTTCATTCGGCCAAACTTGATATAGTTCTATATTGACAGAAACTTGAAAAATTCTGTCATGGGGCTAAGAACATAGATAAGATGTTATGTATTGGAAAGACGGATGCTGACAAAAGGGGTCTAGGATATGAGGAACCTCTCTCTAATGCTAAGACTCCTCAAGTCACAAAATTTGTGAAAGCAACTGCTACTACATCGTTGCCCAAATATAATATAATATCCTCCGCTCATATTCAAGCCAAAAGGTTCTCTTACTCTCAGATTTATTATTGTGGAATATGTGGTCGAGATGGACATATTACATCTTATTATAGATTTGTTGGACCCTATCAACCATATGTTTATTCTTTTAATGAACAAAGATATAAGTCTAATGTAATTTCTACTAATGTGAAAAGTGAGAATGTGTCTAGATGGTTTGTACAGGAAACTCCAGCTCGAAGGACTCTTCAAAGCATTTGGGTACGAAAGTTGGATTTGGCACCTCAGATAAGGTGCAATGTTGCAATAATTGCTTTGAATGCCTTCAAGTCTGTTAAGTAGCATATGGATAGTGGTTTTTTCCATCACATGACTGGTTATGAATCCAAGCTAGTCACTTAAAGGATATTTAGGGTGGCGATGTTACTTTTGGTGATAGGAGCATATCTCCAGTGGTAGGAAAGGGAAAGGTTGAAGGACTTGGTACTCCAATGATTGATAATGTTCTATTGGTTAAGGGGCTAAAAGTAAATTTTCTCAGTTTCAGTCAGCTATGTGATACAGATCATATTGTTACTTTTTTCAGAGGTGGCTGTGATATATTGAACTCCCAGGGACAACGTGTGATGTATGTTACTAGAACCGCTAATAATTGATTTACTGCACAACAAGAAGCTATACTGTATAACAAAGCTAAACTGAGTGATGTAGACTTATGACATCAAATGTTGGGACATATTAATTTCAATGATTTGTCCAAGATTACAAGTAAAGAGTTTATCCAGGGAGTTCCAAAGTTGGGAAGACTGAGTAATGTGGTGTGTGGTCCGTGTCAAATTGGCAAGCAAATAAAGAGTTCTCACAAGAAGTCTAATAATATTGCTACTACTCGAATTCCTGAGCTAATACATATGAACTTGATTGGTCCAATGAGAACTGCATCTCTGGGTAGTAAACGGTATATTTTGGTAATAGTGGATGATTTCTCTTGTTATACTTGGATAGCTCTTTTAAGAGAGAAGTATAATACTTTTGAAGAGTTTTGTAGTATATCGCTCCGAATTCAAAATGAAAAAGATTGCTCTATTAATAAAATTCAAAGTAATCGTGGAGGTAAGTTTAAGGATATTGGGGTGTTCGAGTACTGTTCCTCTAACATGATTAAACATGAATTCTCTGCTCCAATCACTCCACAACAAAATAGGATTGCAGAAAGGAAGAATAAAGTTCTTCAAGAAATGGGACGAGTCTTACTTCACAACAAAGATTTTCCGGCACACTTTTGGGGGGAGGCCATCCATACCACGTGTTATACTAACAATAAGGTGTATCTTCGTTTAAACACGCCCTATGAACTGTGGTTTGGAAAGAAGCTGAATGTAAATTACTTTCGGGTTTTAGGGAGTAAATGCTTCATCTTTAGAGATCGGGAGAACATTGGGAAATTTGACTCTCAAAGTGATAAAGGTATATTATTAGGCTACTCAACAAATAGTAGAGCCTTTTGATTTTATAATTTGAGGACCAAAGTGATGATGGAGTCATGCATTGTGGTTGTGGATGATACTTGCACCATTGGTTTTGCAGATGTTAGAGAAGAGGATAGTACAATGAAAAATCCAGAGACATCAACTAGTAAGGTTCTTGCTATGAGCCCTACATCAAATGTTGCTTCTCCTTTGCCTACTTTAACACTCCCAGCTATACCACCTCCTCCAGCCTCCAGTGTAAC
The DNA here is from genome assembly GCA_014058105.1 of Kingdonia uniflora. Taxonomy (NCBI): domain Eukaryota; kingdom Viridiplantae; phylum Streptophyta; class Magnoliopsida; order Ranunculales; family Circaeasteraceae; genus Kingdonia; species Kingdonia uniflora. Next base: position 1,572,770 of record JACGCM010002027.1, read on the forward strand.
ACGGATGGCATCAAGTTCATAAGGATGACTCAAATACCGATATCATAGGGGATGCTAGTTATCGTATTCAAACGAGAAGCCAATATCATGAGATGGTAAACTATGTTTGCTATGCTTCTGTGATCGAACCCATAACTGTGAAGGAACCTCTCTAAGATGAATATTGGCTACATGCAATGCAGGATGAGCTTCGTCAGTTTCGACGTCAAGATGTGTGATATTTGGTTTCACATCCTTCTAGCACAAATATCATTGGAACTAAATGGGTCTATAAGAGCAAATTTGATGAATTTGGGAATGCCACTCGAAACAAAGCTAGATTAGTTGCCTAAGGCTACAATCAAGTAAAAGGGGTTGATGTTGCTGAAATATTTGCTTCTACTACAAGGCTTGAGTCTATTCGCTTACTTGAGTTAAGGCTTGTAATCAACGTTTCAAGCTATATCAAAAGGATGTGAAGAGTACTTTTCTGAATGGACTCCTAGAAGAAGAAGTGTATGTGTCCCAACCAAAAGGGTTTGAGGATCTTCATCATCGGAATCACGTTTTCTACTTGAAGAAGGCCCTTTATGGTTTGAAGCAGGCTCCTCGAGCATGGCATGAACGACTTTCCCCTTTTCTCTTAGATAAATGATTTGTTCGAGGGGGAGTTGATAAAATGCTATTTATCCAACTTAAGGGAGGCGCGATGCTTGTCGCACAGGTATATATAGATGATATTATTTTTGGTTCTACTTCGAATTCACTAACTACTTCTTTTGCAGCTTTAATGAAAAGTGAATTTGAAATGAGCAAAGTTGGGGAACTAACGTACTTCTTAGGTCTCCAAATATGTTAATTGGAGAAAGGGATGTTTATCTCTCAATCCACGTATGCAAGGGATCTTGTAAAGAAATTTGGTCTCTCCTCAGAAAGTATGCTCGGACACCCATGAGTACAACAACAAAGTCAACTAAGGACACGGCAGGTAAGGATGTTGATCAGAAAATGTATAGAAGTATGATATGTAGTTTAGTTTATCTTACTACTACTCGTCCTAATATCATGTTTAGTGTCTGCATTTGTGGTTGCTATCAGGGTAGTCCTAAAGAGTCTCATTTACAGGCTATTAAATACATCATTCGTTATGTATGAGGGACTTCTAATTTTGGTTTATGGTACTCACATGATACAACTTCTGAGGTTATTGGTTATTCTAATATAGATTGGGTAGGTAATGCAGATGATAGGAAGAGTACTTCGGGAGGATGTTATTATATTAGGAATAATCTTGTGGCATGGCAAAGTAAGAAGTAGAACTGTCCTTCTTAATCCACAGCAGAGGCAGAGTATATTATTGCGGGCAGTTGTTGCACTCAACTCATTTGGATGAAACAAATGGTACATGATTATAGAATAGTCCAAGAGACGATGTCAATTTTTTGTGATAATACAAGTGCGATCAACATTTCTAAGAATCCTGAACAACATTCCAGAACCAAGCACATCGACATTCGCTTCTATTTTATCTGTAATCTTGTTGAACGTAAGATAGTCAGTGTTGAGTATGTTCTTACAAAGAGTTAGTTAGTTGATTTTTTCACAAAGCTATTAGATGCTATGAGGTTTGAACTTCTGAGACGGTCCATCGGTATCTGTTCCATTGATTAGGTATGTCTCTTACTTCCTCTTTACATTATTTTTTGTTAGGCTATCACTGTGATATATGTTCTTTCAGATATGATTTATAATTGAGTGGTAGGACAGTTTAGTATGGTTTTTACTTAGATTTGTTTTTCACGACAGTCAACTATCGCATGCTTAGATGGATAGGCACTCATTGATAGCATACTTAAGGAAACATATAGGGACTTTGTACCTAATGTTATATGAGGATCTGACCTTCTTTATTAGCTTCAAGTGTTATGACATTTACTCTTTTTTTGATCTCGTCGTATTTGATCTCTTTTCGTTTCCTTACTCAATCGTCAATGGTAACATCAAAGTCAAGTTATACTAGTAAAACTTTCCTATTTTTACTTGAGGTGAGAAGGTGACGGTGTCCAACCGAAGATGTGATAATAGGCATTTATTTTTCTTTCCCCATTTTTGGCCCTCGTTATTTCTAACCATATTTTTATCCACTTGTAGCCAATTGTGCCTTAAAATATGCCTTTAATTTCTTGTCCAAATCCTTTATCGTTTTACCCATTTGTTCTGAAACTTCTTAGTGAGAAGAAGGAGAAAAAGGAGAAAAAGAAAAATATGTGTGATTTTTGGGGGAAAGATGAATAGAAGAATACAATGAGTCCTCAAATGTTAAAAAAAAGCAAAAAAAAGGGGAATAAAAGAGGTAATTTATTTTATGTATACTCAATTAGAAAGAGAATAACAGAAGGTGAATTTGATTTCAAGTTAGAAGGGAAACTAGTGTAACAGTAGTCTCAGAATGCCAGCAAAATGCTTACTCCGTCATTTGCCTGCCTGATAATCCGTATCAAATCGGGTGTTAAAATATAGAGGGTTTCGTTCTCAAGGATGCAAAGATCAAAATCGTGAAATAAAAACCATTGTTTATTGATTAAAAAAAGTTTTACATGGAAACAAAAATAAAAGCTACGATGGGGTTTTTTAGAGAGTAAAAGATAATTCTCAACTCTTCTCCTCTATCTCTTTATCTCCTAACAAAAAGTCCTATTTTCACTCAACAACTCTTCATTTTTAGGAGATCTTTTAGCTAGGCTTGACTACCAAGTCTTCAAGCAGCTCCAGCAGCTCCTGTAACCTTCTCTTCACTAGGTCATCTCCAGCAGTATCCTTTAACTTGTAAAAGTTAGGCTTTCAGGTCGTGCTTGGTTGCAATTGTCTTATTACCTGTACTAGTCAAACATACTTCAATTAGGCTCATTGAAACATAAAATAAGGTCCTAGATAATGTAAATTGAAGGACAAATATAGGCATTTTTCATGCCTATCAAATACCCCCAAACTAACATATTGCTAGTCCCTTAGCAAAAGAAACGAAAACTAAACTTTTTCGTGGTTTCTTACGATTGCATTTAGCGTATTCAACAAGCCTTTCAACCTATAAGTTACCCAAATAGGACGAGTTGTGTCTCGTGAGGGTTTTCAGTGAATATACCCACAAAATTCTATCATAGACGTTCTGGTATTATAAACAACTAATAATCATTACTCCTGGTAACTCTGAAAATAGATTAAATTAATCTCCTAGATATAACACTTAAACAAGGGTTAACCATCAGATACGTTTAGAATTTATTAAGTCAATTATACTATAATCAGATTAGATTAAGTTTTAGAATTTCATCCTTTGTGTAGTGAATTTAGTTTATGGAATCAAGAAGTTTGATAATACTTTCAAATAACCTTAGCCTTATCTTGAGTATGGTGAAAGAAATCAAGAAGTTTGTTCGACAAATACCTTAGTTTGTTCGTTCTCTTTTATTGATCTTTCAGGGAAAATATCTATCCACACAAGTTTTTCATGGTAAGACTTTTGCATTTGAGTTTTCATTTGCTCTTTTATACGTGCAACTTGTCCTCCTTCACATAGTTCTCAACTATACTCATAGAGATTCGATTTTTTTGGTCTCTTACTTTCACATTGATTCATGGCTTGCCTCGAGATTAATAAAAATTCTTCCTCTTTCAGTTCTAAATCTTGCGAGGGGCCTTGAATTGTGATTGATTTTTTTTACGAGTATGTCAGCTTCGTGAAAGGAGCCAATAACTTGTGAAAATACATACAAACCCTTAGTATGAATTTATGAGAAACGAAATTTTCCAAGATAAATGTCTCCCTCATTACAGATTCTTTCTAACCCAAACTGTTGATTAATCAAAAGGTGATAGTTAGTTTTAACAAAACCTTGATAACATAACTACGTGAAGTGCAATTATAAAAGTGACTTTCTTCTGAAATACATCTAATAGGATGGTAGTACCAAAAACTTAAAAATTCTTAACGCACTAACAATTTACGGTTTAAAATAAACCATAACCTTATAATTTTATCCCAAGTGCAACTCTAGGATTCTAAGAATGTCCAAAGATCAGAGTATACAAAAAAATATGTCTACAATACCAGAATTCCCTAGAATAATAACTTTTCTTGAAAAAAAGTTATGAAAATCTTATTTACCCCCACCCTCAAATAGAATCAGCATGTGTCCCCAAAGTTGCCAAAAATAAAAAATAATCTAAAAATATTACCTGAAATGATAAGGCCTCCCACAAGCGCCACTTGAGCCAGACGATGGTAGGTACCCCTAAACTAGATAAGACTATGGGCAGAAATAAAGATACCTATGTTTCATATGATGGGTCCCGTATATTCATATCCTCACTCGAGCCCGTAAAATACTCGTGAAATGGTTTAAGTCTCTGCCCATTTACCTTATTAATGTGACCAGTACGAGGGTCAAGAATTTTAATAGCTCCATGTGGGAAAACAGTTTTGACAATGAACGGCCCGGTCCAACGGGATTAAAGTTTTCCAGGAAACAAATGAAGACGTGAAGAATACAATAGATCTTTTTGATCCACTTCAAAAGTCTTTCGCAAGATATTTTTATCATGGAAAGTCTTAGTTCTTTCTTTGTATATCTTTGCGGATTCATATGCATCATTTCGGAGCTCATCAAACTCATTGAGCTGTAGCTTACGATGGGACCCAGCTGTTGAAGTGTCAAAGTTAAGCGTTTTTATTACCCAATAAGCTTTATGCTCAAGTTCTACAGGAAGGTGGGATGCCTTGCCGTAAACGAGCCGGTAAGGAGACATTCCAATCGGGGTTTTATATGCAGTACGATAAGCCCAAAGTGCATCAATTAATCTTACTGACCAATCTTTGCGATTTAGGTTAACCGTCTTTTGGAGAATATTTTTGATCTCCCGATTTGAAACTTCGACTTGCCCACTTGTTTGCGGGTGATAAGGTGTTGCCACCTTATGGGTTACGCCATACTTTTTGACAAGGGCAACAAAGTTTTTGCTGTTAAAATGTGTCCCTCCATCGCTAATGATAGCCCTAGGTGTTCCAAATCGAGAAAAAAATATTTTCTTTTAAAAAATTGAGAACAACTGCACTGTTATTCGTTTTCGAAGGGATGGCTTCAACCCATTTTGATACATAGTCCACTCCAACAAGGATGTACTCATATCCAAAAGACTTGGGAAAAGGGCCCATAAAATCAATGCCCCAAACATCAAAAGGTTTAATAACTAAAATAGGGTGTAAGGGCATCATATTTCGCCGAGAAAGGGCTCCCATTTTCTGGCATCTCTCGCACGCTTTACAAAATGCATGCGCATCGTGAAATAAGGTAGGCCAATAAAAACCGCACTACAAAATTTTTGCCGCGGTCTTCTTAGAGCTAAAGTGGCCTCCACAAGCTTGGGTGTGGCAGAATGAGAGAATATTGATAAACTCAGACTGGGGAACACATCTCCTAAGGATTTGGTCAGTACAATACTTAAACAAATCTAAATTATCCCAAAAGAAGTACTTCACTTGACTAAAGAAACGATCTTTGTCAGGTTTAGTCCAATGATCAGGAATGGTATTCGTTGCTAAATAATTAGTAATGTCAACAAACCACGACAACTCAAGAACTAATTTCACAGCCGTAAGCTGTTCATCAGGGAAGGATTCTCTAATCGGCAAAGACTCATTAACAGGCTTAATCACTATACGGGAAAGATGGTCGGCTACAACATTGTCTGACCCCTTTTGTCTCGAATCTCGAGGTCAAACTCCTGCAAGAGTAATACCCACCGGATTAGCTGTGCCTTAGCATCTTTCTTTGATAAAAGATGTCGAAGCGCGGCATGATCCGTGTAAACAATCACTTTAGATCCTATAAGATAAGATCTAAAATTTTCTAGTGCATAAACAATGGCCAGGAGTTCTTTCTCGGTGGTCGTGTAATTCAATTGGGCGTCATTTAACGTTTTGTTAGCGTAGTGGATGACATGGGGGCGTTTGTTTATCCGTTGTCCCAAAACAGCGCCTACAGAATAATCAGAGGCATCACACATTAACTCGAATGGTTCATTCCAAATAGGCGGTCTAATAATGGGTGATGTTGTGAGCTGGGTCTTAAGCTTATCAAAAGCTACAAGATATGGTGCATCAAACTCATAGGCCACATCTTTGGCCAAAAGGCTGTTTAAAGGACGAGCAATCTTACTAAAATCTTGGATAAAACGATAGTAAAAGCCTGCATGTCCTAGAAAGGAACGGGCGTCCTTGACATTTCGTGGTGGGGGGAGGTTAGAAATGATATCTATTTTGGCCTGGTCAACTTCTATTCCTTTTTCAGATATGATATGCCCCAAAACTATCCCCCTTTTTACCTTAAAGTGACATTTCTCCCAATTTAAAATAAGATTCTTCTCCTGGCATCTGAGTAATACTAGAGAAAGATGATGAAGGCACTGTTCAAATGAGTTGCCAAATAATGAGAAGTCATCCATGAAAACTTCAAGGAATCGCTCTACCATGTCAGAAAAAATGCTTAGCATGCAACGCTGAAACGTCGCAGGAGCATTGCATAAGCCAAAAGGCATGCGACGGTAGGCAAATGTACTGAAAGGACATGTAAAAGTCATTTTCTCTTGGTCCTCGGGTGCGATGGGTATTTGGTTGTACCCAGAGTAGCCATCTAAGAAACAATAAAATTTGTGCCCAGCGAGTCGCTCGAGCATCTGGTCAATGAAAGGTAAGGGGAAGTGATCTTTCCTAGTGACCGAGTTAAGCTTCCTGTAGTCTATGCAGACTCTCTATCCAGTGGCCATTCTAGTGGGTACGAGGTCGTTATTCTCGTTCTTTACAACGGTGATTCCCGACTTTTTTGGGACAACATGGATCGGGCTAACCCACGGACTATCAGAAATGGGATAGATGATCCCAACATCAAGGAGTTTTAAAATCTCTTTCCGAACTACTTCGGCCATAGTCGGGTTCAATCTCCGTTGTCCTTCCCTGGACTTTTTGGCATTATCTTCCAAATTGATTTTATGCATACAAACCGAGGGACTAATTCCTTTAATGTCTTCAATACTCCATCCAATAGCTTTTGTATCTCCCTTAAGAACACGAATCAACTTCTCTTCCTGAAGGGGTTCTAGGTCAGCGGCAATAATGACGGGCATAGTTTCGTCGAGACCTAGAAAGACATACTTAAGGTGAGCGGGAAGATGTTTAAGCTCTATCTTTGGGGAGGTTACTTGAGCCTCCGGAATGGGTTTCTTAACATCTAAGATTTCATGCTCACCTTTAGGCTCTACAATTTCTAAAGCCGAATCTAATAAGGTTTTCACCTCATGGATGCACGAATCGTCCTCACAATCTCCATCAAAGTGGGACAAGAATATCTCTAAGGGATCTGAGGTACTTGACCTCTCAAAAGTGGTACTCACAAGACTCTGGATCATATTACACTCAAGTGGTTCAGAATTAGAAGGGGAGTGCGACGTATGAAAAATATTCAATTCTACAGTCATGTTCCCGAAGGTCAACTTCATAATTCCATTGCGGCAATTGATTACCGCATTAGCTGTTGCCAAAAAGGGTTGACCTAGAATCACAGGGATCTCGTCCTCAGGGCTTGCCACTGGCTCAGTATCTAATACAATAAAGTCTACTGGATAAACAAATTGCTCAATCTGGATCAGCACATCTTCAACTACACCCCTAAGAATCCTAATAGATCGGTCAGCTAGCTGAAGGGTCCTATTAGTGGGTTTAAGTACTCCGATATCCAATTGCTCATAGACAGAGTAAAGAATAAGGTTCACGGCGGCACCTAAATCAAGTAGAGCTCTTCCTATCTTACGGGTCCCAATCGTACATGAAATAGTAGGGCATCCAGGGTCCTTGTATTTTGGAAGCGATTTATGCAAAAGGACAACACTAACATGTGTATCTAAAAGAATAGACGTATCACTCTCGTGAACATGAAAAGCCTTTTTCGGTACATGTATGCGCCGCTTTAAAGTACAAAGATCTTTAAGGAATTTTACGTAATTAGGAATATGTCTTATGGCCGTAAAGATAGGAATGTTAATCACACAATGCTTAAAAATCCCTAAAATCTCCTCATAGACGTTGCCCTTCTTAGCAAGAGTTAACCGCTGAGGAAAAGGAGCTAGCGGCTGAACATGTGTTATCGTGATTTCTTCCTCACTCGCACTCGCAGGTTCTTCTATAGGTTGACTTTGAATTTCCAGCTCGGGTTCCTTAGGCATTTTTACCAAATTATCAACTTTCGTACCGCTCCTAAGAGAAATGATGGCGTTGACTCCATCACGATTGGAAGATCTAGGATGCTCAGTATTCCCATTAGGATTAGCTTGAGTTTGACTGGGGAACATTCTTTTGTCTCTCATGCTTATCTCTGTTGCCATTTGACCTATTTGTCCCTCAAGTTTGGCAATAGATGACTGAGTTACTTGCATAAATACTTTAAGAGTATCTTCTAAGGACGTGGTTGAAGGAGGCAGATTCCTATTGTGCGGAGGAACATAAGGCACATTAAGGGGAGTTTGGTATGATGGATTTTGTTACCACGAGGAACTAGACTTGTGTTGGTTTACTTGGTTGTGCGGCTGATAAGGGGCACTACCAGAAGAACCTCCTTGGTAATTTCTATTTCCCCGAGAATTGGAGTTGTTGGAATTATTATTCCATCCACCATTGAAAGGTTGGTTATTGGGACGTTGATACATGGCATTGGCCTGGTCTTTTCTACCCTCCCTTAAACTAAGCACATCAGGGCAATCTTGGACCAGATGGTCCGAACTCTCACAAACCACACAATTTGGCATCGCCACATGGTTAACAGACAAAGTATTAGGGTGTCTCTCCCTTTTTCCGGTCTCTAAGTTCTCGATTTTCTCAAGAATGGTTCTAAGAGTGGCAGACTCTGAATTAGAGTCCACTTGGTGCACATTTGCACGGTGACTAGGTATTTGCTCTCTCATCATTTGCCATTGGTAGGTCTTATCTGCTACATCATTTAAAAATGTCCAAGCTTCAGTGTCAGTTTTCTCATCGAATGTACCCGCGCACATAGACTGAACACGAGCTCTAGTGTCATAGTCTAGACCTTCATAGAGAGTTTGAACTATATTAATCAGCTGAATCCCGTGATGTGGGAATCCTTGCTCTAAATCCCTAAACCGTTGTAGGTAGTCATATAATGACTCTCCTCGGTTTTGTGTGAAGCTATAGATACTTTGTCGTATCTTAGCAGTTCTGTGGTTAGGGAAATACTTCTTCAAAAAATCCTTAACGAGTTGTTCAAATATGTTTACAGAGTTCTCCTTGAGAGTGTACAACCAATCGCGTGCGCTTCCCAACAGAGAAAAGGGAAACACACGTAATTTCAAAGAATCCTCTGTAATACGTTCAAAGTTTAATAGAAGCATATGATTCCTAAAGTCCCCTAAGATGGTTATACGGGTTTTCAGTATGACTACCATGAAATTTGGGGAGCATAAACAAGAATCCCGGTTTTAACTCAAAGTTCCCTACATTTCTGGGAATCACAATACATGAAGGTTTACTAACTATTGTAGGATGCATTCGATTGCGGAGAGTGATTCTCTCCGCAACAACAGGTTCAGGACTGTTCCTAGGAATAACAGGTTCGGGACCATTAGTCCCATCAGTCTGACTCATATTGATTCTAGCAGTGTTCTTAGTCCGAGCTTAGGTGTTACCCCAATCTAACATACAATTTAAATATATGCGAACACACTAAAAGTCCTAAAAATGATGCAAATACTCAAGAATGTTTTATTGGTCTCTTTTATTAAGTTAAGTTATGAACCCGGTCTCAGGGTTCAATGCTCCTACTCCTGACAGTAAATCGGTTCGCACTTGAGTTGTTTTTACTCGCTTTGGCGATAGCTCGCATGCTATCTAGTCACTTAGATGCACCTGTGCTGGAAAGCGGGGAAAACCACTTAGAGTCACCTATCCACACTAGTTATGCCAGGGAACGTACGTCCTCTAGCAAACGTAGACACTTATCAGGTTTTCCTAGTGAGCGTGTTGCTCCAGGTCCGAGCGAAGCCTTTTGATTAACTATGTCTTTTATGGCTTCTTATCTGAAAATCTTTTAAAGAGGTTGGGACTGTCGATATCGAAAAGATTAAAAACCGGGTGATGAACTCCCAGAGTCCTAATGCGTAGGCACACACGGGTGATGAAATCCCATTTTGATTCACCCTTATCTAGGCGTTGTTGCAAAATTTAAACATTTAATCAATCAAACAATAGTTACAAACGATGTACCGCGACATAGAGGGTGCGGTGAAAAGATGATTACCTACAGGGCGGCTTTTTTAGGGGCACGTTGGTTACCCTGGTAAAACCGTTGGGAAGGCCCACTCAGGATCATTTGCGAAGTGCGCGTTGAAACGATTTCTGGCCTAAATAGGGGTTCCAATGCTGTACATGCAGCAGATTACAATTTCCTCACCTTACAGAGCGTCACTCATTAAAACTTTACATAAACATTTTCTCAATCCTTACAATACTAAAAATACATAAAAAATAGAAATTAACAACTAGAGGTCTTTTTGGCTTCGTTGCCTTTCTTTGATCAACCATATCCATCTCCTTCAATAACCGTCACAAGAATAATCAAAATCACAGTTACCAAGCTTCAAGATTCATCAGTAATACTTGTGTAAACAACGCAATAATTAACAGCTTCAGCAGCAAGGTGTTCAGCAATCTCCGTTCGGTAACAACAGGTCCGAGTTAGGAAGTAACAATGGTAAACAACGACAAGAATTACCGGCTTGCAGCATTGGCAGATAGAACTGCAAACAACAAAATCCCAATTCCAACTTGCAAACAAATCAAACCCAACAACAACAACAACAGTAACAGAGAGTTACAGGCAGCAGCAGTAGCGCAGTTACAAGCAGGTTCTCCCTCAACAACAAAATCCCTATCTTTGCTAATCGTAAGTCAACACAAACCCCAATTGCTACCAGTCAGACCATCACTGTGAAATCAGATACTCGTGACCAATCAAAACCCAAAGGCAAAATCTGTCGAGACCAAAAATTACGAACAAACAATTTGCAAAGAGCTAAAGAGATAGAAATGAGAAGTACCAACCGTGAAGCCGAAGAGCAATGGAAAGATCAATCACCAAATAAGCCACTTTCAATCAAGAAAAAATCAAGCTAAAATAGATTTAACGCAACCCTCTCTTAAATCTAGAATACCCAATTTGGTTTGGGTTTCTAAACCCAAGAAGTTTATTCGATTGGTAAATCTTTGAGGAACAAAGTGATAGAGCACAAGGGTTTGTTCTTCTGAGAATAGCTGTGCGGAGAACAACAAATAGAGAGAGAACAACTGCTCTAAGAACAACTGCATAGTTTGTTCTAATTCTCCTGAAAACAAATACGACAGAGAGAGAGAGCAGTTTTGTTCATAAAGAGAGTCACAGAGAGATATTGAGGAGAAAGATGATGAAAAAATAGATAAAACAACAAATAAAGCAACCAGAGTAAAAGAAAAATCAATAATTGCTGAAGAAAAACTCGTCAAACGAACAATAATTTAATACAAGAAATACAATTTTAAAATCGATTGCATCTCCGGCAGGGGCGCCATTTGATAATCCGTATCAAATCGGGTGTTGAAACATAGAGGGTTTCGTTCTCAAGGATGCAAAGATCAAAATCGTGAAATAAAAACCATTGTTTATTGATTAAAAAAAGGTTTACATAAAAACAAAAATAAAAGCTACGATGGGGTTTTTTAGAGAGTAAAAGATAATTCTCAACTCTTCTCCTCTATCTCTTTATCTCCTAACAAAAAGTCTTATTCTCACTCAATAACTCCTCATTTTAGGAGATCTTTTAGCTAGGCTTGACTACCAAGTCTTCAAGCAGCTCCAGCAGCTCCTGTAACCTTCTCTTCACTAGGTCATCTCCAGCAGTATCCTTTAACTTGTAAAAGTTAGGCTTTCAGGTCGTGCTTGGTTGCAATTGTCTTATTACCTGTACTAGTCAAACATACTTCAATTAGGCTCATTGAAACATAAAATAAGATCCTAGATAATGTAAATTGAAGGACAAATATAGGCATTTTTCATGCCTATCACTACCCGTGCCTATATTATAACTTGTTTAAAGACCTATTTGATCTTGAGTTAGGCGCAGTCACTATTAGTGGAGAATAAAGATAAGGAATCTATATTAGTTTTAACTTGACACCATATATGACAAATGACGTTCTTTCCCATGAGATCTTCCAGCTCACAGTGAGCCATTTTTTTGATAAAATATGATTCTTCTGTTACTTTATATTCATATTCATATTTTATACAGGGTGTTTGCTAGTCAATTCTTAGTAATTTTGAGTGACCACCATGAGAGGCCTAAGTTGAAACAACTGTCTATTATAGTTCCTTATTTCTGGTTACTCGTTCTGTTGACTTCATGGTACTATTTTACGTTGACTGTGCAGACATACATACTGAGTAAATGCTTATTCTGACTGGTTTACATTGACTAATTTCCTATCTATTGTTCATGTACATGTGATTAGTCTTTCGTGTAGAGTAGACAGGGGGAGTATTAACTTTTTTTTTTTCGTTTGTTTTGTTTCTTTTTGTTTTTGTTGAAAAAAAAAATAAAAAAATAAAAAATTGTTTGAATACAATTTTGGTGTATTCGAATATTTTTTCCTCAGGCATAATTTTGCTTGAATACAATTTTGGTGTATTAAAATATTTTTGCCTCAGGTATATTTTTTTTTTAATACAATTTTTATTATTCGAATACATCACCTTAGTGATTTATCTATTCGAATACACTTATAGTTATTCGAATACATTTCGTATGTTATGTTTTTTTCTACAAAACCACATACTTTTTTTTTCTCATACTCTCTCTCTCTCTCTCACACCGACTTGAGCTTCTCCACTTCCACTATGATTCTCCTCTCTCTATGCTTGATTATGTACTCGATTGGACTTCGAATCTTTGAGTCACATGTTTCCACTGCTTCCCCATGACAAATTCAAAGTTTGGCATTCTAATTTTATGATCTGATCTTGGTAGTTTCACCCTAGTTTTATGTTAGAATCAACCTCTCTTTCATCATTGGCTTGGTAAACTTGTTATGCTCTCTCTCCTTCAAGTTTCTTGCTCAATTTGTTCTTCCTATTGCAACTCTGTTAGTTGGTGCTTGGAATTGGGTTTATTACTTCGTGTTTTTGATTGAAGAATCTGGTTTGTAATTTTTGGGTGTTTGATTGCTTGCATTGCTGGAAATGGATTCTGCAGACATAGGCATTTTCTTGTAGGTGATTAGGGTGTGCATTTCGAATTAGGGTTTTTGGCTGTGTTTCGGTGTGTATATTCTTATTGGAGGATACTTTGGGTTTAATTGATGGAGAATTGGGTATTGATTGATCAAAGTGGTGAAGAATTGGTGTTAGTGATTCATTGGGTTCTCCTACTTAACCGTGTAGGTTAAGTTTGGGGAAGTGGTGTTTTGATTTCTTGCAGGTTGTGTGGGTTGTTTGGGGTTGTTGAATACGTGTTTGACTGCGGATTCTTTTGTACGGATTGTTTGCTATGGTTAGAGATAAACGCCCTGAGGCTGCCTCCCCCATTCCGGCTCCATGCGGTGCGTCTATGCGAGGTATGAAAAAGTGAGGCACCAAGATAGGTCCTAGCAATTCTGTCCCTATGGGTTCTCGTCGAGGAGGAGCTAGTAGTGCTGGAGGGTCTCGTGCGGTGTCACGAGACAATGATGGGGGGAATCACGGCATGCATCCTAACCCCCCCCCCCCCCCCCCCGCCTGGTCTACTCCGAGATACGGGTTTAAGTTCAGGAGTTATCAGCGGGGAGTGTCACTAGATGAGGAGGAGTTATGTCCGTGCTACCCTGTATTTTCACAGATCTTTGATACATTCTCCTTTCGTGGTTGGACTGGTATTATGCGGCCCCAGATGCCTTGTTATTCTAGATTAGTTGGCTATTTTATGCTTCTCTCCACAATGTCCGTGAAACGGATAATAACAGGAGCTTCTAGGTATCGATTGATGGTTTAGAGTTTCATGTTCATTTGGAGGACATCAGGTAAGCTTTTGGCTTAATTGAGTCTTCTATTCTGATTATGACACCTACGGATTAACCTCCAGTCCCTGATCAGTTTCTTCCCAAGAGGGAGATGGAGGAGGGGCTTCTTCACGCTGGGAAGAAGAAAAGACCTTATATCAGGCGCAAGAATCTGACCAAGGTATTGTGCTTATTTCATATGATTGCTCATCAGAACATTCTTCCCCAACTAGGGAATAAGAATGTGTTGGTGGGCAATATGCTTTATCTGGTCTATCTGTACTGCAAGGGGTATCATCTTGACATGGTAAGTATTATTATGCATGAGATAATTCTTTCGGCCAGTCCTGATCTTCATACCCGAGCTTTGCCGTTTAGTAGATTTATTTCTCAGCTTCTGACTGTGATGGGTTATGGTATTCGTGAGGATGAGGAAGCTGACGTGAGGGACGATGTTATTACTCCTCAGTATTAGGAAAAGAGTAGAAAGCACATGGCAGCTGAGTCTGAGTCAGAGGAGGGTTCAAAGGACTCTGAGACTGAGGCTGCACCTGCTGTCTTTAGGCCTGCTGCAACTACTGTGCCATCTGTTTCTACAGATGCTTCTACTGGATCAGCACCTCATAATTTTGCTTTTCTCTATACCTATATGGAGTCTCAGTTTGGTCAGTTGAACTCTCAGATCTACTCTCAATTTCAGCTTTTCTGGGAGGATATAGGTCGGCTCCAAAGCTCTATGGATGATCTAAGTAGTACAGTTTGAGGGTCGTCGAGTGGTCCTCCCGTTCCAGATCCAGATGAGCAGTCTTAGGTCTGGTATGGCCTTGAGTCATCTTATTCACTTTAGAGTGATTTTCTTTTGTGATTGTCTCTTATCTCTGACTGTGTTCGATTATGATATCTTTCCTGCGTGTATATTCTATTTTGGAAGTCATTTTTGGATATGCGATGTATTAACAGTTTCTTTTTGTATGGATGCTCTAATAGTTTCTTTTTGCATGGATACTCTAACAGTTTCTGATATATGATTATCTTATTCCATGATTTTGCTTCTTCCATAACTGTTATACATTTTGGCATTCCTCATATGGTTTCTCATTCATCTTTGCTTTGTTTGCTTACCCTTTGTTCTTCTGTGCCAAAAAGGGGGAGAGATGCTCCTGACAGGTAAACCAGGTAAGTAATTTTTATCTTATAAATTCCTTATTTTGAATATGAACGGTTACGTGATGTATCTTGTTTAGTGTGCAGGGATTTTAGAGGATATGCTTTTAAGTATGGTTGTTCAGTGAGTGAGTCAATCCATCGAGTTGTAATTTTCTTTTATTACCTGTAGTTCTAGTTTTCACACAAAATGAACCAAAGGGGGAGATTGAAACATCTATTTGGAGTTTGTTTCATTTAGTTTCTAGAATAAATGTCGGCACTACCTCATGGTTATCCGTCGTCAACAAGTGCACATGAAGCGACTACAACTGAACTATCACTGAATATGTAAGTAGGTTTCTGTCTCCTTGCTCTAAATATCAAGCCCGTAGTATTTTATAGAATATGAAAAGAAAGTGATTTATCTTATTTAAGAAAAACAGGTCTCTATTCGAACATGTTTTTGTTCTGTTCGAATAAGACCTTGTTCGAATAAAATTTAGTATCTATTCGAATATTTTCTCTCAGAATTTTTTTTATTCGAATAGACTATTTCTTTGTTCGAATACTTTTTTTGGGAACTTTTTTGTTCGAATAGGATTTTGTTTTGTTCTAATAAAACTTGTTATGTTCGAATAGACTATTTCTCTATTCGAACAAATTACCTCAGGCCTTTATTTGCTCGAATACATTTTTGGTGTATTCGAATAATAATTATTTTATTTGAATAGATTTTGTTTCTATTCAAACAGAGGTCGGGTTTTCTGCTTTTCTATATAAGACAACTTTTCTTTTTTCATAACTTAACTTTTCGAAAATCTATTTTTCTACTGCTTGTATTTTTGAGAGATGAGAGATTTCTTTGTGTGATTCAAGAGAGAACTAACAACTCAAAATTGAATCAATCATTGATCAAGAAACTCAAATCATGATTTAAAAACTTGTGGGATTCAAGATTGAAAGCTTCGAAGAGAGATTGGAACGAGGCGTTGCGAGAACGTGGAATCGATTGCAAGAAGCTTGATTAGAAGATAGGTAACCATGAGATTTGTTATCTAGTCTGTAAGTAATTAAACTATTGTAATTCATTTTCAATAGTAGATTGTTTAGTTGTCGGGTGATTCGATAGCGACCTGTGGGTTTTTCTCCTGAGAAATGTTTCCCACAGGGTTAAAAATCTTTGATCTTGTGTCTAATTTCCAATTGCTTGTTGACATTAGATAATCGAATCAATTTGAATTAGGTTAATGTTAGACCATTAATTCAAAGGAATTTGTACCTTTTGTTTTAGACCTAAATTAATCAAAATTGGTTAGTCTCAAGTGATAAGGGAATTTTACTCTTAACATTATGGTGGCCACTTAAAATACTTTATATTTTGCCTACTATATTATACAATAATAATTGATGCTCCAAATATATAGGATCTAATATTAGAAACTCATAGCTTTTAGAATTAGTTCCCTTCTTTAATAAAACTATATTTAAGGTTTATAAAATAAAAGGCTTCTACATCTCACGACACAACATCTTCCTTATATTTTAAGACTATTCTATTGTTTTTATAAGACTACTACGATCTTCTTCTTCAAGGTATGGATCTGTACTACTCTTAAGCCTATTCATTATTTGACATTAATTGTACCCTCAATTATATTTGTTTTATCACAACCTTGGGTTCCAATGAATATCTATATTAATAAGGAAGAAGGTGATATATTGGCTTGAATCCTAATAGTGCATCACAAAAATCACAACCTCAAGACATCGTATGTGCGGGTCAGATTCAATTCTTCACCAATTTTGGTGAAGAATTAAAATTTAGCTGTTAGATCAGTATTCTAATGTGAGTTTACTCTTTTTATCCTCTCCTCTATTACTTAACATCTCTAGCAGTTGGTTAAATCTAGTTCACCTAATCTAGATTACCACTTAATGTGGCAACTCTCACACTTGATTACTTAATATCTCCAAGAGTAATCCAGGAGGATCTAGGGAAGAAAGGAGTGTTTTATTTCAAATTTGACCAAAGTCGCTCGAACGACTTTAGGTCTGCTCGAATAGACTTTTGAAATTATTCGAATAAACATAGGTCTGAGGTGTTTTATTCGAATAATTTATGGTATGTTCGAATATACCCCTTTGTATTCGAATAAACTTGTTTTCTATTCGAATGGAAATAGTTCTGAGTGTTCTGTTCGAACAGACTTTTAGTCTGTTCGAATACACTTTTTCTGTTCGAACAAAGACTTGTTTTGCCCGAATAGATATGCAATTCAGCCTATTTCTTTAGGCGTTTAAGGGCATATTTATCATATTTTGTAACTAAGAACTTGTAACCCTATAAAAAGGGCAAGGCTAGGCAAGATTAGGGATCTTAGATGTTAGATCAATACAAAATTCTAAGAGAGAGAATTAAGGTTTTAAGATGAATTTAATTGTAATTAACTTTGATTAAGCAATTGAAGCTCTTAAAGGGATATTCTCATCCAATTGGTGTGTTCTTCTTACAATTATTTGTTTTAATGTTTCTTTATTCGTATTATGGATTAAGTGGTATCAGTTATCCAGTTATGATTCTCGGGGGTGATTGTGGTTTATGGTCTCTACATGTGACCATCTCAAGCAAACGAAGGAGAAGATAGTGAGTTCATTGAAGATTCATCGAAAACCTTATTCAAAGAAGAAAGACGATTTGGAGCTGGGCAATTCTAATGATCGACTCATGATATTGGAAATGACAGTTTCTGACCTAACTGCTACTGTAGGGGAGTTAGTAAAATAATTACGTCTTGTAAACCTCGCGAAGGTTTCTGCTTTGGTAAAACGAGGAGGCCACTCTCAACAGCGTGGCCGCTTGAGGAAGAAAGGGGTTATGAAGGTGGATGAAGATGAGGATATTGCGGAGATAGATAGCGATTCTAGTGATGCCGAATCTGTCAAGAAGCGCTCGGGTATTGGTAAGTCAATAAATCCTATGTGTGATCTTCGTATTGACTTTAAGATTGAAATTCTAGTACTCGATGGTTCAATCGATACTGAGAAGTTGGATAATTGGTTAGATAGGTTAGAGACCTATTTTTTTGTTTGCGAATATTCCAACGCTCAGAAAATTTGTTTCTCTACATTGAAATTTGCAAGTCATTTACTAATATGGTGGAAATCCTACCGGAAACGCCACAAAATTGGAAGTTTGAGTTGGAAAGAATTTAAGGTTTTAGTGAAGAAGTAATTATATCCAATTGGGTATGATCAAGAGTGATGGTACAATTTGTGCCAAAATTTTAGGCAATCCATACAACAATTCGCTACGGAGTTTCATAACCAAGCATTGGCTTTGGATATTGATATGGATGAGTATGAGGTGTTCATGAAATATACGGGAGGATTGTCAGAGTTCATTAGAAGAGAATTAATGCTCTTTAATGTGGAAAATATTGAAGATCCTACCGTTAAAGCAATTGCTATTAAAAACAAGTACTTGAAGAGTGACAAGAAAGATGACAAGAGCAAGTCAGGGTACAAATCTAATTGGAAGTACGATCAGAAAGGGGAGTCTAAAAAAGAGGGGTCTTCATCCAAGGGGAATTCCTATAGTCATTGTAAGGCTAATGAGCACATTTCAGATAAATGTTAGAAACTTCACCCAGAGCATAGGCTGAAGGAGGAGAAGAGCAAAAAAGAGAAACGTGCACTAGCCGCAACAATTGTGGATCTTTCAGATTTAGATAAGCCAAATCCTAAGTTTACTCTAATGTTCAAGCAACCTATAGCTATCGACGAGGCGAGTCGGGAAGAATTTTTTTATGTAAGCATTCAAGTGAAGCAGAACTTAGTTGAGGTCATCATTGATCCGGGTAGTCAGAAGAATTTTATTTCTAAGGTGGTGGTGAAGAAGATGGGTTTGGCTATGTGGCTCATCCTAAGCCATATGGTTTGGGTTGGATTCAGAAAGACATGGGGTTGAAGATCACTATGTAATATATGTTTAAGTTTGTGATTACTGAGAAGTTTATTGACGAAGTGACATGTGAGGTGGTTCCGTAAGACATATGTCAAGTCATCTTGGGTAGCCTTATATTTAGGACCGAGATACGATTCTTTACCGTAGAGCTCACAAGTATCGTCATGTAAAGGAGGGGATGGAGTTTCATATTAATACGTACAAGGAACATATCACTACAAATAATTTAGTAATGGCGACTCAGACGAAGAGATTGGTTAATGCGAGCGGCAAATTTGTTTTGTTGTTGGTGTGACTGGTTCAAGACGGCCCGTCGGCTAAGGTGTTGTCTGCTTTGGCAATGTCTCCTAAGCAACAAACCGATATGAAGAAGTTGCAAAAGGAGTATGAAGACTTGTTTCTGGGCATTGAAGGGATGCCGCTCAAGAGGGATGTGGAGCATGATATCACCTTAGTGAATGGTGAGCCACTACCCAATATTGGGTTATATCGAACGTTTATCACAGAGTCTGATGAGATCAAGAAATAGGTATAAGAACTCTTAGAGCAAGGAGTTATTAATCAAAGTTGCTCACCTTGTGGTTCACCGGTGTTATAGGAGCGGAAGAAGGATGGGTCTTGGAGGATGTGTGTAGATTATCGGGTGCTGAACAAGATTACTGTGAAGAATCGTTATCCGCTTCTACTTAATCTACAATACGAATAAAGAAATCCTAAAATGAATAATTGTATGAAGCTCAAACCTATCCGTTATGGTCTATTTTTGATACTTAAGAAGATTGGTGACAATGCTTTCCAATTGGATTTGCCACCTTTCATGAAGATTTATTTGGTGATTAATGCCTAGCATTTGAAGCTGTTCGAGTTGTCTCTTTTAGATGAAGACTCTTCAATCGATACTCGCCTACCGTCAGTTGATGACTTATGGATGGAAAAAGAAGATCCATTGCAGGAGGATGGGATTCTAGAAAGGAAAGTTCATATTACAAGATGGGTTGTATTGAGTCGTTCCGTGTGGGGAAGAAGGGTCAACTACCTAGCAAGTCAAAGTGGTACAGTAGGGAGATGGGCATAGCCACATTTCCACATCTCCAATTCTAGTTTGACAGGATCTCAAGGCTCCTAAAGGGGGGAGCCATGATCCAGGAGGATCTAGGGAAGAAAGGAGTGCTTTATTTCAAATTTAGCCAATGTCGTTCGAACAAGATTTGGAGTCGTTCGAACGAGATTTGGAGTCGCTCGAACGACTTTAGGTCTGTTTGAATAGACTTGTGAAATTATTCGAATAAACATGGTTCTGAGGTATTTTATTTAAATAATTTATGGTCTGTTCGAATATACCCCTTTGTATTCGAATAGACCTATTTTCTATTCAAATAAAAATAGTTATGAGTGTTCTGTTTGAACCAAGACTTGTTCTATTTGAACAGAGGCGTGATTTAGCCTTTTTCTTTAGGTGTTTAAGGGCATATTTGTCATATTTTGTAACTAGGAACTTGTAACCCTATAAAATGGGCAATGCTAGGCAAGATTAGGGATCTTAGATGTTAGATCAATGTAAAATTCTAAGAGAAAGACTTAGGGTTTTGAGAGGAATTCAATTATAATTAACTTTGATTATGCAATTTAAGCTCTTAAAGGAATTTTCCCAACCAATTGGTGTGTTCTTCATACAATTATTCGTTTTAGGGTTTCTTTATTCATATTGTGGATTAAATAGTTAGTTATATTTCATCCCCCCCTCCTTGATTGCTAAACATCTCCAACAGTTAGTTATATTACAAATCATCTGACAATTCTCCTAATTTAGATTAATACTTAATATGACAACTCTCACAATAAATATGCCAACTCTCAGGGAGAAACTTTCATCCTCTAGCCCTTTTCCTCTTTTTATATGCCAAATAGTTTGGCTCTTATACACCTCTACTGTACAATTATTAAGTTTCTTATATATCACATCTTCCAAACAAAATGTACATTAGGGTTTTCAAATGTCACCTTAGATGTACCAAACAACATGAAACTTAGTCT
Organism: Kingdonia uniflora; assembly: GCA_014058105.1. Taxonomy (NCBI): domain Eukaryota; kingdom Viridiplantae; phylum Streptophyta; class Magnoliopsida; order Ranunculales; family Circaeasteraceae; genus Kingdonia; species Kingdonia uniflora. The sequence goes on from JACGCM010002027.1 coordinate 1,594,021, forward strand.
ACACTTAGTATAGTTTCAAAACATAACTTTTCAATGGACAACTATGTTTACGTTATTCAAAACCAATGCATGTGAACACAAAATACACATTTACTACATTTAAACACGTCAAAATTTTGATACCTCTATACACTATGGGTTACACATCTTAAATCATGCTTCTTTATATATACTAGGAAGTTAAATGAAATAAATACAAACTAGGAGTTACATAGTTTTCTAACAACACGACAACATAGAGTCACTAGTGATTTTAATTCATTTAACGTATACTTTATCATCTTCCAAACATACTCTCCGCCCAACTCTTCATCTTCAATTATGTTTTCTCCAAGTACATCTTACTCTTTAATCACCAATCACCGAAGGAAAAAAACTAATAAAACCCCTTTCAATTTAAGATCTTACCTCACATATCAACCACCAAATGCTGAAGTGTTTAGTATTCAACTTTCATTGCTAACTTATATCAAAAGACACTACAACAAAAATAGGCTTTTATGTCACTTAATTAACGTTATTTATATGAAAAATGACATAATAAGTATAATATTTTGTTTTCTTCCGTATTTGGGTAAGGTGCAATATCATTCCCTCAAATAATGACTTCATTTCCCTTTTATATCCCTTTAACGTTACTTTTGCTGATTAATTTCACGTTTTCACGATGAAGAATATAAATTTTTTCAAGCCCTTCGAAAGAAGAAAAAAAAATCATCTATTCTCCCTCTCCCTCTCTCTAAGAACCCTAATTTGCTCCAGCATCTTCAACCGGTCGAAGTAAAATCTCTTCTCCCAAGTCCTTGGTTATAATTCTCTCTCTAAAACATGGAAGACGACATCGACGAGCCCCCAAGGGGATCGATTTTTTCGCTCTCGAAGACTCAGTCGAAAAATACAATGAAATTTTGTTCTTCTGCATACCTGGTAATCCCCCATCACTCAATCCCAACTCCCTTTAATCCCCATCTCTCACAATCTTTGAGTTTTGAGAACTTGAGGTCTCCTGAAATTTTCCCATTGGGGAATCATAATTGCAAGTAATGAAGCAAACCCTGATTTTTTTACCAATTGGATCGAATTATCTTCAGTAAGACCCAACATGCTTAATTAATCAAGAAAAATGGCACCTTGAAGCTCCCTGAGGATGATACTGGGGTTTCTGTGTTTGTGCGCTCTTCAGAGGGTTCTTCAGAGACATTTGATGTGGGGTTGTACATGAGTTTGATATCAACCAAGAGATTTGGGAGGTTTTTGATGTGGTCACCGAGGTTGTCTTCGACGCAGGATCTTGTTTCAAGGTGAGGTTTTATTAATGGGTTTTGAGTTTGTTAAATATAAGTTTTATTCGAGTTTTAGTTGATCATGGAATGTGCCAAGTTTCTATTTAGTAATCTAAGTTGAAGTTTGAGATGGTCTTTTAAATGGGTTTCTGTCTTGGTTGAATCGCACTTTTAAGAGAACTTGTAAGACTGTTCATTGTATGTGCATTCTATCTAAGGTGTAATTTTATTTATAGTGCGTTGTTTGGCTGCAATTGGCATTGTTTAGGAGAGTTTATGCCTTATGAGCGTCAAACATGCATTAACTTTTGGTTTCTCTTGGATAGGAATTTTTGTGAACTGCCTATTGGTGCAGTTTGTGTTGCGGATATTCAGTTTATAGGGAGAGGTTTTATAGTACTATTGTTGGCAAAAAAAAAATTCTTTCCAAAGAAATTTAGCACATTGTACTGAGTTTTATTTTCCTTTTTCCTTTTTCAGGTAGATCGGAAAATGTGTGGGAGTCTCCAATCGGTTGTTTACTGTTTTCTTTTACATTACAAATAGAAGACGGACACATTGTGCCTCTTTTGCTGTATGTGGTATCGCTTGCGGTTACAGAGGCGATAAAAGATGTTTGTTATGCAAATGTAAGTGCCTTTATGGGATGAAGTTGTCTTTTTAATGGTGAATTATAGACGTTACACACTTACTTCCATCTTTCTATGTGAACTATAAGGACCGTGTCTTGGAATTAGAAGATTTCTGGGAAAGTAACAGAATATGTGAAATCCTTAAATTACATGGTTACACCCAATTCTTTTCTGTTTGCAGTGTATCAAAATTGTTTTCCAAGATTGAAAGATTACTCATTTATAATCTGTGATACCTCCCTTTTTTTATGTCTTTGATGCTTTGATGTTTGATACTATGCATGTGGAATTTTCATTACGTTTCAGGGGTTATCGTATCTCGATATTAGGATAAAATGGCCAAGTGATTTGTACCTGAACGACCTTAAAGTTGGAAGCATTTGTATAGGTCAAAGAAGTTCAATGTCAGGTAAAAGGATCTTATCTTTCCGGTGATTTTATGTCTAAAATATTACTTTATATGTCCCACGTCCATCGATTCGAACCTACCTCTGCATATATATCATATTGTTCATTGCGTTTTTCTTTATTTTACTTTAGTAAATATTGCATTTGTAGTTACTTATTGATATGATTAGGTTGTATTGTTGACTTCAGCATGCTCATGGATGAGATTGCAGCTGATTATGATCATATGGAGATGGATTTTCAGGATCTATTATCTGAAAATTTTCAGCTTCTGTCTACATTCTTCATCCATTTTCTGAACACTAGATAATTAACAGTTTCTGTGGGTTTTTGTGAATCTGAAGTTGCTGCTCTACATGAGTATGAATGGGTGGCTATAGGGCTTTTTTAAGGTCTGATTATGGAGATATCCTTGCTGTTTGCATTGGAAGTGTTCAAGCTGTTGTTTAAGGGCATCTTCTTGTTGTTAATTGTGGAGAGGAAAGCCTGATTTTTGAGAGCTTCTGCTATGGCAACCTTGATTCACCCTATTGTTGAAACAATACCAGAATCATCCACCAAAGCAGGTAATCATCACTGTTTTATTTTGCATGGTTTCGATTCGATCTTGTTGCGATTTTACCATCTATTTAATTGTTTTTTTATATAACTGCAATCTTGAATGTTCTTCGATTGAGCCATTTAGGTGTTGTAGAATGATTTGTAATCTAGAAAATTAATGATCAAGATTCATGTGAAGATGATTAATTAGGCTTGGACTTCATTCAAAAAGTTTTTTTTTTGGGGTCTAAAATAAGACAAGTTTTGCCTAATTATCACTAGGCATGGGATTTGTGCATGCCTTGATTGATCTGGGGCTGGACAGACCTACTTGCAGATATCCCTTTTTACATTGAAGGGTTATTGTTAGTCACTAATAAGTAATCTTAGAAAGTTCTTTGGCGGTCACGAGAAAAGTTCACGTTTTTGACCTTGCACAATAGAGAATTAGACTAAATGGGTGAGAAATTTAATTTCTAGTAGGGGAAGCTCATAGTTGGAGTACTTGGAAGGGAAATTATGTACTTTTACTGATTTGTTTTCTTAGTTTATCAACTCAGTTTTCCGATAATGTTGCTCAGTTATCCCAACCATCATGAGAGCTCAAAGCAGCCATTCTTTGGACCCTTTATCAGCAGCTGAGATATCTGTAGCTGTTGCAACTGTCAGGGCTGCCGGTTCCACTCCAGAGGTAACCACGGCATTATGCTAAAATTCGTCATATTTTTTTTATGGGACTAGTTATTTTTCTGGTAAAATTGTAGTGAGGAGACTTTTGCGGTAAGCTTGTGTATGCTTTGGCTTAGGTGATTTGATTTATATTTTTGTTTCAGGTGAGAGACAGTATGAGGTTTATTGAAGTAGTTCTATCGGAGCCAGAGAAGCATGTTGTTGCATTAGCCGATGCATACTTCTTCCCCCCTTTCCAGCCATCTTTACTTCCGAGAACGAAAGGTGTAACTGGTTTTCCAGGAAAGCTTCCTCCAAGGTGCACCAGACTTATTGTTTACAACAGAAAGTCTAATGAAACAAGCATTTGGATTGTTGAACTATCTGAAGTACATGCTGCAACCCGGGGTGGCCATCACAGGGGAAAAGTCATTTCCTCACAAGTTGTTCCAGACGTACAGCCTCTCATGGTATGTTGGTCACTTCTTTCAATAAAATTCTGAGTTTGCTTAAGTCTTTATGTAATTATTTATGCATAGATCGTCAAATTGAGCTTAATGAGGGTCTATATCAAGCTTCGGAGTGTTTGGTTGGACAGTTAACTTTTAGTTAGAAAAAACATTTTCACAGTTGTTATTCGCTTCCCACCTTACATGGTCTTTGATATTCCAATTGTTAGTCGTTTTGAAGTACTTAGCTGACTTTGAGAATATGGTTTATTATGTTTTGGATGGTAACACAGAATTAACAGTAGAAGGTATGTAAGTGCCATTAATTAGGATTGAATTGGCTCTCGCTGTAGGACGCTGTGGAATATGCTGAATGTGAAGTTGTTGTTAAGGACTTCCCACCATTTCGCGAGGCTATGAAGAAAAGGGGAATTGAGGATTTGGATCTTGTGATGGTAGATCCTTGGTAAGTTAGCTCTTAATCCATTATTTTCTTCTGACATACTTTAGTAGTATGTTTGTAACTTATGGTTCTTTCTCCTATTTATGCCTTTTGGGTTATAAATTATTTTACAGGTGTGCTAGTTATCATAGTAACTTATGGAAAACCAGCACTTACGAGCGAGTACCGAAGAGATCCCTTTTACGTATATGTCGAGTTTACAATTGAGGTGGACTGATATGAAGGATGATATGCCATTTGTTCAGGGAAAAATCAAGTGCTTCCTGACTGGTGTAAAGGGAAATGGATTCCAGTTTAAGGGAAGGACTAAGTTTGAGCTACATGTTTATATTGATGACGGTAACCTCATTTCCGAGGTCCTCATCGATCACAATATTGTACAAATATTTTGCCTTTTTGTATAATATGGTGGTGGTCCTTTTTGTATAATATTTTGCAATATTTGATTTTTAATTTTTTTTTTTGTATTTTTCGAGGTATTAACGTCATTTTAAAAATGTCATTGTTGATGTATGAAAACTCTACCACGTCACATTAAAAATGACGTTAAAAGATTTCAACTACGTCATTTTTTAATGACGTTATTTAGTGACGTGAATAGAATATACTAGCCGGCCGACCACCAGAATTGGGTATCAATAACGTCATTTTTAAAATCCCTTATACGTCACTTATTAAATGGCGTTAATACATACCTTTCTACGTCACTTATTTAATGATATTGTTAGTCCCTACCTTTTTACATCATCGCCTTCGACGTCATTTGTAAAAATGACGTTAAATCCTTTTTACGTCATTTTTTTAATGACGTCGTAGCCAGTATTTGTTGTAGTGAGAGTTTGGGGGGCCATAAAATCATTTTTGTTCCTCATAAATTTAAATTGGGGGGACTAGAACACGATCATACACCCTCCAAATGCAGTTCAGCCAACAACATATACAGGTTGTTGATAGGCAACTAACGGTGAATCTTGTTCCCTCAATTAATCTTACAACACCGCCACATCTAACAACTAAGTTATAGAGTTTAACAAACAACGTGATGAATTTTATACTTATATTATCGTAACTGGTTGTCCTTCATCTCGTGCCCTATCCACGATGTATAAAACTGGCGTAAATATTTGGAAATAAATACTGATCATACAACCATCATACATGAAGATCATGGATCATTCTTACCTTGAGGTAATTAAGGGAATACAATCGATAATTTGTGTTGAGAATAGAGGTAGTTAATCTGTCTTCTATGACAAAAACAAAATGCTGAAATCGCCAAATGAGAAATAAACTAGCGAAGAACAAAATAACAAAGATGAGATTTACCCAGAGAAGGGAAGTGGAAAACCCTTTCGGATGAAAAACTACTCCCCGCGAGCAATCCACTACAATCAAATAAGTTACAATTTGATATTTCAAGCTTCCTCGAAGCTTCAATGAATCGCTCAAACCCCTAGTTTTCTCTAGGATTAAACTCACCAAAAGATAACTTAAAACACACACTAAGTATCCCTTATATACTTGGGAGGTTATTACATAAGTTAGGGCTCTTTAAACTTTTAAAATTGAATTTACGAGGTCTATTCGAATAAAGACCATAGTCAATTTGAATAGGCCAAGTTCTGAAATATCTATTCGAATAGATACAAAGTCTATTCGAACATAACAAGTTCTGAGACTTCTATTCAAATAAACACAAAAGTCTATTTCAACAAAGCATGTTTTGCCTCTTTTGTTTAAACATATACCAAGTTCATTCGAGCAAAACACTGAAAAACATTCGAATGATCTTTTCCTTTCGCCTTCGATCCTTGTTCATTCTACGAACTCCAATGAACATAACTCGAGTTTATTCCTCAGTAATCTCCTACTTGAAATCGATTCTGCTGCAACCCATCTCCAGATCTCCTATAGTGAATTGCTCGCACTACCCAGACCTTCAACCATAAAGATCCACAAAAGTTGTGCACTTTGTAAACTTTTGAAATATTACCACCTTCGTAAGCATATCGGCCGGATTCACATCAGTATGAATCTTCATGAGCTTCAACACACCGTCCTCAAGGATCAAGTGAATATAATGATATTAAATATCAATATGCTTGGTCCTAGAGTGAAAAGCCATATTCTTCGCAAGTGTATCGGGCTTTGACTATCGTTATACAACTTTGGAAGATGTTAATCTTTATCGAGCTCTTTCATCAACCCTTTAAGCCAAACCATATCCTTGCAAGCTTCCGTAACCGCAACATATTCTGCCTCCATCGTAGATAAAGCTATTATCTTCTGTAGTCTCAAAACCTAAGTAACTACACCGCTTCTCAATATAAATATGAAGCTACTAGTGCTCTTTCGCCTATCAATGTCACCCGCCATATCGGTATCAACGAAACCTTATAAGCATATCTAAGAAACCGCATAGCATAATATCATATCTTGAGTCTCTTTTAGATACCTAAGTATCCATTTCACAACTCTTCAATACTCCTTGCCTAGATACCTCATATACCTACTAACAACTCCCACTACTTGGACAATATTCAGTCTCAGACAAATCATATCGTACATAAGGCTACCAACTGCTGATGAATATGGAACCATCAACATCTTATCACGATCCTTCTACGTCTTTGGACAACACTGTTTTAAAAATTTAAATTGACCTCCTAATGGTGTACAAATAACCTTAGAACCATCCATATTAAGCCGCTTAAGTACTTTGCCGATGTACTTAGCTTAAGATAACTTCAATTTTCGCTGCTTTATGTCTCGAGTAACACACATACCAATAACTTATTTTACAGCACCCAAGTCCTTTATAGAAAACTCCTGGGACAACTGTTCCTTTAATTTGATAATCTCTCCCATGTCGGCACTTGCTACCAATATATCATCTACATACAGAAGTGAAATGATATATGAGTTTTTTGTATTTTTGATAAAATAATAGTGCTCCGTATTGTATTTCGAAAAACCACTTCTTGACATGAGATGATTGAACTTCAAATACCACTGCCTTGGTACTTGTTTTAAACCGTATAAGCTCTTCGTGATCATACACACCAAATCTTCTTTCCCTTTAACTGAATAGTATTATGGTTGCTTCATATAGATTTCCTCATCAAAGTTGTTGTGAAGAAATGTTGTCTTGACATCAAGCTGCTCAAGATGTAAATCTTCAACTACAACTATATTCATTATAACATGAATAGTACTCATCTTTACAATAGGAGTAAAAATCTCACCAAAATCAACGCCTTCTTTCTGCTGAAAGACCTTCATCACAAGTCTAGCCTTGAATCTCATTGAACCATCAGATTCCTACTTTAGTATGTATACCCACTTATTGTATAATACTTTCTTTCCTTTCGGTACTAAGTCCTAAATTTAATTTACTGACAATGGTTGTATCTCATCATCCATAGTAAGCTCCCACTTCTCTGGGCATCCACATCTAAAGCCTCCTTGTAACTTTTTGGTTCCCCACCATCCGTAAGTAACAAGTGATGTAGGGAGTTAACGTACCTTGCCGGAGTTTTCGTGTTTCTCAGCTCCTTTTGAAGTGCTATTGGAATGTCTAGAACATTTGGTTCCTTACTTTGATCTGGTGCATTAAACTCGATCGTGACTTATTCATCAATCTCTCGAGCGGGTTCAAATTTAATGTCGACACTTTCTACTGCTTTACTTCGATTCCTTTTCATAGGTACTTTGAAGTTTTTATACCAAACTTCCTCATTGAATATAACATTTTAGCTCTGGATAACTTTTCAATTCTTCGCATCCCAAAATCGGTACCCAAACTCATCACCACCATATCCAATAAATATGTACTTCATCAACTTTGCATCCAACTTGGTCCTTATATTTGAAGTATCAAGTACATATGAGGTACAACCGAAAATATGCAAGTAAGATAGGTTTATTTCTTTACTGGTCCATGCTTATTCAGGCAATCCAAAGTCCAAAGCCATCGAAGACCCTCTAATTATCAAGTACGCTGCCGTACTAGCTACATCTTCCCTAAAATATTTTGAGAATCCTATGTTGATTCTCATACTCCTCGTCCTTTCGTTTATGGTTTAGTTCATGCATTTTGTAATGCCATTTTGCTGTGGTGTTCTAGGAATACTCTGTTGCTTAATCCCATTTGATGTGCAATAGTCTTCAAACTTATTACTATAGTACTCACCCCCATTATATGACCTAAGCTATTTTAGTTTCGATCCGGTCTCAGCTTGAACTACAACTCTCCACTTTTTGAACTTATCAAATACATCTGATTTGTTCTTCATAAAGTAGACCCATAGTTTAAGAGTAACATCATTGATGAAAGTAACATAATAATGAGAACCACCAAGAGAAGATACCTTGATTGCCCCCAAATATCTTTATTAAATAAATCTAAATTTTCAGATTTCCTTGACCTTCCAGTTTTAGCGAAACTAACCTTTTTCTATTTTGTAAGGACATACTCTTCACAAAAATTAAGATCAACCTTGTCAAGACCTCTAACTTTCCCTTGGTAACCATCACCTTCATCCCTTTCACACTCATGTGATAGAGCCATTTGTGCCATGTACTTGAGTCAATCCTCAGAGTGGTTACACAAATAATAAAAATTGTGCCTTCCATTGTATACAACGTTTCTTTTCTTAAGCTCCGAACTACTACCATAGCTCTCTTTATGATCTTTTAGAAATTATTACAAAAGGTGCTTACATATCTACCATCATCCAATAATTTGCTAATCGAGTAAGCTTACACCCCAATTTGGGTACAAGTCACTCATTCTTCAAAATCAATGTCGCCCACGAATGCAACTTCAACCTAGCATTTCCCTTTTCAGTAATATTGCGCGCACTCTTGTTTACAAGGAAGGCCGCACCGAAGTCATCTTTAACAATATTGATTAGGAAACCTACATTTGTAGTAGTATGGAAGGAGGCACCAAAATTAACTATCCATAATTCGTTAACATCGTCGCACAATAGATGTAAAGCCTCATAAGAACTAACCTTTTCAGTGAGATTCATTGTATATTTCTCCTCATTGTGAACTTTCTTAGAAGAATTTCAATCACGTCTGAAGTGACCATTCTTTCCACAGGTCTAACATACACTGGGTAGCTTGAACTTTTCCCGTGACTGTATGAATGACCACTTTTATTCTTTGGCTCTTTTCTACAAGACCTCCCTCTTTTTTCGATATTCAACGCACTACCATTTGAACTCGAAGAAGGTTCCTGAGATTTACGCCTATTCTCTTCACTCATAATAAATGAGACTAAAGTGGAAAATTCAATTGCTTCCTTCCCCAATGAATTGTTCAATGTAGTAATAAACCCTTCCTAGCTCTCATGCATTTGCTCTAAAAAAAGCCCACTCTTTTACCCCCTCGGTAAAAATGATTTTTACAAATTCTAACTGAGCATGAATTTCATTGAACTCACTAATATGAGCTTACACACTACCTTTATCATTCATCTTTAAAGTAAACAAACGACATACTAAATGTACCTTATTTGCCTCGGATGGTTCCAAGTATATAGAAGATAATGTCTTCATCAACTCTGTCGCTGTCCCAACTTTGGAGACCATATATAGAATTTGAGATGATATCACCAACCTAACGGTTCCAAGTACCTTGCAATCCAAAAATCCCTACCCCTTGCAGTATCATGATATGCCAACTTTATTTTAATCCCACCCCGTGGTAAGTCAAGATCCTTCTGATAGAGATAGTTCTCTATCTACATTTTCCACACTCTAAAATTTAAACTGTTGGACTTCATGATCTTCAATTTTTCTATGTCGGCCATCGTACTTCACCACATAAGCCATCAACTAAACGCTCTGATATCAGTTGTTAAGAATAAATGTAGCTAATCTCTCTTCTACGATAATAACAAAACAAGGAAATCACCAAATGATAAATAAACCAATGAAGAATAAAATAACAAAGACGAGATTTTCCCGGAGGATGGAAGTCAAAAATCCTTTCGGATGAAAAACTACTCTCCACGAATAATCTTCTATAATCAAACAGGTTTGTAATCTAATCTCTCAAGCTTCCTTGAAGCTTTAATAAATATCTCAAACCCTAGTTCTCTCTAGGATTAAAATTACCAAAAGATAACCTATAAAACATACTAACTATCCCTTATATACTTGGTAAGTTATTACATAAGTTAGGGCCCAAAGTCCAGATCATGAGGTAAGCCAACGTATTATCTTTAGACTTCTAAAACTGAGTTTACAAGGTTTATTCAAATGGAGACCAAAGTCTATTTGGACAGACCAAGTTCTGAGACATCTATTCGAATATACTCAAAAGTATGTTCGAACAGAATAAGTTATGAGATTTCTATTCAAATAAACACAAAAGTCTATTTGAACAAAGCATGTTCTGCCTCTTCTTTTCTAACAGACACCAAGTCTATTCGAATAGAACACCAAAAAATCATCCGAATGATCTTTTCCTTCTGTGTGCAAAATATATACAGTATTAGGTTACTTACTGACATTAATAATCTTATTGAATTTTTTGATTAAAATAACTTTAGAAAATAAGGCTATGCATACTGAAAGTTAAAAATAGTCAATTTTAAATCAGTCATTGTGGCAGTACACTATAACATTAACAAAATAAATCTACTTTATAGAACGATACCATACCGTGTAGATGCTATATAATGCACAACTTTATACCGTACTTTTTGATCGATATAACTTAAGAAAATAAGATTTTGCATACGAAAAGATTGAAATAGTCAATTTTAAATTGGTCATTGCAGCAGTATACTATATAACTTTAACAAAATAAGTCTACAATATAGAAAAATATTATAGTGTGTGGATGCTATATAGTCCACAACTTTGTATCATACTTTAGATTCTTAACCATAGACATATAAAGTATGTTTTACATAAAATATTTTCTACATAATGAATGATTCTATAGTGTTTTCCCTTATACAGGTTAACACATGGAATACCAATGTCTGGATATCTCTAGAGTAAAATGTCGTGTGAACATGTAGGTAGATTTTATAAAAATTAAGTATATCGAGCTTGTATAGAATGAAGAACAATACACTGAATTATTACTCAAAACATTCTAATTTTAAGATACACAACATATAAAAAACAATACAAAGGAAAATTAATTTCAACATAATGGCTGGTGCATCCGAAGGGTGTTCGTGTTAGCTCGTATACAACATGCGATCCAATTCAATTACAGTCGATTTCGCCTTTATAAATTATGCCAATCTTATTTCCACCTAGCACCATAAATTCACCATTGAAGTTTACAAATGGGAACAACTTTGAAAACATAAAGGTTCATTTAGCACGAATTTGATTCCTTTAGATTGAAATATCATAACATTTGAGTGATAATATATAAAAATTAGGGCTTTCCAAATGTTGAATGAAGGAATATGGATAGTGATTGAGTTTCTGTTGATAAAGGGGAAGACTTGTTTTTTGATTTGTTAAAATTGTTTGGATCAATCATTCTTCTTCTTCTTCTTCTTCTTTGTCTTTTGCTCATTAAAATTAGGTTTTCTATATTAAATTGGAACAGAGAGTGATAAAATTAGGCAAAGGGTTAAAAAATTTGGTAGTGCGTTGGATGAGTGATAAAGTTAGACAAAATAATAAGAGTTCTTCTAGCATTGATATTAGAGATGAGCTAAGGCCTTGAATGTTACGGAGAGGGATAGAGGGTGAGGGAACTCCAGACACTGTAGTGTTTGTCTCTATTCCTTGTTTTTCTCTTTTTCTTTTAGAGGAGAGTTAAATATCGGTAAAAATGGCTATGTTAGAAAGTGCCACATGACCTATTACTATTGATCCCTCAGCTTCACCAAATTTCCCTCTCAACAAATTTGGATTCCCATTTTTGTACTTAAAAAATATTTCTATTAAATAAAATGGAAGCATGCAGGCAGAAGAAGCAAGTAAAGAATAGGCTTTGATAGTATAGATGAGATTTTATTTCATTTCTATGATCATGCATCATTTTTAGAGATCTCTTCATTTACAGGTACCTGTAGCTCATTGGAGGTATGATTATCTTTGAGGACTTCATCCTCATTAGAGTTTATTTGGTCAAGAATTGTGGATCCCTTTATAGCTTCTTCAGGAGAGCTTTTAATAGGGAACATTCCTTTGTAGCCTTTTCTAAAGTGTTATTATCTTGGGATTAATTTGCCTTTAATGTTTTCTTTTTTGAGGGACTAAATCTTTCCAACCAATTGGTCGTCTACGCTTCAAACATACTTTAGATGGTTCATTGGCCATCATATTTGATAGCTGTCCATTTGGGACTTCAATCTTTACTGGTACAATTACAGCTGGTATATGTGATCTGGTCATTCGCGCTATATCTATAAATGCATCAGGCATTTAATAAGCAACTTTTTAAAGACGAGTGATAGTTTACACTTGAGTTTCACATTGATTGGTTTATTGATCGGCATAAGTCATGCCGTTTAATAGGCTTAATTCGTCCCCCTAATAGTGGGAAGATTGTCTCATCAAAATGACAATCTCCAAAGCGTGTAGTAAAAGTATCACCTGTTATGGGTTCCAGATACCGTATAATAGATGGTGGCTCAAAACCAATATAATTTCCTAATCTACGTTAAGGTCCCATTTTCGTACATTGTGGCAGTACAATTGGAACATGTACCGTATACCCAAAAATATATAGATGTGATATATTTAGTTGGTGGCCAGGAACAAGTTGTAAGGGTGAATACTTGTGATAGGCTGTGGGGCGAAGCCAGACCAATGCTGTAGCATGTAAAATGGCATGTCCCCACGCGGATGCTGGTAATTTTATCCTCATAAGCATGGGTCGCACCATCCGTTGAAGCGCTTAATAAATAACTCAACTAACCCATTTTGGGTATGGACATGAGTAATAGGATACTCAATGTCAATTCCAATTGACATACAATAATCATCGAAGGTTTTTGATGTGAATTTACTAGCACCATCTAATATAATTGTTTTAATTAGATATTATGGAAAATGTGTTTACAATCTAATGATTTGGGCAACTAAATGCGCAAAAGCAATGTTTTTCATGGATAAGAGACATACATGTGACCGCCTCATGGATGCATCAATTATGACCATAATGTATTTAAATGGTCCATACTGAGGGTGAATAGGTTCATAAATATCCCATTAAATTCACTACAAGAATTTTGGAGATTCTTTAGCGATTTTAAATGGGGATGGTCTCAAAATTAACTTGCCTTGGGAACAAGCTGTACAAGCATCATTAGAAAAGGGAATTTTTTGGTTTTCCAAATGATGTCCATCCAAATTTTTAATAATTAGACACATCAAGGTAGATCCAGGATGACCTAGACGTTCATGCCAAAGTATGAAAAATTGTGGATCATTAAACTTTTGGCTCTTTACAACATATGACTCAATCATTCTTATTGTGGTATAATTTAATCCAGAAGAAAGAGCTTGAAGCTTTTCTAAAATATACTTCTGATTTGAGACAAATAAAGTAATACATAGATACTCTATATTATCTTCTGATATGGTCTCAATATGATATCCATTACGATGTATATCTTTAAAACTCAATAGATTTCTTCTCGATCTTGTTGAGTATAAAACGTCGTAAACATAAATTTTTGTACCACCTGGAAATATGATATCAGCTCTACTAGAGCCTTCAATGAGATTAGATATGCCAGAAATTGTATTGACCTTGGCTACAAATAATGCCATGGTGGAGAAATACTTTTTATCTCAAAGAATAGTATGGGTTGTTGCCCTATCAGCTAGGCACACATATTCAACATCCATCCAAAGTTGTTATGAGTCATTTAAGCTTATATAAGAACAACAAAATGCAAACAACATAGTATATGTATATAAATAATACTTACCAAAAAAAAAGGTTTACAAAATGGATAAATAGCAAAAGAACATAAAATATAAAACTCTAATTGATGCGAACATGGCCGTCATCAAAAAGATTATCAATCTTGATCTCTAGATCGGCAAAGAAGTTTAATATATCAAGGTTGGTAACACCAACTTGATTATCTTGGTCAATAAAATTTACTAGACATTTTGTTGTCCTCAACCACGACCACATCCATGCCTACGTCCATATCCACGTCCATGACTAGAAAATGAAGATGTACGTACTTCAAGCATTGGCGTGGAACCGATCAGGCGAGATTCATGATTTTTTCTAATAAAAGCTTCTTTTTTTTTCGGCAACTAAGAGACATGATATCAATGCCTAATACTTGGCAAAGAGACGCTCTCAATATTGTTGTTATAAAGGCACATTCGAGGCGTGAAATGTAGAAAATGTTTTCTTTAACATATTTACTTTAGTAATTGTCTATCAGGATAGTATGAGTTGTGAGCTTATTTTGAACATAGCGGAGTTGTACTCCATAACAGATAGAAAATTCTACAGTCGCAGATTAAGCCAGTCATGGCGAGCTTTAAGAAGAATGACCATTTTCAAATGGTCGTACCTCTTCTTCAAATTAACTCAAAGGATCAATGGGTCTTTCACCGTGAGGTACTTTGATTTCAAACTCTCGTAAAGATGATGGCGTAGGAATATTAGCGTTTTTGCACTATCCTGTAAGGATTCTTGATTTCTTGCCTTTATTATAGTACCATTTTTTTTTGCTTTAAGATGGATTTCTATATCAGGAATCCATGAAAGATAATTCTTTTCAAATAAGTCGAGTGCAACAAACTTAAGCTTTGTGAGATTCGACATTTCATATACTATAATAAGAAATAGTTTCTAGTTATAATATATTCAAGCAAATATATATCTGAAAATAAAGATGAGAGAAGATGAATCAATTTTGATATAGAGCGCTTCACTTGAATTGCATCTCTGAATCTTGTTGAAAATTTTGGGCAGAGTTTTGGCAGCATCGTGTTTGTTGAGATTTATTTTTCTTAGAGTATTGGCAGCGTCGTGCTGATAACGTGTTAAATAAAAAGAAGCATGTAGGCAGAAGAAGCAATTTAAATATTTTTTAATTTTTCGGTCATACATTTTAAATATCTAAAATGTTATGAAGTCCCATTTTGTAGCCTTTAAACTTGTAAATGTCCCGATGACATAAAGCCTATTTATATTAGTCTATCAAAACCCCTAAAGCTTTAGTTGAGTCCCCCAGAGAGTTAACTCCAAGAGAAAGAGATAGTTGGCATTCGATGGAACCCAAATCCAGCCGGGTCCTACCTATTCCTACTCAAATCCATTTGGTTATAATAATTTTTTATTTCAACATTATTTTCATAGTTTTGTGTTATAATTGCCCACAATATTTTTTTTAAAATTTCTTATGACACGTATTACTCTTGTATATGTATTTCGATAATCCAATTTTTTTAATACAAATTCATGAGTATTAATATGCTACAAATTTTGGTATGAGTTTTTAACTTTACTTGCCTCATCTATCATTATTTATTTTAGCAGTAAATCCAGACCGGTAAATAATAAGTTGAACTACGATGTGTATGTTTTAAAGAATAACCTGACCAAGTGATAAGGTATCCTGATCTTTACAAGTTTGCTTGCCATTCCTTGTGGAATAGGATATAAAGGAACCAATTAAAGTTGTTAGGAGATGGAGTAGATGTATCCCAATTCAAGATAGGTGTACAAGACACGGGTGGGTACACGAAATGGTTTGAAGAACTGGAGGATATGAGGGATTTAAAGCCTCCTGGTGTATCTAGAGCACATCAATCAGATCATTGTTGAGGTTCCTTCTTGTAGTGGTGGTGACGTGAGCGACTGTGAGTGGGTTAAGAACAACCGTAACAACCGTTTATACTCTTGAGTTCAGTGGTGGGTCCAGCGGTCTAATGGATCCAAGATGTTACCTCTACCTCGACTCTCTGCTGCTTGTCAAGGAGTCAATGAGAAAGGTCCCCCCCAGACCTCGAGCCCTCCGATATATACGCCCAAAGGGGAAAGGTTGTACATATCCCGATGAGCTTTAGTCATCTACTCCTTGAACAATGATACATTATACTAAAAATTTATAACTATACTAAAGAGAGTTAACCATACTTGGGTTTAGACTCTTTTAGTGTTAGAGTCGACACTATATCATTTTTTTGACATTGACATAATGTTGCATATTTACTTTGATTATCAAATCTTATTTCTTGATATGCTTCATTAATATTACTACATGTGATAGAATTTTATAGTTAACCCACATTATGATATTATTGGAATTTTATATTTTATATGCTGACCCCCTCCTCCCCCATTTTAGATCCTGTAAAGTTTGAGGAGATTGTAGAGGAGGAGATTGTATGGCCTTGAGCGGCGCTCTACTATTTGCTCGTGCTTGGTATATTTTAGTATTTTGGTTTATGGATGTTTGCATGGCATCCATTGTATATATTGCTTTAACTTATGTATAGTTCTAAATATTTTTTTTTGTAAGGCAAGTCGATTTTATATAGGGATTCGTAACCTTGAGTTTCCAGCCCCATGGGGTTTCAAACCCACAACTCTATGTATAGTTATATCATATCCTAAACTATATATACTTATCATCACTTATTCTTTTTGGTTGATGGTGTTGTAGATATCTAAAAATGTTGTGTGGTTGAGTAAATTTTATAATCTTAGGGATTGGGAGCGTGTTATATGTGTACTGGCCTAATCTCAAACTGGCAGATTATATTATTCCTTGAGTGTTTATAAATGTTACAGGTTTATTTTTATAGGTACAAATTGAAACGTCCAATTTATAGGGGAAGTGCTGCCAAAATTTTGGTAGAATTCGTCTTATTTATTGGGTTTCTTAGCGCGATTCTGATATACGCGTGATATTTCACATGATATTATCATGTGGGACGTCACATTCATGTTTATACATTCACGCTCCATGAAGATGTGATGAGAAATACTTCTTGAAGTTAGTTAGTAAAGAGACATTTGTTTACAAGGAAGTCCACTAAATGGTATGGTTGGAGGGTAACATTTGACTATATTGACACATAAACAAGACGTTTATGGATGGGATTTAATGAGTATGGGAGGCCCATATTCGGAGATGGCAAGACTATCAAAATGATTCACCAAAAGATTTTACTCTTTGTTGGGGGCAATATAGTTTAGGTGTGTTATGGAGACTTGAAGACGATGAACGGATGTATCGCTTTAGATATCCCGTACTTTTTATTTATTTATTTATTTATGATTTTATCCATATTTTTTTCCCGTGCATTATTCATAATCATTTGCATCGTGGTTTAGTCGTGCATCTTGCATTGGAGTGTTTGTTTTTTGTCTGAGTCTAAGTCTGAATGAGTGTTAAAATAGACAAAAGACCATAATACCCTTATCAGTTTATAAGGAACCACCACCACCACCACTCCTTCGTCAGCGCAACATCAACACCACATATACATAACAAACACATAGGAAAGAACCTGTATATATAGCAAACATAAATACATAAAACCCTTTCGTTTGCGTAACGTCAACACCACATATACATAACACATAAGAAAGAACCTGTATATATAACAAATATAAATACATAGAAACCCCTTCCTCAGCGCAACGTCAGCACCACATATACATAACAAACATATAGGAAGGAACCTGTAAATATAGCAAACATAAATACATAGAAAATGACATGTATATATAGCAAACACAAATTCATAAATACTTAAAATCAAATAATTTTAACATTGGTTTGAAGTTAATACAAATAAGGCAAATATCATAATCTTAAGAGCTATTACAAATACGCAAACAAATAATTCCAATCAAGACATAAGGGCTTCAAGGAAACTAACACGCTGCTCTGGACGAAGCCTGATAAACATCAACCTGTAAGTGTGCTCATTGGATCCTCCCAAGAACTTCAAACTCTTGAAAAATAATGCATTATCTATCTCATATGAACTGACCATTTCCTGTAATACCTGTACAACTGCATCACTGGTGTCATCATTGTTACCAGAAGTATGACTAGCTCCTTGGGCAGTAAATGCAGATATCAGAGATTGGACCAACTCTGTTGGTTCCAATGGTTGAACTGCCGCAGCTGATCTTCTCCGATTTGATTGAGGCGCAGGGGTACGAGAACGAGAAGTACTACCATGAGTAGGCTCCCTTACTGGACTGATGGGGGCATCATAAGAAGGAATGGCTTCACCATTCCAAGGATAATCAACTCCAGCGAGGGGAACTTGTGTATCATAAACGTTCATATCATCAGTAGAGGATCGTACTCTGACTGTTGGGTGAAGGAGGGTACACTTGCCATACCTAAAGACCATGCAAAATCTCCAGTAGCAGATAGACCATCAAACAGTTTCTCCAGCAAATCTCTATGCTGAAGAGGAGCGATCTTATACTTCTTCGCCTCAGAATTTACCTGCAAACAAATATGTAAATAGATGTTTAAACATAAGTATTTATTGTTATATAATCAAATTGTAATGCCATTATTCCCATTAACTTACCGCAATGATATTTTCCCAAACTTCTTCAGGCCAATCAAAGGTACCTGATACAGGATCATATCCATGGCCAGTCCGGTTTATCAACCCTCTCCAGATTTTCCATTGCCTCTTCAAGTAATTCCATTGGTTCTTCAGTTCCTTATGTTGCAAAACATGAAAATCTTGTATGTTATTCAGCTCATCTTTCACCGTCTTCCAACCTAGAGCATTTAGAGATGTTCCAGACAGTCTATGCAAGTCTATTTGTGTTTGACATTTTATGATAAAGTCAAGTCTAAACTCTGGATGTTGCTGGAAAAAGCCTTTTTTCTTTGGTAGTATCGGTGGTGGTATCGTTGGTGGTATCGACATAACTACACATTTCAAACAAATAGACAAATTAGTTAAACAAAACATATTGCAGATAATAGTTGGTGGTATTGTACAACATAAACATAAGCAAATAACAAATGGATGGTCAACATATTGCATATAATAGTTAACATAAGAACATATACCACCAACTTTATGGATGCTTCAATAAGCCTAGAAGACTGTAAATGGATGGATAGATGCTTTTAAGGAATCTTGAAGAGAAGGCATATATATTTGATAACACAGTTAAATGCTTTTATTAATGGTGAATATATGCTTATAATTTTGAGATAACACAGTTATGAATTTTGAGAATCCATAGGCAGTAACTAATTAAGGAAATAGATAAAGAGCCTTATACATAGACAACAAACTTCAAGCGAGATCTTTGCTTTCGGTCCAAGTGTCAAGTTCTTTCCACAGAAGCCCATCCAATGGAGGGTGTGAGATCTCACATTATCTTCTCTATATTCTTTGTATATGCCTAGCAACAAGCCTTAACTCGTTAAATCACCTGAAGCATTCAATGCACGCCAATGACAACAAAATGTTCCCACATTGAGGCTATATTATGACACTGTATAAGGAGGTTATCTACTGTTTCCATGTATGATGTGCTGCATGTGCACAGTAAAAACTAAGGGTTCCCATCTATATCCGTCTCAACATGTCTCTTGTCAATGTCTGCTTCCAGTTCACCCCCAAAAGAACAAAGAATTTTGGAATGTATCTTCAAACTTTGTGCATAGGCAGTTTATAACAGTTCACCCCCAAATGCCTGTTTGTGTGCTTTGCTAAAATGAGGAACAAGCAAGTATAGCAGAATGTTCTTAGAACCATGAACATCAATGGAGCTTAAGATTAAAACTCAGTATAAACTGTATGTTAATAAAATAGGATTTTCAACTATGGATGTTATATATCCTATAAGATTAAAACTGAAGCTTAACTATGGTTGTTTTGATATTTTGTTTGAACACAAGTACAGGAATAGCAAGAAATGGTAGCAACTGCAATGGGCAATATAGAGGAAGATGAATTATCCCCCCTAATTATTTTTAAAGGCATGGAACACCTAGCTGCAAGATACACAGATTTTGGGAAATAATTCAAAGAACTAGATGATCAATATCAAATGATGGTTACAAATAATGGAGGCAATGCTGAATGTCGAGATGAAGATAGTAATACAAAACTGCAGGTAGTAAACAAGGAAGGATACACTACACCAACTGCAAGCCAAAAATAAAGTAATAACTCATTAATAACAACAAACAAGTAATAACTCATTAATAGTACGGAGATTTACTTTATCGATATCTATAATAATAGGAGTCATGCAAATGCAAGTGCAACATGGACATGGTAAAAACCAGTTCGACCTTAACTTCAGTTAACTCATTCATCAATTTCCTTATCTTCAAGTACAACTTTGTTTATCAATGTTTAATCTTCTAACTCTGATCAAGCCTTGGTGAATAGCTTGTACCTAGAAGACTGGATCATCAAGTATGTACCTAGAAGAATGAAAGATGCTCTACTGAAGGAATGAAACCAACCTGGAAATTTTGTAGTATCTAGAATGGAAGCCTCTACTCACAGTGCCTTGTGTTAAAGTAGTCTAACAGAACAATTAAAGTTTCTTCACTTAAGAGGGATAAAGATCTCACACAGAGAGCCATACTTGAAAAAGAAAAGATTCAAGCTGTGATCTTTTGCTTCTTTGGGTGTCTCTCTCAGTTTGGTTTTGAAGATTTTGCACTAAAACAAGGCTTGCTCTAAGATTTCTCAATAAATATTTTAGGTAAGCACACACAGAGAAGGAACCCGTGGAAACATATATGTTTCATGTTTTACTTTAAAAGGTTTATGTTTCTTAGTTCTTTTCAGTCCCAAAAATTGGATGGATGTATGATAAATGGATGGAATTGGATGGAATTGGATGGATAAGAGTTGTTAAATCAGATCCTTTCAGTCCCAGAAAAATGGATAGAAATGGATGGATAGCTCTTGTTCCTTTCAGTCCCAGAAAATGGATGGAAAAGAACTGTAAAAAGAATCAGCCCAAAAATTCAGAACTTGTTCCTTTTAGTCCCTTGGAAGATCGGTAAAAAAAATTGATAGATGATAGTTTGTTTTAGAGCAACAACAACAACTTCAGATGAAATAATATTAACAGAAACTGTAATTTCAATAATCATAACAGATACAATTAGCATTACCCTTTCCTATAGAATCTATCCATTAACAACAGTAATAATAGTTAATAAGCATCTATCCATTAACAGGTAATAAGCATTAACATCTATTCATTAGCTAAAGAAAGCTGGGATTGCAAGGCTCTTACCACATATAAAAGACAAAGAGAAAACATGCTAAAGTGCACAATGAAGGCATCCTTATAAACTGTAAATGCAAGATCCCCTGAAAGAGACCAAATGAAAATATGACCAAAATCGAAGTAAGAAAACATGCAACTACTTAGTCGGAGTTTAGAACATCCAAGCAGATGTAGTATAATATCTAAAGTAAATATAAAAATGGACTAGGTGTGTAATGAGCCAAATGCAAGAACAACTTATAAGAAGGAAGATATATTGGCAATTTCCCTCTGACCATTGTGCCAGTTATCATTACCGAGTTGAAAATGACCTCTTTCTCAAGGGGGAACTCTAACACTAATACTAGCAGTATAAAAGGAAAGACTGCAACAAATTACAGTGTACAAGCAAGTCTATAGGAAAGATTGCTAAGAAATATTTCACGCATTTATAGGGAAATCAGTTTACGGGTATCTAAAGGGGCGACACCATGACCATTAGAGACCAATACAAGCTTATTCGAATTCTACACCACGCATTTCCTTAAATCTCAATATCAGACATTTACTAGATTTGGTTTTCAGTATAACAAAAAGAAGATATAGCTTGGCATCTCCATTAGTGACCCTAAGAATAATCAAACTAATATGTTCATTACCTCGTTTCCTCTATCAAATTATCCCAAGTATGATACACAATAACAATATCAAATAACATATAAACACCGACATCATCATAAATCAATCCAATCTATCATCTTGCAATCAACAAAGAAACAAACAAATAAAATCTGATAAACTCCATCAACATTCCACATATATATCAACATAATCAAAACCCATAAACCTCAGCTCCTCATGTTCACCAAACAACCCAGAATCCCATATCCACACACATACATACACATTATACCACATTCTACATTAATAGAGAAACATAACCTCAATAAGATTGGCAAAAACACGAAGGTAAAACTATGTATATATTATAATATAAAAACCAACTCAAATCTGTAGAAATCAGATGAAACATACATTCTCATCTCATTATCATCATCATACCCAAATACATAAAAAAATAAAAAACCCTAAAAATAACAAGTACTGTTTGAGAAATCTACCATAAATTATACTGCCTGGCTGAACCTGTCTGCCTTTTCAGGGGAGCAATGCACCTGTAATCAAAATCACGAGAAACACTAGCGAGGGTTGCGAGAATCTGATTGAGCAAGATCTTCAACAAGTTTGTTTTGTGATTGAGCAAGGTCTTCAACAAGTTTGTGATGTTTTGTGAAAGCACAGAAATAGGTATTGGAGCTGCTGCGTTTCGAGGAGATGAGGAGGAGGCGAGGAGGAGCTACTGGCGTTTAGAGGAAATTGAGGAGAGCTATTGGAAGAGATTGGGTTCGTTTGGGGAGGAACTGGTTTGGAGGAGAAGACTTGTGTAGTTTTTTTTTTTGTAATTTTTTGATTTTTGTAAGGGCAGTTTGGGGAGCCAAAATAGATTCAGACTCAGACTCAGCACTAAGCTGGCTTATTGGGGCTGAGTCTGAGTCTGGGTTTTTGACCCAAATCACTGACTCTGAGTCTGAGTGAGAGGTAAAACAAACGCCTCTTAGTGACCCAAATCACTGACTCCACTCAGACTCAGACGACTGAGTGGAGTCAGCCCAAAAAACAAATGCCACCTTAGAACCGTAGGCGGAGTGTGGCTCATGTTATCTTTCATTGCAGTGTTGTACCCATTGTTTGGCAAGTCATTTATATGGTGTCACTCTGCAAGGGATAGACAGGGTTTATTTAGCTTATATTTATGCTATTGCATAAAATCACTTCTCTTCTAAAATCTGTTATATGGAGAAAGTTTTTCTAAGAGTGGGGTTTTGAGGGATAAAATTGTGGGAGATTTTGTTGGATAAAAACATATAGAAATGGCAGTAGATAGAGTTACTTCAGATCTTCTTCACCATAAATGCTCACACCTTGCTTATGTTTGCATCTCCTCCTTCATGAACACCAACACCTGCTTACTTCCTCAGCCATTAATATAATCCTCTTTGGTAGGTGTTTAAATTTCTTCTTCACCATTAAAACTCACCTGCTACCTTCATCTTCACCATCATTAAACCCTTCCTTCATTAGTTACAACCAGCTAGCTTGTCATGACTGCTTTGAAGATCAAGATCACTTGTTGTTTTCTTTTTATTGGAAATTTAAAGCCCAACTACCTCCTTATAATAGATTCAAGTACTTTATTTGTACATTGACTTTTAGTTGGAGGGAAATTATTTGAATCATATTGGATTCAGTTGATTATAGCTTCTAGTATTTAGCAATACAATATTTGATTATTGGTGACTACACTTTATGCCTGACCTGTACTAAACCCAATATTTGATTGTAGCTTCCTAAGAGCATCTCCAACGAACAGGGGTATGGTGTTCAACATACTCACCTACCCCCCAAATATACAAATCTGGAACTTGGAGAGTGGTATGTGCATACTACTTTTGTGGGTTCCCACAAATATTTTTTCTATTCCTTTCTTTTCTCTCTCTAATAAAAGAATATCATGGGTCCCAATTTTAAATAAAAATCTTTTCTCAATTTAAAAAAAAACTGAATTTGGAGAAAAATCTGTTGGGATACTGGTATCCATAACCTGAATAACATATCTTTTCTGTTGGAGATGCTCTAAATAATTACCAATATTTGATTATTGGTGACTGTAGCTTTTGGTTAGAGATAGAGTTGATTGGGTAAAGTACTTATTATCTTTGATCTAAAGCTGAGGAACCTGTACCAAACCCATGGTAGGCATCTCTTTGTTACCCTGACCTGCCTGCTTGTATATGCATTTATTAATCACCGTCTACCGCATCATAAGATTCCACAATGAGAACTATTGCATCCCCATCATACTCTTTTACCTGCCTGCTTCATCACATAACATAACCAAGGACTGATATAAGTATTTAAGTAATAAATTTGGGGGGAAACAATTATGAAACTTCGTATTTGAATCTTTTGTGTTCCTAGCTTTAATAATAATTTTGTTGTGGGTCAGTAGATGATTTTGCTTAAAATCTGCAAAGAGGGATACTAATATTTACTAATTATTACAAATAAATTGGATTAGTTTTTTATATTTTGAATCCTAATAAAAGTACACAAATTAAGGCAAAGGCGTAATTAAATTTATGATATTGAAGATTATCATATAATGTGACTAATGTACCATTGTGATTGTTCTTGCTTAAAAACACAACCCAATAGATCTTAGCGCCATTAGTGTACATAATTTATGGCAATATTCTCAGATGGAGAATGAATTAAGCGCCAAAATAAAGGAATGCATGATAATTTCGCTAAATGAATATGTCCATGCAAAACAAGTTCAATTTTTCATTAACAAAAATGTTACTGATCATGATGCAAAATAATACGGCACAAAAGATTCGGATTTGACCACTCCATGATGCCAATTTTTTTATGTGATATTTGCGGTTTGATCTTTTTAAGATCTCATTTTTTTTGCTAAACGTGATAACTTTAGAGCATGAAACACTTTTTTTAGACATACCCAAGTTGTAAAATCAAGTCATATGCATTGCCAATAACATAATAAAGCTATTATTGTCATCACGAAGAATATCAATGGGGGGAACGTAAAATAGATAAAATCTGACCAGCGGGAAGTTGATGAATCTCTAACATTTTTTGTTGTCAGAAGACCTCCCTATTTTGCTTTTGTATATCCTGAATTCGAGTCTGGAACCTGTCTTCTTCCATCTTAAAAATAAATTTTTTTTCTTCAAATATACAAATCAAAGAAAAATATATTTGTAAATGGTTACATGATGATGTTAAGAGCGTGATTACCTCATTTGTTGGATGTTGGTCATGCGATACCACGATTTGAGGGTAACTTGCATGAAATTGCGAACCTGCTGCATAAGTTGAGGTGGGGGAGATTGGAAGTTTATTGATTGGCTAAATTTTTTGTTACTTCTCTCTCTTTCTATCTTTCACTCACTAATAGAGAGATAGCAATGTGAGATGGAGGATTATATAAAGCCAGAACATGATCACAACATTTTGAGGATTTTAGACAGTAAAATTTAATTTTTTAAGCAAATGTAAAACCTACTTTTTGACTTGAGAAATATATTGCCAAAAGTAAAGGAAAAAAGGTGAGATGGGAGCAATGTAGTATAAAGCCAAATTTTAATCAATAAGTAGTAAGTGAGATTAGGAATACATTAAACACAGATTTAAATAAATAACAAAGGAATCTGATTCTTTAGTAGCACTTATAAACCTTTTTTAAAAAAATTTGACTTTAAAACATTTCCTTGTTTTTTATCCTTTATTGTCTTACTTTTTTTTACTGAATAACTCCTAAAAGGAGTACTTCTTACTAATCTGCGGGGTACATGAAACTCACAAAAATAATTTGCACCAATTTGCGTCAAACGACCGCTTTTATGTATACGTGATTCTATGTATTTATGTATTTGTACAATATAAATTTGTAATAAGAATTCATATTGATATTTATACTACAAACTCCAATATGAATTTGAACTTAAATTTCCACGCCCACTTTGATGATTGACCATTTTTTCTCATATTTTTAACTCTGAGGTGGTATTTTTTCATCAAATAAAACTTGTAATTCTTAATTTTCGTGCATTTTCTAGCAATTTCCATTTTATTACGACATTACTCATCAAATTCTAAATGATAAAAAGATATATGATATAAGAAGAATTAAAATATGAAAAGAATTGTAAAAATTGCTTAAAAAAATTGGAGAATTAACAAGGTTGTTCATATATTTTTGTGAGGTGGAGCTAGGTTATTCATACAAGTTTAGTGTGCATCTCGATCAATTTTTTTCTTTTCTTTTTTGCTTTCATTTTGGTTAAGTTTTCATAGGAAGTTTTAAAGAAAAGTTAGAGATGAGCCAAATTTTTAGTCGTGTTTCTATGCCGGTGGACATTTATTTTTAATTTGTAACAACTCGAGCACAAAATTTCATTCATTAAAGAACTCTGCAGGACTATTTTTTTAAGCATTGATTGTGGTGAGTCCGGCAATACGGTTCCATTGGATGCATAACTGCAACCATTGTGTACCATATCAGTGGTGACATGTGCCATGCTACATCAGCTCAGTGGGATCCCCGGTGCTGCATCAGCCGTGACACATAGAGTGCCATGTTAGCAAGGAAATGAGTCACGCTGTGATGAGAGCAAAAGCAATCTACACTATCAATCACACATCATGTTTACACACATTAGATATAACACAATATAGAAATAGATGAGATATAACCTTTTTTGTGAACTTGTTAGGCTCTAAAACTCTCCCCATTAACCTAGGGGTTAGGAGTTGGAGGTCACCCTAACCCAGTGCGGATCAGACCCAAACCGAACTTGTTTATTACAGTAAACGATTAATTTCAATTATAGCCCTACCAAAATCGACATAACCCTTGAAAAAAAGGAATTTTTTTTAATCAAAATGATACATGAACAAGGTAAACACTAAAGAAAGTCTCATTTCAAATTGGAAAAGGTCGTGAACTTGTTAGTATCTATGTTATGGCACCGCTATAATAGAGAGCTAAGGAAATTTAGAATTTAGTTCATTGCTTTATCCAATGTTAGAACATTCAAGGACATTGTAATGGATAATGGGTTTATTGCTTTGTCCTTCAAGGCTAGAACATTTCTATAACCAAGGAAATGCAAATTCAGGAAACTAATCATATCAAATAAGACTAACACAAAAAACCTAACTAGATAGATATTCATAATTATAACAACAAACATAGAGCTTTACAATGACTAACTGAAGTGAAGCACATAAAAGTTCATAAATCGACTAGCTTCCGCTTATTATTCAGCCCCTTTACTAAGATCAAACCTGCAAACGATTATCTTTCTCTTGATCCTCTGTGCAAAAAAAAAACTATCTAAGCAAGAAAATAATAACAAAATATATGTTGGGAGATACGGACTTACCATGTTGTAGCTTTGAGAACATCCACAACAACCTCTCCAAAACTATTTTAGAGAGGCAAAAATGCTAAAATTGACCTTTTCAGACTCTCCAAATGGGTAGTTTTTTAGCTTTGGCAATTTTCTCTCCTCAAACATAGTTAGGAAGGAGAGAAAAATTAATTAGCCACATAGGCAAATTGTTCACGTGAAAAGTCTTTTCCAACTACAATTAATAGGTGAAAAGTGTTTGGAAATGAAAAAAACTCATCTTTTTTAGATCTCCCAATAGTTCTCGATACGTTACCTTTTAAGTTAATTATTTTGAGGAGTTTGGATTTTGGAGGAGACTAAATTTCACATCTACGTCATATAGCTAGCTAAATTTATAGGTAGTCTACAATAAACACTCTAATGAATTTTAGCTACCCATCCACCGGTGCTAAAAATTTCTTCGACATCCAAAAGGGCTAAACTCACATTTTTAGGTCAACAATATTAGTCGGCTAAAGACGATGAAATTTACCTAACATCGTAGGACATGATAAATATTTGGTAAATCCTAGTATTGGCAAAATTAGCTATTTATTTAAAATTTATCATGTTCTATGACTTTAAGCCAATTTCATCATCTTGGAATGACTAATATGTTGACATAAGAAGGCGAGTTTAGTATTTTTGGTAGGGCATGGGAAAATTAAGACGGGTTTACCTATGGTGAATGACGGTTTAACCTTTCGCATATTTGGAATGACTAATATGTTGACATAAGAAGGCGAGTTTAGTATTTTTGGTAGGGCATGGGAAAATTAAGATGGGTTTACCCATCATTGATGGGAATCGATGAAGTTAAAAATCCTAGGAAACCATCTTGTTTAACTATTACATGATGGTTTCGAACACGGAGAAGTAAACATAGTCCATCCTTATCTATTATTGGTTATATGCTATGGTCAAGCTATGTTCCAAACCATTTAAGGAGTTATTGAGACCAAAATAGAAATAAATCAGTGAATAGGTCGAGCATACTACTTCGTGCCGATGTAATATACATACATATCTGTTCAAATACTATAAGTGCTAAAAATCACAATTTTAACTGCCTCAAATTATTGGATGAAATATATTCACTCACTTTTGTATACACAATTAGTTTAAAATTGCAACAAAAATCAACTAGGAAAAAGCATTATTAGCATAAAACATAAAATATGCATCAAAGTCTTATCCCAAGACATAAATGATTGTGAGTTCATCATTGTGTACTTTACAACAGCGCAATAATTGACATCTTGATGAAATCTCAAGTTTAGTTTCCGATCAGGAGCGAATTCCACGATTCTCACATTATCATGATAACATAAATAACGTGTAGATAGTTTTGCAACACTTTTTATTATCATCATGAAATTTAATAAAATTAAACTAATCAAAAGAGACGAACTTAAAACCAAATCTTAGTAATCATAATTATTGATAAAATAAAACACATATATAAAATTTTGAACTTTACATTGAGTAACTCAAGTAAAGTGCATAAAACTTCCATAGTCATTTTATTTTAGTAAAACAAAATAGAATAGCATCTGCATAGTTATTTGGCTCATAAAAGTACTATTATATGATCGGACCAGCAACCTTCAATATTTTTGCACTCAGTTCTCACTGTAAAATAAAAATAGAATCTTAATCAATTACAACTATCTTTGTGAGAACATAATTTTTTTTTATTTTTAATATGTGAAAGAATAAAAGTCAAGTTACTAAACAAATTTTAGGTGGGAAATACATGTGAGATACTTAGAACTGATCGTCGGGATCAATTGGGATGTGAGTCGAGTTTAGTTTTATATTTGCAAACCTAACTTAACTGGGATGGATTCCGTTAATGTTGTGCCCCAGGTCAAGCTAACATGACTTAAAGAATGTCTGCCAAAATATCAAAGTATAAGGGCTTCAATTTTAGATATTTTATGAAAATGTATATTTACCATGCTATAGTTTTGTTGGTACTACAGGGTTGGGTCCGTCATCCCAAACTACACACCATTTGGTGGACGACATTTTGTTTCAGCTCCACTGTTAATCAGAATCTCTCCATCATCCTAGAAAAATGTGGACTTGATTTAGTTTATAAACTCAAGGATAAATTATAAAACTTGTCGTATCTATGTATAAGTTGATTCAATGATTTGCCAAGATATTTTCAAATTTTACTATCGTACCTCCAAGTCATGTATGTATAACAATCTATTATGGTTAAAAAAGGTTGATCGTGTGGAAAACCATCTTTGCTCTCTACATTTATAAATACAATAAAACTAGTGTTAAGTGTCATATTATTAGAGAACCGAGTAGTTTTTGATTTATAATAACATCTCTCAATTTAAAAATACCTAAGGACCCTATAAGACAAAATTTGTGTTGAGTCATACAATATAAAATATGTTACGTTAATAACAATTTTGATAATTACTCTAGGAATAAGTTAAGTATTTTACTTTATTTATATGCTCAATGACAACATAGTAAGAAAATATTTACTGAATCACTAAATATTACCAGAACAACATCCACCAAGAAGTCTAGAACCTCTTCATGGCTTATCGCATTTACAACATCATCGCTCTGAAGAGTCCCCCTGCTGCTTTCTTCAGTATGTAGCCATGACCGAATTGTAAATTCTTGTATAAAGAACTCACACCTTGGCGAGCGTGATAGGCACATCAGTACTTTTTGTTACATCCACCAAGAAGTCTAGAACCTCTTCATGGCTTATCGCATTTACAACATCATCGCTCTGAAGAGTCCCCCTGCTGCTTTCTTCAGTATGTAGCCATGACCGAATTGTAAATTCTTGTATAAAGAACTCACACCTTGGCGAGCGTGATAGGCACATCAGTACTTTTTGTTACATCCACCAAGAAGTCTAGAACCTCTTCATGGCTTATCGCATTTACAACATCATCGCTCTGAAGAGTCCCCCTGCTGCTTTCTTCAGTATGTAGCCATGACCGAATTGTAAATTCTTGTATAAAGAACTCACACCTTGGCGAGCGTGATAGGCACATCAGTACTTTTTGTTACATCCACCAAGAAGTCTAGAACCTCTTCATGGCTTATCGCATTTACAACATCATCGCTCTGAAGAGTCCCCCTGCTGCTTTCTTCAGTATGTAGCCATGACCGAATTGTAAATTCTTGTATAAAGAACTCACACCTTGGCGAGCGTGATAGGCACATCAGTACTTTTTGTTATAAACCGCACAAGAAATTATAAGGTGCGCTTAATATACTATATAATATTGTATTTAATCCACCCCAAAATAATAACATTAAGGTGCGTTGCTTAATATACTATTTAATATTGTATTTAATCCACCCCAAAATAATAACATTAAGGGGCGTTGCTTAATATACTATTTAATATTGTATTTAATCCACCCCAAAATAATACTAGTATATGATACACATCTTTACCTCTTCATCCGCCTTCATTATCTTTCTAATCCGAGCGACGGGCAGTTCAGGATTGTACTTGAAATCTACAAACAATTATAAAAATATTTACGAATTATTACAATTAAAATAATGATTCAATTTTTCATATTTTGATTTATAAGAAAAAAAAACACACAAGTTCAGGCAAAATCAGAATTAAATCCATGTTGTCGGAGATTATCTTACAATGTTGGCGAAATACTATATGATTCTTATGAAAATCTACAAGGGAGTTTTTTATGGCCTAATTTTTTTCTTCTTCTTTTAAACATGAAAATCTCAAGCACCAAAATGAACAAATTCATGGGAATCTTACTCAATAAATGTGGCCATCTAATGCATGTTTGTAGTAGATTCAATCTTTTATTATTTAAAATTCTCCAGATCATGATTAAAATCTTGATATGAGGCAATAAAAGGATACAAAAGATTTGGATTTGACATTTATTAAGATGTCAAAAAAATTAAGAGATTTATGGTTTGATTTTTCTAAGATCTCATTTTTTTTGCAAACAGTGATATATATCTTTAAAGCATGAAGCACTTCATCTTCATAAACTGAAGTTGAAACATCAAATCATGCATGAATTGGCAAGAACATAATAAATAAATTATGTCTATTGCTTAGAAAATCAATGGGGAAGCGAAAAATTGATTGAATCTCTCTAGCATCTGTTGTTCCTAGAAGGCCTCCAAGTTTTGCTTTTGCAAGTTCTGAATTCGAGACTTGAAGCTGTCTTCTTCTATCTAGAAAATAATTTTTTTTTTTTTCTTCTATATATGATCAAAGAAAATTAAATTTATTAATGATTACATGATGGAATGAAGAACTTTCTCACCTTATTACTTGAATTTTGATCGCATGGTACAACCATTTGTGGGGTATCTTTCATGGAATCCATGGTACTTATTCTCTCTTTCTATCTTTCACTCCCTAATAGAGAGATAACTATGTGAGTTAGAGGATTATATAGAGCCAAAAACACGACTACAATGACAGAGAAAGATACCGCCAAAAGTAATTGAATAAAATGAGCTGGGAGTGACGTAGTGTAATGTCAAAATTTTCAAATACGTTAAATATAGGTTTAAATAAAACAACAGAAGAATCTGATTCTTTAGTAATGCTTATAATTATTTTTTTAAATTTAACTTTTAATCAATTTTCTTTATTGCACCATTATTATCTTACTTTCCCCCCCTGAAATACTCTTTAAATGATTTTTTCAAACGTGTATGGAACATGTAAGTTGCAAAAATATAATATCCTAATTTGTGTGGCACCTATTAGTTTCGTGTAGATGAGATTCTAAGAATAAATGTATTTGTGTAATACGAATTTTAATAAGATATAATATAGGTATTTGCGCACTACAAATTCTAATGTGGATCATAGCTTAAATTGCCTCTCCGACACTTTTGAAGATGAACTTGTTTTGTTTATATTTTAGCTTCGAGATTGTTGTTATGCATAAACTCAAATTTGTAATTCTACATTTTCATGCATTCTTTTAATATAATATTTTTAGGAAATAATAGAATAAGAGCTATCAATTCTATATCTTGAGAACAATTAAGAGAAGATTTTTTTTTTATTAAATTGAGAACTGTTTCCTTGTACGTAATACAAAGTAGATAACTCTTGAATATAGGTTACCAAACCTACTCAAACACTCCCCATAAACCCTAAAGGCCTATGGGCTTGTTAGGAGTCCAATAGGACACCCCAACCCAGTTGGGCTTCTAGCTTGGGCTGGATCCAACTTCTAACACTCCTCCTAGGGGTATTCTATACCAGGACGACTTGCATCATCAAAATCTCTGCCTAGCAAAGCCCCCTTGGGCAAAAAATTATGCACGGAAAAAGTACAATCTTATGCCTTGTATAGGTTGTGGACATGTATACATTGCCTCATCAAAAACTCTAGTCAGTAAAACCTCATAAGATAAAAACTGTACTATCAGGAAAAAGAGTACAACATGCATATGTCCACGTCAGGCTAGGACTACTCCCCCTAACGTCGATCTCTGAGATCTATCTCCCTTAGATATTGATAAATAATTTTTCTGCATGCCGATTCTGTGTACTAGCTGCTTGAACGTAAGTGGTGCAAGGGTCTTCATAAATAGGTTACAAAGATGTCTTCTAAAATATCTTGAATAACGCCAATCTCATTCGCCTTTTATAATTCATAAGGATGGAATGGCTTCTGTAAAATGTGCTTCATTATGTTGCCATTGATAAATCACCATTGATTTGAATGATGCAAGCTGAATTATCTTTATACATAGTCGATGCTTTATCTTGGATATAACACGCCACAACTTCGGTTGATGAGATGTATCTTGGAGCGCAACCATCATTTTCTGCCAGCTTCATGAAGTGCAAGAATCTTTGTGGTTCGAGATGTAGCTACTGTCGCCTACTTCATCGATCTTCAAGAATCTTTATGTATCCCTGTACATAAACACATAATCCATTTGACAATGGCCTCTATGTGGGTCTGAGAAGTATTTTATATCGGTGTACTCTATACTTTTATGTTTACCATTTCGTGTAGGACATACTCTAGTCGTTCATACTGATCAGATACCTTAGAATGTGCTTGATCTCAATCCAGTGCTTTTGGGTAGAAACAAAACTTTGGCAAGCCAAACTGTATACTGCGAATGAGTCATTGGGTCTAGTATACCCAACTAACTACAGCAAAACACCTCCTAGCTATGGTACCAAGGACCTAGGAGTTTCTTTCCCTATTAGGATGGTGGAAGATGTCGTTGTCCACACCCAAGTGATGGACGCGCAATAAATGACTTAGTACCATGTGCAATATCCATACTAAAGTATTAGATAACTCTTCTAATACGAGTATACCACTACCAAGATGTTCAATCTGCAAATCAAGACACTACTTGATTTCCCAAGATCTTGTATTTTAAATTCCTTCCCAAGGTATTCGGCTGCTCTCGCGATCTCCCCCGGAGGTCTAATGATATCCAAATCATTTAGTACACTGTTATGATGAGTGAAGCTAATATCTGTGTTTTAAATAAGAATGTATGGAAATAAATGGATATTTACAAAGTTTCTGACCTTCACATACTCAGTTAACTTACTATGTCTCATAGGCCCTGATTGCTTCAAGTCAACAATAACTTTTCTAGTTTTATTACATAAACATTTCATGTATCAGCCTTAATTACTTCTAGAAACTATACCTCCCCAGGCAGCTCTTGTAGATATCCGTATCTAGTTCCCCATATAGATATACTGTATTTACATCAGATGCATGTCTAGCTTGTCCTCGACAACTTGATAGACTGATCATTACCAAAAAGTTATAGCGTCCATAACTGGGTAATAGGTCACACCACAATCGATGCCAGATCTCTTAAATATTTCCTGGGCAACTAGTCTTGCCTTGATTAAATTATCTCGCTGAATTAATCATGTTTTCATACCTTTACTATTTATAACCGACATGCTCAATTGTATTACTTCATATTATTCTAAAAAGCTGAGCTCCGCTTGAATTTTAGATGCCCACTTTAGCTAATGTATAACAACACACAATTATTTACAATAAGTTATTCTGAATCCTCATCCTTGATGGTGAGCACAACAGCGAATATGAATACCTTGTCAACAAATTTCTACTGAACGATCCTACGTTGTGCTTATTACAGATTTTTAATAGATCAAGATTTCATTATTATCATACGTATGTGCCACCTTGGGATAGTCTCGTAATGCATAAACTGGTCGCATAACTTCTATTGCCTCGTCGATGGGTGGTTTCATCCTCGATTAACCGACTATACTATTAGTCATATTTGTCCCATATTGTATAGCTCCCCGACTCAAAATATTTTCTTCCAATGGTGCTCCACACTAAGTGCGAGCCTCAGATTTGTTTATGGTGCTAATTCCCCTGAAACGTTCAACTGCGGTACTAATTCCCCCAGAATGTTCTGCTGTGTAGGTATATTACTTGTAGCTACATATACTTATGGTACTTTAATAGTGTCTATGAATGTGTCTGACAATTCATTTACGACCTATTGGAGGTTTATAATCCGTTGAACCTTATTATCACCAAACTTATATATATGGATCTAGATGAGATAACAATGGTGTTTTCCACGACCTCTTGGAAACATCCTCATTACTGACTGTCATATCTCCCTCCAATACTGGGAATATCGTCTCATCAAAGTTATAATTATCTACCTTACAATATATACGCCGCCAGTGGGTTCCAAATATCTAGTGATAAATGCAAATCATAACTCATATAATATCAGGCTGACATTGAGGGTTCCATCGTCATACATTGTGGTATGATTAACACCTATACAAAACATCCAAATGTTCGTCGATGAATGACACCGGGATCTGACCCAGTTACTAGTCTCTTTTGGGAAAAAATAATTTGATGATTTTCTATGGGATGAACCCTAATTAGTATTATGGGAGCAAGAATACATATTCCACACACTAGCCAGAAGTTGTGATTGTAATAACAGTGGCCTAACGATTATCCTAAATCGTTTGATTAGGTTCTCTGCCAATCCCGAGTTGGGTATGGTATGGGGCACTCACGATGCTCAATCATCTATCCTATTTAGAGGTAAATTAAATATCAAAGCCTCTATGTCACACTCTCAAGCCCCTGTCAAGTTATATCGATTGACTTTGATCAGTTAATCCAAGAACTGAGCCTGCGATCGAATGATCTGAGTGAGAAGTCTTGCTAATATTGCATTCCTAGATTTTAATAATAGGCAAATGTAAGACCATCTCCTAGATGCATCTATTATAACCATAAATATTCAAATAGGCCACTATGTGGATGGATAGGTCCACATGTGTATCCATGGATGTGTTTGGAGCAAAGATTGGAGATCCCACTCCACCTTGATCATACTAGGATGAAATAATAGACTTTCCTTGAAAGTAATTGTTACACGTACATTCTTTGAATATTCTCTCCTTTTAAGGAAAGTTGAGATGTAATCTCAATAATCCTCTCCACTATCCGAGCCCTGAGGAGTCTATTGGAAACCATTCTAATAGCGTGATCTAACCTTTAGATATGGAGTAAATGCACAAAACCTTGTCTATCATTTTCTCCGATAGTTATTACGTGATAAACATTATCATGTATCTCCCTAAACTTAAGCAAATCTGGCTGGATTTACTAGTTTATAAAGGAACTAGATACCCCATATTGTACCATTAGAGAGTAATAGCGTGACACACTTAGTGCATTTTATTATGTTGGCCATACCAATGATATTTGTGATATCCTTGATGCACAAGGTTAGAGACAAGAAATATGTTTATATCTCAAAATGATCGATTGCGTGGTACTAAAGTCTCTTAGCTCATCCGATTATTGGTCATGCTCAATGAGCAGATAGATCCATATACGGGTTGTATATAGTAGATCAACTATCATACCAAGAATTTAACTACTTCTCAAACAATAAATTCGAATAATCACAATTTAGAACAAATTGAAAATCTCATGTATGTCACAAGCACTTTATTGGAACAAAAATGATTTGTTCATAACATAATAACAAATATTGACAAAAAGTAAATCAAGTCTCTGCGAGAAAATAAACTACTAGTACTTTCTACTGTGACATCACATGTGTACTGAGATATCATTACAGATTACTCCGTATGTTGATCCATGCGGCAACTTTCTCAATTTATGGAGCTATGAGAGTCGTCTCCTTCACCTTCGAAGCCCTAACCCTAGCCGGCTTTTCTCGCTAGGTGTTCTCCTTTTCAATCCTTTTAGGTTTTAATCTTTTATTAATACTCAAATTTACTGTTCATCATTCCTCCTCCTCTCATTTTAAACCAATTTCTTGTGCTGAATTGCCCTATTTATTACTATTTTTGTACTTGGAAATGGCCTCTCTATTAAATTCTTCAACCACTTCTCTACCTATTCCTTCCACCTCCTCTATTCCTAATCCTTGCAATAATAGCGGCACTTCCAACCCTATCCCATTTCCTGTTGATGTTGTTGTTATCCAACCGGAGGCTCTGAGTTTCCCATCCTCATTTCGTGATGTGGCAACAATCAAACCTTCCTCACAAACATCGCTACTGTGAAACCTATCAAACCGGTCCTTGAGGAGTTCAAACCGGACATAAGAATGTCATTTATGGATGGTATGCCGGTGATTACCTACTCTCTATCAGATTTGAACAAAGCTACAGTAGCTTTCAATACATCTTTGATAATGAGTTTCCCTTCTGGTAAACCAAATTTAGAGGTTATTATTAGTAACATCAACTCCCACTGGGGTCTCTTGGCTGAACCGAAAGTGACAGTACTTGATTTCAAGCATATTATGGTGATGCTAGTATCAGAAAAAGATGTCATAAGAGCTCTCTCTTGAAAGTCTAGGCAAATCAAGGGTTTCTTCTACAAGCTATCCCGGTAGACAGTCGATTTCGACCCCAAAAAGGACTCTCCTTTTGCTCCTATTTGGATTCAATTTTCTAGTTTGATGCTTCATCTTCAAAACAATGGGATTGTTAGTAAATTGGTCGGCCTCGTGGGGAAGTATTTGATCACGGATACAACAACACTCAGCCTGAGTAGACCTAGCACAGTTCGGGTGTGCACGGAGGTCAATCTCATAAAGGAACTACCAGCTAAAGTGGGTCTTGTGTTCAATAAATCATTCATTATGGAGCAAACTATTTTATACGAGAGACATCCAGGGTTCTGCACACATTGTGTTCTTCAAGGGCACAACAAGGCAAGCTGCACTAAACTTAAGCATATTATCGTAACAGATAAAAGGGAGGAGATCAAACATGGGAAAGTCTCAACAATGGGGACGTCAG
Organism: Kingdonia uniflora; assembly: GCA_014058105.1. Taxonomy (NCBI): domain Eukaryota; kingdom Viridiplantae; phylum Streptophyta; class Magnoliopsida; order Ranunculales; family Circaeasteraceae; genus Kingdonia; species Kingdonia uniflora. The sequence goes on from JACGCM010002027.1 coordinate 1,632,056, forward strand.
GTTAATCACACAGTAACATCTCCCTACCTCAGGCGATAAAAAATCTGGAACCAGTTAAGAGAGCAACATAAACTGAGTTACATACAGTGGGTCTGAAAACTGCGATGGCAAGGCAAACAACATCGACGACATTGGGGCAAATAGCAGCGCTAACAGTAACAATTGATTCGCAAACAATTAGGCACTTACCGGCAGCAACATTGGGGTAAGAAACTAGGATTCCAATGGGGCAGAGGGCATTCTAATAAGCGGAAACAGTGCTTCATACAGTGGGGCAGAAGGCAATTTGGACTGAGTCTCATTATGTGGGGCAAACTAGGGATATGGTAATAGTTAACACAAGCGAGTCAATGGCAAGCACCGGAATAGCTGAAGCAACAAAGCACACTTCAGAGGTGGTGTTAACAAATTTGGGAAGTGGATATCACTCGGAAATTGAGTATTATGGAATAGGAGATGCTCCAAACTAGACTCCGGTCAAAAAGAGTAGATCAAAACTGCAAAGAATCCCACTCAGCATGGTCACAAGGAGCAAAGGGGCTTGGGAGGCCAATCTCAAGTAATCTTCTATGGTGTTCAGACCTTTACTCATTTGAAATTATAGGGGCATTGACAATGCCAAAATAATAAGTCATCTTAAAAAGATTATCAAACAACCCCATATCTCTATTATGGTTTTGCTGGAACCTTTTCCAGATGCATCATTAGAAAATAGCATAGGTAGAAGAATAAACTATAATTCATTTTTGTCAAACTAGCATTGGGGGGGGGGGGGGGGGGGGGGGGGGTGGAATTTGGGTGTTGTGGAAACAAGACTTTGAAGTTGAATGTGTTTTTGAATTTAACCAAATGTTGCATTGCAAAATGAGCTATAATACGCAGTAGAGTTCTTTTGTTACTATCGTCTATGCCAAATGTGACATCATTGAAAGACGATTACTTTGGGAAGACATAAAAACAATATCATTGAATATGAACTCTCCATGGTGTATTATAGGGGATTTCAATACTGTGCGATACCACTCAGAAAGGCTTGGAGGTAGACGATCCTCCTATCGATCCTTTGTTGATTTTGAAGACATGATTAAGTCAGACGGCCTTATGGAGCCTTCATTTACTGGATCAAGCTATACATGGTGTAATAATCATCAAGGAACTTCTCGACAATGGACACAATTGGATAGAATGTTGGTGAACTCAAGCTTTATGACATCCTTTCCCAGGCATAAAATCTTACATTTAAAGAGAGTATGTTCTAACCACTCTCGCCTCTGCTACTATCCTTCACCAATACTTTTCGATTCTTAAAAATTTGGGTGTCTCATGCTAGCTTCCCATCCTTGGTCATTGACAACTGGCCTAGTGGTGTATTCAACAACTGTTTATCTTCTTTTGCCTATAAGCTTAAGAAAGTAAAATGTGCACTAAAGGATTGGAATACTAATATGTTTGGAAATGTTATTCAGAACATTCATGCTCTCTAGGATAGAATTGTGCATCTGGATCACATCTTGCAGGACGGTTGGGATGAACAGATAGGTAACGATCTGAAGATTGTACAAATAGAACATGTGGCCATGTTACACAACGAAGAGGTATTTTGGAGGGAACAGTCCAGAATTAAGTGGGTTACGATAGGTGACGCCAATACATTTTTTTTTCATTCTGTTACACAGGCTAGCAAAAAGTGATTATTTGTAACTGACTTTACTCTTCCTGATGGTATTGAGACGGTTGAGGTGGATGTTATACATGATGCTGCGGTGGGTTACTTCAAGGTGGTGCTGCAAGCAACAAATACTACTATAGATACAAACTTACTTGAGTGTATTCCGAATGTCATTACTGTAGAAGAAGATGCTAGCCTCGCACAAATACCAACACTGGAAGAATTACACGACATTGTGCTAAAGATCCCCAGTGACAACGCTCCGGGCAGCGATGGTTTCACCTCAGAATTCTTTACTGCATGTTGGGATATTATCAAGGATGATCTACATAGTACTGCCAAAGAATTCTTCAATAGTGCCTCACTCTCAAGGTGCTATACTTCTTCGTTTCTCATACTACTACCTAAACTGGACACCCTAACTTTTCTAGGTGACTACCGACCTATTAGTTTGTGCTCTATCATATAAAAAATTTTCTCTTCTATTATTGTGAACAGATTAAGCAAACTCCTCTACAGATTAATATCTGGCAATCAGGGAGCTTACATTCAAGGGAAGTATATCAGTGAAACAATAACTTTAGCTCTAGAAATGGTTGGGGTTTTACATAGAAAGGTTTGAGGTACCAATGTTATGATCAAGATTGACATGGCAAAGGCCTACGATAGGCTGGATTGGAGGTTCTTACGATAAGTCTTGCACAAATTTGGTTTCTCTAGTAGATGTGCTTCACTCATAGCGCAATGTGTTGAAACCCCATGGTTCTCGGTTGTCTTACAGGGAGTCTTCAAGGGCTTCTTCAAATCTTCTCAGGGTTTACGACAAGGGGACCCTTTATCTCCATTGCTCTTCATAATTGCAGAAGAAGTACTATCCAGAGGGTTATCCAAATGTTTTACGGTGGGCAACATTGGCCTATTACAATCATCCAGAGGTTATTCACCCATTACCCATCTCTTATATGCGGATGATTTCCTCATTTTCTTAAACGGCAGTCGCCATTCTATCTCAGCGTTGATGCACTTCCTCGGAATATATGAAAATTTCTTTGGCCAATTGATCAACAAAGTTAAAAGTAGCTTGTATATGAACCATTATGTTCCTGTAGTACATAAACAGATAAATCAGAGTGCTTGTGGGTTCTAACAGAGAGCATTTCCATTGATATACTTGGGGGCTCCAATAAGCTATGGTTGGGTATTGCTTATACACTTTGAATAATTGCTCGCAAAAATCCAACGACGAATACAAGGGTGGCAAAGAAAGCTTCTATCATAGGGAGGTAAACTGGTACTGCTTACTCATGTCCTCAACACGATGCCTATACATCTCTTATCATGCATTTCAATTCCAAATGGTGTAATAAACATGATTGAGTCGATGTTTGCTAACTTTTTTTAGGGCAGTTTTAACGGGTAAAACAAACGGCATTGGGTTGCATGGGATACAATATGTAGACCAAAAATTAAAGGTGGATTGGGACTTTGGCGACTCACGGATATCTAAGTGAGTATCTTGCTTAAGAAGTGTTGGAATTTTTGGCACAACAACTCGACATGGGCATCATTCTTCAGGACCAAGTACACCATTAATGGAAAACCTTCGAGTTTGCGAAGAGGAGAATCAGTTCTTTGGAACCAGATAAGAGGGCCCTTACCAACTGTGAATGCTAACATGACTTGGTGTCTTGGCAAAGGTAAGAAAAGTTTTTGGTTCGATGATTGGACCAGAGACGGTAGATTAATGGATACGCTGGAAATCATCTGCACGCAAGATATAATGGTGAAAGAAGTTGTTATGAACAATGATGACTAGAATTAAGAGCTACTTGAGCATGAAATACCAACTGAACTGAAGCATACACTCTCCCATAAAATCTTCATCACCGACGACGATGACATTCCAATTTGGGGTCCGTCCAACAAAGGGGAGTTCACAGTTAAATCTGCCTGGGAATTTGGGCGCAATGAGGAGGACAAACAAAGTTGAATGCAATGGTTATGGCATTCCACCATACCAATAAAAACTCAGATCTTCAGCTGGAAAGCTCACCTGAATGTTGTCCCTGTTGATATTGTTATTCAGCGTCGTATTCCGTTAGTTTCCAAGTGTTGTTACTATGAAGAGGGAGAGATAGAAACACTGGACCATCTAATTGTTTAAGGCAACGTTTCTGCGATGGTATGGGCTTACTTTGCCAATGCCTATGGTGTCTGGTAGGGTTTCAGCGATAGATGGTGAACGCGACAAGGTGTTTGATTTCAGGCAGCTGACAGGGCACACAAATGGGTTTAATACGAGGTACTCTCCCTGCTTACATTGTATGGGAAATCTGGAAATCTTGTTGTAAGGTTAGGTACGAGGAAGGGTGTTTCTCTGCTATCGACATTATCAAACGTATCAACAACGATCTACATGCGAGCATAACCAAATTCAAGATAATCTGCAGCAGTAACTTCAGTGACAATATCTCTCTTCAAGTACTACAACTTGCCAAACAATCGGCACCCATAAAAATCTCAATTATCATTAGATGGAGACATCCGCCTATAGGTTACTTCAAACTAAACAACGGCGGTTCAATACTTACTTCAGGATTGAGTGGTACAGGAGGTATTATTCGAAATAATCTTGGCAAACTTTTGCTTGGGAACAACATAGCATTGGGTACTGACACTAACACATCTGCAGAAATGTTCGTTCCACTCCATGGTTTATTATACTGCAAAAGGCATGGTTGGCTTCCTCTCATTGTTGAGGTGGATTCTGAACTTCTAGTGAACTGGTATAGGTGCAAGCACACATGTCCGGCTAGGTACAACGTAACTTGGAAACTTATTAGTCAGCTAGGAAGGGAGCTTCATATCATCATGCTGCACACTTATAGAGAAGGAAATGGAACGGCTGATGGACTATCAAAGCTTGGTAGTTCCCAACATTCATAGCTTTTTTGGAATGCGTCCATGTTACCACGGCAAATTCGGGTAACTTACTTCTTGGATAAAATAGGAACAACTACTATTAGGCAGTAAAGTTGTGGCTAGGCTTTATGTCCTCCACATGTACTATTGTTTTGCTAAATAAATAAATAAAAAATTCTATAAATAAAAAAATAAAAAAAATAAAAAAATGTTGATCCATGCCGGTATCAGTGTCCCCGAAGAAGTCTGGCGCTGCTAACTTTATAGTGATAAAAGTTATGTCATCAGTGATGTGGTTAGCCTAGACTTTGACTTTAGGTTCCCACGGTATCTTGTAGTATTGAACCTAGTGTCTAGCTGCCCCACATCTCAAGCAAGGTGATTCAGAATCTAACTTCTTGATCTTCATTGGTATCTATGGTTTACCAACCTTTTTAATTTTGTTGTGCGTCTGAGGGCCCGGGAATCCCTGATTCCCGCCTTCAGTCGCCTTCCCAGTTCCAGAATCCCATTCATGGTTGTCTTTGTTATGAGATAAGATCTTCCATGCAACTGGTTTCTTCCTCCTAGGGGGAAACCTCATGTTTTTCCCAAATATAAATGTTCCATCTTGTTCTGCAATAAACAAAAGTTGGATCAGATCTCCAGGACAACTAAATTCCATTTTTAAATACTGGTCCATGAGAGCAGCCTGTGAATATGGAAATATAGAAAAAGTCTTTTGCAAAGTCTCTTCCGTAAAGACATAATCATTATTGAGCCTCCTTGCAGAAATAATCTTATGTAGTACTGAGTTATAGCTAGCTACAGTCTTGAAGTCACATAACCTCAAGTTGTTCCAGCAGTTACGGTTCTTATAGTTTGTTAGGGCCTGCTGTAGACCAAAACATTCTTATAAGATTTCCCATAACTCATATCGATCTCTATAACAGATATGCTCAAACCTCAGCTCTGGCTGAAGGTGGGCGTGTATAGCCAACATGGCATGTGCCCTGAGTGGTTCAGAGACGGTATTATTTGTAATAATCAACTTTTAGACGTTGATTGTTTATAGATAGAGTTTTATGTCCGTACACCAAGAAAGGTAGTGAGAACCATCAAGCCACAATGGTTCATAATCATAACGTGGGCCGGCAGACATCTGTAATGCAAAATGTAGATCGTAATTAGTGATAATTTTTGATAAACATTTCAAATGCATTAAAGACAGATCATAGTACTTAGAGCAGAAAAAAAAATCCTAATCAGATTATAGTTGAATCCTGCTCATATTCTAAAACTCATGAAATTCTTTTATAATAATTAAATCCCTAATTTATCCTGTAAAATAACGATCTTAATGTTAGATGTGCATTTTAATAGAATCTTAACAAAGATTGATATTTAAAATTACCAGATGTATGTGTTCCTTATAAAATCCTATTTAAGTACATGATTTCCAATCATTACTAAAGGTAATTCATATTATACAAGGCAGTGGTTCTCAATCATTACTTATAGGTAAACCTTGTTCATATCCAATTAAGCGCTAAATCTTAATTTTACCTCGTAAAATGGTGATCCTAACCTTAAAGTACATTTTAATAGAGTCTTAGCCAAGACAGTTATTCAAAACTACTAGATAGTGTAAAACAACTAAGGTGTTCTAAGCCCTAAAGTTCTGTAAATGTCTGTATATTCTAGCCAAATGTCCTATTTTCTATGAATATGAGGGGTATTATATTTTTAGCTGACAAGTGGTCCTACCCCGAAGTCTGCCAGTTTCACAAGATAGATTGATTATGTCTATCTTTGGGATAACATTTTAGGGTACTTTAGGCTGCTGTAAGTGCCTAAATACCTCTAAATGTTATCATGTAACATCTAATTCTACATAGATACAAAAAATTTGTTCCTCAGACACCAAGTTTTTTGAAATAAGACTAAGCCAATTCCCAATTAAGCTCTAATTATTTATCATTGACAATTAACTATGATTTAGATATGACTCCTAGCTGTAGGGACCTATCCCTTGACCTAACTCAAATTTAAACTACTTCCATATCAGACTCACACATTTCACACGTGACAAGAATAGTGAGCATTGACACCTAGACCACGAACTGATATAAACGTGGATCGAGCACAACAAAAGAATATGAACAAGTCAAGACACATGCCTCCCACGAACTAAAATAGTTATACAGTCAACCACCACTAACCTCATTATTTGGAGAACGTGGTTCACCACGTTAACGAGCTGCGGGTAAGGTCTATATAAAGAAAAAGTTCCAGAAGAGATAAAAAACCCAAGAAAAACCAAAATTTTTAAACTCTAAGATAAGAATTTTTAGATTCTTAACACAACAAAATTCTTATTTACAAGATCAAGCATTTCTAGTTCTAGAGATCACTTGTAATAAGATATTAGCCTCAAGCAATAAAAGTTATTGTTACAAAAACCCATAACTCGAGGTCGTGGTTTTTTACCCATTCAAAGGTTTTCTAAGCTAAATCACCCGTGTCATTTATTACTTTACATAAGTTTTGCCACAAGTACATTTGGTATAAGTGCTAATTTTGGGCCATTTTAAGCTACGGAATTGAGCCATTACATTTGGCTTCGTCTGTGGGAAAGAAGATATTTCCATGATATCCTAAGGCATATAATCACTTTACTCTCCATTTCCAATCATGGTCACTTCTAGGCGACCAACAAACGGAATCCATCTTAATCTTTCAGTTGAGCCGGAATAACTTACTGAACTACGAACGAATCTCCACACCGAAATAGAGAAACGTAATGAGCTCGAACGCTAATTAACTCCTGACCGAGAGCTCCGCGAGAAGAGCTTGAAGCTGAGCGACAAGCTCGTTTAACAATTTTTAAATGATATGAAGACCAGATGACAACCATGTTGAGTTAACTATGAGGCTGATCTAGATCAAATTCGAGCTCTCCTCAACATGCCATCTCCAAAAACAACAAATGATGTACAGAAACTTGCTGGCAAGATTGCCATGATCAACCAATTTATCTCCAAATCTTCAGATCATTGTCATTAGCTGTTCCTACTACTCCAAGGTTGTACAAAATGAGGAAAAGTACAACCCAACGAAGAAATCTAATGAATATTAGAATGGGAGGCAGCTTTTCAGGAACTCATAGCCTATATGGGGAAGTCACCCATCATGAGCACCTGGTACATAATGAGGAACTGATCATTAACCTGGCCTTTACAGACACTTCTATCAACTCAGTTCTCATTTGACTTGAAGGAAAAATCGAAAAGCCAGTCTATTTTATCAGTAAAACCCTCATTCCAGCGGAAACAAGATATTCTAAAATTGAGAGACTCCATCTAACACTATTTTATACTTTACATAAACTTAAACACTACTTCCAAGCTCGTTCAGTCAAAGTCATGACAAACTACAAAATCTGGGAAGTTTTGTCCAAAAAAGAAAAATTCAGAAGAATGCAGCAATGATCTGTCAGTTTGGGAGAACATAATATCAAGTTTGAACAACGACATTTAGGAAAAGGTCAGGCCTTTACCAATTTTCTTAAAGATTTTTCAATAGAAGATCCCGATTGGGGGGAGTACAATCCTAACCTTACAGAAGATCAACCTACCAAAGCATTTGGTGAGCACACTGAATAGATTACAAGGAAAGGGCGGAGACTTCGTATAGATGTTTCAGCAGGACCCATAGGGTCTAGAATTGGAATCGTATTGATTACCCCTTTCAATGGAAGAATTGAGAAATTAATTCGTTTGGATTTTGAAGACTCTAACAATATTACAGAATACGAAGCCCTAATCCATGAACTCGACCTCGCACTCGAGCTTGGCATCCCAGAGCTCTCCATCTACACAGATTCTCTACTAATCGTCCACCATTGCTTTAAACAGTACAAGAAAAATGGTAAGATGGTCGAATATGCAACCCTTATTGCCGTTGGGATGAGTAGATTTACGCAAGCAACTCTCGACTATCTTTCTCAAGGTGAAAACTATCACGCCGATTCCCTAGCTTATCTAGTCGAGGTCTTGGGTATAAAAGCCAGATATCTCTAGATTGAAGTGATATTAACCCACAACATTGATCTCTATTCTTTATGCATGATCAACACTTGGGGCGATAAAGAGGAGGATGACAATTGGCGAAAGCCATTCATTACCTATCTCGGCACGGATGACAAAAACAAGGGGCCCCTCCCAATAGATCCAAATGAACGTCAACAGTTGATCAAAAACATGGAATGCCACACAGTTTAGAATGGTCATCTCTACCGCTGCTCAGTCACAAAGCCTTTTCTCAAGTGCCTCTCGATGAAAAAATTAGATGGAATACTCAAAGATTTACATGAAGGAACTTGTAACTCCTATATCGTAGGTCGATCACTCACTAATAAAGCTATTACACAAGGAGTATTCTGGGCAGAAGTATGCAAGCAAGTAGAAGAGTACTCACACAAATGCGACACATGTCAATGACATGGACCCATGATCTGTGCCCCTACCCTCGGGCTACTTACAAGCAAGGTGTTCTTCCCATTCAAGTAGTAGGCACTCGATCTTATCGAGGAATTTCCTAACACTCCAGGTAACCGACGATTCCTACTCGTAACAATAAATTATTTTACAAAATGGGTGGAAGTAGTTCTACTCTGTCGAACTAGAGAAGAAGGGTTATCTCTTTTATCTGGGAACACATCATCACACAGTTCAGATATCCCCACCTGATTCGGATCAATAACGAGCTACAATTCATTGGTGAAAAGGTGTAGCTTTTTGCAATAAACACAACATCATCCACTCACCATCCAATCCCTACTTCCCTCAAGGCAATGGCCAAGCCGAAATCACCAACAAAACCATAGTGGATGGACTCAAGAAAAGACTTCAATCACAGAAAAAAGGAAATTGGATATGGGAACTTCCTCATGTCTTATAGGAGTACTGTACCACTCCATGTCAATTACCCGGCTATACCTCCTTCTTCCTCACCTATGGCATATAAGCTGCCATTCCAATAGAATACCACCATCCCATAAGAGATCAGGAGCTTACAGACGAAAAAAATGAGTTTGAATTGGCCTGTAATATGAATTGGATTAATAAGACTTGGGAATGCGCTATTGCCAAACTAGGTCAATATCGCCATATGCTGGCCAGCTCGTACAACAGAAAAGTCCAAAACTATAAGTTCCAAATTAATGATCTCATCCTCAGATAAATCCCACAACACAGAAAAAAACCACATGCCGGGAAGTTGACAAAAAATTGGGAAGGTCCATTCCTCATAATTGGTCGAACTGGTCTCGGATCATAGTATCTCATGAAGGAGCAAGGAGTTCAAATCCTAAATCCATGGAATACTAGGTGACTGAAATGGTATTATCGTTAAGTTCTTTGTTTCTCCACTTTAAAATTCTCGTTCTTTCCATTCCAAAAGTAAGATTTCAATCTTCATATAGTGTATATTATATTCTACTCAATGAAAACTTCTAAGTTTTTTCTACATTATCTCTACTTACATAGATTCTCTTAACTTACATAGATTAAAGAAAATGTAATACTAGCTTTTAATTGCCCATCTATACATAGATTAAAGCAAAGGTAAAACTAGCTTTTAATCACCCATCTATACAAATTATGCAAAGGTAAAACTAGCTTTAAATTATCCATCTATACAGATTAAAGCAAAGGTAAAACTAGCTTTCAATCGTCCATCTACACATAATCTATGATTAAAGTAAAGGTAATACTAGTTTTTAATCAAAGATTTCTAATAGACATAAGATAAAGCAAAGGTAAAAATAGCTTTTATCTCTCAATATGTCTGTAATAGATACTTCAGCAGATTACAACTAAAAACCACTTCTAAGGGTTCTTCTCTGTTGATGGGACGTCGGCTATGCCTTCCCCTATAACAGGTGGACGCTCAGCTATAAAATCTGGAGCTCGAACAGCTACAATCATCCTGCTTTGCTCCGCCAATTCAGTAGGTCGGGAACCTAACTCCATTTCCATGGCCTTCATACAGTTTCCTCGATCTACATTGGCCCAACAAATACATCTCCCGACAGACAGTCATGCAAGGTATCTCTCTCAAGCTCAAGTCTTCTCACTTCTACCACAAAATAGGCAATAATAACCATTAGCATCTGTGAGCACGTCCCTTCGGGCCACCTTCTTATTCAATTCATGACATTGTCTTTGAACTATTCAAAAATCTATATCTTTTGTAGGTAAAGCCATACTCAACTCCTCAACCACAATTTTAGATTTGGATAAGTCAGCTTGAGCTCTCTTTAGCTCGCTATCTTTCCCAACCATTTTACTCTTCAATCACTCCAGTTCGCTTTTGAAACTTACTAGATCAGCTTTTGTATGCTCTTGCTCGTTCATTTTTCTCATCATTTAGCTCTTCAGACTTGCCACAAAAACCTGGAACTCTTTTTCTATCATTTCTAACGATTAAATATGGTTTTGAGCCATGTCTGTCTCCTTACTCTCTACCATTAACGTATTATTTTGGTTTTGAGCTTTGTTGTCTCCTCCTTCCCCTCTGTGACTTTTTGCCCTTTTTTAATTTCAGTATCTTTTCCCTCGATCTTCTGAGTTAGTTCATCAACAACTTGAATTATCTCGACAAACTTAAAATGTACTTTGACGTATTGATCCTCTCTATCTTCATTTGCCTCTCTTATCCAATCAAACTCCACCGCATACTCTTGGTTATATTTGAGCGTCTCTTGTTCACTCAAGCGAGCAGACTCCAATTCAACCTACATCACAGATACCATACATCAAGTTTGAATGAACAACACCACAAAAACAATAAATCATAATACAGGAGATTTATGAAATTTTAAAAGATTTCTATTCTTCAACATTCTATTATTATGGAGCTACTTTTAAACTTAAGGTCGAAGTATGATTTCCGCTCAATGACAATTACACAAATATTCAATTTCATGGTACACAATTTCTATGTTCTAACTTTCTCAACACTTTGGTATTATCTGGACACATTTAATTACCATGGCCCCTAAAACTTCTAACACATTCGCGATCTATTTCTATTTTTCTAAATTTTACTTTGTAGCTCTACAGTAATGCAGCATACAAGTCAAATATTTTTTGATCTTTTCTAACCTATAGCTCAGTTTGCGAAGTTAATAGAGACGCTGAGGTATTTTTCTCTTTAGCGAGCTCATTTTCTTTAACATATCAAGTTTATCCAACAAAACAATATCCCATACAATTACAGTTCTCAAACCCTACATAAATACAAAACCAAAAATTTAACAATTTTACTCTACCTTTTCATTATCTTTCCCCTGGTTCTCTAACTCAGTCCTGGGATAGATACCATCGAACCCTCCAACTACACTAGGGACATTCTCTTCTACCTCATCCTCTTCGACGTAGGTACCCTCGATAATAGCTTTAACCTCAGGTTTGGAGTACCCCACTAAAAGGAGCTGGCACCCGAGTCTATCTTACAAGACTACCACCTCATCCAGGCTCTTCTCTGTTTCTTCTGGAAACTAGCTAATCTATACTCCTACACAGTCTACATAGAATCCAGTCGCTTCCCCTCCAAAACCAGGTCAGACTTCAATCGAGCCACCATCTTCTCAAGCTTCACCTTTCCATTCTCAAGCTTAGCTTTTCCCTCCTCGATCCCCTTCAATAAACGAGCAGCCTACAATATATTAAACACATTCTCAGCTCAAATTCGAAGCAGAGTATAACAATAAACAAATCATCAAAACTTACAATTTGGCCCAGCTCCAACTATGTAGAGGCACTCATCTCCTCAGCACCCTTGCAAGTTACAAGCCTCACCCTGTCCTCCATAGCTCTTAGCTTGTCTTCCTTAACTGGTCGATTCTCCATGACCTTCACTCCAATCACTTCTGCAGGAGGATATTCCTGACCCCTCTTCTTCATAAACTTCAAAGCTGACTTGCTCGACGTAGTAGCTTCCGGCACATCCATAAAATCCAACTCAATAGCCTTTGGTAAAGCCACACACTTCTCTCCATCAACCCCTCTATTCTTGCTGGCTCCAACCCCCGTCATTAGTCTCTTCGCCTGGGACTTTCGTACCTTCTTAGACCTGTTGTTAGCTCTTTTATGTCTGTTAATACTGAGCTCCTTCAAAATTACCTCGAGTTCAACCCCTTCTCGAGCAACAGTATCTAACAGGGACACCTTCTTCGTCACCTTCGACTGAGGATCTGTAAAACAAATATAACACATTGTCAAATACCAGCACAACCTTCAATTATAGCAGTTCGATATTATACACTATTACTTACTTTTATTCACAGTACTATACAAAAGTTCCATTTGATCTTCATTTTATCTTTGAAGGCAATCACCTTTTACCCATATCACATTATAATTTCCCATTTGATCTACTGAATTCAGATTGAAGAAAAGTGGTCTAGACAAGCTCGAGCTGAAATATGCACCTTCAGTTGTAAAATAATTTTTCACATCATAAAACTGTAAAACATCTTTAGGAGATATTCTCCTCTCCACCTCATTCTCCTCCCACAACCTATTCAAACTCTCACAAACATTGATTACCTCCCACATGTTCCCATTCAGTTGGGCAGGACAAGCTCCTATGATATTCATTTTACCTTTTGCAAAATTGGTAAGGGGTAAACTTAATTCATACTCCAACTGAGATAGATAACATAGGAAACTCTTGTCATGGTCACCTTGGACATTCCCATCATAATACTCCAAGGAGATCGACTCGTCCACTCCCCTATTTGATTTCTTCTTTTCTAAGTCAGGCAACAAAAGGAAATGCTCTTTCCCAGATGCTACAGTATAACCTCTAAACTGCCTACCAGCATGTTCTACAGTGTTGCCTCATATTCCCCCTACAAGAGCTTTAGATTTATAGAACTCTCTAAATACATCGGAGTTCGTAGGGTATGATAGCAATTTTCTTGGAAAATCTAGAAATTGAACAAGTACTACTTCATCCTCCCTATAAGATTATGCATTTACAGATTCTTCATTATCAGACTCAGCCGAACAACCAGAGGTCGACGCCTCCATATCAGGTGAGGTCCCCATCTCAATTACAATTCTAAGGACGAGGTTTGATTCTACACAGATATTCCTCACGCTCGACCTACACACAGGTCCAGGTATTCAATCATTATCTTTTACAAATCCATGTACATATTTACCATACATCCATCATACACATACCTATATCAACAGTTGTTTATCACATCATTGCAATTGGTCATGGCAATACCAAAAGAAAAGGGAAAAGATGAGAGCTGACTATTTCTCCTTTGAATCCTAACCCTAGTTATATATCACTAGGGTTTCCATCTTAATCCATCATCGGTATTGATTCTTAGATTTAATACTTTGCTCTTTCTTTTCTTCTCCTCTCTATCCTTGATTGCTCCTTCCTCAGCTCTCATTTTTGATCTTTATGCTCTTTTGTAACATGGCTGCAAGCACTCCTTCGAACATACAATCACAACCTCCTCCTTCCACCCCACTCAATGTTGATCCCACCCACATCCCCATCCCATCCTCTCATGCTGCTGCTGAATCTCAGCTCTACCCCAAGGCATTAGTGAATGCCCCTGCCTCAATTTTGCTTTACGATATTGCTTCTACCAACAAACCCTCCTTTGCTAGTATTACCGTTGTTCATACAATTTAACCAGTGCTTGAGGAGTTTAAACTTGACACTCAAATCTCCATGAAAGATGGCATGCCGGTGATTTCATTCTCACCGTTCAATCTGAACAAAGCTGCTGCAACTTTTAACACTACTCTGGTTATGAGCTTCCCTACCGGCAAACCCAAATTTGGCGTTATCAAAAGTAATATTAATTTCAATTGGGGTGTTACTGCAGTACCGAAGGTTGCGGCGCTCGATTTTAAACACATTATGGTGATGTTAATGTTAGAAAAGGATGTTACAAAGGCTCTCTCAAGAGAGTCACGGCAAATCAAAGGTTTCTTCTTCAAGCTCGCTCGGTGGACTGTCAATTTCGACCCCAAAAAGGACTCTCTCTTTGCTCCTGTTTGGATTCAGTTTCTGGGATTAATGCTACATCTACAAAACAATGGAATCATCAAGGAATTGGCCGGTCTCGTTGGGAAGAATTTAATCATGGAAACAATAACTCTTAGTCTGAGTTGATCAAGCACTGTTCGGGCTTTTGTGGAAGTTAACCTTATCAAGGAACTATCGGCTAAAGTGGGACTCGCCTTCAGCAAATCTTACACATTGGAGCAAATAGTCCTATAAGAAAGACTTCAAAATTTTTATACAAACTGCATTCTTCAAGAGCACAACAAAGCGAACTGTACCAAACTCCTCCCACCTGATGAAAGGGAAGCGATTCGACATGGGAAAGCTTCGAATATGGAGACATCTGTTACCACAAACAATAAAACATCACAGGATCCGATTACAGGGGTTCTGGAAGCAGAATATGGGCATCTTTCAGCAGCAACTACGCCTCAACCAGTGGGGCAGAATACAACAGTGGCATTGGCGCAACAAGTAGCGTTGAAAGAGGGGCAACTAGTAGCGAGAATGGAGATGCAACATGCACTGAATACTACATCAACTGAACTTCACAGGGTAGGGCAAAGGAAAGCAAGCACATTCGCGAACAACATTGAGGCAGCGGTGGTTGAACGAGTTGGAACTGTAAAACATACCGAAACACAACAGATTTCTGATGAGGTTTTCGAGCTGCTGAAGGACTTGTGTCGAGGATGCCATTCAGACATTGAGTACTATGGGTAGGAAAACGTCATAGAATGGACTCTAGTCAAATAGCACCGATCTAAACTTCAATGTATTCCACTCAGCGTAGTCACAAAGAGCAAGGGTGCTCTCCAATCCAAGTCCAAGTAATTTACATGGTGATAGATCCATTACTAGTTTGGAATTGTAGGGGCATTGCAATGCCAAAACAATAAATCATCTCAAGAGAATTATCAAGCAACACCAAATTTCAATAGTGGTTTTGCTCGAACCTTTTTAGGATGCACCACTAAGCTATATTATGGGTAGAAAAATAAATTGTACCTCTTTTATGTCTAACCAGCACATGGGAAAAAAAATATGGGTACTGTGGAAACAAGACTATGAGGTTGAATTAGTTTGAGCTTCTAATCAAATGTTGCATTGTAAGATGAGTTTTAATAATCAATGGAGTTCCTTTATTGCCATCGTCTATGCCAAATGTGACATAATCGAAAGAAGAACACTATGGGAGGACATTACTACAATCTCTTTGACAATGAGTTCTCCATGGTGTACTATAGGTGATTTCAATACTGTGAGACACCATTCGGAAAGGCTTGGGAGGAGAAGATCCACAGATATATCCTTGGTAGAATTTAAGGAAATGATTCAGTCAGCCGGTCTAATGGAGGTTTCGTTCACTGGCTCCAGCTACACATGGTGCAATAATACTTATGACAATTCCAGACAATGGGCATGGTTGGATAGAATGTTGGTGAACCCCAGCTTCATGGCATCCTTTCCCATTCACAAAATCTCCCATTTGGAAAGAGTTTGTTCTTATCATTCTCCACTACTTTTTCCGTTCACCAACAATTTGCATCAAGGTCCCCGACCATTTTAGTTCTTAAAAATGTGGGCATCTCATGCTAGCCTCCCAACCTTGGTACAAGATAACTGGCCTAGTGGTGTCATCGGCAACTGTTTATCTTCTTTTGCCTATAAGCTTAAGAAGGTTAAATATGCAATCACGAAAGGGAATACAAATGTATTTGGCAACGTAATTCAGAATATCCCTAAGCTACAGGATTAACTACTGTACCTGGATCACTTATGCAGGAAGGTTGGGATGAACAGGTTAGTATCGAGATAGGCACGGTACAGAGAGAACATACGGCCATGCTACACAATGAGGAGGTGTTTTGGAGGGAACAATCCAGAGTGAAGTTGGTTGTGGCAGGTGATGCCAATAATTTTTTTTTTTATTATATAATACAAGTTAATAGAAAAGAACTTTCATGACAGACTTTACTCTCCCTGATGGAACTGAGACAGCTGAGATAGATGCTATTCACTATGTCGCGGTGGGATATTTTTGAGATGTGCTACAGGCCACAACCTTTACTGAAGATGCATAATTACTTGAGTGTATTCCTAATGTCATAACTGCAGACGAAGATGCCAGTCTCACATGCATCCCAACTTTAGACGAATTACAAGCCAGTGTGTTCCAAATCCCCAGTGACAGTGCTCTGGGCAACGATGGTTTCACATAGGTATTCTTTACTTCATGTTGGGACATCATCAAAGACGATCTACATGGCGCTGCCAAGGAATTCTTCAATGGTGCCCCACTCTTAAGGTATTATGCTTCTTCGTTCCTCTCACTTATACCAAAAGTGGATACCCTAACATCGTTGGGTGACTACAGACCAATTAGTCCGTACTTTGTAGTATACAATTTTTTTTCTTCAATTATTGATAATAGGTTAAGCAAACTTCTTCACGAATTAATCTCCAGGAATCAGGGAGCTTACATTCAGGGGAAGGACATTAGTGAGACCATTACATTAGCTCAGGAAATGGTTGAGGATTTACACTGAAAGGACAGAGGTACTAATGTTATGATCAAAATTGACATGGCAAAGGCTTATGATAGATTGGATTGGAGGTTCTTACGTCAGTTTTTGTACAAATTTGGCTTCTCTAGCAGATGTATTTTACTCATAGCATAATGTGTTGAAACACCATGGTTCTCGGTGGTTCTACAGGGGGTCTTCAAGGGCTACTTCAAGTCGTCACGAGGCTTGCAGCAAGGAAATACTCTTTCTCCGTTACTCTTTATTATTGTAGAAAAAGTACTATCCAGAGGGCTATCCAAATGTCTTTTAGAGGGCGAGATTGGGTTATTCCATACATCTAGAGGTTGTACTCATATTACTCATTTTTTATATGCTGATGATTTCCATGTTTTCTTAAATGGAAGTCAACGATCCATCTCCAGGTTAATGCATTTCCTAGCACGATATGAAAATTTCTCCGGCCAATTAATCAGCAAAGCAAAAAGCGGCTTATTTGTTCACCACAATGTATTTGCATCAAGAAAACATATCATACATAATACTTGTGGGTTTCAACATCACTCTTTTCTAATGACCTATTTGGGAGCTCCTATAAGTTACGGTCGGGTACTGCTTACTCATTTTGATCCATTGCTCACCAAAAATTTTATCACAGGGAGGAAAATTAGTGATGATCAACCATGTTCTGAACTCAATGCCCATACATCTCCTCTCATGTATTATGGTACCTAATGGTGTTATAACCAAGATCGAAACAATGTTTTCGAACTTCTTTTGGGCCAGTTTTTACTGACAAAATAAGTGACATTGGGTTGCATGGGATGCACTTTGTCTTATAAAGAATGAGGGAGGACTTGGAATACGACGACTCAAAGATATCAAGTATAGTCTTCTCTTTAAAAAGTGGTGGAATTTTCTGTATAGCAGCCCTACATGGGCATCTTTTTACAGGAACAGATATACCATCGAAGGTGAAACCAATAGATTGCATTTAGGGGATTCAGTTCTTTGGAAACAGATGAAAGTCCTCCTTCAGACAGTTGAATCCAATACTACTTGGTACCATAACAAGGGAAATAAGAAATTTTGGTTCGACTATTGGACCAAGGAAGGCAGTTTATCAGATATTCTGAACATCGAATGCACGCAACAGTTTATGGTGAAAGACATTCTTATGACTGATGGTACTCGGAAATGGGAGCTTTTGGAGCATGAGATCCTACCACATTGGAAGCATACCTTATCCCACAAGTTCTTCCTGAATGATGATGAAGATAAACCACTTTGGGGTCCGTCGCCCAAAGGAAACTTTACCATTAAATCTGCCTGGAATTTCTGGCGCAGCGCAGTGGTTAAACATGGATGTATGAAATGGATATGGCACAACTCTATACTGGAAAAAGTACAAGTCTTCAATTGGAAAGCTTGGAAGGAAGTTATACCCGTGGACGCGCTCATACAACGACGAATCCTTCTTGCTTTCCGGTGTTACTGTTGCTTGGTTGGCGAAACTAAAATGTTAAACCATCTGCTTGTTAAGAGAACTGTTGCTGCTGCAGTTTCGGCTTTCTTTGGCAATGTTTGTGGTGTACGATATGGGGTAAATGATAGCTGGTGGACTCGATAGGGTCTATGGTTTATGGAAGCCAGTTCCGGTAATCAAAGGGGTATCGTAATAGGAGTATTACCTGCTTTTATAATCTGGAAATTATGGAAAGCTTGATGTACTTATAGGTTTGAGGAAAAGCTTCTCTCTCCTTTTGTTATCATCAGTAACATCAACAAAGCTCTTAAAGAGAGCATGCCCAAACTCATAATAACGTAAAATAACAACTTCAACGACCTCATCTTACTACAAGTCTTGCAATTGGTTAAACAGTCCGTGTGTACCAAAAGATCTGTGCTTGCACGATGGACATTCCCACCTCTCGGTCATTTCAAGCTCAATAGCGATGGTTCAACACTTCCTTCTGGAATGAGCGGAGCTGGAGGAGTAATTAGAAACAATCTGGGTGAACTTCAACTTGGGTACAACATTGCACTTGGTCATGACACTAATACAACTGTAGAAATATTCACTCTCCTTCATGGTTTAATGTATTGTAAACAGCAGAACTGGCTTCTACTCATCCTTGAAGTAGATGCTCAACTTCTGGTAAACTGGTACAGATGTCAGTATATTTATCCCGCAAAGTACAGTGTGACTTGGAAGCTTATTACTCAGCTAGGAATGGAGCTACAAATTACCATAATACATACTTATAGGGAAGGCAATGGTACAGATGACGGTCTCTCTAAGCTAGGCAGCTCACAACACTCACAACTTTTCTGGAATGCATCCACTCTTCCTAGGCAGATACGTGCAACATACTTCATGGATAAACTAGGAATAGCCACAATTAGGTAGTAAAATAGTGGCCAGGCTTTATGTCCTCCACATGTCTTATTGCTTTTCTCAATAAATAAAAATATATTCGCTCAAAAAAAAAAAAAAAAAAAAAATATACGTATATCATATCGTATCTCTTTTTTACACATATCAAATAATTTTTTACAAAATTACTATAAATAACATTTTTTTGAATTTGAAAACCACAAAAAACTTTCAAAAAACCACATTCACAATATCATAAATCATCTACTAACCTTCAACGTTTGAATACGAATCTGAAGACGCGTCAAATCCTTCCTTCACTATGTTGTTGTAAAACCACCGTCGTGACTCTGTCTCCGCAACTTTCTCTCACCATACTTGTTGATCACTCTTATCTAATCTCTCATATAAATCTTTGCTATTTTTTCTTTTTTATCTCCCATTAATCTTTAATTTTTTAGAATTGATAAACGCTTGAATGAAGAAGATGAAGCATTATTTATAGTTTTTCTCTTGAACTGTTGGCAGTTATTGGGCCTCGCACGAGCCACCCTCAATTTTGGAACTGAGGCGTCCCTTCCATAATTAATGTAAGACGTTTTGTACCCTTTTGGTGAAAATACCTTCCCATTAAATCTCCCGGTCCTATATTTTAATATATTCTTATCTCTCTTACCCAAATCTCCCTCTGACCTCCTTATACTCATAATGACTCAACACTCACACGCAATCGAACTTTCCCTGTAATTACACAAGAGAGAGAAATCAAAGCTACCTTCTTTTTATATTCTTACTTTTGCTACTTATAAAACTGCTGACGTTATTTCCAAAGCAATCATATTTCAAATTAAATTTTTTTGTTCACAACAGTAACAAACGACATTTGCAACAAAAGACGACAGATTCAAAATATTATTCTAACTATATTTTAATTACAGTAATTCGACCTCATTCAATTCACTCCCTCACATATAATTACATATGAAACATCTCAAATGTCTAGGGAAGCCACACCTAATCAGTACGCCACCAGCAATCCTCACATCTTCCTCATCGACCTCTTCCTCAGTAATTTGCATCACTGCCTCTTTCCGAGCTACAGACTCCATAATCACTTCGCAAAATATCTCTGAGTAAAAATTGTGTTTGAACTCAAGTTTCCTCTCCCTCAATTCTAAGCCTTCAAACTGCAGTTCAAATTTAGGCAAGTTAGAATCATTATCTAACAACCCAAAAATCTTATCTCGCACTTCAACTTTCTTTATCGCTAACCGTCCTTCAGCAGCTTGATGAACTCTTACCGATTGAGTCCTTACCATATTCATATTCTTCTTCCTCTTTAAATTACATTTTCCACTTATTTATACAAATTTTAAGATCACTTCAAATCCCCCACATACCGTATATATAATAATCTATTTTTTTTTCTATAACTAAAAACATTAAAATCTTGATAGAAAGTTATCTGAACTTATCTGTCCACATCGACCTCTATGGATTTGTCCTACCTCATTTTGACCTATTCATCACAATATGTCCCTTAATCCAGAATTTTAAGCGAGATCTCCCTGAGCTCAAACTTTCAGTTCCTACAAATTTTGTATCTTCTAAGATATTCTTCCCCCATAATTCTATAATTTATTCAGTTCGAAACAGATTTTTACACATCTACTATTTCATAGACACATTTTTTTACAGTTCAATTGTTAAAATATACTTTCAAGTTCGATCTCAAATATTACATTTCGTCCTCTAAACATAATAGCTAAATTTCTTCTAGCTTGATTTCACTCAGACGAGCTAATTCTATCTATCAACACAGAGTTCGAACAAAACTTTTTTAATTTAAGCTCGAATATCAATTACAGATACTTTACAGATAACAAGTCTTTCAGGTACTTTACAGATAACAAGTCTATCAGGTACAGTTAAAGTTCATTATCGGAATCATATAAATTTTCATTTATGTTTCACTCCGAGAATCTTCTAGAGAAAAGTTGGAACTGGAAATCACTGAAGGTACTTCTTTTTTTACACCATTGACTTCCATAAGGTCCTTCTTTCTTCTTTCTTTACGTCATTGACTTCAACAACAGACAATGATTGTACAGGGATAAGACTTCCATTCTCCATCTCC
Organism: Kingdonia uniflora; assembly: GCA_014058105.1. Taxonomy (NCBI): domain Eukaryota; kingdom Viridiplantae; phylum Streptophyta; class Magnoliopsida; order Ranunculales; family Circaeasteraceae; genus Kingdonia; species Kingdonia uniflora. The sequence continues at coordinate 1,653,772 of JACGCM010002027.1, forward strand.
CTCCTACACCACCATCGTCTCCTCTTCCATAACCTACACCAACAGAAAGTTGGTGGTGATTAAAAGGAGTAATACCTTAGAATCCAGTCATTCCCAGGATATTGGCGATACTGCCTTATAGATAAAAAGGAGTCCACATCTGTCTCCTCAACCTTGTCCTCTACAAGGATATGGAAAAACCTCCAACGTGCCTTGCCTGTCAAGGCCACGTAATGAAATCTCCATATACAATAAAAATCTTCCTCAGCTTTAGCCGTTTCGTCTTTTGACATGCCGTGATACATTGGTGGTAAAGAAATTAGGGTGGGCATCTCCATAGATTGATCCTTGAAGTATCTCAACTTTAGCCTCTACAGTTCATCAAAGATTCTTTCTTCATAAGCCATTTGCCTGCTAATCACCAATATCACTTAGGAATTATAAATAATATTACAACACAGCGTATGTTGCCAGACTCTATACAGGTACTATTTATATCAAAATTTATATTTAATGCGTAGGTACATTTCCAAAGCAGTTATTATTTAAAGCAGAACCACTCTCGGAACCCCAAGAGTCAAATACATCAATCTTTTCCATCATCATAAATGCCAGATACATCCCTCCATAAAAATATTGAGTTCCTCAACCAGTCAAAAAACCATTAATACATTATTTCTTTTCAACTTCTAATACCACCAAACCACAGATTATTTCTCAACCAAAGCCACTCGTGTCTTCAGTTGGCAATTATAGGGACCTATCCCTCGACCTAACTTAAATTTGAACTACTTGCATATTAGACTCACACATTTCATACATGAAAAGAACAGTCAACATTGACACCTCGGCCACAAACTGATGAAGAACGTGGATCAAGTACAACAGAAGAATAGGAACAAGTCAAAGACACATGTCTCCCACGAACTAAAATAGTTACACAGTCAACCACTACTTACCTTATTATTTGGAGAACGTACTTCAGCACGATAACGAGCTGCAGGTAAGGTCTATATAAAAAAAAAATCTAAAAGAGATAGAAAACCTAAGAAAAACCAAATTTTCTAGATTCTATCTTAAAAATTTCTAGATTCTGAACACTACAAAACTTTTTATTTACAAGATCAAGCATTTCTAGTTCTAGAGATCACTTGTAATAAGATATCAGCCTCAAGCAATAAAAGTTACTATTACTAAAGCCCTCAACTCAAGGTCATAATTTTTTACCTATTCAAAGGTTTTTCATGCTAAATCGCCTGTGTTATTTCTTGCTTTACATTAGTTTTGTCACAGGTACATTTGGTGTAAAAACTAATTATGAGCTACGAAATTAGGCCATTGTACTAGTCGTATCTTAAATTAGTCTTGGTTTCGTATTATTTTTGATCCCCTGGTCATGATAATTAGTATCCTAGGTGCATACCGTTAATATCCCATTAACTATCGTAAAATACTTAAATAGGTATTAATCCATTGGCTTATATCCTATATAAGTGAGTCATTATTCCTATACAAGGTACCCATTCCCAAAAAAAATTTAAAAATTAAAAATGGGTCCCCCACGGGGTAGGTCCAGTCAATAAGAATATTTTAGAAGAAAATTGGACTCTATTTGACGAAGAATTTAAATTTTTATAGCCGTTTTAGTGTCTGAACAGGTCCTGGACTGGTCTAACTTGGTATGGGTCAAGGCCTGAGCTGGGTTGACCAGTCTGGATTGAGTTGACCTGGTCACACATGTCCAACCCGTGTCTGTCACACATGTCACGTACATAACAGCCATACGTGTCTCACACGTGACCCACACGTGTCTGCCACATGTCATTCCCTGAAAACACTGATTGGAGAGTAATTTTTTTCTTCTCTTGATCCACTAGCTTACGTGCTGATAACGTGTTAGGAAATAATAGGATAAAAACTTTCAATTCTATATCTTTAGAGCAATTGAGAGATGAGAGATTTCTTATTGAATTGAGAATTATTTCTTTGTACGTAATACAAAGTAGATAACCCTACAATATAGGTTACAAAAGCTACTCAAACTCCCCCTATAAATCCTAAAGACCTATGGGCTTGTTAGGAGTCCAATAGGATACTTCAACCCAGTTGGGCTCCTAGCATGGGCTAGATACAACTCCTAACAAATATATTTTTAATTTATTTTAAGGTAATTTATTTTATTTTAAACGATAAAAAGAGAACTCAATATTACAACATGGTAATAATAGGAAAGTACACCATTTTACAACATATTTTCATTTTTTATTTCTCGCTAAGTTAAATTTTTTATTGATTAACATTATATATATTTTGTAGTGAAATCAAAAGTTAGAGGAAAGGAAGGTTGTTATTTTAGTTTTGTTCATCGTGATTACTTTCCTGAAGTAAGATTTTTCCCAATTAGCCTATTATTTTTTGTTAATTGTTTTTGACATGACTAGTATCCTGAAGTTACATTCTTCCTGACTTTAGAAATATTCCATTATTTTTGGGTAATTAAAAGTCCCTTTGGCTAATGAACAGACTATAGACATAGCACGTCCCCCAAAATCCGCAAATAAGAAACTAGACAAATTCCCAGGAGGACGGTCTTCCCAAACTCGAATTACATCCTGCCCATGGCCATACTTTATCATATAATCTACGGACCCATTTCCTTCGTGATGTTTGTGTTTCACACACCAACAAATATCGTTATGTTGGAGAAGCCCATGAGTATTTGAGATCATCTTCAATATTCGCCACAGCGGGTCAACAATCCCAAGAATAAAATCAATGACAATCTGAGAATCACCTTTAAGGAAAAGCTTCTTAAAACCCCTTTTCATGCACTCTTGGACCCCAAACTATAAAGCCCAACACTCAGCAACAGGGATGGAGCTACGATAAATTAGGCCTCCAAAACAAAATAGGAAATCTCCTTGATCAGATTGAACGATACCTCCAATTATTGTAATGCTATTATACACGGAGGCATCAAAATTGAATTTCACCCAATCTAGAGGAGGGAAATCCCAACGAATAAGATGAGTAGTTTTAGAGCAAGGCTATCCCAGAGAGATAGAATGATGCAAATACTCATTAAGTTTACAAACATGGCTAAATTGAAAGAGGAGAGTGTAGACAGATTGAAGAATATTATAGGATGAGGGAGGGGCATGAAAACAAAGTTTATTTTTGGATATCGATGTAAACCAAAGAATATGCAGACCAAAACACTAAGCCTTAGAGGGGTCGGAAGATTTAAAACCACCTTGATCATCAAAGAAATGAAAGTTGTCATGGAAAGAAGAAAAATAAGGATAGTGTATATTCATATGATCAGACCACTGATGCCAAATAAAAGAAGAGAGAAAACAATGAAAGAACAAATGAAAGTGTTTCTCAACATCTTCAAGGCAAAAGGGACATAGAGGATTAGTGACAATATGTCTAGAATATAAAATGTCTATAACATACAGTTTTTCAAGGTATATTAACCACAGTTTTTGAGATTGGGAGTTCTATCCCAAAGCCATAAATGTTTAAGGAAAGAACCAGTGAGATGTCCATCAAGAGAAAAATAGTGAGATGTAATGTTTATAGCAAATAAAAGAGTGAAATATCCAGAACTTAAAGGCCCCTAAACTAAAGAATCATTTTGGTGGAGCCCAATCATAAGAATACCAAGAATCACAACAGTTACTTAAGAGGAAAGTAGATGAGAAGAATGTGCTTCTTCCGAGTGTCATTTGAAAAATCAAAAGCATCATTGATCATAAGATTTAAATTAACAATATGTACCTGGTAAAGTTTGTCCGCTTCTTTAACAGAAGGCTGTCCACTTCATTGAATTAAATTAACAAAATTTAAATAAAAAGCATCATTGACTGAAGTTTGTCCGTTTCCATCTAGAAAATAATAAACAAACATATTTTATCAAAGATTTATATATATTTATAATGATAACATGTCAAAATTAAGATTTTGATTACCTCTTTAGTCCCAGAAGTTCTCTCAGGGACTAGTGATTACTAATTTTGGGCTTGACACGGCTTACCAAAGGAGGGTACCACTCGACTCTCTCTGGGTCTCTTTTCCCACTCCCTCTAGAGTTGGTAGGGCTTCGTTGATAGAGGAGGAGGTTATAAAAAAAGGTCTCTTCTTAGGTCACCTTCTCTCCTTATTTATAGGGAGAGTCTTGACCTAGAAATGGTTAGCCTTACGTGTCGTGTGCAACTCCTAAGATACCCCTCTGGGGTCTTAGGCTTTACCTCTCCATGTAGGTATAGAATAAAGTACTCATCGGTATAAACTGCTTTCGTCGTGGTTATGGGTCGTTAAGAGAGCTTCCCTTAAGACGTGCTCGTCCATGGGTGGGGAGGTCATTTATTGACCTGTAAGCACAGTGGTTAGTGGAAGCGTGCTTCTATAATTGCCTCCCTTAGATCTTGATCGTGGCGAGGGAGAACTGAGGCTAAATGTATATGCCCATGTAGGCACGAGGACGTGATCTCGTCCGCCTAGACGTGTGGTTATTTTTTAAATTTTACTGATCCAGCCATTGTGTTGGAAGTTGTAAGTCACCATTATTGTCTGTGCATTGGGGCGACAAAAAAGTAATTAATGTGGCTTTAATTTATGTGATGTGCGGTTATTGCTGCAGCAATTGGGCGACGAGTCCCATTATTGTATTGGAGCCTACTGCCTTTTTTATGTTCTTTTTAGAACTATCCTTTCATTCTCTCTCTATAAAAGAGAGATATGTGACTCTTATACTATTTTTAGTTATCTTTCTTATTTTTTGTTGCCATCTTAGAACTTTGCCTGTACTTTATCGTTCGCTGCGAAGTATTTGGGTTCCAGTCATGTATGCTTTTTCATACTTTGGAGTCATATTTTTAATGTAATTTTTCAGTTTATAGTACCTATCTATTGTGTATTGTGATTATTCTATTTTCATGGCATATAGGGGTTTAAGGCTTCTTAGTAGTCTTCCTCTGTATTTAGTATGCATGGCCAGTACTAATACCGGCTATGTTGTGGATGTATTTTATGCTGGCTTTGCTAGGACCGTAGTTGGTAGGGAGGCCAAATTTGAGTAAGAGGTACATTCGGGACGATGGGTCCATGAGGCTAACCTAGTTTTATATGTAATAATTATTTATATTTTCTTTGAGTTGAGTCTAACCGTTGTACCTGGCTTATGCGGGAACCACCGCTCTTCTTGTACGAGTATGTGACCCCTTGACGCAGAGTCCTCGTTGTGAGGGATGCATTGATCTGGAGATAAGACGATAATAGAAGGGTCATCTGTGAGACCTCCATGTGTCGTACCCCTAGATTAGGGAGGCCGTCATGACCACGAGGTAGGCAGTTCGGTCCCTCGTGACTTATAGGCTGAGTCTTGCATGGATTTTATGCCACGTGGGAGGGTATTAGGTGATTTGGTCCATGAGGTAATCATTGGTGGTCATGCTAGGGGAGGCTCAGAGAGCTTTTGGCCTTACCCTAGCGAGTAGAGGACACCCGCATTGTTAGCTGAGTATGAAACCAACATGATAAGTATGTAATATTTAGACATTGTGAATGAGTGGGCGAGGGCGAGTGAGAATGACGATTGGATTTGGCATGATTGCCAAACCTTGCCCCTAAACCACTGTATCTGCTACTTTGGACAGTTTGATGCTAGTTTACGGTTCCCTTTAGGCGATCTTTCAAAAAAAATATTTGAACTCATTTGGGCTAGTGTCAAGTCTGATGAACGGGAATTTTTATAGGGTAATGATTATTTGTCACCTAATTAACCAGTCAGTACCTCCTCGCTATAAAATTTATCCCCATGGACCCTGTTAAAGAGGATAAGGGAGTAGATGCATCGGACGAGCCAGTACTATTACCTCGTGTGACTCGTGCTCATTCGTAAGTGCATCCCGAGGGGTGCCAGACCCGTACATCTATGAAGGTGAGGACATGTTTGGCTAAGAGGTCTCCTGGTAAGATGGGGGAGGCCAAATTTGGCACTGAAACTATGTTGCTCATAATTCAGGCGAGCCAATTTTTTTTAACTTGCCCACCGGTGATAATTTATGGTGCTGTGATCCTATTCTTGTGACCAGTGAATTTGATTTTGACGATGATCCCAATCGTCGTCTTCGTCACAACATTTTTAATACTAAGTATATTATCTATCTTGTCTTATATTTGTAAACGGTCATCGTTTATATGAGGTCTGATATCTTATTTATTTCTCGTAGGCAGTGCGCTTGCATGGGTCACCTGCGACTCTCGTCTTCATTGGTTAGGCATTCAAAACAAAGAGTGCCACATTCTTACAAATATTTTGACGGGAAGTTAGAAGCAAGCGAGCCACATAGGTGTTCCGCGAGCAACAATATCTCTGTACAAAGTACACATACATACAAGTCTATACAGACTATTAAAATGAAGCCTTATTTTCTTACCTTGAAGGGGAAGGACACTGCCAGTGCCTCGCAGTCGCTGCCTGTTATTCCTGTGGTAAGTGCTGGGCTAGCGCATTCATACCAAAAAAGATGCCCCGTACACCAAACACCATAAAGCTGTACACCAAGGCTTCATTGATAAGGAGTTGGAAAATTTGCAGGGGAAAAAGTGAGAGCCTTTGTCCCACTTCTTTGCAGGAGAGATGACCTATTCAATGGGTAGTGGTAAGCTATTCTTGGGTAGCTTGTCAGAGGGGGAGGTCAAGAGAATGCCCTATAGGGACAAAGAGAAGTCTTGCTTAGCCGAGGCTCACCAAGGCCCTCGTACTCGGCGTGTTGTTGTTGTTGCTGTTGTGCGGGTATGAATCTTGGTTATAGCTGCATGTACTTAAATTTAGCTTATATAAAAGTGACTCATTCTTTCTTTAAACTATTACAATTTGTGATTTGTAGTGTACGCAGACAATAGAGTCTACTCTCCTACATGGCAAAAACCTTGCTAGTCGTAATAACAACCGGGAGTAATGCCTTACTAATATGTAGGCCCACCAGAGGGATCTTATCAAAGAAGTGATGCAACGCGAGTTGGCAGAATACATGATGGACCAAATGAAGGTATTGGTAGAGGAGGCCAAAGTACTCAGGGAAGAGAAGGTGATGCTCGAGCGGGGATTGGAGGCTGCCAATGCTTGCATTAAGAGTCTAGGGTTGGAAAAGGAGGTACACAAGGAGGTTCTCTACAAGTAGCTCGGTGGTGAGAGGATGGTATTGGCTAACTTGCATGACCTTGTAGGGGAGCTGGTTGAGAACTTGTCTAATCTTGAAAATATGTTTTGTTTGTCCACAAAAGGGTGGGTCCCTATGGTTACTTCCTCGTTGCTTACCCTGCGCCTAACCCACGATGTTCCCGAGCTGTGTCTCCTTGGGTAATTCAGTCAGGGAGGTCCTGTTCCCATAGGATTTGAAATGGATATTATTGGCAAGGAAGAGGCGGTGGTTGCCGCCGAGGATGCTACCGCTACTGTCATGACATACCCTGTCTCGTAGCTATATTGTTTATAAGTTGTCTGTAGTGCCTAGAGTGGCTATGTTGTAACACTTGGTAAAATGGTTTACCCCGTTGTAGGTTGTTAACTCTGGTTGTTGGTTCTTTGGATATATTTGTACTAAGTAGATGCATTTTATTATTAGATGATGTGTGCCGGTTCCTTGTCCTTGTTGAAATGTATATCTTTGTCATTATGATGACATAACCTTAAAATAGATATGGGATTTTAAGAGTTGCCAGCATGTCATTTACTAATGTTTGTTAGACTACTTATCTTGGTCATTAGTACGACTAACCATGAAATATACATGGGGTTTTACTAGTCCTCATTGGACTATACATCTTGGTCGTAATGGAAATCTTAGAAGAGATACATTTATGATTTTTTTGGGATCCCATAAACTTGTTTATTAGTCCTCATGGGGCTATATACTTGGTCATTAGACGACTAATTATGAAATATACATGAGGATTTTGTAGTTCCCACAAATTTATTACTAGTCTTCGTTGGACTTTACATCTTGGATTCTTTAAGGGAGTTGAAGGTGCTTTTTTAGAAGTAGGTTGGTGCAGTTATATGGTTTCCCCTATGTGAATTAATGTACATTGGTAATCCATACCATTAATGCTAGGATTAATACCCTAATGCACTATAAAATGTGCTCTCTTCTCCACTTCTCTTAACCTTATTTTGCTTAGTCTTCTTAGAAATTCCTTTAAACATGTTGTATAATGCAGATCCGATCCCAAACTCGTCATGAAGCCCGTGTTGTTATGTGGGTAGACGTCTACACCCGTATATATTTTGGTAATTGGGGCTTGGCAGGGAAGCCCCTAGAGCATACTTATATGGACCCTGCGACTCTTCTGGAAAGGGAAGGGCACACCAGAAGTACAGGTGTTAGTACCAGGTGAAAACCTTCCCTGGCCGTTTGTTCATCCTAAGGACCATGCTACTGGAAGATATGAGGGAAGATGATGAGGCGGGTAGGCACAACTACGATGGGGGAGAGAAACGGTTCTCTGGGTATTTCTAATTTTTTGGTTGGCTTTGTTTGCATGTTGTAATCATTGTTCTAGAAATACAATTTTGATGGGGATTTTTCATTCACCTGTTACCTTTTATATATTGGGCCTGAGGTGGTACTCCAGGCAAATTGCTTTGGTAATAGGCAGGCTATTCTAATGATATAATATTGAAATATATTTATATTGATTGTTAGTATGACCTAACATTGAAATATACATGAGATTTTTGAGTTCCCACCAACTCTTTTACTAGCCCTCCTTGGATTATTTATATTGATCATGATTTATGACCTAGCGTTAAAATATAGATGGGTTTTTTCAACTCCCACCAACTCTTTTACTTGTCCTCGTTGGACTATTTATAATTATGGTGACTTATGACCTATCATTAAAATATTGATAGGTATTTTAAGTTCCCACCAACTTTTTTACTAGTCCACATTGGACTATTTATACTGGTCGTTATTACGACCTTGGAAGAAAAGATTTGGTACCGGTATACCTTGGGAAGGAGCTAGGCTAACTTGGTCAAGTCTTCTAGTTTGAAACTGATGGTGGTGATCAGGGAAGCATATTTATTATTGACATTAAATGTTTTTACTATAAAAAGGGTTGACCTACCTTTCCCTACGGTATATATTTATTGGTTTTAATCTTCTGCTATACCGGTGGGGATGATGAAGAATCAATTCCAGTCCCATGATGAAGAGATAGAGGCGCTGATCATATCAATTGTTAATAGGTGGATCACTTTCCTCTTCGGGGTTGGGGGCCTGGACAGTGTACCTAAATTTTGGCAGTATCCCATGTTGGAGTCCTTACTTGAATATGACCGGATGAAGGTGTAGGTAGGGTGGATCTTGTATCTTTTGTTTCATGATGCCATGCTGGACTTCTACTCCCGCAACTTTGAGCTGCAAACGATAGCATTGGAGAATCTGGGGCTGTTCGAGGAGTATTACCACGACAAAGACTACTAGTCACTTAAGAAAAAATGTGGGTATCTTGCCTAGATTAACTTGTAATAGTGCTGAATTTGATGACATGAATAAACATATTTTGGCTCACTTATTTGTGGTTTATTTTTTTCCCCTCGTACAGTATTATCGTAGTACTTATCTACATTATGTTGTAATATTATAACTCTTCAAAAATGACTTTAGTAGTTAGGGGGATGTTATACTTCAAAATACCCCCAGTGTGTTGGATCTCATTTTATCTACAAAAAACCCCCCCAATAGTTGGGGAGGACATTTTACTGAAAAAATACTTCCAGTACAGGGGTGCTAATTTTTACTTCAATAAATGGTTCTAATTCTTAAGAAGACATTTACTCAAAAAATGTCATGAGTATAAAGAAGGTCGTTTTTACTTCAAAAATGCTCCATGTATAGGGGAGGCCATTTTTACTTCAAAAAATAGCTTCAGTATTTGTAGGGCGTTTTACTTCAGAAATGTCCCCAGTATAGATGAGATGGTTTTAACTTCAAAAAATGACTCCAGTATTTGGGAGAATGCCCCCAGTATAAGGGAGGTCATTTTCACTTTAAAAAATAACTCCAATAATTGGGTTGACATTTTACTTCAAAACTCCGCCAGTATAGTGAGGTCGTTTTTACTTCTAAAAATGACTCCTGTATTGGAGATGGCATTTTACTTTAAAAATGCCCCCAGCGTTCAATATTGTTTAAGTTAAGCGAAATAAATATTGAAACTTTGCTTAGTAAATTTATACAAGCAGGGTATGCAACAACTTCCATTTTTGGAGATTTATTGCATTCCAAGGAGATTTTAACTCTACTTCATTACTATTCATTAAGTAGTAGGCAATTCTATCAACAACCCGTGAGATGAGGTATGGCCCCTCGCAGTTTGGTTGGAGTTTGCCTTTGTTGTAGCTTTAAGTTGTAGAAAAGACCTTTATGTAATGACCCGCATTTTAGTTATTCCTTTTATTCGCTTATATTCCTTTTCTGTAATATTCCTATTCTTTACCTCATCGGCATCCATCATGTTAAGTTCCGCATTCATATTCTGCATATACTCTTTCATCCATTATTCATCCATTATGCATCCATTTATTCCTTTCGGTGTTTTAGTTTATTAGATTCCTTTTTATAGTTTTGGCTGTTTGGAGGTGGCGTTGTGGCCTTGGGAACCCCTAGATGGGTTGGTAGTGATGTTTGTTTGTTGTGTGTGTGGTTTGGGGTGGTTCCGATGAGCCGTTAGAGTGGCCGGTAGGTTTTCGGAGTCTCCCGAGGAAAATATTCCTTTTTGGGGGCTTAGGCATTTTGGCGGCCGTGTGGCGGTAGAGGTGGTGTTTTTGCCTTGAGAAACATTTGTTGGGCTTGTAGTATTATTTGTGTAGTAGTGGTGGTGGTCCGTGGTGTTTCCGGGTGTCCGGGGTGGTTATTTTATTGGTGCAGGAGCTGTTCTGTTCGAACATGACCTTTTCTGTTCGAATGGACCCCTTTCTATTCGAACAGGACTTGTCTCTGTTCGAATACACTTTACTCTGTTCGAACAGGATCATTTCCTATTCGAATAGAGGTGCGTTTTTAGTTTTTTTGGGGTTTTATTTCCTATTTTCCTCACTTCCCCCCCTTTTTTTTCTCTCTCTCTTCTCTCCCTAACCAATTCCCCTCTCCTCCATACTCTAGATCCTATCTTCCCCATCGCATCGAGGATTCTTTGCCTGCTTCATCGCAAGCTTTGCTCCTATCCTCGGTAAGTTTTCCCGATTCCTTTTCCGTTCTTTTCGCTCGATTTCGGTCGAGTTTGATTTCTAGGGTTTGGGTTTGATGTCGTTTTCTTGTATTGATTGGTTGTTTGTTGTTCTTGGTGATCGTGTTAGCTTGTTAGGCATTCCGTTGCTGTTCTGCGGATTTAGTTGGTTTTCCGAGTTGGACTTCCGTAGGACTCGGGATTGTCTTCAGGCGAGTTTTATCCCATCATTACGAAGTCTCTATACTCTGAGTATTGTTTTAGAGTGTTAAATTGAACTTAGAGATGCTATGTAATTAATTATAATTTAACCTAGGAATTATTCAGTTTATATTGTTAACTTGTAGTTTAGGTTTGTTTGATTCGGGAGCTTGGTTTATGGTTCGTATAGGACCTGAGCTTAGTTAGTAGTGGTTGGGTTGGCATCCTAGTGGCTTTGCCCCTGAATGCCCCTTCTAACCTTAAGAGATTGATGTGTTGGATGCAGTGACGGTTAGGTTGCTGTGTCGGCTATGTTTAGTCTGTACAATCGAATCTCTGTTCATCCTGAATTGTGTTGCCGTGTGAGCGGCAGCTGTGTTATTTTTCTTATACACTTGTTACATCTTAATAACTTTTATAACATCTTTCAAAACTTATTGAGATTAGATACACGAACATTCCATTCGCTTAACCTCCGATAGGATCCAAGGAGTCCTAAGAAAGGGTTAAAAGATTTGGTGAGATTGGGAATGACACTATCATACCTAGTTCAACCACTCAGGAGTGGGGAATGGTATGAGGCAAAGTCATGGAGATCCCAACTTATTTCACGACGAGGTTGAAATTCCATGAAATGATACGGACTATTGCTCCGTTGGGTTGATACACCCATTACCACTTTGATAGAGTGCGACCATCCTTAGCTTGGTCGAGCTTAACCAAATCGTACCAGTGTGTCCCCTTACTGATCTCTTTAAGAACATTAGGCGTTAGCGGTTGATCAACCAATATTATGATAGGATCGCGAGCACTTTTAAACATTGAATCATTCCGCATTAGGGGATATTTATGGGAATATCCCAGCTCATTGCATCATATCATATCATATCATTGCACCTAGGATAAGTATGGGATTGTTCTAGTCATCATGTCACGTCATGGCATTGCATCTTCTCTTATCATAAATTCTCTCTCCTCTAATATTCTCGACTCTAACTTTTTTCCTTATCAATTCCTTGTCCTTTATGATTATTTTAGTTTATTGCTAGACTGTATTTACCTATTTCTGCATTACATTCATCTTTACCTCTACTGTTAGTACAAGTTTATTAGTAGGATATTTAGTTCTGTCGGGTTTAGTGAGCCGTGGTTTGTTCACTCTAGTGTTTTAACCATTTCAGAGGTTGATTAGCTTGGACTATCGCGTGGTTGGCCAGTTCAGAGATAGATCTTGCCGCTGCAGATTTCTTTCAGTTCAAGATTTCTGTAGGTGTTCTTAGCATATGTCGCTAAGCTTTATTTCGAGATGTTGTATTACATTTTCGTCTGATGTATATATATATATATATATATATATATATATATATCTTTTGCTTCCGCATTTTATGGTTATATGTTATTTCTTTACTCTGATGATTATTGCTATATGTGAATAGCCGAGCTAGAATTTGTCTATGGCTTCGCTATTTTAGGGGTAAAATCTTTGGATTCCCCGCCCTGCACTACTTAGAATCTAGTAATTGGTCAAGCTATCGATTATCGGATTTTGGGGCGTGACACTTTATACATATTACCTCTCTTGGAACTCTCGTGGGCGGAATCATTTATTAAAATTTCATTTCAGTGTTTTATGGTACCTTAGCATTTGGGAGGAGGACTTCTCTCTTGTTTAGTCAATAAAATTAAGGTTTTTTATGAAGAGTCGGTCATTGATTTAACTATAAATGACCAGAGATCTGGCTGTATGGGCTATGACCTCAGTGATCAGCACTGCTTCGGACCCGTAGGCATAAATGGAGTGAAGCCTATCAACTTTTAGGGAGTTATTTGGTAAAACCATAAAATGTGGGGCAGTTCGTTGTCCCATTGGCCTTTGGCGACGTCCAAGCCCTTACTGATACCATCAATTATCATTTTATTGGCCGCCTGGGCCTGTCCCGTTCCCTTGGAGGTACCTTGGGATTGATGATATTATTTTGATGTTATACGGTCGCACAAACTCAGCGACCTTAATGCCTATGAACTGAGTCCGTTGTCTCTCATCAGGATCGCTGGAATACTAAACCTTGTGATGATGTGCTTCCACAGGAAGCTGATTACCTCTTCTTCTCTTATAAGAATGATTAGTATTTCTTTGACCTAGTTGGTGAAGTAGTCTATAGTAATCAATAACCATTTACATCACCCACTTGCCAAGGGGAGTGCTCTGACTATGTCCAATCCCCATTTTACAAATGGCCATGGGTTTGAGATTGTATGGAGGTTTACAGCGGGGGATGTGGATAAGATAACCATGAAATTGATATTTATCACACTTTTTGGTATATTCAATGAAGTCTTGTCTCATTGTTGGCCAATAAAGTCCCTGTGTTCGCGTTAATTCGGCCATGGATCCGCTATGTATGCCCCACATACCCCTTCAAAGATTTTTTCGATAGCTGTTATCACATGTTCTCTGGTAATATTGGTAAAGTGAAGGGTGTATAGGCCCATTCTATAAAGCTCATTGTTTATCACCGTATATTTCCTTGTTTTAGTGTAAATACTTTTGGCGGCCGACCTGTTCGTTAGGAGGATGCGGAGTTTGCCCGAGAAATTAACAAGTGATCATCGCCAGTCGGAATGGTTGTTATGGCCCCAATGTCAATTTGCATTACTTCTTTCTTATGTACAAGTATGTTTGGCTGGTCAAGGACTTTGACTTTGATATCTCTGTGTCGGTCGTCGATGATTCCAATTATATAAGTGAGGGCGTCAGAATGTCTATTCTTGCTTCGGTAAATATGTTAGAGGTTGACCTTCTTGAATTTTCTAATATTTTACTTTAAGATATCCATGTATTTGACCATCTTTCTGTTGGATTGGAATATCCCTCTATGCTGGTTAACAACTGGCTAGGACTCGTTAAATTTAGAAATTTCTTCTACGCCCAGTACCAATGCTGCATCTACTCCATACAATAGGGCTTCGTATTCCATTTCATTATTATTTAATGGGAAATTGACTTGTATGGCTTTCTCTATCTTATCGTTGCTTGGAGTGACTAACATGATCCCTAGGCCTAAACTACCTGCATTAACTATTCAGTTCGTGTATAACTGCCATACCTATGTATATAGTGCATCAGTATCATCGGTAAGAGAAACTTGGTTATTATTTTCATCGTTTATCCAGTTCTCGTCGTTAATGGGTAGGTCAGCCAAGAGATCTGCCATGACCTGCCCTTAATGGTTTCCCTGGGATCGAATAGAATGTCAAACTCTCCTAGGGTGATTGTTCATTTTCCTAGGGTCTTACTGATGAAGTATACTAGTTTCTCAGTTTTAGCATATGTTCTAATGAGGACTATACTGATTGACTCATCCATATTTCTCTGGTACAATCCCAGGTGCTCGTGTTCCTTTGGTGTGATGAGGATTAGGGGTGTGGCCAAGTATCTTAACATACCCTAAAAAATGGCCTCACATTCTACGTTCAATTGGCATTTCTTATTCTCACTGATACATTAAAACAGTGGTCGGCATTTATATAAATGAAGCGTCCGAGCGTTGCAACTTTACCTACTAGCTTCTGAACTTGCTTTAATGTCTGAGGTAATAATATACATGCTAATGCTCGTATTTGCCCAGGGTTGGCCTCTATTCCTCGTTGAATGACCAAGTGCCCTAAGAACTTTCTCGAGGAGACGTTAAACCTGTACTTCTTAGGGCTGAGTCGTATTATATTGTACCTTAGCTTGGAGAACACGGTCTCTAGGTCGGCTAGATGGTTATTTTGTAGCTTACTTTTGATGAGCATGTCATAAATATAAAGTTCCACTATTTTACCCAACTGCTCTTTGAACATCATCATGACTAACCTCAGGTATGTGGATCCTACATTCTTCAGGCAGAAAAGCATCACGGTAAAATAGTACAAGCTCTGGTCTGTGGTGAAGGAATTGTATTCTTGGTCCTCGTCAACTAAAGGTATTTGGTGGTACCTCAAGGAACCATCCATAAATAGCATTCGATCCTGGCCGGCCGTGGAGTCTACTTGTCTTGTTATGAGGAGTATGGGGAAACTATCTTTCGAACAATTTCTATTTAAGTCGTTAAAATCAATACAGACTCGTCTTTTGGGATTCTTCTTGGGGACTGCCACCATGTTTGCTAGCCATCGGGGACAATCCATGGGTCTTATAAATCCTACTTTGAGTAATTTTTGGATATCATCATTTATCTCTGATCGAAGTCTTGAGGCTATTCGTTGTGGCATTTGTTTAATAGATGTTGCCTCGGTGTCAACGTGTAAGCGGTAACAGGCAATACCAAGGTTGATGCCCGGTATTTCCTTGAATGACCAGGTGAATACACCCTTGTATCATTGAAGGCAAGTTATAAGGTTTGAGCATTCTTCTCCTATAAAAACTGAGCCTATATACGTAGTTCACGTAGGGCCATCGAGGTTAATCTTATCGACTGGCTCTATGAGAGGCAATATCCATTCTTTGCAAAATGTGTTTATAATTACATCATATTGGTTAAAGGTATAATATCTATCAATTTCTATATTGTATGGGTAGGCAGGAATGGGGGACGAGGCCACCGCCATGGGCTTGTTCCCTGCTCATTGCTATTCCTCAATTTTTAAACTTTTTCCTTTCTTTATTGAATTCTCAAAGGTGACCAAGTTTTTAATGAGTTGTCATAACAAACACGAGCGGCGACTTGGCAACCTCGTATTTGATATATTCCAAACTTAATTGGGAAACTTATTACCTGGTGGTGGGAAGATGGTACTGCCATTATTGCATGGATCCACTCCCGTCCGAGGATGCCGTTATAGTAGACCAAGGGGCTATTAACGACGATGAAGGTTGTTGACATGGCAACAGGTCAGGCTTGTACCTAAGTAATGAGTTCCCCAACAGCTCATTTGATAGGCCCGTTGAAGCATGATACATGGTTTTGGATGGTGCAATGCAGTCTTTCATGTTCATATTTTTAGAGCATCGCGATAGAGAATGTTTGCTCCGCTTCCTGAGTCGACCAGTATGTGCTTGATGAAAACTTTACCGATCATGATCTAAATGACTAAGGCATTGTCATGTGGATGGGATACCAACCTCACGTCGTTGTCTGTGAAGTTGATGGCCTGCCCATGGTGCATCTCTGGAACTGCCATGATCCCATGAGCTGTTATCTGATTCTCACTTAGTCGGTAACATTGCCTCGTGGAGTTGGAGATAGCGTTATGGGATTGTGCCCCTTTAATGTCTCCCAGTATCATCTTATAGATTGCCACTGCCCCTGTACTTGTGTGGCCGCTGCTGGTTTTGCTTGTGCCTTATAGGGGAGCATGTCTTCTACTGGGATTGGTCATTTTAAGTACTTAGTGTAGCCCCTTTCTTGAACTATATCTCTGTCATGTTGATCAGGTCATAGCACTTACCGGTTTTATGATTGCAAACTTCGTGATGAGCATAATATAGTCGTCTGGGACGGTCGATCTTTGGTTGTGGCTTCTAGTAGTATGAGTCTTTTTTAGTGATGACAAGAAGGTACCCCCGTATAATAGTGAGTTTGCTGGCTGAGTATCCCTCCTAATGCTCGACCCTTGGCTTACTTTCTCAGAGGGGAGGTTCATGCAACTTTTCCCTAAGGATCTTTATTTACTCTCCTTTTGTTCCTCACCTCATCATATCTGTACTGCCTATCAGGTATATCTCTTAGATGTTTGGGTATTTCTAGATGCGTGACTGGCAACAGGGCGGAGGCGATATAGAGAAAAATAGTTGTCTGAGAGGCAGATACACGGTAGTCTGCTTCTATATTCTGGTACTTTCATACATTTTTATATAGATTTTTTAGTATCTCTGGTCGTTTTATGTGCAAAGCTTCACGTAACTTTGAACCGGGTAAGCATACGATGGTAATCAAATTGTTTGGATATCCATTATTTTAATAAGTATTAACTTGTTCTTAAACCTTTTCAAGAAGGAATCGATGGTTTCTCCGACCTACTATTTTAGAAAAAATAGCTCTGCTAGTTGCTTCTTCGATTGCTGGTTGTACAGGTATTTTTCCCTGAATGCCAGTAAAAGCTACTTGAAAATGGATATTAAGTTGGGTTCAGGACTTTGAAGCCAAGCGAGGGCCTCATCTGACAAGGTTAAGGGAAAGAGACGGTAGATGTGCTCGTCTGTCTGGTATCACAGGTCAATACTATATTGGAACTTTGATATGTGATGGCCTAGGCCTTGGCTCTTGTTGAAGGCCTCTATCTTTGGTCTAGAATAGCTTTCCCCAAATTGATAATTCATGATGGCCTCCGTGAATGGAGTACTATGTATCTTGCATAGAGTCTCCTTCGTTAATCGTTTGGCTGGGTCAATCTTTTGTATGTTTCTGATCAACGCCTTAATGGAGGCGGTCGTTATAGGCAGGTAGTTACTTTTACCTTCATCCCTTCTTGGGCATTGTCCTCCCCAGATTTACAACTCATCATAGTAGCTGTCTTCGTATGACTAGTATGTTTGTCCAAACAGACGTATTCCTTGGTACTGATCGTTAAAGGAGTCCTTGTAGGTGGGGTTTCTTTCTTGATACTGCCTTTGACCATACCCAGGTGGGTTGGATGGGCCACCAGGGCTATATTATTGATGCTTCTGAGGAGGGTTCTCGTGATAATTATCGTTCGAGGCCCCTGGGTAAATTGTAGGTGTGGGGGGTGCATACCCTGGTATTTTAGAGCGTACCGGCCAGGTGGTGGTGGGCCAGTATGGCAAAGTTGGTGTGTTGGTCATAGTGGTGGTGATCACTATCCGCTAACTTGTTGTACGGGTTTTCTCGGTGGTAGAGGTTGTTGGAGAACTGGTTATAGTACTATCCCTCGAGGCAACAAATACGGGTTATAAACTTGGGTGGTTTGGGGCTTGTAGACTAGCCCATATATCGGTGGTAAACAGGATGGGTTTCAATGTTTGGGTCGTTGAGCACCAACTCGTATGGCGTGGAATCTCTAACAGTTTCGAATACCATCGGGGTACCACCTGAAG
Source organism: Kingdonia uniflora (assembly GCA_014058105.1). Taxonomy (NCBI): domain Eukaryota; kingdom Viridiplantae; phylum Streptophyta; class Magnoliopsida; order Ranunculales; family Circaeasteraceae; genus Kingdonia; species Kingdonia uniflora. The sequence goes on from JACGCM010002027.1 coordinate 1,672,235, forward strand.
CTGCCAAATCTGATCTTGTTTTGTTAGCATCTGTTCTTGTAGTTGTTGGAGTATAGGTCCCATCTCTGCCATCACTTGCTCCTGGGTCTGGTTTCGTGTGGAAACCACCATCTTCGCGTAGTTATGTAAAGTTCAGCCGCGAGGACACAGACGGTGCCAATTATAGTCCTAGAAATCCTCTCAAGGACGATAATGCGTGATTACTTGTTTAGGATTAACACGCCTCACTAGAGGAGGACACCACTTAACTCTCTTTAGGTCTCTTCTCCCTCTCCCTCTAGAGCTGCTAGGGTTTCGTAGATGGTGGAGGAGGTTCTAAAAAAAGGTCCCTTCATAAGTTACCTTCTCTCCTTATTTATAGGGAGAGTTTTGGCCTAGAAGTGCTCAGGCTTATGTGACGTGTGTAATTCCTAAGATACCCGTGGGCATGGCATAAAGTGCTCGTCGGTATAAATTGCTTTTGTCATGGTTTATGGGTTGTTAAGAGAGCTTCCTCTAAAACGTGCTATTATAACCTCGATAGTTAGAATTTGATCCATGATTTCACTATTAGGGGGAACGGGCTCACCTATTATGATGTCTACCCTCATTTTGAGAAGTACATGACCCCTCTCTTTTCGCTTTTCCTCGCATTAAAACTACTTCAAAAAGAAAAATCCCCTACTTCTCTTCACTAAATGCTCCACTTTAATTAAAGTTTCCTTTATACCCTTTAAATGTCTATCCTCAGATATGATTTTATACGACCTCATAGCTTAACATGTGTCTAAAGAGAAAATAAGATGATAAGAAATGGAACATGGACTTCGTTTAGCCTTCCATATTTTTCCTTCCTTTCTCGTTAACAAAAATTAAGCTTGGTCTGTGTTGTTATAAGGTTAAAGATAAACATTTGTCATTAAATTAAAACTCTTAAACTAATTTCCATTAAGAATTACCAATCCCAATTTCAGGATTTTTCCTATACCACACGCAAAAACAAGATATTACCCTAAAACCCCACTAATGAAGGATGTAAACAGAGAAAAAAAAACTTTGCTTTCTTGAGAAATCATGGTTTATATTTAATGGGGTGGCTATGATGGACTTAATGCTTTAATACTTGAGACCCATATGGTAATGCCCCGTTTATATTTTGGTTATTACCGTAAAGGTTTACTAGATTTTTATTAGATTTGGTACGTAGCTATCTTAGTAAGTAACAACTCTAGTATGGAATCATTCTAAAAAAGTTGTGCTTTAAACTTTGTGGGGTTATGATAATACAAGCCGTGACCTACTTGCTTATAGGAGATCATCTCTTAGAGTTTAATCCTAGCCTCCACTAACCAAACACAGGGTTTCTTTTCGCGATTGGAGAGAAAGAGTTCTAGCGAGTGAGTAAGAGAGAGTAACAACCCATACTTTATAAGAGAGGTAAGAAACTCCATTATCTAACTATTCCTAATCACAGAGAGATCTTCAACCTACTTTAATCTTGGGAAAATAGGAAGGAAAAGGGTGAAGCTTCCGTATGTTCATCGAAGGAGTTTAGCAGTTGAATTAGTATTTACGTTTTACCTTATTTTCATACATCCATCAAACAAAGTGAGTGCACTATCCTTAAAACTCAACTATGATTTGATTTGTTCTATAGCCATGTTTAAGATTTAGTTTATGAAACTATAACTATGATTAATGCTGAGTTTATACACATATCATAGCTAGCCTTACATGATTCTTAGATAGAGATTTAAACCATGTTGTTGTGCACTCTTGAGCTGTAATATGCAAGCCCTAACTTCATAACTAAGCATGATCCCATAGGTTCCCTAAGAAAAAAAATCTATTATGACCCATATATGTAGTGCCTTAGGTTGGGTTATTCCCATATAAATCTTTCCTACTTGCATACATTATGAGGCATGTTTACATTAATAAGTTAATGGTGGTTATGGTGGGTGGTTATGTGGATTCATGTTGACATATTAGTATATGTTGATATGTGTACTACTTAGTTGAACTTGGTCAATTTATCGAAGATGTATCACTAGAAATCTTATTGTTATAAGCATAGTCCTTGGAGATATGTTTAATACTGGATTAAATAAATAATCCTTATTTAACAAACCGTAACATTTCTTTGCCTATAGAGAGGTATGTATGATTCATGTTAAGTAGAGGAACTTGACTATAATACTAAGAGTGAATAATACACTAAATTCATAAGTAATAATGCGTACAAGATTGTATTTAGGGAGGATTACATGAAATCAAAAACTAGATATCCCTAAGGTGGTCAGGTTTATGGTAAATATTGGCATTTCCATGGGTTTTAATCCCTGAAAGAGTATTGGTTATTAGGTCATAGGAAATAAAGAGTCCGTGGCATTTCTATGGGTTTCAATCCCTGAAAGAACACTGGTCAGGTCGTTGATTTAAACTGTAGGCATCTCCCGTGGTTTTATCCCTATAAAAGTGCTGGTCAGGTCCTTGGATTCTGCGGATCCTTGCACATTTCCATGGGATTTAAGCCTTAAAAGATAATCTAATCCTGATAAATTTTTTATTACTTTCCGAGCAGAGGACGAAAGATTTATGGAGTATGGTTAAGCCATACGAACAAGCCATATATACAATTTACTGATAGGATATTATGCATTTAGAAAATACTTTAAATGTTGTCTTAATAATATAATTGCAATTTGCTATATTTATTATAAATTTATTAGTTATATATCATAGGAATCTTGCTTGATATCAGACAATATTTTTTATATATTGTATTATTGCCATTGTCTATATACCTTATCTTTTATGGTGAATTTTAAGGATAACGTACTTGCTTAGCCATGGCTTGCAAATATCTTATGTAATATATTTCAAGACCAGGTCATTAGCCAGTTGTTCTGGACTGCTTGGGGTTGTAACTGAAGCGCATTGTTATGACATTCTTTTAATTTATTTTTTGTTGATGTGTGATTCAATTTTATTTTTTGGTTGCAGCCATTTTGATTAGAAAATTGATAGGAGTTGTTTTTAGAGTTTCTTTTTTAATATTGGTATTTCCTCTGCGTACTATTGTGTGAATGTAGTATTATAAATTCTTAAAATTTCAATATTGGGGTCATCCGTTGGGGGATGCCCAACCTGTTCACTGCTCAAGATACATATTCTAACTAGTCTTAGAATATAAGTTTTGGGGTATGACAGATTGGCATCAGATCGAAGGTTAATCCTTTGGAATGGATCCTGCTCTATATCGCGCACATGAAGTTACGTGGGTTTGATGGGGTAGGACAATTATTTTTATTAATTGACATTTATGATTTTGATATTATATATATAATATTTGGATAGAGGATGTAGCATTCATGTTCGCAATTTTGTTGACAATGGTATCAGGAGTAGTATTTGCGTTGCTAACCATCGTGTAGGACGGGGTGGTCGCTGAGGCGGTAGAGATGACCGAGGTGGAGGTCACGATATTAGTCGTGGTGGGTGTGGCGACATAGGTCTTGCACCGATTGCAGAGCCTATTACAGAGGTTCTGATCTATGCTCCACATGATGTTCCTGAGGTTCTTGTAGAGAGTCAAGATGGTTAGTTTAAGGTTGATTCGATAGATCTAGTACGAGCGGCTCACTCTTATGTCACTAAGGCTGACTTGGGTCAGATATGTCATACTTTTGGTTCATGTAACAACAAACAGCCAGGGATGAAGCATGAATCTTACTAGCAGAGTAGAGTATTGGTAACATGTTGATTATTACTATAGAAAAGGTTAAGGGTCAGCGGTTCAGTACAGACTCACCTGGTCCTAAGTAGGTCAAGTTTTGGCTGAAGCATATTGAGAGGAAGATATGATCGATTGACTATTCCGAGGATCAGAGCGTTAGAGTGGCTTCAAAATTCTTGGATGGTAATGCCAAAAATTGGTGGGTGAAGACTTCGCAGACATTAGAGGGTCAACAGATTACCTAGGTATTATTCAAGGAGAGGTTCTTCTATCTATACATTCAAGAGAGCTATCAAGATGAGATGGCTCCACATTTCTTTCAATTGGAGTAAAAGAAGAATATGACAGTTACCGTGTACGAGGCACAATTTATCGAGTTGTTACGTTATGCATTTTTTCTTGTTGCTGATGAGGTTTGCAAGGTGAAAAAGTTTCTTGATGGACTTATAGAATCGATCAAGAACAAGCTTATAGGACAGATGACCAGGTCATATTCTAAGATGATAATGAAGGTACAGTTAATTGAGAGCAACTGCAATGAATCCAAGAGAGCTAGGGATAGGGAGGTTGAGAAGAGGACTGAGCCTAAGGGCAAGGAGATTGTAATGACCTCGACCGGAAAGGGTTACCAAGGGAAATAGGGCTACCAAGGAAATTAGGGGAGCTAGGGTTATTGGAAGAAGTAGAAGACAAAACAAGGATTAGGTAATAATTTAGCAATTGTGACTTATAGGTCTCAGGGAGATGTTTCGTATGTGATGTGGTTAGGCATCAGGCTCGTTTCTATCCTTATCGTACTACTTAGCAGCAGCCACAACAAAGATAGGGAATACAGGGCCAGAGATAGGGATTGTCTCCACATGGTAGAACTTTTGCTGTGGCATAGCGCGAGCATCGTGGTGGTAAACCAGTGGTGAAAGGTATAGTTTTTGTATTTTACTAACCTGCTAGAATTTTATTTGACACTGGTGCACCTCATTCCTTCATATTTTATATTAGTATGTGTTCATTTAGTTTGATACTTGAGATACTATAGAGCGAGTTGTATGTGATTACACCTATAGGGAGATCAGTTATACTCAACTGAGTTTATAAAGGCTAAACTATTACTCATGTAGTACTTTCAGCGGATCTTATCGTGTTATCGATTTAGGAGTTTGATATCATTTTGGGCATGGATTGGTTATCTACTTATCACGCCAGTGTCGACTATTTTGAGAAGACAATCACATTCTTTATTCTAGTGAGTAAGCCAGTTCGATTATGAAGTTCAAGTACTGAGGATTTGATTTGTTTGATGATTGCACATCTTGAGCTTGGACCTCATGGGCCGATGCCTATTGATCAACTTTCAACAATTTCTAAATTTCAGATCATTTTGAGGAGATACGAGGCTTCCCGCCGAAGCGAGACATTAATTTATGCATCGATTTGTAGCTGAGAATTGAGCCCATTTCTCAAGCGATTTATCGCATGCCACTAGTCGAGCTTAAGGAGTTGCATGCGCAAATCAAAGAGCTGATGAAACATGATTTAATTCGCAAGAGTACTTCACCATAGGGTGCACCAGTTCTATTTGTTAAGAAGAAGGATGGTTTGATGAGGCTGGGTTGATTGTTGACAATTGAACAAGGTCACGATCAAGAATCGTTATCCAATGCCTCATATTGAGGACCTATTCGATTAGTTGCGAAGAGCTCAATTCTTTTCTAAGACACTCAGAGCACAAGTTGTATGCGAAGCTCGAGAAGTATGATATTTGGCAGGAGGAAGTTAAGTTCCAAGGGCATTTTGAGAAGTATATGACCCCTCTCATTTCGCTATTCTTCACATTAAAGCTACTTCAAAAAGCTCAATGCTCCACCTAAATTTAAGTTTCCTTTATATCCATTAATGTCTATCATCACGTAGGATTTTATAAGACCTCATAGCTTCACATGTGTCTAAAGAGAAAATAAGATGACAAGAAACAGAACTTGGACCCCGTTTATTCTTTCATATTTATCCTTCCTTTCTTGTTAACAAAAATTAAGCTTCGTCTCTATAGTCATATGGTTAAAAGATTAACATTTGTCATTAAATTTCAACTTTCAAACCAATTTCCATGAAGAATTATAAAGTCCATAGCTACAAATTCAAGATCTTTCCAACACTACACACAAAAACAAGATATTTTCCTAAAACCCCACCAATGTAGGATGTAACAGAGTAAAAAAAAACATTGTTTTCTTAAGAAATCGCGGCTTATCTTTAATGGGGTGGCTGTGATGGCTTTAGATGCTCTAATGCTTAAGACCCATACACTAAGGTTTATTATCTTCAACTATTTCTTAAATTTAGAGATTGGGTTCAATCTAAAATGGGATTTGACATGCTCCTATGATTATATTGAAGGATTTTTAAAGTATAGCAAGATCTAAAAATAAAATTTAGGTGGGAAGTTGTGAGATTCAAAGGTCTACATATAGTTATAGAATGAGATAGGAAGGAAAGCTAACGAATTTTAGGTTTATTTTCAAAGGTTTATAACCCTATCCTACATGTCATAGTATTAAGTGAGAAATACATGGTTGTGGGGGTCTATACTCCCTTAAATGAGGGTAGGGTAGCTATGGTATTATGAAGTAAGAAAAGAAATAAAAAAAAAGGGAATTAAAGGGGGGGGGGGGGTGTCTTATATTACCCTAATACGCCCTCAAAATAATATTAGGTAAGGGAATTGAAGAACATTATGGTAATGTATATTATGCATACCTTCACCTCTTCGTCTGCCTTTATTATTCATTTAATCCGATCGATGGGCAGTTGATGATTTTGCTTAAATCTTCAAAGAGTGATACTAATATTTACTAATTATTACAAATAAATTGTATTCGTTTTTTATATTTTGAATTCTAATAAAAGTACACAAATTAATGTAAAGGCATAATTAAATTTATGATATTAAAGATTATCCTATAATGTGACTGAAGTACAATTGTGATTATTCTTGCTTAAAAACATAACCCAATAGATCTTAGCCAAGTGTACATAATTTATGGCCATATTCTCATATGGAAAATGAATTAAGCTCCAAAATAAAGGAATGCATGCTAATTTCGCTAAATGAATATGTCCATGCAAAACAAGTTCAATTTTTCATTAACAAAAATGCTGCAGATTATGATGCAAAATGATACAGCACAAGAGATTCGGATTTGACCTCTCCATGATGTCAATTTTTTTGGTGATATTTGTGGTTTGATCTCTTTAAGATCTCATTTTTTTGCTAAACGTGATAATTTTAGAGCATGAAAAACTTTTTCGAGACCTACCCAAGTTGTAAATTCAAGTCATATGCATTGCCAATAGCATAATAAAGCTATTATTGATATCACGAAGAAAATCAATGGGAGGAACGTAATGTAGATAAAATCTGACCAGCGGGAAGTTGATGAATCTCTAACATTTTTTGTTGCCAGAAGACCTCCATGTTTTGGTTTTTTATATCTTGAATTTTAGTATCGAACCTAGCTTCTTCCATCTTAAAAATAAAATTTATTTATTTTCAAATATACAAATCAAAGAAAAATATATTTGTAAATGGTTATATGATGAAGTTAAGAGTGTAATCACCTCATTTGTTGGATGTTGCTCATGCGATATCATGATTTGAGGGGTAACTTGCATGAAATTGCCAACCTACTGCATAAGTTTAGGCGGGGGAGATTGGAAGTTCATTGATTGGCTAAAATTCATGTTACTTCTCTCTTTCTATCTTTCACTCACTAATAGAGAGATGGCTATGTGAGATGGAGGATTATACAAAGTTAGAACACGATTACAACATTTTGAGGACTTTAGACAGTAAAATTTAATTATTAAGCAAATATAAAACTTACAAACGCTTATAAAGCTTTTTTGAGGATCTTGAGAAAGATATTGCCAAAAGTAAAGGAAAAAAGGTGAGATGGGAGTAATGTAGTATAATGCCAAATTTGAATCAATTAGTAGTAAGTGAGATTAGGAATACATTAAATATATATTTAAATAAATAACAAAGGAATCTAATTTCTTAGTAACGCTTATAAACCTTTATTTTAAATTTGACTTTAAAACATTTCCTTGTTTTTTATCCTTCATTCTCTTACTTTATTTTTTTACTGAATTACTCCCAAAAATAATTTGTTCCAATTTAAGTTACACGATCGCTTTTATGCATACAGGTTTATATGTATTCATGTATTTGTACAGTATAAATTGCTAATAAGAATTCATATCGATATTTATACTACAAACTCCAATATGAATTTGAACTTAAATTGCCTCGCCTACTTTGATGATTGACCATTTTTTCTCATATTTTTAACTCTGAGGTGGTTGTTTTACATCAAATAAAACTTGTAATTCTTAATTTTCATGCATTTTCTTGGAATTTCAATTTAATTACGACATTACTCATCAAATTCTAAATGATAAAAAGATATATGATATAAGAAGAATTAAAATATGAAAAGAACTGCAAAAATTGAATAAAAAATGGAGAATTAACATGGTTGTTCATATATTCATGTGAGGCGGAGTTAGGTTGTTTATTCAAATTTAGTGTGTATCTCGATTAATTTTTTCTTAATTTTTTTTTGCTTTCATTTTGGTCAAGTTTTCATAGGAAGATTTTATGAAATGTTAGAGACGAGCCAAGTTTTTAGTCGTGTTTCTATGCAGGTGGACATCTATTTTTAATTTATAACAACTCGAACACAAAATTTAATTCATTAAAGAACTCCGTAAGAATATTTTTTCAAGCATAGATTGTGGTGAGTCCGGCAATACGGTTCCATTGGATGCATAACTACAACCGTTGTGTGCCATATCAGTAGTGACATGTGCCATGCTATATTAGCTCAGTGGGACCCCCAGTGTTGCATCAGCCGTGATACATGGAGTGCCATGTTAGCAAGGAAAAGAGTCGCGCTGTTAACGTGATGAGAACAAAAAAAATCTACACTATCAATCACACATCATACAGACACATTAGAAATAACGCAATATAGAAAGAGAGGAGATATAACCTTTTCTGTGAACTTGTTAGGTTACAGAGAATACATCTTAAGGGTGTATACATAGGAGGTTACATAAGGTATCTAAAACTCTCCCCATAAATCTCAGGGTTTGGAGTTGGTGGATCACCCCAACCCAGTGCGGGTTAGACCCAAATCGAACTTGTTTATAACAGTAAGCGATTAATTTCAATTATAGCGCTACCGAAATCAACATAACCATTAAAAAAAAAGAACCAAATAAAACTTTAATCAAAATGATACATGAACAAGGAAAACACTAAACAAAGTCTCATTTCAAATTAGAAAAGGTCGTGAACTTGCTAGTATCTATTTTCCGTTACTGCTATAATGGAGAGCTAAGGAAATTTTGAATTTAGTTCGTTGCTTTATCCAATGTTAAAACATTGAAGGACATCGTAATGGATAATAGGTTTATTGCTTTGTCTTTCAAGATTAAAACATTTCTATAACCAAGAAAATACAAATCCAGGAAACTAATCATATCAAATAAGACTAACTCAAATAGCCTAAATAGATATTCATAATTATAATAACAATCATAGAGCTTTACAGTGAGTAACTAAAGTGAAGCATATAAAAGTTCATAAATATAATACAGACTAGCTTCCGCTTATTATTTTAGCCCCTATACTAAGATCAAACCTGCAAACGATCATCTTTCTCTTGATCCTCAGTGCAAAAAAGCTATCTAGGCAAGAAAAGAATAACAAAATAGGTGTTGGGAGATAGAGACTTACCGTGCTGTAGCTTTGAGGGCATCCACAATAGCCTCTCCAAAACTATTTTTGAGAGGCAAAAATGCTAAAATTAACCTTTCAAACTATCCAAATGGGTAGTTTTTTTAGCTTTGGCCATTTTCTCTCCTCAAACATAGCTAGGAAGGAGAGAAAAATAAACTAGCCACTTAGGCAAATTGTTAAGGTGGAAAGGTGGGAAGTCCTTTCTAGCCATAATTAATAGGTCGAAAGTGTTTAGAAATCAAAAAAACTCATCTTTTTTAGATCTCCCAATAAGTTCTCGATACGTTCACTTTTAAGCTAATTATTTTGAGGAGTTTGGCTTTTGAAGGAGATTAAATTTCACATTTACGTCATACAACTAGCTAAATTTATAGGTAGTCTATAGTGGACGCTCTTATGAGTTTTAGCTACTCAACCACCTGTGCTAAAAATTTCTTCGACATCCAAAAAGGCTAAACTAGCCTTCTGAGGTCAGCAATATTAGCCGACCGAAGATGATGAAATTTGCCTAACATCGTAGGACATGATAAATATTTGGTAAATCATAGTATTGGCAAAATTAGCTATTTATTTACCATTTATCATGTCCTACGGATTTAAGTAAATTTCATCATCTTGGAATAACTAATATGTTGACATAAGAAGCCGAGTTTAGTTTTTTTGGTAGGGCATGGGCAAATTAAGACGGGTTTACCCATGGTGAATGATGGTTTAACCTTTCGTATATTTGGTAAATCATGGTATTGGACTTGGATGGATGGACTTAGATGGTCTAAGGCTTGAGACCCATACACTAAGGTTAATCTCTTTAACTATATTTTGAATTTAGAGATTGGGTTAATACAAAGGTCTACATATAGAGATAGGAAGGAAAGCTAACGACTTTTAAGTTTATTTTTAAGGATTTATATTTATATGCCACATCAGAAAGAGGGGGCCTATACTCCGTCAAATGAGGGTAGAGTAGCTATGGTATTATGAAAAATTAAAAATTAAAAAAAGAGAGCATCAAGGGTGGAGGGAGTTATTAAGACACGTGGTAGTAAAACAAGGGTCCTATATAACCCCAAATAAAGGTAGATCTCATAGTAACTGAAATCTATGGATTAAATCTACTAGAGTGAGCTCTATCTCATGCAGCCTTAGTGTAGAATAATATAGTTTATTTTAGAGTATTATTTCTCTTTTTCCAGGTAAAATGCATAATATTCTTTCTACGATCTTGACCTAATCATTGATGGGAATCGATGAAGTTAAAAATCCTAGGAAACCATCTTGTTAAACTATTACATGATGGTTTCGAACACGGAGAAGTAAACATAGTCCATCCTTATCTATTATTGGTTATATGCTATGGCCAAGCTATGTTCCAAACCATTTAAGGAGTTAATTATTGAGACGAAAATAGAAATAAATCAATGAATAGCTCGAGCATAGTACATCGTGCAGATATAATATACGCACATATCTTTTTAATTATAATTATAAGTGATAAAAATCACAATTTTAACTACTTCAAATTATTGGATGAAAGATATTCACCCACTTTTGTATACACAATTAGTTTTAAATTACAACATAAATCAACAAGGAAAGTGTTATTAGCATAAAACATAAAATATACATCAAAGCCTTATTCCAAGTCATAAATGATTGTGAGTTCGTCATCGTATAGTTAACAACACTGCAATAATTGACATCTTGAGGAAATCTCAAGTTTAGTTTCCGATCAGGAGAAAATTCCACGATTGTCACATTATTATGATAACATAAATAATGTGTTGATAGTTTTGTAACATTTTTTATTATCATCATGAAATTTAAGAAAATTAAACTAATTAAAAGAGACGAAGTCGAAACCAAATCTTAGTAATCATAATTATTGATAAAATAAAACACATATATAAAGTTTTAAACTTTACATTGAGTAACTCAAGTAAAGCACATACAACTTCCATAATCCTTTTATTTTAGTAAAGTAAAAACAGAATATCATCTGCTTAGTTATTTGGCTCATACTAGTTATATTATATATATGATCGGACCAGCAACCTTTAGTTTTCTGCACTTAGTTCTCACTGTAAAATAAAAATTGAATCTTAATCAATTACAACTATCTTTGTAAGAACATAAATATTTTTAATTTTAATATGCAATAAAAAAAAGGTCAAGTTATTAAACAAATTTTACGTGGGTAATACATGTGAGATCCTTAGAGCTGGCGTCGGGATCAATTGGGATGGGATTCGAGTTTATCTTTATATCTGCAAACCTAACTTAATTGGGATGGATTCCATTAATGTTGTACCCTAGGTAAAGCTAACATGACTTAAAGAATGTCAGCCAAAATATCTTCAAAATATCAAAGTATAAGGGCTTCAATTTTTGATGCATACTTACCATGCCGTAGTTTTGATGGTACTACAGGGTTGGGTCCATCATCTTGAACTACACACCATTTGGTGGATGACATTTAGTTTCAGCTCCATTGTTGATCACAATCTCTCCATCATCCTAGAAAAATGCGGACTTTATTTAGTTTATAAACTCAAGGATGAACCATAAACCTTGTCGTATTTATGTATAAGTTGATTCAATGATTAGCCCATATATTTTCAAATTTTACTATCGCACCTCAAAATCATGTGTGTATAACAATCTATTATGGTTGAGAAAGGTTGGCCGTGTTGAAAACAATCTTTACTCTCTATATTTATAAATTGAATAAAACTAGTGTTATGTGTCATATTATTAGAGAAACGAGTAGTTTTGGATTTATAATAACATCTCTCGAATTAAAAATATATAAGGACATAAGGACCTATAAAACAAAATTTGTGTTGAGTCATGCAATATAAAATATGTTACGTTAATAACAATTTTGACAGTTACTCTAGGAATAAGTTAAATGTTTGTTTTTATTTAAATACTCAATGGCAACACAGTAAGAAAATATTTACTAAATCACTAAATATTAGCGGAACAACATCCACCAAGAAGTCTAGAGCCTCTTCATGGCTTATCGCATTTTCAACATCATCGCTCTGAAGAGTTCCCCTACTGTTTTCTTTAGTATGTAGCCATGACCGGATAGTAAGTTCTTGGATAAAGAACTCACATGCCTTGGCGAGTGTGATAGGCGCATCCGCACTAGTCATCTGTTTGTAATAAACCATAAATGAAATTATAAGCTGCGCTTAGTATACTATATAATATTATATTAAATCCACCCCAAAGTAATATTTGACAAGGAATTGAAGAACATTATGGCGGGTTGACTTGATATTCTATTTAATATTCTATTTAATCCACCCCAAAATAATACGAGTATATGATACAGACCTTTACCTCTTCGTTCGCCTTCATTATCTTTTTAATCCGAGCGACGGGCAGTTCAGGATCATACTTGAAATCTACAAACAGATATAAAAATATTTACGAATTATTACAATTAAAAAAATGATTCAATATATTATATTTTGATTCATAAGTAAAAAAAACACACAAGTTCAGGCAAAATCAGAATTAAATCCATGTTGTCAGAGATTATTTTACAATGTGGACGAAATACTATGTGATTCTTACAAAAACCCACAAGGGAATTTTTTATGGCCTAATTTTGTTCTTCTTCTTTTAAACATGAAAATCTCTAGCACCAAAATGAACGTATTCATGAGAATCTTACTTAGTAAATTTGGCCATCCATGCATGTTTGTAGTAGATTAAATCCTTTATTGCATAAAATTCTCCAGATCATGATTAAAATCTTGACATGAGACAATGAAAGGATAAAAAAGATTTTGATTTGGCATTTTTAAGATGTCAAAAAAATTAAGAGATTTATGGTTTGATTTTTCTTAGACCTATTTTTTTTTTTAAACGGTGATATATATCTTTAGAGCATAAAACACTTCCTCTTCATAAACCAAAGTTGAAACATTAAATCATGCATGAATCGGTAAGAAGATAATAAATAAATTCTATCTATTGCTAAGAAAATAAATGGGGAAGCAGCAAATTGATTGAATCTGACCAGCGGAAAGTTGACTAATCTCTAGCATTTGTTGTTCCCAGAAGGCCTCCAAGTTTTGCTTTTGCAAGTTCTGAATTCGAGACTTGAAGCTGTCTTCTTCCATCTTGAAAATAATAAATACTTTTTATTATATATGATCAAAGAAAATTATATTTATAAATGATTACATAATGGAATGAAGAACTTGATCACCTTATTAGTTGGATATTGATCGCGTGGTATCACCATTTGAGGGGTATCTTTCATGGAATCCATGGTACTTGCTCTCTCTTTCTATCTTTCACTTCCTAATAGAGAGATAACTTTGTGAGTTAGAGGATTATATAGAGCCAAAAACAAGACTACAATGACTGCGATTAGTCAACAAAATTTAATTTATTCAGCACATGTAAAACCTACTTTTTGGACTAGAGAAAGATATCGCCAAAAGTAATAGAATAAGATGATATGGGAGTGACGTAGTATAATGTCAAAATTTTTGAATACGTTAAATGCAGGCTTAAATAAAACAATAGATGAATCTGATTCTTTAGTAGCGCTTTAATTTTTTTTGAATTTGACATTTTTTTTTCTTTTCTTCATTGCACCTTTATTATCTTACTTTCGTGTAGACGTGTTTCTAAGAATCAATGTATTTGTATAATACGAATTTTAATAAGATATTATATAGGTATTTGTGCACTAAAAATTCTAATATGGATCATAACTTAAATTGCCTCGCCGACCATTTTGATGATGAACTTGTTTTGTTTATAATAATAGCTTTGAGGTTGTTATATGTAAACTCAAATTCTTAATTCTAAATTTTCATGCATTCTTTTAATATAATATATTTTCAATTTCTTTTGAGATAATTTATTTTATTTTAAACGATAAAAAGACAACTCAATATTAATACATGGTAATAGGAAAGTACATCATTTCACAACATGGTAGGGAAAATTGACTATAATACTAAATGTGAATAATACACTAAATACATAAGTAATAATGCGTACAAGATTGTATTTAGGGAGGATTGTGTAAAATCATCAACTAGATATCCCTAAGGTGAATGTATACATTAGGGCTCTATTGGTCAGGTCTATGGTAAATCTTGACATTTCCATCAGTTTTAATCCCTGAAAGAATATTGGTCATGTAATATCCAGTAATTTTTTTTGATTTATATCCATATCTTTTCATCGTGCATCTTTCGTTAATCATGTAGTAGCCTACTCGCAGCCTTCTAGTTCCAGCCGAACACTCGAAGGCTACATCTAAGCCTACCTGATAACTTGAAGCCTAATAAGTCCATGATCAAGCCCTCCAAGACTATGCGAACATTCGACAACGAACAAGATTCAAATCCGAAGGCAGATACGCCAGCGCATGAGCTCCACATCAGCACTAGAAGCACTTCGACCATGGTCTCACATGGTCAAAGGCAGACATGTCAGACAGCCAGCTCACAACAAGCTTACCAGACAGAACGGCGGGGCACGCCGCTCGATAACTACAGTGTCAGAACCAACAGCAACCACAGTGTCAGAGAAAACAGGACAACGGCTATAGTGTCAGACCCAACAGTTTCGGCGTCAGAACCGACTCCGGGTACAAGTCAGTTGTCCCGGAGGGTACACTTGTAATTAGGCCCCCCCATGGTGATTCAACCCTTCCTGTGATCTATAAATTGGAGGGTGGGAGGACTGTGGAGGGGTTACGAAATATCTCCCCTGAACCCTTGAAGTTTACCATCGATTACCCTGTAAGTGACCCAGTACTCGAAACTTCGACTACTCGACAGTTATATCAATACTCTTAAAAACCCTCATCAGAGGTCGTGGAGTGTCCCATTCTAAGCCTCCACGCAGGTATATTGCCAATAAATTAGTCGTAATATTGATTATATGCTTGAATCCTCTGATAGAAGATAAATTTCGTTGTAAGAGCCAACTTTCTCACCTTCCGAAGTTAGGCCCCTACATTTGGCACCGTCCATGCTTTCCACCCTACCAGTCTCCCCTTGCCTTGTACTTTCCTTTTCTAATTCTTGCAAACCACTTCCAATGGACCCTACCCTCCGCTCCACTTCCACCCATGCTGGCAACTCCGCTGACGGAGTGACTGCCCAGCTAGCCCTTCTTACTCAATAATTCTCTCAGGCTGAGGAATAATACCAAACGTAATTGCATCAGGAGTGCGAAGAACACCGACAAGAGTTTGAAGCTGAACGATAATGCCGTTTCGATGACGCCGACAGACAATACCGCGCCATCAACAATCTGTGCAACACAGTTTGTGAGTTGCAACGACTACAACCTCTAGACGCCCCTCTGCCATCTCGAGCACTCGCCCCATCGCGCGTGCCTGCCCGCGCTCGACTGGGGCCCCTACCACATCTGGAAGTACCCCCGGTCCATCTTGGTGCAGAGGGTGCTCCCCCTACTATCCCCCTACTGGCTCCATCCATCTTGGCATCCACCCTATAGAGGATTTCTCATATTCCACCCTACACTCCACCAGATATCCTAAACGCCATCCTGCTCGAGAACGTTTCAGGGAGCCAGCATCGAGTACACGTCGAACACTCAGCCTCATCACCCTTGAACCCATCTATCCTCTCTTATCCTGCCTATTGTGCACAGTATGACCTCGACTACAAAATTTACCCTGCCATACACATCAGTGCGAGCCCAACACCAAACTCATGTTGTCGGTTAAACAACCCCCTCTGCCCCAAACTCCTCGCTATCGAGGTGCCTCCAAACTTTTGGGCCCCTAAAATCTGTAAATATCGTAATACCGATCCTCAATCCCATATCCTCGAATTCCCAAATGCTCTAAGCCTTTACTTTTCGGCTGACCACCTGATGTGTCAAATTTTTCCCACCGGCCTAACAGATAGCCCTCTTAGTTGGTATCATAACCTTCCCAATGGCTTGATTCAAAGCTTTGAGCAATTATCTAGTCTTTTCATTACCTAATTTTCCTTCAACAAAGATCGAGAGGTCAGGGTCGATGCCCTCTTCAATTTTCAAAAATCCAGCAATGAAACCCTCGAAGCCTTCACCAAGAGGTTTCTCGATAAATCGCACAAAGTTGAAAACCTCGTCTTCGCGAATATCGTACTCGCGTATTCGAACGCTTTGCCAGATAACAGCCGTGCCAAAGAGTACCTGGTCCTCCACAACCCGTGAACCCTCGAGGAGATGCTCTCTAAATTTAATGTGTATATCGACCTTGAGTGCCTCCGCGAATCAAATAAACTAGGGCAGCCTTCGACCACCAATCCAAATAAACCTCGACAAGGCCTACTCTCTTCTCCTGCACCCCTGATCACTCCCGTCTTACAACAGATTGAGTGCCGCAAATATCCCCACACTGACAACACTACCAAAGCCCATAAAAGATGATCGAAGCCGGTCCTCCTGAAAGTTACTACCCCTATCAGCACCCTTTTGCCACAGATCCAGGTAAACCTCATATGGTGTATCCTTTTCCCTATCGAGGTCAAACCAGGCAAACCATATTGCGCTAACCATAAGTATAACTGCCACCACACCAACAAATATTTTGCCTTGCAACGCTCAATCAAAATAATACTCAAGGCGGGTCGTCTACATCAGTACGTTGCCGACCTCCCTAGCTACCTCGATGGGTCGTACCTCAAACTGCCCCTACTGCTGACCAAGCCGAGGTACACATCTACCAAGTTCATTTCATCGAGGTAAATAATATCAACAATGGTTGTTCCAAGAGCAAGCGCAAGCGTGTCGAAGAATGCTACAACCTCACTTACCAGGAGAAGCTACTTGCCATCCTACCAGAGTTAAGTCAATATCGTCGACCCGAGGGTATCTCATTTATTGACTGTGATACATCGCATATTCGTTTTCCCCATTCCGATCCTTTAGTCACAATGATTAAGGTCGAACACCTCGTCCTCCAAACCATGCTTAGCGATATAGGAAGTGCAGTCGATGTACTTTTCCTTCAAACCGTCCAGGCCATGAACAAAATAGACCTCATCACTACCGTCAATGTAGAACTGAAAGGTTTTAATGGGGCTTCTGAAGTTGCCATTGGTCGAATCAGCCTTTCAGTTACTACTGGCCCAGTTACACTTCAAATCCTTGGGGGCGACTGGCTCCATGCCATACGCGCCATACCTTCGAATTATTATCAGGCCCTTCATTTTAATACCCCCTGTGGAACCTGGAACTTAAAAGGTACTCAACGTCTCGCCCGTTCATGTGAGCATCCGAAGATCGATCAAACCCGGAAACTTGTCAAACTACCACAGCAATCACTATCTCCCTCTGTCTCCATACCTTCGACACCGCCATCTCACCCATCGAACCCACTATCTATACCAAAGTGGACGGTCCTGGTTAAGGTACGTTAATTGGTACCTTTCGAGATGAGGCCGAGCGCCTCGAACTCATAGCATTCCTTCAAGTAAACAAAGACGTCTTCGCATGGACATCTCAGGGGATACCCGGTGTCGACCCTAGTTTAGCATGCCACCGCCTCGACTTTATCCCCCATTCTGCAGTACTAAAACAGAAGAATCGTACCTTGGCACCACAACTTTGAGAAGCTGTAAACCTCAAGGTCGACAAACTCATAGCCGAGGGTTTTATCAGAGAAGTCAAGTATGCTGATTGGATATCCAATATTGTTGCAGTTAATAAAAAGAATGACAAGATCAGAATCTGTGTCGACTTCATTGACCTCAACAAACACACACCGAAGGACAGCTTCCCTCTCCCGATAATTTCAGTACTCCTAGATGCCACTGCTGGACATGAGCACCTATCGATGATGGACGCAGCATCGGGTTACAATCAGGTACCCCTCCTCCCTGAGGATTAACTTAAAAATTCTTTTATCACTGATCAAGGCCTTTACTATTTTAACGTCATGCCCTTCGGCCTAAAAAATGTGGTTGCCACCTACCAACACCTTGTTACAACCATGTTTAAACCCTTGCTTGGCAAGTCGGTCGAAGTTTACATCGATGACATGTTATGCAAGAGCCTCCAAAACTAGACCCATATCCATAACCTAACCGCAGTCTTTTCGATACTTCGAACATATAACATTAAACTTAACCCAGAAAAATGCAAGGTTGATGTTTCGTCTGGCAAATTTTTAGGCCACTTTATCAGCAAATGAAGTATCGAGATCGATCCTACTCATATCCGAGCCCTCATCAACATGCCTTCCCCCCGAACCAAAAAAGATGTCCAAAAGGTGGCTGGTAAGATAGCGGCCCTCAGCCGTTTTATTTTTAAATCTTCAGACCGCTGTGCTTGGCTCTTCTCTCCCTTACACGACCAACGCGTCCACAAGGCAAAAAAGAAAAACAACCCTTAGATCAATCGGACACCCGACTTTGAACAGGCCTTCCTCGAACTTAAAATATACCTTGGTCAACCACCCATCATCAACACCCCTGTAGAAGGCAAAAAATTTTCTTTATACCTTGCGGTCACCGACACTTCTATCAACTCAGTCAACATTTGACTCGAATTAAACATCAAGAAACCTGTATATTTTATCATCAAAACTCTGACACCTGCAAAAAATCGATACATAAAACTTGAGCGTTTGCTCCTCACCCTCGTCTACACCTCTCAAAAACTCAAACATATTTTCAAGCTCACCCTATCCGTGCTATAACAAGTTATCCCCTTTGAAAAGTACTCAGTAAGAAAGAAAAATCTAGACGAGTACAACAATGGTCCATTTATCTTAGGGAACACGATATCACATTTGAGAAACAAGTATCCCAAAAAGGCCAAGAAGTCACTAATTTCCTTGCTGACTTCCTGATCGAGGATGTCGACTGGGAGGAACACGAAGGCAACCTACCAGAAGACCAGCCCAAACAAACAGACCCATGGAACCCTAACACAGGCTGGCATCTCTTCACAGACAGATTCGTTAGATCTAACGGTTCGGGGATCGGTATCGTCGTGGTCACACCCACCAATGATCGCATTGAAAAAGAAGTTAAGTTAAACTTCGAATGCTCCAACAACGAGGCTGAGTATGAAGCCTTGATCCATGGCCTTGACCTCCACTCGACCTTGGTGTCCCTAAACTTGCAGTTTTCACAGATTCCCAACTCGTCCAGAGACAATACTCTGCTGAAAATCAAGTTAACGGTCGCATGGCTGAATATGCTGCTCTCGTCGGCCAGAGCATAGACCGCTTCCCTGAAAAATCTTTTATTACTCACTATCCCCAAGGAAAAAATAGACACACAGATGCCCTCGCCTATAAAGTAGCTATGTTAGGCCAGTCCAAATCATGAACTCTCCATATCGAAGTACTCGAACGCCCAAGTATTGACCAGATGGAAGTCAATGCCATCAATACTGGGGGCGAGAGTCTCGATCCAGATGACTGGCGAACACCATTCCTTGATTACTTCAACAATGTTACCCTTCCAGATAATTCGAAAGCCAAGCGATTGTTATTAGAAAATTGCTGCAGATACACCATCCTCAAACGCGAGTTACATCACAAATCCCCAAATGGCATCCTCCTTTGATGCATTTCTCAAAATAAAGCCTCTTTAATTCTTGCTGAACTCCACGAAGGTACCTGCGGTGCTCATACCGCTGGTCGATCCATGGCCCTTCGAGCAGCCTCCTAAGATTTATTCTGGCCCAATATGAAGAAGCAAGCCGAAGAGTATGCCAAACACTGTGATAAATGCCAGCGCCATGCCCACGATATCCATATCCCCTCACAAGACCTCCACTTTAGCCAAGTCTCTTGGCCATTCAAATGATGGGCCATCGATCTTGTGGGTCCCTTTCCTAAAGCTTCGGTTAGACGAGAGAACATTCTTGTTGCAGCATATTATTTTACCAAATGGGTCGAAGCCGTACCCTTGTGTCGATCCAGAGAAGAAGAAGTCATCAAATTTCTATGAGCAAACATTATTACACGCTTCGGCTGCCCTCATATGATTCGATGTAACAATGGTCCAAAGTTCGTTGGGAACAAAGTCAGAAATTTCCTCAAGAAGTAAAACATCATCCTCTCACCCTCAACACCTTACTACCCCCAAGGGAATGCTTAGGTTGAAGCGGTCAATAAAACAATAGTCAACGGCCTCAAGAAGGGTGTTGATACGAAGAAAGAACGATGGGCTCAGGAATTACAGTACGCCTTCTGGGCCTATCGCACAACACCAAGAAAAGTAACGGGCTGCACCCCTTTTCTTCTAGCCTATGGTACTGAAGAAGTGCTACCTACTCAATTCAAAGTACCAACACACGACCCTAGCATTCCTGATAAAGATAATGAGTTTGAACTCGGGTACAATATGTTATGAATCGACGAAATAAGAGACCGAGCCATTGCCAGCCTCGACCATTACCATCTATCACTCCAGAAGTCATATAATAAGAGAGTTTGACCACAAAGTTTCAACATTGGAGATCTTGTACTTCGATGTGTCACAAAGTCTTTGAAGCCTCGAAATGCCGACAAGCTAGCCGAATCCTGGGAAGGACCTTATGTTGAGTACGATAAAGCTGACAAGTATTCATATTACCTGATGACAAAAGATGAAGAGCCTCTACCAAATCCATGGAAGACAATGCAGTTAGTGTTCGACGACAGTCCATGGCCTTCACCTTGTTCCACTGATGTAAATACAGTATAAACAATGAACATTTTTTTTCCTTTAAACTTCGTCTCTTGTTTTCCTGTGAATTTCTTGGTTTAGCCTAAGTATTATGTCAACCCTTTGACCCGACTGATACTTGGTGGCGACCTTAAAAAATTTTCAAGTCTCCAAAATTTGAGCAAAATCGAGGGGCATGAATGGTCGAGAGATCGGACCCTCGAGAATGTATTGGGGGCGACCACATTCTACTTTGATCAGGCTCAGGCTTTCGTAAGTCCAGTAAATTTCTTGGTTTAGACTAAGTATCATGTCAACCCTTCGACCCGACTGATACTTGGGGGCGACCTTGAAATTTTTCAAGTCTCCAAAATTTGAGAAAACTCGAGGGGCATGAATGGTCGAGAGACCGGACCCTGGAGAATGCATTGGGGGTGGCCACATTCTACTTCGATCAGGCTTAGGCCTTTGAAGTCCACTAAATTTCTTCATTTAGCCTAATTATCATGTCAACTCTTCGACCCGACTGATACTTGGGAGCGACCTTGAAAATTTTCAAGTTTCCAAAATTTGAGCAAACTCGAGGGGCATGGACGATCGAGAGACCGGACCCTCGAGAATGCATTGGGGGTGACCACGTCTTACTTCGTATTTGTTCAGGCCTTCGAAGTCTAGTAATTTTCTTGGTCTCACCTAAGTGTCACGACCATCTCTCTACTAATACTCAGAGAGCCATCTCGAAGCTCTTCAAGATTCAATAAGTCTACAAGCATTCTACACTTACAACATATGCAGATACAAGTATACAAGAATATCAACAACTCTACTACATGCAAGATGTTTTAGTACAGTATATACCAGAGAATCAAGTTCAATACAAATCTGCAAACCAATTCAAATCAAGTTCAGTATGCATCAGCAATTTAAAACAATCACAAGTTTGCAGCTCAAGTGCAAAGTAAGTTAACCATTGTTCAAATTCCATCACTCCAAATATAACAACACAACAGAAGATCATCAAAAATAGTTTGGCACCCCAACACAATATCTCATAGCGGAGTAGCCCCATCATCTCCCCTGTCCGGTTCTTCAACACCAACACCTCTAGTACCCTCTGCAGAAGGGTTCGACCCAGCAGTCACAGCCCCAGCAGCAGCTTCTTTGACTGCAAGAGTCTCTACGCCACCTCCCACACTTATAGTAGCAACATCTACTTCTACTCCCGCCGTCTGAATAATATCTTCAACAGCAAGATCATTGGTTGTGGAAAGCATTTCAAAGTTTCAGGATCATACCTCAAATCGTCTATGAAAGTCTTTAGTCTGATATTAACTTCACATTCATCATCAAACTACCCTTGGAATGTCTCCCTCTGATCTGCAATAGCCCTATCCTTCTCAACCCCCCAGCACCTGCGTATGATTGTAATGTTGAGCTTCGAGTTTCCTCTTGTATTCATCTTTGATAGTCCCTTACTCTCGCTTCAAAACATTAATCTCAAAAACCAGCGATGCTTTGGTCCCTCGAGCAAGCTCCAAATTTTTAGCCGCCTGCTTCAACTGCCATGTTATTACCTTTTGAGCCTTGATGAAAGCCTGCGACAAAGTATTTGTCTGCTAGAATATTTGAGCCATCAATATCTCTCAAAGCAGGGTACACTTAAGAATTTTTTTAGAATTTCAAACAGTAGTTACATGATGCATAGTCTTATTCATCTGCCTTCCAGCCTCATCGGGGTCACTGGCACAGTGTGTCGCTATTGAGGCAGCGGTGGCTCTAGCCTGTTCCTCTAGTTTGGCCTCCGTTAATTCTTCGTCCACATCATCCGTATCATCCTCCCTCAACACCCTACGCCTCTTACACTGAGTTCCTTTCGGCTGTTGTACCTTTAGAGATTCAGGAAAGACCTTACCTTTCCCTTTGTTAGAATGCGTCGATGCCTGCTTCGACGTGCTACGAGCTACTTCATGCACTGCTCCTGCCTGCTTCGGCACCTGCTGCCCCTTGGGAACATAATTTACCTTCCTTGTCAACTTCACCTTCTCCATTCCTTTGACCCCTCTCAATGAACCTTCGCCCCCCTCTTCCTTGATGGATTCGGCGTAACGGGAACATTTTGAAGCAAAAAATCTATCTTCTTCTGCCTCTTCCTTTTGATACCTAGCTTCCTAAAAGCACAGTTTACCCACTCCTCATCCGCATTGATCAGTCCGTCAATATAGTTCCTCTGATTTTTAGAGCTCGGTTACTTGGTGCTGCAGAACAAACAAAACATGATTATCAGTCTATTCGTTCTATATGTCAAAAAATCTTCGACCATCAATTTACCTGAATTATAAAGCCTATGTTGTAACTGATAAGGGTCCTCTTCTTCAGCATTCTCATAATTACCTCGTACAACTACCAGGTCCTTGTCCCACCCTCGACCCGTCGAGTACAAATCAAACAACCAGGGCTTATCTGTGTGGCATTGGATATGGTACGTGCCCACCTTATGATTTCCTTTTCTCAAATAGAACGATGCAATATCATACCACTCGATCAAGCCCCTCCCTTCACTTCTTAGCTCTACATTCATACCCTCGACCACCCTTATCATTTCATAGAAATTCCCATTTATTTGGCATGGGGCATCCTCCCAGAAGTTCAGCACCTCCTTCACTAGCCATCGAAGGGGTAGCTACATCCCTAGCCAAATCTGGCCCCTAAATGCCATGAAACCCTCTCGAGGTCAAGACTTGAGGTAAATCCAGATCCCAATGCATGCAATACCACCCCTACCTTTGATAACTCCAACTTAGCCACAAATCGATCCAATCTCAGCTTCTCTTTAGCTGAGACCAACCTCGTAGCTTCCCCCGAATTAGTCAAACTATTACTATCACCACTATGCTCCCTCTCATCCCTTTCATCCCTGAAGGCTCGACACTACCTTCAGGTCCCCTTTTCTCCCCTCCTTCCATTTCCTCCCCATCCTTCTCCTTGGTAACTCGAGTCTTACAATGTTTACTACTCGAAGCCGCCATTTCAGGTACCACCACAATTATTGGGGCATCTGTTGCTATTTCTAACTCCTCCAAGTTGTTGCTCTCATCCACGAGAGCACGGCCAGACACACTCGGTTCATTTTCTTTGATCTCCTCGTCTATTAGCCTCAGCCTCGAAGATCGATGGGTATACATCTTACTCTACAGAAGAAAAGACACGCAATTGGATCGATATATTTGACTATTACATGTCAATAACCTATTTTTACCTACCCTCTCCAGCTCATACTATCATAGTCGAATGCTCGACCCCAATCCCTTTTACACCCTCAATACGCTCAGAATCCCAATGGGCTAGACCCCCAGATACATGGTTTCCCCTCATCCTTGGTCATATCATCATAACTATAAACCCTAGCAGCCTCTACCCTAATATGTACTCTACATACAAAAATAGAAGATGAAGCAGCAAGATAGAAGTAAGACGACATACCTGCTTGAATGAAGTATGTTTTCCTCCTCCTTGCAAGGTAGACGATCGCACAGCAATGACCAAGCTCTATGGAAAATGGAGTATGTTCTCTTTCTCAATCTCTCTAGTTTTTTCTATAAGTGGGTAACTGGGAACAGTAACTTTGCACTTACCACTATATATACCTCCTCAAAATAACAAAAAACCACCCTGATTTCCAAAACTGCTATCATTACCACTACCCCACTACCCCTACTTTTCGGCTGAGATGTATTTTGTCGACTTTACTCCCCATTACCCCAACGTACGCGTCCCATGCACATATTTACACAATTTTATATATAAACCAAGTCGAACCTTCTGATCTCTGCTCGTAGTTATCAAATCAAATCCTTACATCAAATTAACCTTTTTCTATAATTCAAGAAAAAATCATAATGACCTACATGGCACTCTGCCCTAGGAATAGTACCGCTCTGACATGCCAGCTATTTGACTGACCTTCAAAATACCTTCCTCTCGAAAATTCGTCCACAGATAACCTGATATTCAATTTCAAAATATGCTAGTCATTCAATTTTTTTCATGTTTAACATTCAACAAGTTATTTTCGTGCCTAAATTACCATCGAGTATTATGTTTGTCCTACTTACACACACAAAATTTAGTATCTCACTTCGATAGTTACCTCATAGATTTTCAATTTCATTTGGGCATATGCCCTTACACCGAAACACAGAAGAAAACAATCAACATAAAAGAACAACAAACATTCCTACGAACCATCCTACACCAATACTTTTATCACATTAAAGAAGCCCTTATTTACAGACGGGACAATTCTTCCATAACCCAACCTCAGCATCTTCCATGTCCACCACCTCCTTGACTATGGATTCTAGGAAGGCGAACCGGTTGCTGGGGGGTGAGTTCATCTATTGCAGCACCCCCCACCAGTGCGCATAGGGCATCCCACCAATGGGTTCCCCTGGCTCTAGTTCAAAAAAATCTGGCATAGCACAATCCAGCCCTCGATCACCAAAAAACTTTTACTTCAGCTCGAGGGTCTTCTCCCGTATATGAAGGTCCCTTGCCGCCACTCATTTCTGGTACCTGGTATTAGGAGTGTTTACGCTGCTTTAGGGTGAAGATGCAGACATGTTTACTCAGAGAAAATGTAGATGTCTGAAGTTCTCTCAAAATACCCTACTTATACCTGAAGGCAGATGTATTTAAACCCTCCTTAATTAGAACCCGCATTTATCACAGTCTTTAAAAGTTTCCCTCGGAATCTCAATAGTTAAACCTTTTCAACTTCCCAGAATCAACCGTTTTATCAGCATGTGCACTTAACACCTATTTCCGAGGTTTTACAGTCGACACATCCCTAGTCTCAAACCCATGACCCCTCTATACTTTTTCCCACAACTCTTTCAATATATACATCGAGCTTCAAGAATTTAGAGTCAATTATTCACTCTAGGTTGAATATTAACCAATGTCTTCTATAACTATGACAATTCAAAGTACTTTTCCCCTCGCAGATTACTGTTTTTACCATTTACCCTTCCTTCGAAAGTCTAACAGTTTATTTGCCATATTTATCAGATGCAAAATACATTATTCCATTAAATTACCTTTTCAATTCATTACTTCGATCATATAAAAGAAGAGAGAAGGGAAGAAGAGAAAAATGTATAGACTTTAACAAAAATAAGCCTAAAACTTCGAATACCGTCATACAAAACAAAACCCATCTCCACCTTATGAAGAACCTGCCCTATTATCAGATGGATCAATTCGTCCCGCCGAGCCCTGCTTGTCCTCCAATAACTGATCCTCTTCTTGCACAATACACTCGACCAAACTCGACAGGAAGAGGTAACGTTCTTCGGATGCTGTAAACCTCCACTGCATCATCCCCC
Organism: Kingdonia uniflora; assembly: GCA_014058105.1. Taxonomy (NCBI): domain Eukaryota; kingdom Viridiplantae; phylum Streptophyta; class Magnoliopsida; order Ranunculales; family Circaeasteraceae; genus Kingdonia; species Kingdonia uniflora. The sequence goes on from JACGCM010002027.1 coordinate 1,698,803, forward strand.
ATAAGTACACATAGGATTTCGCGTTGATCGGCTCGCAAGGTTCTAGCTCCACCAGGTTCGGCATGTCCCAATCGAGCTCCTTGTCGCCAAAAAACTTCAACTTCAGTTTAGCCATTTTTCGTCCTATTCGATGGTCTCTGGCATGTCCCATCCTTTTCTGATAATGTGTATTAGGAGTAGTGTCCAAGCTATTTTCACGTAATGTAGAGGAAGAATGTGAAGACAAAGTATATACAGTATTACCCCCTCATAAGCCATATTTATAACTTCATTAACATTATTTATTACTCCGTAATCACCATAATTTCTTAATTGCCCTCCTTTATTACCTTCCTCGGAAATCTAATATCCAGCAGTCAACCGTTTAACTTCTAACAGCCAACAATTTTTCACAGCAAACGCCGCTACACCTATTTCCGAGACCCTTGCTGAGAGGTGGCGAATGTAGTAGCCTACTCGCAGCCTTCTAGCTCTTACCGAACACTCGAAGGCTACATCAAAGACTACCTGATAACTCAAAGCCTAATAATTCCATGTTCAACCCCTCCAAGATTATACAAACATTCGACAACGAACAAGATTCGAAGCTGAAGGCAGATACGTCAGCGCATGAGCTCCACATCTACACCAAAAACATTTTGACCATGGTCGCACATGGTCGAAGGCAGACATGTCAGACAACCAGTTCACAGCGAGCCCACCAGACTAAACGGCGGGGCACGCCGCTCTATAACTACTATGTCAGAACCAACAATGGCTACAATGTCAAAGCAAATAGAACAATGGCTATAGTGTTAGACATGATAGTTTTGGCGTCAGAACCGACTCCAGGTACAAGTCAATTGTTTTGGAGGGACACTTGTAATTAGACCCCCCCATGGTGACTCAGCCCTTCCTGTGATCTATAAATAGGCGGGAGGGAGGACTATAGAGGGGTTTTAAATTCTATCCCCTGAACCCTTGAAGTTTACCTTTGATCACCCTGTAAATGACCCAGTACTTAAAACTTCAACTACTCAACAGTTATATTAATACTTTTAAAAATCCTCATCAGAGGTCGTGAAGTGTCCCATTTTAGGCCTCCACACAAGTATATTGCCAGTAAATTAGTCGTATTATTGATTATATGCTTGAATCCTTGGATATAAGATAAATTTTGTGGTATAAGAGCCAACTTCCCCTCCTTATGAAGTTAGGCCCCTGCAAATCATTTGCATTATGTTTAGTCATACATCCCAGAAGGTAGTTAGTCTATGTTTCATTCTTTTATCGCTTAAGCCGTGTCATTTTCTCATACATGTGTGAGGTTATCTTAGTTACATTGCCATTATAGTATAGGATCATTACCTTAGAACCTATTATTAACAGGAGAGTAGGGTTTTGGGAGCTCATTATAGAGACTAAAGAGAGAGTTACTTTTGTTTGAGAGAGAGTATCGAGAGAGCTGCTTCAATCACCAACTTGCTCACTTCCTCTTTATTGGCCTTACTCTTGCTTTACCTCCTTTTTGTTGCTGCTTCCATTGTTACTATGCTCTTGTTGTCACTATTACCATTATCGTTAAGAGTAGAGAGAGGGAGAAGAACTACTTTTTGTGAATAGAAGAGAGAGCTATTGTTTGAAGAAGAAGAGAGAGAGAGAAAAGAACCATTGTTGTTGTTGTTGCCATTGTTGTTGCAGTTATTATCTTCGTGGTTGGTTCGAATTGGAGAGAGTAGAGAAAGGTACAGATCAACCACCACCTCCAACTGACAGTTACAGGTAACCTGCTATTCCTTCTGCCTGAATTTTCATGCTTAGTTGGGTAAGTATTTCACCTTTAGTGTTTGGTATATACCTTAGGCTTTAGGGAGATCAAGTTGAGTTTTGAGAGAGGTTTATATAGATGTTGCAGTTGGGTTTAGAAGTTTGTAAATCTGCTTTGCATCCCCTTATGTTATACTTCTAACAGCATCGACTTATCTTCTCTACTTAAATGATTAGGAGTTAGAGAAGTAGAGAGAGGTGCTTCCATTACCGAGTACCATCTTCCCTCATACTTGTTAAGTATTTTTCTTGAGAAATCTCTAGGTGACTTACTGCTGAACTATTTATAGTTAGAGTCCACCCAGCCCCCTTTAATCCATCTATTTCCCTCCTTTTTTATTTTAAACTCTAGGGTTGTATAGACCTTTAACAAATCATCAAATCCTCCATATTTTCCTTCTTTGATAAACAAGTTTTCCTTTAATTAAAGGCTAGGGCTGTTTGGACCTTTAACTTATCATTAAACCCTTCCTGGATTAACAACTACAGCTACTTCCTTATAACAGATTGGAGTACTTGCTTGGTTAGTAGTTTAGTGGGAAACCTTATAAATAGTACTTTGGTTCAGTAGTTATAGTTAGGTTAGTATGGTGCAACTAGACTTATTCTTTGTTGTTTGTACTAGTGTTATACCCCTGAAGAGTTGCGTGTAAGCTATTGTTCTCGATCAGGTAGTTCAGTCCGTGATATACCGTTGTTAGAGTTTTAAGTTATTTGCTTGTATTGATTCATCTTGAGCGTTGCATCAGGCGAGTTCTCCCTTCATGCTAAGTTCTTTTACTAGTTTAATTGATCTTAGTTAAGGGGGATATTTATAAATAGATATGTAGGGACCTGTCCCTCGAGCTGTGATAAACTTGAACAAATCTAATACCAGACTCACACAATATACACGTGACATACACCATCAACAATGACACATGTAGGATAAACCGATGAAGAATGTGCCTCGAGCACTACAAATGAAATAGAACAAGTCAAAGATACCTATCTCCCACAATCTAGCAGTTACAAGTCTAACAACCACTTGCCCCCACTTTTAGGTGAGCGTGCTTATGTACAGTGACGAACTAAGAAGTGAGGTATATAAAAAGGATGAGTTCCAGAGAAGAAGGGACCTAAGTTTTTCTAGCTTAAGAAATCATAAACTTGTAATCAAACATCAGCCTCAAGCAATAAAAGTTATAGTTACTAAATCCTCAAGTCGAGGTCATTGTTTTTACCTATTCAAGGGTTTCCACGATAATCGACTGTCATTTTAAATTGAGTTATACTATCTCTAGTTATAGGTCTATTTTGTATTAGGGCTAATTTCAAGCTACAATAGAAGAATCCGCAGTCGTGAATTCCAAATCGACAATCTAGTCCTCCAGGAGATTCCCAAGAGTAGAAAAGAGTTACATACCGAGAAACTTATAGAGAATTGGGAAGGTCCGTTTCTGGTCGTATGACGAACTGAGTTGGATCCTACTGCCTCATAATAGATAATGGCGTTAGAATACCAAGCCCTTGGAACACTAGGAGATTGAAATGATACTATCGCTAAATCCCTAGTTCCCAAGCACAAGAAGCATTTATTATTATTTTTTACATTCCAAAAGTAAGATTTCAATCTCTAATAGTGTATATAATCTTTTCTACTAAATGAAAACTTTGAAGTTTTTAAGCACATTATTCTCTATAGACATGCATGTAGCATCTACTAAATCTCAAAGATTAAAGTAAAGATAATACTAGCTTTTAATCGAACACATCAATCATCTAATAAATCTCCAAGATGAAAGCGAAGGTAACACTAGCTTTAAATTGAACACATCTATCATCTACTAAATATCAAAGATTAAGGCAAAACTAATACTAGCTTTCAAATCAATGATTTCTACTATCTCTAAAACTCATGATAAAGCAAGGTAAAACTAGTTTTTGTCTATCTATACATCTAAACTATAGAAGTAAAACAACAATTTACTTTTTTACATAGGTTTTTCTTGTGGAATAGCAGATGAACCTTCCCCTACAATCGAAGCTCATGAAGATATGAAGGCCTGTGCTTTAGCAAACATAATCTTCCTTCCTCAATCTACTTGTTCCACAGTAATAAAACCAATTTTAGTTTCTATAACATTCATACAGTTACCTCGAATCACTTTAGTCTAACAGATGCAACCATTTAGCACCAGACAATCATGTAACATATCCCTTTCTAACATAAGCCTCTTCACTTCTTCCATAAAATAAGTAATTACTTCTATCATCTCTTTCCCATGCGCTTCATCCGCAGAAAGCCTACTTTGATTATGTACGGCCAGGTCAGCAAAACTACTCTGGACACTCTTAACTTTGCATAACGATTCTTGGCTCGCTCCAAACGACCTTCTAGTTCTGATATGGCACTGGTCAATGACTTCGTCAGTTCTAACAATCTACCTTGCTCGACCTTAGTTTTCTCTTCATCAACGTTTAATTCTTGTACATGCCTTCACAACTCCAGCAACTCCTCATTTTTCTCTTTCTCATCTATGTTACTACCACTAAAAAAAAGGTTCTTCAACATCTCATCCTTTTTCTTGAGGGATTCTTCTAGCTCTTTATCTTTGGTTCGCAAAACTTCAAACCTATCCCCATTCTCTCTAGCTCGCTCATTAGCTTTCCTTACGGTAGTTCGAACTTAAACCAAATCTGACTCCACTTCTTTGATTTACGTCATGGCATGAACTAATTCTTCCTTAATATTAATAGCTTTGACATCCCTCTGTTTCTTCCTTGACATCTTTATAAACTTTGCCTTACTACCACGAGAAATTGACAGGTCACCCTTCTCAACTCCTTTATTAAGCTTACCACATTGATTTTGAGAACACCAGAGACTAACCTCTTTTAATTTTATGGTCTCACTCGGCTTCTCCGCATTGGATTCAACACTCACCAAATCAGTTCGCGCTTTAACAAGTTTAACATCCTTCCTCCTCAATTACTTCCTCAAATTATAAAGGTACCCCGTTAGCTGCAACACTTCTGCCTCTAACGACCTGATACGATATTCCACAAAATCTACCTCTTTAAACTTCCCCTTAACGCATTCGAATGCACTATTCAACTTCTCGACCACATTCTGAGCATTCACTAGCTCATTCCGAAAAATCTACCTCTCACTAATTTCACTTCTATCTTCTCGATCTTCTGCCTCAACTCGCAAATAGTCTTTTCTGACTGTGTTAACCTAAGATCCACTTTTACATACTGTTCTATGCTCTCCTCCCATACCCCCTCGATCCTATCGAATTCCAGTTTAAACTCATAATTATATTTCAGCGCATCTTCCTCATGAGATCGTGCGGCATCTTGCTTGGTCTGCATAAAAGCTCATTTTCAAGGTCAATACATTAACAAAATTTTATATTTCTAATAATTCGAAATACAATAGTTTGCATCCATTACTGTACAATCAAAATTTACATTATTTATCCACCAGAATGAGCTAGCACTTAGCCTTTAGGCTATGCTAACTCCTCGTCCTGATGGCCATACGCTCTACAATCATAAAAACTTCTAAATTTTAAGGTACACATTTTCTAACCTTCTCACTATTTATTATATCTCCTGAGAATAAAATCAATTATGTATGTCTTTAATCATTTATGGAGTACGTTTTTCTCATAAAACTAGTTAAATTACATTTTTTGCCTTTCCTTTGCTTAATCTTAAACGAGCTACCAATAAATCAATTCACTGTTGTTTGTTATTCCCTTAATATTCTCTAACTTGAAACTCTATATAAGCGGTTGAAAGTGCTGTTGCACTCGCATAATTTTTCTCCTTAGCGAGCTCTTTCTCTAAATCCACAATTCTGAGGTACAATTCTTTAAGCTCATACAAATCAATATTTATACATCAAAACAGCATAAACCAAACCTCCAAATACTTCCATTGTATTCAATACAACAAATAGTCTTATTCCATAATAACAAAGCACATCATTGCAATTTTACTCTACCTTATCGTCCTCCCAACGATTCTCGAGCTCCATCCTAACGGAGATCGCATCCAAACCTTTAATAGTATCATGGAGAGGAGTACTGCCAGCTTTAGGGTCATCCTCTTGATCAAACTTCTCCTTCTCTGCTATAAATCATCCTTCCATTATAGCTTGGATATCCTCCCCCGAGTAACCGACTTTCTGAAGTCTTAGCGCAAGATTGTTACGGACAATAGTCACCTGCTCCAATTTTTTTTTAGATTCTTCTCGGAGCTGGTCCATGGTTATTTGGAAGGTGTCCTTCAACAACTTCACCTTCAAGCTTGAGCGCTTTTTCTCCCTTGATAAATCCTTCTCCAACTCAGCAACCCTTTCTTTTAGCCCCATTTTCCCATCGTCAAAACCCAGAAAAATGCCTCTGAGCACGCGAGCAACCTACACAACAAGATATATATATCATATCTAAAATTTTCAATACATCCAAATCATAATGTTTCAATTACTTTACAAAGCCCAAAACTCACCGCTGCGCCCAACTCATTTGATCCCTCTCGCACAACAAACTTCATCTTATTTTCAACGACGGGCAGCTCATCCTCCTTGCTTGTAAACGTGATGTCTTCCTCCACCTCATTCACTGCAAGAGAGGGGATATTATCTATTTTTTTCTTCTTCACAGGTGTTTTGACCTCCCTACTCTCTAAGGTAGCAGACTTTGAAGAATCGTCCTTGACTCCCCTCTTCTTTTATTGCCTAATCCTTATTTTACTAGACAAAGAGCTTGTAGGCTTCAACAAAAATGGCACAGGTCCAGCTTGAAATAATGCTGGCCATTTTCTAATACTGGCTGGTAATTCAGCTCCAGCAGCAATTGATGAGCCCTCTTCAATCATCTTTCTCTTCGCCTATGCTTTCTGCACTTTAATAAATCTGTTGTTAACCCTCTTATTCCTGCTAATCTCTAATTCCCCCAGTACAACTTCAGACTTGACTCCCTTTTGGGCCACAACATCAATCAAAGATTATTTTCTGGTTACTTTTGAATGAGGATCTGCATACAAACAAAATATTAACATAATCAAACAGAGTACATTAAAAAACATAGCACAAAAGTAATGCGTTTTACTTATGTTTTTTAAAGGATTGGCACTTAAGGGGAAGGGTGTCCTCATAAGCTCGATGGAGACACTCGCCCTTCACCTAGATAAAATACTCATTCTAAACCCTTCTAGCAAAATTCAGGTAAAAAAATTAGGGTCAGGTTGAACTCAGACAAAAGTACACACCCCCAATGTTCACATAATATTTAAAGTTTAATACCGCAAAACATCTCTAAGAGTCAATTTTCTCTCCTTTCCCTCACGGGTCCACTTCTTATTCAACATATACATTGATGACCTCCCACATATTACCATTTAACTAGGCAGGGAAAGCTTTAATTCTATTCATAATACCTTTTGCATGATTGCCTAAAGCACCACTAGCCCATAATCAAACTGGGCAAGGTAACACAAAAAATCCTCTTCACTACACAAAAATATTAATTTTTCCACAGTCTCTTTTGAACTTTACCACAGATATCTATAGTGCTAACTTTAGCACTAAGTAATTCCGTAAAGTCTGTGGCAATTTTTAATTTATTATCTTTTTATTATTTTATTGCCCCCTTTACTTTACTCACCATTTCTTCATTTTAGCTTCCCCTTCTTCAGATCATCCACATGGAGCTCTTTAGGGGAGATTGTTTGCTCCACTATGCTTGAGCTTAACCTAAATTACACCATCATTTTGGGATCTAGTGAAGCACTTTGATCAGATCAGTAGTTTATCTTGTTGAGTGGATCTTGAGATCAAATAAAATGGAATTACTCCAGCTCCCACCAGAAATCACCACTGAGATCCTCACCAAATTACTTATATGCTCAATCCTTAATTTCAGGAACGTTTGTAAAACTTTGTATGCTATTGTAGACGAAATCAGGTTCTCTAAATTGTATCTTCTTAACTTCATAAATAAACCCACCACTACTACTTGCACTAGTTTCATAGTTTGGGTTAGACGTAAGCCCAACGATTACTACTTTGTTAGTAACATTGATGGAAGTCTTGTTGTAAAGCGATACGGGAGAATTGGTTTTCCTATTAGGAATATGTGTTAATGGAGTATAAGTCATGGTGCAATTTTTCTTTAACGTTCAAATTCGAGGTACCAAGGTAGTCTTGTTATGGGTAAATATGCGCAGGCGTTGGAACTTGATCTGAGTAAGATGGGATGTTATAGTTTTGGAATGGGGTTCAGTGTTTCTACTAAAGAGCTCAAGGTGGTACAAGTGTTTAGTCCATATCGAGGAGAAACACATAACAGCCAAAATCACATTTTGAAGTATTTCCAGTAGGAGCTTGTAGGCGAAAGATGACGGGAGTTGTCTCTTACAAGGACCTGTATGGTCATTCAGTATGTGTCAGTGGATCACAAATGCCAACTGAAATGGTGTCTATGATGTAAATGCACCTATAATGTACATTTTGTCGTTTGATTTGGATTATGAAGAATTTGGAGAGATAATAGTCCTTTAATCGATGTGGTCTTGCCTGGTGTAGGCTCTTGGGATGATTTTTACAAGTTGGTAGTTTTAGGAGGATGTCTATCATTCAAGGATTATAGGTCCAGTAAAGGCCATATTGACATTTGGGTTTGGAAGGATTACGATGTGAACAAAGTTTGGAATAAACAATATATTGTTGGCCTTAATTTTTCGTTTGAGTTACCTCTTCGTGGTGCTTGGGCCATATGTTTGAGAGAAAATGGTGAAATCTTGTTGCAACTATATTATGGAAGTTTGATTTCCTACAGCCCTGAAAGCAGAAAAAGTAAGAAAGTTCAGATTGTTAGGTTTGGTAAAAATCCTCCATCTCTTTCGATTTTTCCATTTCAGGGTAGCCCGTGATTAGTGAAGGGTAGAGGCGAGGGAGGAAGAAGCGTTGCACGCAATTTATGTAAGATCACCTTCCTTTATTTTGTTAAATTTGAATAGAAATTGGAATGTGATTCCTTTGGATTTGCTTCAGTTTTAATTGTACATGTTATATGAGATGCATGATTGCATACTATAAAATAAAAATAAAAATAAAAATATGTTTGTTTATGTTGTGTCTTACTTTCCTGTACATGCAGAGCAAGCATCTAGTTGCATTTACAAGTGTAGTAATATCAACTTCTTGTGGTATACCTGATTTTCGAGGCCCGAAAGGAGTTTGGACACTTCAGGTGAGCCCGTAAACTACATAAACGACGCATTATAAATTATTACTAATTGCAGTCAAGGTTCTTATTTCCTTTTGTGAATTAGTAATTGTAATAAAATGAAATTTCTCAACCCATTCGACTTTTTGGACTATCTTATGATTGTATATTGGTAAAATTTATGGATTGGACGCTCTCTAATCTCAACCACCTCTTTTGTTTTAAGTTACAGTATGAAGGTAAAGGTGTTCCTGGAGAATCCCTACCATTTCACCGTGCTATGCCAAGTTTGACTCACATAGCTTTGGTTGAACTAGAGAAAGCTGGTATCCATAAATTTGTTATAAGCTATGCATGTCTGCAAAAATTTGACTAATGAAAATATTTCTCTTTTAGCTGTATCTCATAGGATCTTTTAGAGATGCATTGTATAAGGTCTGATCTTGTACTATGTTTGGGGACCAGGTAATCATAGGATAACTCTATCTTATGAATCTGAGTTGTTTAAATTTATCTCAAGTTATCACATCAATGGTTCAAATGGACAGCTACTATAGTGGGCTGTTAGATATCAACTGGAAAACTATTAAAATAACATTAGATGGGGTTAATATTGCAATATCAGCTAATATTAATTTGATAAAAAATTAATATATTGTGGACAATATCTAATCTGTGGCTCTACAATGTATCCTTTTAGTTCGTCGTCATTATCTTATTTACGACTTTGGGCCTTACTTTTCTAGTAATGCAATGCTATCTATTATATAGGTTTTTTCTGGTTGTGTATTTTTAGCCCTTAAATCATGAAGATTGCAGTTGCTAACTATAATTTTGTCTTAACTTCATGGAGTTGAAAAACTTCAAGTATTGGACAATAATAAAATTCTGTTGGTTCTTAATTTACTTGTAATACTCAAGATTATCTGCTACCATTTTAGTCACCTGGTTATGACCATCTTTCAAGCAATATGCTCACTCCAAATGCAGATAAATATATAAAATGGACACTCAAGATTAACAACATGCATGGGCTTAAAGCTTCATTACCATTCCTCACATCAATTGAGGTAAAGTTATTTGATGAAATACGATGGATCGTAACTTTTGATTTGAAGTTCTCTTAATCTAATACTTGTCCATGAATATTTGCAATCTAGGTTTCCTTCCTAGGGAGGCCAGAAATGAAGACTGCTATTCTCGACAAGGAACCATTTCAGCTAAAAAGCTACCTTCAACATGTTTTAGTGCGCCTAAAGCGCTATATAATTATCTCAAACAAGATGTTGAAAAGTATTGTAACCCAAGAAGATACTTGACCATGATAAGTGTGGCCCTGTACATGAATATATGTGTTCATAAGGACGGTTTACAACTTCCTATTTCAATTGAGTATGAGGTAAATTATACTTATTAAGTGATCATGATAACAAGTGTGAAGACTATTAATCCAATAGTTGTTGGCATGGATCTTCTTGTATTCCCTATCTCCTTTTCCTCCTTTTGGAATATATTTCACTATCATATGTTGTACTTTTATGGAAATTTAGCTGCTGACTTTGATTTCTTGCTTATGTCCCTTTAATTGGATCGCCAAATTTTTAGGTTAAGATTCTTTGTCAGTTACATCACGACCAACTAAGACCAATTTTCATGTTTTTGAAATGTTCATAAAAGCTCAGAAAAGCTGTAAGTCCTTTTTTCTCAAATCCCATATGCTTGTTTTCTTTAATCCCCTAGAATTTGAATAATGATGTGTACACTCGATTAACCAGGTTTTACTTGCTAGGCAATTTTACTTCAAATACACAACCCCAGATCAGACAAGATACGAGATGCTGAGAACTATAACACCTCTTCCAACTGAACATTGGCCTTTTATAAAGTTAGTCTTATAAATTTAAGAATACCATTAATTGGTTCCCCTCTATGCCTGTTTTAATCCCCTAAAAACTGGATCATATGTTATTAAATAAATGATCCGTCTCTTAGTGTTACTAAATGGATTTGTCTCTTGCAGCAAGGGCAATGGAAATGACATAAGCTGTCCTAGCCCCCACACCCCAAAGGCGCCTTGACAGGGTCCATGCCCTCATTCTCATTACGAAGTTTCTGATGCTTAAGTGCGACAGATTACTACAGTCCTCTTTTAGGAGTCAGCATTTCCTCAAAGGTTCATCCTGCCTCCGTATTTTCCCATGTTTGTATTCAAATCATTTCCATCTAATAAAGCTTTGTTTTGCGACGATGGGCTATGTCACCCCCCCTCTCTCTCTCTCAGACAATTAAATTAGCCCTCTTTTAGGTTTTACTAGAAAGTTTTAAGGTAAAATGTTAAATTAAAACTTCTTTTGACCTTATCCTGATGGAAACTATGTCCTTTAAATCCTTAGCCTTTGAAGATATTGCCATTCACTTTATTCTATTTTGTTGTAATTTTTTTTTCTTCTTTTTATCGTCGCACGAATTATTGTACATGGATGCTTTATTGCTTATTAATGAATAAAATGAGTTATTAATTGTCTTTTGTTGATATTTTATGACTTGATATAGGATCTAATACAAAGTTACATGTGTAGTAGGTGTATTTTTAGAGTGCTTAAAATTATGAGGTGTAATTTTGATATATTTGTGAAATTTTTTTTAAGATATGAAAAAGAATTGCCATGAATTTTGTTTGTGGTAAATAAATAGCCACAAATTAAGATTGTGTCTTACCTTGTTTCATAACACTGTTTATATCGGTGGTAATAAATTTACCATAGATTGAATTAGTGGCAACACAGTACATTAAGTTCAGATAAAGTCCTTTACAAAAAAATTGCCACGTACCTTTTAATACAGACCTCCACAACAACCAAAGGCTATGGCAAATAATATTTTACATAGACAGAGTCCGTGGTATTTTGCTAAAATTGGTGTACTATTCTTAATCCCCCTCTTTCTTTCTATTAAAGTATTCGAGGGAAATACATTATGAGATATTCCTAAAAAATTTCTCGCTCTCCAGATCAGGAAGTACAAAATACGTACTTTCACCCCCTTTCCCATTCAAACATCCCCTGAGGAACCTCTCAACATATTCAATGGCATTCCCCCATACACCACCTACGACCCCCTTATGCTTACAGAACTCCTTAATACTTTTGACTCTACAGGACAAGGGAAGAGTTTGCCAGGGAAGTTCGGAAACTTGAGCAGTGCCCTACTACAATATCCTCTAAAGAACACTCTCCCTCTGACTAAACAAAGATATCCTTCGAGCTATCTCTAATTAACTCGCCCCTTACAGATTCAGTATCTCATTCTACATTTTCATCCTCAGTCGATCGACCAGAGGTGGAAGTTTCTATTTCTAACGATAAGTTCGAATTACATAAAGATTTTCCTAAAGTTCTTTTACACGCTTCTACCTACACAGGTCTAGGTATTTTTAATCAATTTCTTTCTTTTTTATAAAATTATTGTTATCAATAATACAAAAATAAAACTAACACAAAGCACAGAAAATTATGTTCCATTATTCACATTTATGAATTTTCAAATTGTCCATTGTTACTTTTTATATCAAATAATATTGAGAAAGAAGCTTTTACTACAAATGCAAAATCTTCTAAATATAATACTTTTTAAAAATTCAAAATACCATGTATGCGGGATTCATAATCAAAACATAAACTCATTACACAAAAGAGAGTACTGTTCATAAAACTCACCCTGGTTTGCAGATGATGAATCAAGGATTCCGCACAGCTCTTCCTTCTTGACTGCGCTCTGTAACAACAACTTTCACTCCACCCCAACAACTGTATACTCGTCCCTCCTATTACGATGCCCCTCTCATAGATGTCTCTTTATCAAATTACTATAATATAATTTTCTCTCTCACTCTTGAGTTTTGTCTCTTTGTATTATGTAAAAGTTTGGAAGACGTAGAAGAAAGAATATTTATAACTTTATCATCTAACCGCTAGCAGTTATTGAGACTTGTGCAAACCACCCTCATTTTTCCAACCAAGGGATCCTCTTGACTGTATCTGTAAGACGACTCATACTTTTTGGATGTACATGCCTTTTCATCATTACCCCAAACCCTAACATTAAATACAACACTTCCTCTCTCTCTTACCCACATCACTCTCACACCCTCTTACTTTAATGATAACAAATTCAATTCACACGAAATAGATCTATATCTCTAATAGAAATTTGACAATATTGATTTCTACTTTCCTACTCAGCTTATTTATTCAAATTACATTATCATTCCCAATGTTACACAAGTTTAACATTCAAATTTGTTTTTAACACAATCAACACGAAATAAGGCACATATTCAGAACATAAATGTTTAAACTTTATTTTACTTACATTATTTTGAAATACAAAAGTTTGCCATCTTAAGCATCGTTACACCTAAAACAACCTAGATGACTTGCAGTACCACATCTGATCAATACATCACCAACAAACCACTCATCTTTTATTACAATCTCATCCAGCGCAATCTCCCTCACAGTAGTTTTTTGAGCTTCAAATTCAAAGACTAATTCACGAAATACTTCACACTAAAAGTGGCATTTAGCCACAATCTCCTTTGCCCTTACAGTCAACCTCTCCAAGATTAGTACAGATTCTGGCATATCAGCGTCGTAATCGAGCTACCCAAATAACCTTTCATGTATTTTAACAACCTTTATCGCTAAATGCCCATCTGCTGCTTGTCAAACTCTTTGAGAGCGAGTCCTCACCATGCATAATTATTTAAACATCTTCATCTCCACCAATTATATAAAAATAGAGTACCATTACGTGCCTTACCATATTTTTGCACATCTCCAATTTTCAATGATTAGAATCCCACCTGTCAAGCTTATCCGATCGTTTCTTGCTCTTACCATCACACTGACTATAAATTTGTTTCCATCCTTTTTAACGTAATTTAGTTTATCACCTAATTTTTACCTTTACACTCGACCTCAAATATGACCCTCCTGTCGCTGTACCAACTTAAAAATTTACTTGTTAAATTTTTTGCATTAAGGTATCTTATATTCAACGAAACTCCTGTTTATATGGCTCGAAAACCAATAGTACTTTCAGCTCGAAACATATCTTTTTATTACTTAGCAACAATTTAGTCAGCTCACCACATAAAAATAAATAAATTACACACATTATGAAATAGCCTTTCGACCTAGTAACCTATTTCACACAGTTCAACATACTTTAAACAATTTCACACATTTTACAGAAAAAATCTTTCATTAGCTCGAATTTATACAGTACATATTACTTTGTAAAATTCGGTACAAGATACTTCCTATAGATCATTCTACATATTACGCTTAATATCAGATAATAAAGAAACTTTAAATTTGACAACCGAAACTCCTCCCAGTTGAATCACTTCTGCAAGAAAATGAAGATGAGAAGACAAAGATGGTTATAATAGAAGCATATTTCCTCTAAAATTTCCACTGCCATCTCTTTCTCTGTATCCCCACTACCATTATACGTTCCACCACTGCCTCTACCTTCAAAATCACTCACGTAGAGGGTAACGACGAGAAGTCTAGGCCTGGGTACCATTTTCCTCATCCTTCACAGTAATAGCTTTCTCCAGAAGAAAGCGAAGATACACCCTTCGCAACCGCTCCAATGAATAAAAATGTAGGCACTCCATATGACAATGATTCTCATCCACCATCGCTACCTCATTCATAGTCATACCTTCAAAGGAAGGATGAGCTGGGTAAGGAAAAGGGAGATGAAGAGGGTGGGTCCTATAGTACCGAAGCTGAAGTTCTTGCACTTTGGCAACAATCCAATTCTCCCTTGCTTAATATATGGTGGTCACCATTATTTATTCACAGAGAAAGAGCTACTTGAAGTATGACAACCGGCGACACAGTGAGCAGAGTATTTTTTGATAAGCAATATTCAATGCAGGGAAGGATTTCCAGAAGTCATCATTAAACATTATGGTCTTGAGACCCCAATAATCAAACCAATCAATCAATTCACCCACTTGACCGTAATCAATTCCATAACTCAGTCTTCCATAAATACATTCCTTTCCCAGATAATTCCACATTAGCAGCATACATCAATCCAATTTTAAAAATATCTTTCCATCTTCTAAATCACAAACTTGATGGGCACTTCTCAACTAAAGCCACCCGTGCCTTCAGTTGCGAGGGAGAAATGGTAGGGACCTATCCTTTGACCTATTATAAACTTAAACTAATCCAATACTAGACTTGCGCAATATACACGTGACATATACCATTAACAATGACACCTGTATGACGAACCGATGAAGAATGTTGCTCGAGCACGACAGATAAAATAGAACAAGTCAAAGATACCTATTTCCCATAAACTAGTAGTTACAAGCCCGACTACCACTTTCCCCCACTTTAAGGAGAGCATGCTTATGCATAATGACAAACTGAGAAGTGAGGTCTATAAAAAAGATGAGTTCCAGAGGAGAAGAGACCTAAGTTTTTCTAGCTCAAAAAATCATAAATTTGTAATCAAACATCAGCCTCAAGCAATAAAAGTTATAGTTACTAAATCCTCAAGCTGAGGTCATTGATTTTACCTATTCAAGTGTTTCCACGCTAATCGCTTTTTATTTTAGATTGAGTTATACTATCTCTAGTTACAGGTCTATTTGGTGTAAGAGATAATTTCTTGCTATTGTAAAATTCGTCTATTACAAGATATGTTATATATGATCTATTATATAGTTAGATTCGTGTTCATTTTGTGTAGCTCGATAAATACTATGTCAAATTAATTGATTATTTCTTTAACTTAGTTACAATCTCTAGGTGATACGTGGCATGACCACTAGTTGACTTGATTATCTCTGGACTATAGGAATTGGTTAGAAGCTATTGCATTGGTTCTCGTGGCTTTGTCCACGAACACTAATGGTGCAGTTACTTCTAACTTATTCTAAGTAGTCGTTCATTATAGTCTGTCGTATTCAAGGATACTTAGAGTAGTGTCTCTCTTTCATTGTTTAGAAGTTATGTATGCGTGGTGTTATCATGGCTTTTCCATTAAATACCGAGTTCGTCTCTCAGAGATTAATGTCGTTTAAATGTTTTGACTAGTGAGTCACTGTCGATCTATGTTTGGATTATTTACTACTTTTTTAGGTAAGTGGTTTATCCTATCTACACTAGCCATATTAGTGGCAATTGTATGTCGATCTAACAGATTTGTTTGCATTAGAAGGTCATAGGGAAATTCTTCTAAAGCTTAATAAGGTTGGAAACATGAACAAACTCTAAATTGACTTACCCTCGATAGGTTACTTGGATTCCTAGCTCGGGTTAAAATAGTAGGTGAGTTTGGGCAGGTTACTATCATACATATGGTACCCATCCTGGAGTATGGGATTGTATGACCTAGTTCTCCTTTGGTACCCATCTTATCCTCTATGAGATTGAAATTCTTTGGAATAAGAATAGAGTGAGAACAGCTAGGCTCCTTGGGTTAAAACACCTGGAACACTTCGATCAAGTGAAATACCCTTAGCTTGGTCGAGCTTGACAAAAATTGAACCCCTTATTGTATTAATGTCGTCATACGTTAGTGGTTGATCAACAAAATATTTATAGGATTGAGTTCGCTGGTCTAACGTTATTAATCATTCAACATTAGGGCATTAGTAGAATCATATCAGTTTCTCATATTTAATTTATTTTCACTTAGTAATAGCGTACTTTAAGCATACCTCATTACGTTTATCTTTTTCTCTTCATTCTAGTATCAACTTTATTAGTATTATTATTTAGCCTTGTTGGGTTATAGTGGGCCGCGATTTGCCCACTCTCACATTTTATACACATTTTAGAGAAGTTGTGTGGAGTTTTAAAGAGCTACGGCTAGGTTTGAAGCTTAACCTTACTACATCAGCTAGTCTTTTATTATTATTCTTTTATTTGAATATCAAACTTATTGAGCTCCTTTCATTCCAGGTTGTTTTACATTTTTAAGATATTTCTTTCTATTCCAGATTTAATATTATCTTTTGTTTATGTTTTTATTGATCCTTTTATAACTTTGATAAATTACAATAGTGAATGACTGAGTTATTTCCTTCTAGCATATCATCGACCTGTAGGTCCTGAATGACATTAGTTAAATATGTCTTCAATTATTAATATTTGGGGTGTGATAGGTCAGGTCATTGGAAATAATAGAGTCTAAGGGTTTCAGTCCCTAAAATAGTATTGGTCAGGTCATTGATTTAAATCGCAGGTATCTCCCAAGGTTTTATCCCTATAAGAGCATTGGTTAGGTCCTTGGATTCTGCGGAACCTTGCTCATTTCCATGGTCTTTAAGCCCTAAAAAATAATCTAGGCCTGATAAAATTTTGATTACATTTCGAGCAGAGGATGAAAGATTTCTTTAGTATGGTTAAGCTATACGAACAAACCATGTATGCAGTTTGCTGATAGGATATTATGTATTTAGATATTGTCCAAAACGTTGTCTTGATAATATAATTACAATTTGCTATATTTATTACAAATAGATTATTTATATATCATAGAAACCTTGCTTGATATCAGACAATATTTTCTATATATTGTATCATTACCATTGTCTATATATCCTAATTTTTATGGTGAATTTTAAGGATAACGTACTTGCTTAGCCATGGCTTGCAAATGCCTTGCACGATATATTTAAGAACCAGGTCATTAGCCTTGCACGATATATGGATCCTGCAATATATCACACACATGAAGCTGCGTGGGTTAGGTGGGGTAGGACCATTATTTTTATTGATTGACGTTTATGATTTTGATATTACATATAATATTTTTATTGCGTGTTAACAACCACTCTTCTCTCCTAGAAGCTATGGACAGAGAATATGGCATTCATGTTGGTAATGCTATTAACGATGGTGTCAGGCATAGTATTTATGTTGCAAGCCGTCGTATAGGACGGAGTGGTCGCTGAGGTCGTCGAGATGACCGAGGTGGAGGTCGTGATGTCAATCATGGTGGACATGGCGACACAGGTCTTACACTGATTCCAGATCCTATTACAGAGGTTTTGATTAATGCCCCATAGGATGTTCTTGAGGTTCTTACAGAGGGTCAAGATGGTTAGTTTCTGGTAGATCTGATAGATCCAATATGATCGGCGCCCTCTTATGCCACTATGGCTGACCTGGGTCAGATATGTCATAGTTTTGGTACCTTCATAGAACAACAAGAAGCCAGGGATGAAGTACGAGCCTTAGTGGCATAGAAGAGTATTGGTAACAGGTAGATTGCTGGTATATAGAAGGCTAAGGGTCAATGATTCTGTATAGACCTACCTGGTCTTCAATAGGCATAGTTTTGGCTGAATTATATAGAGAGGATGATGTGATCAATTAACTATTCTAAGGATCTGAGGGTTAGAGTAGCTTTAGACTTGCAGGATGGTAATGCCGATAACTGGTGGGAAAAGATTAACCCAACTTTAGAGGCTTAAAAGATTACCTAGGCATTATTCAAGGTGAGGTTCTTCGATCTGTATATTCTAGAGAGTTATCAGGATGATATGGTAACACATTTCTTTTAATTAAACCAGAAGGAGAGCACGATAGTTACCGAGTGCGAGGCAAAGTTTTCGAGATGTCACATTATGCATCTTTTCTTGTTGCTGATGTGGTTTGCAAGGCGAATTAATTTCTTGATGGACTTATAGAATCGATAAGGGGAAAGCTTATAGGATAGATGATCATGTCACATTCTGAGATAGTGGTGAAGGCACAGTTGATTGAGAGTAACTATAATGAATCTAAAAGAGCTAGGGAAATGAAGATTGAGAAGAGGACTGAGCCTAAGGGCAAGAAGATTATTACGACAACAACTAGGAAGGGTTACCAAGGGAAATAGGGCCGCCAAGGGAATTATGGAAGCCAGGGTTATTGGAAGAGGCAGAGGATAGAACAAGAATTAGGCAATTCTAGAATGATTGTGACCAGCAAGGCTCAGGGTATATAGATTTATGGGAGATGATTCGTATATAATAAAGTTGGGCATCAGGCTCGTCTCAATCCTTATCATGCTGCTCAGTAGCAGCTGTAGTAGAGACATAGAGTACAGGGCCAGAAATAAGGATTGCCTCCACAGGGTAGAGTTTTTTCTGTAGCGTAGCATGAGTATCGTGGTGGCAAACTAGTGGTGGAAGGTATACTTCTTGTATTTTACTCACCTGCTGGAGCTTTATTTTACACTGGTACAACTCATTCCTTCATATTTTATATTAGTATATGTTCATATAGCTTGACACTTGAGACACTAGAGAGTAAGTTGTATGTGATTACACCTATAGGGAAATCAGTTACACTAAACCAAGTTTGAAGAGATTGTCCTATTCCTGTTGGACACTAAATCATTTGTTGACGATCACGGTTGATAACCATCTTCGCTCCTATGCTCAACGTGCACAAAAGCCTATCAGGTCTAAGGTATTTACCTACATCAAATGAAAATTTTAAACTATTATAGATGTTGTACATCGTACACATCATAATCCTTATTGGGTGTTTATAAGATCTTACTTTTTTTTTTCTTCTTTGCTAATTATATAAATATAGCGAAGAAGGGATTGAGATAAAACCTTATGGCAGACAAAAAAAGAAAGCGAATACCAAAATAATACCCGTTAAGCATTTCACTGGATACTACTAAGAGGTTCGTGGGATGCAAATCAAAGCAAAAATGTACTTATAAATCATTTTTTAATAGTAAGCCAAAATAATTTATAAGCTAGAAAATAATATATGATTTCAACTTCACAAATAAAGTGAAATTTAAGCTAAGCATTATATTAGACTATAGTAGATCGACTATGGGACCCAGAAAAGAAAGTAGATCTTAATTCATGGTTGTAATGGCCTAATTCCATGAGCTCGAGATGGCTTGGAATTAGCACTTACACCAATGTTCCTGTGACAAAAACTAATTTAAAAAAGAGAGATGACACAGGTGATTTAACATGGAAAACCTCTTAATAGGTAAAAAACCATAACCTCGATTTGAGGATTTTTGTAATAGTAACTTTTATTGCTTGAGGATGATATCTTACTACAAGTGATTCTCGATTTAGAAATACTTGAAACTCGTGAATAATAAATTTTGGATGTTTTTAGATAATCTAAAAAATGTAGTTTTCATGGTGATTTCTAGTATATTTTTCTGGTCCTTGTCTCTTCTAGAACTTTTTTTTATATAGTCCTTCTCCAAAGTTTTTCATCGTGCTAAAGCACGTTCATAGAATAATATGGTTAGTGGCGGTTGA
This sequence comes from Kingdonia uniflora, assembly GCA_014058105.1. NCBI lineage: Eukaryota > Viridiplantae > Streptophyta > Magnoliopsida > Ranunculales > Circaeasteraceae > Kingdonia > Kingdonia uniflora. The sequence continues at coordinate 1,719,158 of JACGCM010002027.1, forward strand.
CTGAGTAACTTTTTTATTCGTGAGAGACATGTATCTTTGACTTGTTCATGCTTTTTTATTTGAGCTTGACCTACATTCTTTATCAGTTCATAAAGTAGGTGGCAATGCTGACTGCTGAAGTCGTGTGTAGAATGCGTGAGTCTGACATGGAGGTAATTCAAACTGGAGACAGCTCGATTTGGGTTTAGATCGAGGGGCAGGCCCCTGCAATCGCCCCCTCGAAACTAAAGTCATGAGTGACTTTGGTTGAGAATTTTTTTTGGATATATGGGCATTCGAGTTTGAAGTTTGAAAATAAAGGAAGAAATGATGTGTATTTAACTGTGCGGAAAATGGGCGTGTTATGGGGGATGTTTTTGCATTAAATGATGACGGGAATACTGATGTACGCGTCGGTTAGGGTTTGGAGAGTTTTGTTTGTATTGAATGATGATGCTTGGGAAAACGTACTTGCATATTAAATGTAGGGTTATATAAATAGTACCTGTTCCGAGGTTTATGGTAAAGTTGCGGTTTGGTGTAACTGCGGGGTGGTTGCGTTGAGGTCTTGCGTGGGACTGGATACTAAGGCTGGGCCTTCTTCATCTCTACCAACTCTGCGGAGGTGGTGGTTATAGAAGAGGCGGCGATGGTTTTGGAGGAGGAAGACGGAGAATTGAAATCTGCTTCTACACTTCCATCGTTTCTTGGCGCTGAGAAGACCTTTTATTTAAAGAGTGGGTTCAAGCACTGAGTTCTTTTCTTTCATGCCCAGATTTCATCCAAACTGAGTTTCTGGTTAGAGTAAGATGGTATGAAAGAAGGGACCTATGGTGACTTCCAATGCCTGCTTTACATCAGAGGATTCTTTGGGTAAAATATTACTAAATTCAGATGAACTGAAGGATTTTATGTTTTAGAGTACCTGATGTTGGAGTACTTGACAGATTTGTTATCTATAAAAATACTTGACGACTTGTTATATGTAAAGTACCTGATGTTGGAGTTCTTGAAAGACTTGTTATCTGTAAAGTACTTGTAATTTGTATTCGAGCTGAATAAAATTTGTTATCAAAACTCTGTGTCAATATATGTACATAATAACTCTAAAAATTGAGCAATGAATGATCTGAGGATTTATGAATATAGTTAGAATGTTATCTATGAAAGTAGAACGTACAACCTGGTTATAATAATTGAGCTCTAATATGAAATTTGTGAAAAATATGATGTTCAACCTGGGGGCTAAAATTTGGGGGAGTGAGAAAATTGTAGGATTTTAGGAAGGGGAACTCGGGCTCATAGAGGTCGTCTTGAAAACTTAGATTTGTAAAGAATAAATCGTTATGGAATAGGTCGAATTGACAGAGGTTGATAGGGAGAGATATGTTCAGATAACTTTGCTTAAGATACAGGGTTTTTTGTTATGAAAAAAAAGGATAATATCACGAACTATGGGGGGATCCAGAGTAGTCTAGAAAATTGAATAAAATAGGGGGAAAAGAACTTTAAATAGGTGGAAGGGGATAGATATGGTGTGAACTCGATCTGAGCGAATTTATTATGTCGTTGAGGAGCAGTTAGTGATAAAGATAGCTAAAGTGCGGGAGCAGATTTTTGGTTTGTTAGATTATGATGCAGAACAGCCAGTGAGGGAGTGCCAACTTGAAAACTTAGATTTGATGGTTAGGGAATTGGAGTATGAACGTCGTTTCTATGAGGAGTTGTTTTGACAAGTAATGGTGAGTCCTGCAGCTCGAAATGATGATGTGATATTGATTGCTAAAGAGGAGATCGAACTGGAAGATGTAAAGATTGCTAAAGGCCTACTAATCGGATGTGGTTTATTAGGACATCAGGGAAGTTCATGTAGTTTTCCGACTTCAGCGGTGTTTTAGGTGTAATTATATGTGAGGTGAATAAATTGAATGTAAATAGGGGTGCTATGAATGTATGTAATAGGTTCAAAGAAATGAAACGAGAATAGAGCTTGAATCGATCCTCTATTATTGCGAATATTGTTTATGACTGTTGTAAAAAATGGATTTGAATATTTTTGAATACTTTGAGAGCTTTGGAAATGACTTCAGTACTTTATAAGTAGAAGAAGCAAGAATAGAAAAAGCAGGGAGCTTCTGATTTTGTCCCTTGTGTAAAAGCTATGAAAAACTAATTGTGTGTAAGTTTGAGTCATCATGAGTGTGGGGGTCAGAGGGAGATTTGGAAAATTGAGATAAAAATTGAGATGATAATAGAATAAATTAAAAGGAAAAAGGTAATGAAGGGAAAACGTTTTCACTGAAAAGGTACAAGACGTGTGTCATTTATAGTGAAAGGGATGCCTCGGTTCCAAAACTGATAACGGCTCATGCGAGGCTTAAGAACTGCCAGCAGTTAGAGAGAGAAAATATAAATAATGCTTCATCTTCGTCATTCAAACATTTATTAACTTTTGAGAACTTGAAGAGCAGTGAGAGAGGAAGGAGAAGAAATAGCAGAGAATCTCATGAGAAATTAATTGAGAGTAATCAACAGTCAAAGCATGAGAGAGTTGCAGAGACTGAGTCACGAAGGTGGTTAAATAACAGCATTGTGAGGGAAGGATTTGGAACTGCGTCAGACTCACATTCTGACATAGAAGGGTTGTAGAGGATTTGTGATATTGTGTTTTTTAAGATCATATTCTGCGATAGGCAAATCTAAAAATTACTATTTACAGTAATCGATAAAAACCTATTTAATATATGATATATGAAAGATATATGTATATGGGCAATGTATATGTAAAATATAATGATGGATACATAGGCCTGTATGTAGGTCGATCGTGAGGAGTGCTGTGTAGGATCAAACCCTCATCTGTAGAGTTTTAGTGATATAGACATTTTACCTGTCAATGGGGTATCGACCTCTGGTCGATCGGATTCAGAGATTGTAATGTTTGAAAGGGATAAAGATATAGGTGTTCTGTAGGGGGAAGATGGGGTAGTTGTATAGAACATACCGATAGGCATTTAAGGAGTTGTATTACTGAATCTGGGGAGGAATATTTTTTTCTGTTGGCTGATTTGAAGTGGAGAAAAAATATAGGGGTTTAAATGAATCGATCTCTATGAAGTATTTTGATGGGGACGCCCAGGGTGACCAGTCAGAAGGTTTTTTGTATTATCTATCTCAGTTGGAGTACGGGTTGAGTCTTCCCCTTAGCAATCTAGTGAAAGAGATTATGAACCTTATCAGGGCATGTCATGTTTAGTTGAATAGGAATATGTGGGAGGTGATAAATGTTTGTGAATTTCTGAATAAGCTGTGGGAGGAGGATGAAAATGAGAGGAAGATATTTCCTGATGATGTTTAACTGTTTTATGGGGTAAGTTTTTTTTCTGCAAGTGGAGGGGAATATTTTTTTGCGAGCTCAACTCGGCCTCGTTTCTTCGATCTGAACTCAACAGGCTAACCATGGAATGATAATATGATATGGGTGAAGGGTGATTTCCTTCAAAGAGGTGACGAAGAGCCCATAAAACTTCTATATAGAACTGTAAAACAGAGTAAGTATAACAATGAATAATGTATAAGATTGATATGTTGAAATTGAATGTTGCTCTGCTAATGATAATGTATTGTTATTGATAGGTCCTAAATCCAAGGTAATGAGGAAGGAGTCTCTGTTGAATATAGTTGCTCAGGAAATAACAGAGCTCGAGGCTATGCTGAAAGAACTCGATATTAGCCGAAAGAAACGTTCTAACAGCCGATTTGAGAAAGTTCGAAAGTCTTAATCGACGAAGCTAATGACGGGTGATGGCGACAAAAAGAAAGGAGCTGAAGAGGAGAGGCGAGTGAATCTTCCCAAGGCCTCTGGAGTGGACTTTGCGGGTATGCTGGAGTCGAGTACGTCAAACAAACTAGCTTGAACATTACCCAAGAAGAAAATGTTAAAGTGTGGTTCGACCTCTGGAACCACAAGAAGTGATGAGGTCGCAGGAGAGGCAAAAAAGATAAGGGTTGAACCTTCTGAACTGATGGGAGCAAAGGTCAGAGAAGATTAACCTGTTATAGATGATAAGCATAAAGAGGTAGAGGAAAATGCGAGGCTTGCAGCTCGTAATGGGGAGGAAGAGATAAGCAAAACGGTAAGTTTATTTGCTTGAATATGCAATGTATTTTGTATTATGATTTGAGCTAACAATGAGGTGGATCTTGTTTATTTTGTAGGCTGCTCGTCTGATGAAGGGGATATGCCTCGGGGTCAAGGAGGAGAAAGCTGAGCTGAGAAAGGGGAAAGTTGAGCTTGAGAAGAACATAGCTTGATTGAAGGCTGACTTGATCAAGGAGGGGAAGCGACTGGAGGCCCTGAAGGCTTCTCAAGTGGTGAAGATCCAGAATTTGTTCGCAAAAGCAAGAGTAAACATGGAGGAGGTGGTAATTGAGCGCGATAGACTCGGTCACCACCTTATATCAAATGGGTATTCCGAAGATGAGGTAAATGCCATCATGGCGGACACCTATATTGCGGGGGATGAAGATGATGAGGCAGAAGATGTTGTTGCTGGAGTTGTGGGCGGGCTTGATGGTGTCTCTTCTCAAATGGTACGAGATAACCAAGGGGATGACAATGAGTGCCCGGAGGGAGAAAATGAGAAGGTAGAGTAGAATGTTGATTATGTAGTTGTATGAATGGTTTTTGGAATGTTGTAAACTGATGGGATATTGTTTGTCGGATGGAATTTTGTAGGCTTAATTGTTCATGTAAACCTTATTGTAGGAACTTAAGGAAATGCGCCTCATAATAAAAGATTTATAGACTGAGCTTGATAAGGAGAGAGACGTTTCAGCGTCCCTGTTGCCTTCGCAAGCAGAGCTACAGGTTAGAAAAGAGCAAAAACTATTAGACTTGTATGCTTCATTAGTATATAGATACAAAGTAAAGAAAATAGATTATTGAGACAGACCAAAAACCTGTTATCAGTTTAGGGGTAATGGCACTGAAATGGTGTATTGAAAATATTAAAGTATTGACAGATTAAAGTATAGAGAATGTGTACCTTAAAATTGGAAGTACAAGTTATTGATCATTCATCTGAGACTATACTTTGACCTTAAGTTTAGAAGTACTTTTACACGGTGATGGCCAAAAATTGATATCTCATTAAAAAAGAGGTATATGTGTTGAGTGAGTATTCTACATTGAACTTGATATATTGTATCTATAATGTGCAGGTCGAATTGGAAATAGCACGCTTGAGCGAAGATGAGATACGCCAATGTAACCATGAATTTACAGAGGAATTTGATAGAATGAAAGAGGCGAATGTAGATAAAGAAGTTCAACATGTAAAAATACACTTCAAGTTTAGAGAGGCAGCCCAATTTGCAGTTGACCGCGCTCGGAAGATCGAGGAGAAGGATGCCAAAATTAATAAAGGGCAACAAGAGCTCGCGGAGATGGAATGATGTGCTAATGGTAAAGGGTAGGGATGCTGACATGGCTCGATATCGTATACAGGCGTTAAAAAAATTAGAGGAAGGGTTAAGTCACTCTGTGGCTAGTCTAAAGGACCAAATAATTAGCGAAACGAACGATCAGGAGGAAACTCGAGCTGATCAAGTGAATACCAAAAATGAGCTGGAGCGATTGAAGAAGAAAATGGTTGAGAAAGATAGCAGGCTGAAGAAAGCTCTAGATGATCTATCTACCTCTGAAGTTGTGGTGAAGCAGTTATATACAGCTTCACCTGCTAAAGATATAGAGTTTTGGAAGGTACAACGGAAGTGTGATGAGATGAATAAAAGGGTGGCACCATTGAAGATCGAATTGGCGCAGACCAATTTGAGTGCCAGAATCGCCAAGGCTAGGGAGTGCTCGAGAAAGAATAAAAGTGATGCCAAAGTCTCCCTTGTTCAAGGGGATGTAGTTAGCCTATAAGCTCGAATAAGGGAGCTGGAGGGAATTGTGGCTTGAACTTATGGTAATTTTTAACAAAGAAATGAGCGGTTAAGAGAGTGCCAAAGTAAGTTGGATGCTTCTCTTTCTAGGGAACAAGGGTTAGAGCGGGCTATCAAAGGGAAGGGGGTTTTGTTAAAAAAGAAAGGCTAACTATTACAGAAAACTTCGGCTGGGGATAATTTAAATAGAGAGATGAGGCACTTTGAGCTCAGGTGGCGGAGTTGAGGGTGATTAATCATGTTAAATTAGCTAAAGCTGATAAGAAGGCAAAAGAGAACATCACATTCATGCATTGAGTACATAGTGAAATGGAATGGCAAAAAGAACGGTAAAAGAAGTCAAAAAATAAACTTCAGAAGGTAAGAGTGAATTTCTCTAAGGCGGTTATACCGGAGGCATCGCACTCAGAATTGGTGATGGCGGTGATCACTTATTTAGTAGAGGAGGTTAAAAGGCTTGAATTAGATAGGAATACCTTGCATGACTATTTGTCAGAAATGGGATGTATTTGTAGAGCTGATATAGATCGAGGAAACTGCATGAACTCCCTGGAAATAGAGTTTGGCCCTTAGCCTACTGAATTGGTATAACAGGGCAGGATTATTATGAGTGTTCGAGCTCAAGAATTTATGGCTAGTCATGCTCCTATAGTGGGGGAACGCATAGTTGACCTCCCCAAAACAGAAAAGAATCTATTATAGTTGTTATATATGTAACCTGAAAAAAGTACCCATCGCAGACATATTGAAAGATGAAAGTTAGTCTTACCTTTGTTTTACCTTATGTTTGGCAGAGCTCCTCGATTGAAAACTAGTATTGCCTTTATTTTAATCTTAGAAATTTAACAGAGTCAGTCAAATCAAGTGTAATCCTTGATTTAACTGGTATAATGTTGCAGCCATATTGAGTGAGATGAAAGCTAGTTTTACCTTTGTTTTATCTTTTGTCTGGTAGAGCTCATTGATTGAAAACTAGTATTACCTTTGTTTTAATATCGGAAATTTAGTAGAGTCAGTCAAATCAAGTATTATCCTTGATTTAAATGGTATAATATCACAGCCATATTGAGTAAGATGAAAGCTAGCTTTACCTTTGCGTTATCTTATGTCTAGTAGAGCTCCTCAATTGAAAACTAGTATTACATTTGTTATAATCTCAGAAATTTAGTAGAGTTACTCAAATCAAGTGTTATCCTTAATTTAACTAGTATAGAGATTGATTGAAAGCTAGTATTACCTATGCTTTAATCTATATATTGTCTACGAAGTAGAGAGATGTGTGTGAGAAAAAAAACTTGGAACTTTTCATTGAATAGAAAATGATGTAAATTGGACGGAGATGGAAATCTCACTTTTAGAATAAAAAAATAAGGAATTAAAATGGAGTAGTGAGGGACTTAGTGGTAGTACCATTTCAGTCGCATAGTGTTCCAAGGATTTGAGTTGTGGAGTCCCTATTCTATCATGAGGTAATATGATCCCAATCTTAAGAGACCTGCGACAAGGAATTGGCCCTCCAAATTTTCTTCAAGTTTCCCAGCATGAGGCTATTTTCTATGTTGAAGGATTTCTTTAAGGATGAGATCGCTGATTTGGAAGGTATGGCTTCTGACTCATTTGTTGTACGAACTAGCCAGCATGTGGTGATAACGACCTAGGTTAGCGATGACGCGTTCCCTGGTCTCATCGATCCAATTGAGGTTGTAAGTTAATTTAAACTCATTTTATTTGTCAGTTAGCTCGTAATCTTTGACTGGATGATGGTATTTTAAGGGAATGACGGCTTCAGCCTCGTAGACAAGGAGGAATGGCGTCCAGCCAGTTGATTGACGTGAAGTGGTATGATATGCCCAGAAGACATGAGGAAGTTCTCAAACCTAGTTTCCTTTATTCTATGAATGAAGCCTTTTCTTGAGTCCATCCATGATGGTTTTGTTGGTGATTTCAGCTTGGCCATTACCCTTAGGGTATTAGGGATTGGATGGCGAGTGGATGATATTGTGTTTGTTGAGGAAAGTTACGACTTTTTTTCTAACGAATTATGGCCCATTATTGATACAAATTAGGTGGTGATATCCAAACCGCGTAATAATGTGTTCCCAGATAAAAGAGATGACTTCTTCTTCTCTTATTTGACAGAGTGGAACAGCCTCTACCCATTTTGTAAAATAATCTGTAGCTATGAGTAGGTATCAGCGGTTACCTGGAGAATTAGGAAATTTGCCAAAAAGATCGAGCACCCATCTTTTGAATGGTAAAAACACCTTGCTTGCATGTAGTTTAAGCGTAGGGGCGCGCATTATTTGTCCATGTCACTGACATGTATCACATTTGCGAGAGTACTCTTATGCTTGCTTGTGTATGCCCGGCCAGAATACTCCTTATGTAATGACTCTGCTTGCAAGTGATTGACCTATGGTGTGGGAGCAACAAGTCCCTTCATGTAAATCGAAGAACATCTCATCCACTTTCTTTCTGGAGAGGCACTTGAGGTATGGCCCCATGACTGAACGACAGTATAAGGAATCATTTTGATTTGTGTAGCGCTTTGAGTTGTCAATCAGCCGTCAGCACTCCTTAAGATCCGTTGGAAGTGGTTTGATGCATTTATTGTCGATACTGAGGTAGTCAAGAAAGAGCTTTTACCAATCGTCGTCTAAACCTTTATTACCCCCAGTGTTGATCGTGCATACAGAAATATAATCAATGCTGGGGGTTAAAATTACTCTGATATGGAGATATCGAGCTTATGTTCCCAAGACCTCGGCTAGATATGCCATGGAATCGACATGTTTGTTTTCACCTCGAGGAAGATAGTTGAAAGCTGCTTACGCAAACTTGCTCATCCTATCTATAATGAGGGCTGTGTATTTGATCATCTTGCCATTCTTCTTGTATTGCTCAGAGTAATTTTGGACGATGAGTAGTGAATCTGTGTAAACTGAGAGTTTTGGAATACCGAGCTCAAGTGCGAGGTCGGGTCTATGAATGAGAGCTTTGAATTTGGTGACATTGTTGGAGGCTTCAAAATCCAAGTGGATTGATTTCTCAATTCTGTTATTGGAAGGGGTAATCAGTATGATTCCAATTCCTGACCCTGCGGGTCCTTCTGATCCATCTGTTAGAAGTTTCTACCCATTTCTTGTAATCTATTAAGCTCGCTCGTCAAATGCTTTGGGGGTGGATCTTCGGTAATTTCCTCTGCAAGGTCAGGATCATGCTCTTCCCACTCGGGATCTTCCACTGAAAAATCCGTGAGAAAATCGGCAATGGCCTGAAGCTTTTCAGAATGACGTTTTTCAAACTTGATATTATGATTTCCCAAAGTAACTGACCATTGTTGCACTCTTTTTGATTTTTCTTTTTTGGATAGAACCTCCCAAAGTGGGTAGTTCGTCATAACTTTGACTGAATGAGCTTGGAAGTAGTGCTTGAGTTTCTGTGAAGTGTAAACAAGAGTTAGAAGAAGCCTCTTGATTTTAGAATACCTTGTTTCAATTTGAGTGAGGGTTTTGTTGATGAAGTTGACAAGTTTCTCGATTTGCCTTTCAAGTTGAATGAGAACCGAGCTGATTGAAGTATCTGTAGCTGCTAGATAGATAATCAGTTCCTCATTATCTATTGGGGTGCTTATTATGGGAGACCTCCCCATATATGTTTTGAGATCTTGAAATGTTGTATTACATTCTGATGTCCATTGAACCTTTGCATTTGGCTAAACTTTTCCTTGTTTGGTAAAACTGCAGAGTAGTAGAAACAACGAGCGACAGCGGTGTGAAGATTTTGAAATGAATCAGTTGATAGTGGCAATCTTACCGATAATTTTCTATACGTCCTTCGTCATTTTTGGAGATGGCATGTTGAAGAGAGCACGAATTTGATCTGGATCGGCTTTAATCCCTTTCTTGCTGATGAGATGGTTGAGAAATCAATATGAATGTACTCAAAATTGACATTGAGATTCATCCTCTAAGATCGAAGAATATTGAATATTGTCTTAAGATCTCTAATGTGGTTGGTGGACAGTATGCTCTTGCACAAGAGATCGTTAATGTAGACTTCCACGACTTTCCCAAGATGTGCTTTGAACTTAGTAGTCATCAACCGTTGATAAGTCGTGCCTGCATTTTTGAATCTGAAAGGCATGACTTTGTAGTAGCGAAGTCCTCTTTCAGTGATGAAAGTGGTCTTTTATTGATCTTCTTCCAATAGTGGAATCTGAATATATTCAGAAGCAGCATCCATCATAGATAGGAGTTTGTGACCTACCATAAAATCAAGAATTTGATGAATGTTGGAAAGAGGGAAATTGTCCTTTGGAGTATGTTTGGTTAAAGCATTGAAATCTATACAAACTCAGACTTTTCTTTTCTTCTTTGGGACAGCGACGATGTTGAATATCTAATCTGGATATTTAGTTTCTTGAATGAATCCCACTTTGATCAATTTCTCAATCTCCATGTTAACTTCATCTCAAAGTCGAGGTGATAGTCATCACTATTTCTGTTTGACCACTGTGACATTGATGTTGATGGACAATTTGTGACATGCCTTGGCCGGATCGACCCTAGGCATCTCTTTGAAAATCCACACAAAAATGTCTCAATTCTGTCGTAAGAACTGAATTAGAGCCTTTTTATCTTGTTGAACCAGATTAGTACTGATGAAAGTACCTCTGCTAGGTCTATCAATGTTGATGTATTCAATGGGCTCCACTATGGATGGCTGATCAAGATGATCAATTTTCTACAATTGCTATGCCGCGTATCTGTCAGAGGTATCTAGAATTTCTAAGACGGTGTTTTTGCAAGCTCGAGAAAACTTTTAGCTACCCTTGATTTTATAGATACCATTATTATGTTTGAAGTGGAGTACTTGATGATAGGTAGAAGTAATTGCTTCTATGTTGTGAATCCAGGAGCGGCCCAAAATTTTGAGGTGATGACATTTGGCGATGATTACATAGAAGATGACATCAATGGTGGCTGGTCCTGCGGTTATAGGTTTGATGATCTTGCCTACTTGTTCTTCTTTAGAACCATTGAATCCAGTGATAGGTGTCGCTTGGAATAACTTGATCGGCCAATCCCATTTGGTCGATAATAATCTGGAAGAGAGTCTCAATACCGCTTCCAGTATCAATCATCATTGTGTGCATGACTAACTTCATCATCTTGAGCATTATGACTAATGTATCATGATATGAAACTTGACATGACTATTGCAATCTTTGAATGAGATCCCTAGCCGACAATTGCTCGACTCGGGCAGCAGCCTGACTTCTTTGTCTTGAGGTGTGAGATCGCATCATTTTGATAGTCTCTTGCGCTTTAATCTGCTAAAGTTGGTGATCTGATGGATTTTGTTCATGTTGTTGTGGTGCATATGGTAAAGATGCTTCTCCTCAGCTTGATCTTCAACCTACTTCTTATAGTTGTCGTCCTTGTATGATTCCAGGTCGTTAATATAATCGAACATCCGTCCCTCCTTGAAAATGTATTCCAGCAACCTCTGTAAAGCATAACAATTTTCAGTAGAATGATGGTTTACCTTATGATGCATGCAGTACGGGCAGTTCTCAATTGGTTCCAATTGTTAAGAGAGACGGTAAAGCTTATCATTGGAGAGGATTGGAAAAATTATGGAGATTCTAACATTCGTCCTTGGGAGGACCAGTTTGGGTTGTGAGCCACCTTTCCGAGGGATGCCAGTGTTTCTCTTGGAGGGCTTTTGATCACCCTGGTCTTCCTTTGGTTTAGTGCTTCTATCTGTTGATGGACCTTCGTGGTATGGAAAATCTGTGACCTCGGCTGATCTTAGACTGAACTTCACCACCCAAATAAATAGAAGGCTGAGGTTCATGTTGAATATTTATGGAAATATCCTTGCTGGTGGCTCCTCGAGGTCCCAACCTTTCCCGTGCAGAAACCCGAGAGGTTTCTTGCAATTGATCGTGATCTCTTATTAGAGGAGCTTACTGAATGTTTTACCGAGCTTGCAAGGCAGTCTGAATTGCTATCATATGTTCTTCATGTCGTTTGGACGCTTTTAAATGAGCTTGTCACTCGTCACTGAGCTCTTTCTCACGGAGCTTTCGGTCAAGAGTTAATTGACGTTCAAGCTCATTATATTTCTTTGTTTCGGCGTTGAGATTTTCCCTTAGCTTTGTAAGTTGTTCTGGCTCAACTGAAAGATCAAGTTGGATTCTTGCTGTTGGTCATCTGGAAGTGACCATGATTGAAATTTGTAGTAGAGTGAAAGTATGCCTTAGGATATCGTGGAAATGTAATCTTTCCCATCGGCAACACCAAATATAATGGCCTAATTCCATAAGCTCGAGATGGCTTAGAATTTTCTCTTACACCAATGTTCCTGTGTCAAAAACTAATTTCAAAAAAGAGATGACAGCTGTGATTTAGCATGAAAAACCTCTGAATAGGTAAAAAACCACAACCTCGATTTGAGGATTTTTAAAATAGTAACTTTTATTGCTTGAGGCTGATATCTTACTCCAAGTGATCTCTCGACTTAAAAATACTTGAATCTTGCGAATAAGAAGTTTTGGATGTTTTTTGAGAATATGGAAAATGTAGTTTTCTTGGTGATTTATCGTGTATTTTTCTGGTTCTTATCTCTTAGAGAACTTTTTCTTTATATAGGCCTTCTCCACAGTTCTTCATCATGCTAAAACATGTTCTCTGAATAATGTGGTTAGTGGCGGTAAACTGAGTAACTGTTGAGTTTATGAGGGACAGGTATCTTTGACTTGTTCAGGCTTTTCTATTTGAGCTCGACCGACATTCTTCATCAGTTCGTAGAGTAGGTGGCAATGCTGACTGTTGAAGTTGTGTGTAGAATGCGTGAATCTGACATGGCGGTAATTTGAACTAGAGACAGCTCGATTTGGGGTTAGATCGAGGAGTATGCCCCTACAATGCTTATAATACTTGATACAACTGTATTTGTGTGATAAAATTAGTATGTCCCACGTACAATAAGCTCCAACTGAAATATAATAGTTTTGTGGAAATAGATCGCAATGGTTTATCAAAATGAATTTAATGAGAACGTAATTATTGTTAGCGATATTAAACCAGTTTCATGATTAAACTCTATATCCATCATTTTACCGTTAACCTTTCGTTCATATTTTTACAGAGAAGTATTTCTCTGTTGTATCAGTGTTTTTTGCTTTTGAAATAATATCTTAAAGTATAGTGCCATGATATGTTGTACATAACAAGGGCTATTTTAATATAACAAATGCTACTTCGATGGTATCAATCTTAGTTTTGATAAATTATTCACATAAAATATACCATGCTAGTCAACATAAAAGTAAACTCAGATTTTTGTTGGGTATTCTGTTATCAATTATTACAACAAGCGGTTTTTTTTTTACCCTTTTAGCAGGAATGATTACAGCTAATAAGAGTAACTATTAATCTCTTAGTGACCAAATCATAAAATCAATAGAAAAGGTACCTGTTTATACTGCCATTTCCTGTAATGCAGCAAGCTTGACTTCCTCTGCGCATTCTTTCCAGAAATAGGGCAATTTGATTGTCTTCATAACATTGTCTGGATCTGCAGGAGCATAGAATGAAACCATATGGGCAACTGTAGCTGGTTGCAGAAGTTCTATAATATACTCTTTTTAAGGTAAAACAAGAGCATAAAATGCTGAGGATAAATTAAAACTGTATCAATCCTTAAAAAATCTTCCCAAACTACGCAATTTTCAAAATTTGCAAAGCCTTATGAGGAAAAGATGAGTAAAAAAATTGGGGGTTGGGGACAACAGAAAGTGGTACCCTTGATGTTGCATTCTGCCACCGGCAGTGTCGCTTTGAGTGTTTTTGATGATCTTGCAACTTACTTTGTTTGCAGTAATAAGCCTTGGGAATAGCTAAATAGAATCAAGCAATTATAAATGTTCTTATGGAGCCGATTTCGAGGGGTCCATGGTACAATGCATCAATTGCTGTGTCTCACGAGAGGGATTGTGCATCTTGATCATTCCCGCAATATAAGCCAAAAGGAACGGGAGTTTAAATTTTTCAGATAAAGGCTATTTGAGATGGAGATGACAGAGGGATATTACATTTCCGATATCTCGATTGGGAAATTCTTGCAATGGAAGCTATTTTGGTTCTTGCACATGAAGAGAAGAATTAACCAAACAAAATAGATAAATCTCCCTGAGACCATTATACCTTCTGATTACTAAGAGCGCACAAAAACCTAACCTTAAGTGGGTCAAATATAGATAATAGCTGAAAAGCAAAATCGGATTGCGCATGGAAAATCTAAAAACATAGAATGATATACACTTTTCCTCTCTTGGTTTCATGTTTGGCTATAATGCTTTGTAACTTTTGACTTGACATAAAGAGTATAAGAGTATTGATATAGTAGGTGTGTAAAAAACTGAGTTCAAAAACAACTTGTTTTTAGATAAGTGGATGAGGAAATAGTTAATGTTTTTCCTCTAAAAACAAAATGCAATCCTTGCATGTTTTAAGGTTCTTTGGGATAACATGGAAGGGGGCATCTATATTTTTTTTTTGCATGTACGTGGCTATTAAGTAGTTTGGTCAGTTGTTAATGGAAGGAAGGTATCGCAAAATGTCCCAAAACACAGTGGGGTATCTCCAGATAACTATTGAGTTACATGACTTATATGCATCGTAAAATTCTTACACAAAGGTATATCTTGGTAAAGAAATGACGTTCCAAAATATAGAAGATTGTTGTGCATGACTAACTTGGAAAATCCATCAACAAGACTATTGTATTTTCTAAAAATGTATATAGATGATATGAAGCTCACCTTGTTTAATTATTTTAGACCAAGGAGCTAGAAAATTTGGAGGGCATGTACCTTTGTTGTGGTTCTAGTTACCCTTCATATGTGAATCGATTTCCATAGCAACCAATGATCTTGTTAGCATAATAATAGACTAGGAAGGTGTTCTTACACAAAGTTTAAGAAAGACTTAGTGCCATCCAAGTAACGTTGGTAAAGCGGCCATGCTTAACAAAAGAAAGAGAAACCCAGTCCATATCCATCGTATGACCTTTGTTTTGAGCCTAAACAAGGAAAAGATTATCAATTGTATGAAATTAATCACGAATCATTTAAATTACAAGTTGATAAGACACAACTTTAACAATAGTAATGTATTTTGACTCTTAATTCCTAATAGAAAATAGTATCATATAACATTAAGAAGTGATAAATAAAGTAAAACACATACCATCTTATTACACAAATGAACTATGCAGAATCTAAGACTAATACAAATAATGTATTACTTCCCCACGAGTTAAAGATTGCACTCCCAGTTTAATTCCCTAGGAGATTTGAAGAGCTAGATGCAAAATTAAGTATGATGAGGTTTCAATTAACAAATAGAATGTCATTAAAAGGCTGTACAATGGTTGTAGAATTTAAATTTATGGTCAAAGCGAAAAAGCATAGCCCTTTCATTGATCTGACTTCCTTACTAATTTTTGAGCTTCAACGGAGATGTATCAAAACTAAGTCTATGAAGATTGTGAGGTACTCAGAAGCATAAGAATGCGCTTAATATAGAATGATCAGTAGTATTGATTTGGCAGAATTTTTTATTTCTTTTATGAAGCTTTTATATGAATAATTTATAGATGTGTCTGTGAGAGTAATAGCGGGGTTTGACAAGAGTACAATTTACTTGGAATATAACTTACTCTGTAAGTGCACAATGTGAGTTTCTTCTTATTCACTAGTTTTGTCTAACATAAAAAGAACCTCCCTAATAGGAGTACATGTGGTTTAACAATTATGTAGTCACATTCGATAATACATGGTATTTTTTTGTTCTCACCTTAATCCACATTCAACATAGGCTTACCAAAGAATAAAACAAAAGAAGCCAAACAAATACGTCAAGGTAAAAGAAGATAAAATTATTTGCTAGGCTGATTTTGGTGAATATTTTTTTGGTCAAAAATTAACGGATTTAGGAATCTTTCAATTTCAGCAATGAGTGATCTTTTGCATCTTTGAGTTTGGATTCGTCAGTCAAGCATACAAAGGTCTATCTATTACTGATCAACGGGGAATTTTAGCTATATATATATATATATTTTATATTAGTGATTGTGTGGCATATTTCAAAAACATTAATTGATGTGCACTCTTGCATCTTACTAACATTTTTTGAACTATATATGCATTCATATATAGTAGGCGCATTAAACAATGGGGGTGGTATAGTAACTGGAAAAGTGATCAAAAAGTAGGGGTAAAGTAGGTAGGAACCAATCTGTTTATCATATGACATTCTTCTACTACCGGGATCGAAATACACAATGACACAAAAAATAGAATGCATAAGCATACCTTTTTCATCCAGAGCATATCTTCCTGAAGGTTTCGTGGAGATTCTACCCTTCATTCCAAAAATAATATTCCAGACCATGAATAATTAGCAAACTCAACCTAAACCCAATCTCAAAACCCTAGGTTTTATTCTAGCAATACGCTTTAGCAAATACAACAAAATTGAATCAAACATACTTTATCAATCACACAAACCCTAGGTTTTATTCTAGCAATACGCTTTAGCAAATACAACAAAACTGAATGAAACATATTTTAGCAATCACACAAACCCTAGGTTTTATCCAAACAATTTGCTTTAGCAAATACAACAAAATTGAATCCAACATACTTTAGGAAGAAACTAATAATAACAAAATTGAATCAAACACAACATAACATTAACATCCCCAATAAGCAATTCAGATAAATCAAGAAAACTAACTAAAAATCAAAGAGTTCATTCACTTATTTCTGCTCTTCTCACTCAAGGAAAGTCCCTTTCTTCCTCTCCCCTTTCCTACGCCTCATCGAACACAAAAATAAAATCTATTTGAAGAAGAAATAGCTATAATACCACATGTAGTGGCTAATTCCGCTTCTCGAGCTCATGCCTCATCTTCGAACTACAGACAAACTTTCAACCTCAACAACAGAGTACGTGGCACAATCAAAAACATATACACCACTCATCCCTGACGACACTCATGTTATTGGCGAGAGCAATCTTCTAATAGCTTATTTAGTATCTCAGACTCTAGTTTCATCCTTAATCTCATTAGCATACAGGAAGCACTACTAAAGATGTGACCAAACTTTTCTCATTTCGAGACATCACTTTCGGCCTCTAGACCCGCAGTTCGACCTGTGTGAAGCATATAGTCAGCAATAGAGCCGTTGTACAGTAGCAGAGGTCAGAATGTTACATAATCTGGTCAAAGGATATCTCACACACACTTTGTAATATCCATCATTATGGGACTTTATATATGGTTGCCAAACGATCATATTAGAGGACCTATAAAGAGGCTTGGAGAACTACAGATGAGGGACAAAATATTTACCATAGAAAAGTTCCTACCCGGTCACCCTATATTCTCAGGACACTCATTGTAATAAACTAGCAATCTTAATAAGATTATCACTTTCTCGAAATCCTCAGGAGATGTCTTATTTTTTAACCTATTCAAAGGTTTTCTAAGCTAAATCATTTTGTTCTTTATTGTCTATTGTTCTTGAACGTTCTAAATTCATTTGGTGTAAAGGCTAAGTCTGAATCCTGGAATTAAGCTATTATATTTGGCGCCGTCAGTAGGAATCAAAGTTCTCAAACCCATTGTCTCAAACGCCGCTGATCATTTTCTCTCAGAATAACACCTTCAGGCCAGAGCGCGCCGATCATCTAAGTGGAAGAAAACGCAGCTTTAGCAGACATAAGGGCCACTATAAATTCTAAAACAGAATGACGTGCAGCCCTAGAACAGTAACTCACGAGTATTTATGATGCGTTGAAGGTTCTGCAGGGTCAATAGGTCACCGCCAAGAAGAACAAAGCCATACAACCTGAGGTCTCACGAATTTCCGTTTATAACAGGATAGGACCGCCTCTGAAAGGCATACACATAGGAGGTGTGCTCCGATCTAACCATCAGCAGCAGGACGTGGAGCCCATCCAAATTCAGAAGATCCAATAAGAAATAAATGATGGCCTGGCAGGAATCAGACAGACTAATAATCTACCTTGAAGAGTTCAAGTCCCGGCAAAGGAACGTCTAAGTGAAGAAAGTGGTGACCAGAATCCTGAAGAGGGACGCGTCACTTGACCAACTGCTGCAGCTCGACAATATGTCACTCAGGGACATGTCGTGAAGCAAATCAAAGAACTGATCGAAGCGTATATGTCGACTAAAGGGATCCATAATATATTACAAAAGAGCCCGATCGCCCAGGAGTTATTAGATGGTGAGGTCCTCGCTGGGTTTCAAACTCCAAAGATCCAAAAATACAAAGGAACTGATCCAGTGGAACACGTTCAAGAGTTCCAAGAAGCTCTAGGTCTACATTTCACGTCCAACCACATTCTATACCGACTCTTTCCTACCAGCTTGTCAGGCAAACCCTTACAATGGCTTCACATACTGCCTAAAGGGTTCATCACAACTTTCGAACAGTTGCGCGAACTCTTCGTCATGAATTACTCACACAACAGAGATAAAAAGGTGAACCTATATTCTCTTTTCAGACTCAAACAGATGCCGGGAGAAAAGCTCGAGGCGTTTACTAAAATGTTCTTAGAGTTAGCATAAAAAGTAGATCGACTCGACCAGAAGATCACTATTTCTGCTTTCACCAATGTTTTACTCGTCGATGGCCGGGCGAAGGAGTACCTTGTCCTTAACAAACAGACGACTTTGGAAGGCATAATTGAAAAGGTTAACAGATACAACGACCTGGAACGAATGGTGTCTGGCAGGCAGAATCTTCAGAAATTAATACTGATAGCTCGAGATCAATCAACCCAATCTAATTTTAATCGGACAACAGATCTGAGAGGAGATAGGAAATGAACCAAATCCAGCGACGAAAGACCTCGAAAGTGGAGTAACTTGCCAAAACCTTATCTCCCAAACATGAATGTGACCATAGCCAACATCTATCCTATATTACAGAAAGACAGATTCTTCTGCAATGCACAGTACCTTCAACCAATCGAGAACAAACCATACTGCATCCACCACAAGGTCCAACATCCTGAGATAGAACAATGTTTTGCCTTACAACAGTTGTTAAAATACATTTT
Organism: Kingdonia uniflora; assembly: GCA_014058105.1. NCBI lineage: Eukaryota > Viridiplantae > Streptophyta > Magnoliopsida > Ranunculales > Circaeasteraceae > Kingdonia > Kingdonia uniflora. The sequence continues at coordinate 1,738,252 of JACGCM010002027.1, forward strand.
CACAGATGGGCGAATGCACGAATATATAGTGTATGTGGAGAGTTATAAGAAAGAGAGTTATAAAAACCCCACCGAAGCTGTACAAGTCGAGGAATCAGCAGCCGAGAAGCATTTGTACCATATCCCACTCTACAATTTCCTGGAGACTTAGATTATCAAATAATCAAATAGGAGAAAATGAAAACGTGTCGGGCAATGCCATGACTTATCCATGCAAGATAAAGAAGCTCGTTTAATTCTAGTATCCAACTCTCATTGAACTGGGATTTCTTATGATGATTGTGGCGTTCGGCATGTCAACTATCCTCACCATGATGCTTTGGTGATCATGTTGAAAATACGAAATATGGTGCTTCATACGATGATAATAGATACCGGTAGTACTATTGAACTCCTTTTTCAAAGCACGATCGATCAGATGGGTCTAGCTGATAAGGTCCAACCCAGTGACATTGATATATGTGGTTTCAATGGATCTAAGGAGGAATGTGTAGGAAAGATTATACTACCTATCACCGCAGGACCAGTAATACATCGACGTTGACTTTTATGTTGTCAATACAAAATCCCGTTACCTGGGGATAATGGGGCGTTGCTGGTTACACAATATGCGCGCCATTCCATCAACCTATCACTTAGCATTATGTTTTGAATGGGAAGGTGGCGTATACGAGATCAAAGGAAGTCAGAAATTAACATGAACATGCAAAAATTCTGTTGTCATTGGACCAAAACCATCTGAACATCAGCTCGTATAGAAATTACAGGAAATAACAGGAAACATTACAGAGAACTGCACAGTCAACTCTATAAGACAATGTTTGCCCAGCGCTAAAACCATAGAGTACGTTGAAATCAGTGGACCCAAGCGTGGGACAAATATTGGCACTCATATACCTGCAGCAGAGCGCGGCACAATTATCTAGTTCCTTTCAAACAATAGTAATGTCTTTGCTTAGACGTTTCACGAGATGCTGGGCATTGATCCAAATCTGGCTTGTCACAAACTCAACTTGAAGGATAAAGCTGAAGCTGTCAAAACATATATAGAGAACTTTTGCACCAAGGCTTTGGGATGAAGTCAACAAAGAGATCAAAAAACTCATTGAAGTTGGTTTATCCGAAATGCCAATTATCCAGAATGGATATCAAATATTATAGCAGTACCGAAGAAGAATGGAAAGATCAGGGTTTGCGTGAATTTTACAGACTTGAATAGACATACTCTAAAGAACAGTTTTTCACTCCCTATCATAAATAATATGCTCGATTCTACTTCAGGACACGAGCTCCTGTCTATGATGGACGTCGTGTTAGGGTACAACTAAATACCTATGCTACCTGATGGTCAAGAAAAAATAGTTTTTATTATAGAACATGGCCTATATTGCTACAAAGTCATGCCATTCGGTCTCAAGAATGTCTGAGCTACTTATTAGCGATTGATGACCCAGATGTTCAAAGATCACCTTGGAAAGACAATGGAGGCCTATATAGACGATATGCGTGTAAAAGTCTCAAGAAGGAAAACCATATTGTAGATTTACACACAGCCTTCGATATTCTCCGTCTTTACAAGATGAGACTCAACCCTGACAAATACAAGTTCAGAGTTCAATCAGGGAAATTCATGGGCCACTTAATCAGCAAGCGTGGTATTGAAGCTGAACCAGATCGTATTCGCGCATTATTATCTATGTCTTCTCCAAAAATGAAGAAAGATGTTCAGAAGTTAGCCGGCAAGATTACCACGTTAAACCATTTTGTTTTAAAATCTTTCAATCGCTATCGATGGTTGCTCAACTTACTACGTGTGGGGATGAAAAAATAGAAACCTAAGAAAGACTCTAAGATCGAATGGATAATAGAGTGTGAAGCAGCTTTTCAACAACTTAAACTTTACTTGGGTTCACCGCCAGTGATGAGCACACCTCGCGAAGGGGAAGAACTCACCATTTATCTTGCAGTCACTAAAGAATCATTAAGTTTTGTTCTCATTCGACTTGATGAGAAGATCGAGAAGCCTATCTACTTTATCAGCTAAACTCTTGCTCCAGTAAAATCCCGATATAGCAAGATCGAGATTCTACTTTTAGCTCTCGTCTACACCTTAGAAAAATAGAGAAAGTACTTTTAAGCCCACTCAGTACGAGTAGTAACTAACTACCCTCTGCGTGAAATCTAATGCAAACGAGAAAAATCGAGACGGGTCCAGCAATGGTCACTCACTCTTGGCAGGCATGACATATGTTTTAAGCCCAGACATTCTGAAAAGGGTCAGTCCCTTGCAGATTTCCTTGCGGACTTCCCCGTATAAGATCCTGATTGGGAAGAAGACAGTATAGAAATTCATGAAGAACATATTGAAGAAAATGCAGACTGGATAACTTAAAAGGGATGATGCCTTTTAACTGACGGTTCTTCTGGACCCACGGGATCAGGCATCAGAATCGTGTTGATCATACCTTCTAATGATAGAATCGAAAAAGCAATCCGACTAAATTTCAAAGCTCCTACAATACAGCCGAGTATGAGGCGATGATTCACGGTTTAGATATGGCTCTTGAGATTAGAGTATTCGAGCGGTCCGTATACACAAATTATTTACTCATCGTAAACCACTACACAGAAAAATTCTAGAAGAATAAAAAATGATAGATTACGCAACTGCAGTAGCCGACAGGATGAGAAAATTTAAGAGAATTTTTTTCGAACATTTGTCGTGCGAAGAAAATAGACATTCTAATTCCCCCGCATATCTCGTAGGAATCTATGGCTCAAAAGCTCGATATCTTAAAATCGAAGTATTATCAACCCCCAGCATTAATATCATAAGCTCAAATTTCGTTAATACTGGGGGCGTTGAAGAGGATGAGGACGATTGAAGATGACCTTTCCTCAAGTATATCAGAACCAAAAACAAATTCGATGGCGAACTCCCTAAAGACCCCACTGAAAGAATACGCGTTAAATGCTACATCGTGGAAAACAGTCTCTTATACAAGATTTTGGTCACAGGGCCATATCTCGAATGCTTATCCTACAAAGAGGTTCAAAAATTTCTACACGAACTACATAAAGGTACTTGTTGCTCCTATGCAGTAGGAAGATCTCTAGCCAACCGAGCTCTTACCCAAGGCATCTTCTGGCCTAAAATAAAAGCTCAAGCCATCAAACTCACAAGAAAATGCGATGCCTGCCAACGTCATAGCCCTCAAATTTGGGCTCCAGCTTTAGAACTCCATTCCAGCAACGTTGTATGGCCATTTAAAAGATGGGCCCTCGACCTTGTCGACGAATTTCCCACCGCACCAGGAAAATGGAAACATCTATTAGTTGCAACAGATTACTTTACTAAGTGGGTCGAAGCTGTTCCTCTGTGCCGCATACAAGAGGATGAAGTCATCAAGTTCATTTAGGAAAACATCATCAACCGCTTCGGCTGCCCCTATCTCATCAGAATCGACAATGGACCTCAATTTGTTGGCTCCAAAGTCGTCGAATTCCTCAATCAACACAGTATCATATATTCTCCTTCCAATCCATATTACCCATAATCAAATGGTCAGGCCAAAATCACTAATCGCACTATCGTGGATGGGATCAAAAAGCGCATAACAGAAAAGAAGGGCAATTGGGCCATAGAATTACCACATGTGTTTTGGGCTTATCAAACAATACCTCGAGTTTTAACTGGATGCACACCGTTCCTCCTGGCTTACGGTATAGAGGCAATCATCCCTACTCAGTATCATCACCCTATTCGTAACCATACCATGACCGATGAAGAAAACAAATTCTAGTTGGCATGTAATATGAATTGGATCGAGGAGACTCGGGACAAAGTAGTCATGAATTTGGGAAGATACCATCAAGCTTTAGCCCGATCTTATAACAAACGTGTTCGGCATAGAGAGCTCGAAATTAAGGATCTGGTCCTCCGAGAGATTCTCAAAATATTACAAAGATCTCAACGCAGGGAAATTATCTGAAAACTGGGAAGGTCCTTTTGTCATTATCAGAAACAGTGGCTTCGGTTCTTATGACCTTGCCACTGAGCTTGGCGAGCACATACCTAATCCTTGGAACACAAGGAGACTGAAGTTATGTCACAAATAACAAATCTGTTACAGTATAGTTTCCTTCAATCAATCACAGATAAATAAAATGCCTGTGCTCGATTACCCTATATTACAGTACTTCTATACACAGATTACATATTGTTAGTTGCTTCGACCAAATCGATCATCTAAATACATTACAGATCGTTTGTTGTTTTGGCCAAACCGGTCTATCTAACACATTAGTTGTACGTCAATCTTACACCAATGAAATACTTGTATTCGATTACCCTACCTTATAGTACTTCTTATAATATATCCAACAAGTACTTTTATACATAGATTACATATCGTTTGTTGCTTCGGCCAAACTGATCATCTAATACATTACAGATCATTTGATATTTCGGCCAAACTGATCATCTAATTGTATTACAGATTGTTTGTTACTTCAGCCAAACTGATCACCTAATACATTACAGATCGTTTGTTGCTTCAGCCAAACTGATCATCTAATTGTACTACAGATTATTTGTTGTTTTGGCTAAACTGATCATCTAATTATATTACAGATCGATTGTTACTTTGGCCAAACCGATCATCTCATACATTGCAGATCATTTTCTGCTTGGGCTGAATAGATCCAATATTACGCTGCCTTGCATATATTATCATTGGTACCTCACACGGTTTGTACAGTTAACTGTTGCGTCCTTAACAATTTCTTCATACATCTACATTTTTTATCCTTGTTTCGTATACATACAACATAAATCACATTCCTCATTCTTCACTAGAGCTATCACTTAAATCATTACTCACATTAGATGGACCTGCCGCGTCTTGTATAACATATTCAGCTAACTGCCGACTCATGAATCCTGGCAGCCTCCCCACAACAATTTTCTTTCCCTCACTAACCATTCTCTGTTTAAACGATCCAATTCTGGAAATCATGGGTTAAAAATATTCAGATCGGATTACCTCTATCTCATATTCTACACCTTGGGCAGTCAAACCATCATATACCATTTTACTTTCATCTTTCAATCTCTTCAATTCTGCCACAAAGAATGAGGTTACTGCCACCATCTCCCTCTCGTGACTTTCACCCAACTCACTTTTAGCCTATTTACTAAGAAGAAGTTCGCTCAGCTTATGTTGCGCTTCCCTCAGTGCGATTTCCAATCGCACAAAACGGTCGCCCAGTAGTCATTTTGCATGACATACATCCAAATTCCAAGATTCTAGCAATGTCATAAAATTTTCCATATGTGAAATTAAAGACATTGACGATTCATTAGCTTCGCATTCTTCCCTCTTTGCGTCGTAACTTACTTCCAACTGTAACAGATTCTTATTTAGCTTTGAATTCGCGCTTCAAAGTATGTCATTTTTGAACTGGTATTCTAAGATATCCAGATGCCGTATTTGAGTAATCTACTCTAGCTCACATATTTTATTCTAATCCTTTTTCATAACTTAGTTCTGTTGGGCACAAAACTCCTCCATCTTCTTTACCATCATCTCAGTAACCAACCACAATACTTAGTATTTGCGAGCACGAGCTCGAACATCGCTTATCTCCGCCTCAAGCATATTTGCTTGAAACTGCAACTCATTTAAAATATTTCTTTCCCCCTCTAACACGCCTAGAAGTTCTGTAATTTGCGTTCTCGCAGACATTAATTTAGCATCTTGTTAACTAGCTCGCCCCGAGCTACTTCCAACTTTAATACCCTTTCGTCTTATCCCTTGTTCTAAACTATCTATCTTTCTCAAACTGACAACCAGTACTGCCTCTTTCTATCGAAAAGTATCAGTCGGGAGGTTTACTACATTTCATTTATCCCACATCTTCGCCTTCAATTCTTCTTCTGCTGTAGTAGAAACTTTTTGGGCACCTTGACTCAATCTTAGCTCTGTACTCATTTATTCATTTTTGGCACGTATCGCGTCACACTGACTTTGTATAACAGCCAATTCCACCTATCACAATAGATTACATTTTTAATAGTTCTTCAAAATAATAGAGTACATATAACAGTTCACAAGATTAAGTCAAGAACGTGGTATATGAATAAGTCATATACATCATTTTGTTCTAATAACAAACAGATTACATTTATCATCAAATAGTATGATGGACTAGTCAAAAAAAGGGCAAGAGTACTTTATTTGCGACTCTTTCGGACATAAGACGACTGTAGCTTGTCTCTCACCATCTTCCTATTCGATGCTTGCACATCTACCGGTGTAGTAAAAGTCACAACCTCCTGTTGACGTTATTTATGCCTCATTTGGGGTATCAGATTCACGGCCTCCTCCTCTTCTGGTGACTCCTCCCACGACCAAGGAATGGGTTGTTCACCAACAATTTCTCCTTCACCTCGGGTAAACCGTAGGTTTTTAACTTGGCATTTTCCACTTCAAAATCTTTCCCACATTCTATCACGAACTTCCTAAATTCATTCTCTACACTAGATAGTTCTCCCCCATAAAACTCGATAATATTGTCTATGTGACGTTCATGCTCTATTCGAGCAGCAACTTTTGCTCCCGACAGATAAAGGTGTTCCTTCAGTATCATTTGCGCTTTGTACAACACCTGGCGCATGTTTTTCAGTAACACACCTAAATCCCTCACATCCACCTCTGCCTTCATTCCTACAACCACTTCTTTCGACAATCGCATTGCTAAAGGCATTTTTTGCCCTACGTACTGCGATAGCTCATCTTATAATCCCCTTAATTCGCCCTCTAATTACTTTTGGGCCTCTATTTGCTCTTTTCTTAGCCTGAAAAATACAATTCTCATGGCCCTCCAATCCTACATAAAGCCAAACGTATCAGATAAATGTTTATATCACCCCATACAATAGACACATCAGCTCGAGCAGAATACTTTTTTGCCTCTAAACAATGACGATTGCGTACTTCTTGAGCTAAAATCATAATAAAAGCTGGGTCTAGAACTACACATCTATCCCTCAAAAGCTCTATATAAGCCTCTTTTATCCCTCATTCACTATCTACTTCGACCTAAAAATATAAAGTCAGAGCTAATAACATACTCTGACACCTCGCTTTATCACTTGGGTTGTTAAAACAAGTCAATTCTTTTGGCTTTTAAACTAATATCCCCTTTTCCTCTTCCATAATTAATACCTCGTCTCTCACAACTTTTATCTTAGCATATCTATATTGCAAATCATATAACTCTTTAAATGTTTTCTCTGAATTCAACTTAAATTGACTTATCTCATATTCAATTTTGTTAAGTACCTATTGCATACGGGCCACGGAGTTCTTCATTTTACTCAACTTCTCCAATTCGGAGTTTGTTTTTCTCAAATGCTCAATCTCCTACACATATTACAGATATCTTGTTTCAAGATAACCATTCACGAAAAACATATTCAAAAACATTACTCAAAATTAAAACAGTGTACGATTATACAGAGTACTATCTCATCCAAATCAAGCGAGCTAAAAAATAGAACAAAGGATACCATAGAACGTTTAAAGGTGCTTGCTAATGTCTACCTCAGAAGGAGATTTTAGCGTCTTCCCCGGAGAGGGAACTACATCAGCACGTTCCACCAGAGGGTTCGTTGTTTTCTCAATAGCATGGATTGTCTCTATACTGCCGAGAAGAAGGTCTGACACTTTCTCAGATAAGCGAACAGCATTACCAGCCACCTATTCCTTCTCATCTTCATCAAGGAACTCTATTTGTGCATATCAACCATTTCGGGTTAGCTCCACATCATCAACACTCAATCTAAATAACATAGTACGAATTGATAAAGTGGACTCTCTCTACCAAGGTTGCTGCAACTGCATCAGTCATGAGCTTGTCATGCTTTAACAGATCATTAAACATTTCAACAACTGCGGTAGCATCTATAGCCCTCATCTATCTCTCCAACAGAAGATCAGCCTCGAGCTCTTTTACATGAACTAACTGAGCCTCGAACTTTGCCGTTAAAGCTTCAAATTCTTGGCCCCTCTTATCCAAGCATTATCTTTCCCCCTTCATCAACGTTGAGAGCTGCCAATATAAACATAAATGAAGAGTCAGTTCAACAATTTTACTCAGTTTGAAGGTAATGTCAAGTCAAAAATTTTGACCACATACTGCGAACGTATACTCAAGGAACTCATCCTCGAGGTGCTGCGAGTTCATTCCAGCCATATGATTGTATTTCTGCTCTAACTCATTCATCTTGGCTATAATAAAAGGTTTCGTTCAGTCATTGTACTCCTCTAAATGTCATTTTTTCTTCAACGAACTCTTTTCAGCTTCCCCAAGAGCGGGCACGCTCACTTTGGTTTTTTCCTCTATACCAGCAGCAGCAGGCTTTGCGATTTCCTATTCTGTGAGCAGAACCCCAGCAGCTGGGGTACTCTACTGCGCTGGCTTTCGGCCCTTACGAGTAATTCATTTGGTAGTTAGAGGTGTTAGAGGTGAATGATGAAGTACATCAGCAATGGTCTTAGTAGCTTTTCCCTTAGCCATAGCTTGTTTCTCCTCAGTACATTGAACTTTGGGTGCTAGCGAATCTACCCTTTCGTTTCTTCGGATACCCAATTCAGTAAGTACCTCTGTTAGCTCATCCTGATCACGAGCAACACAATCAAATAGACTGGTCTTATCCAAAGTGGCTAACGGTTTGGGTTCTGCTAATAAAATGGAACAGAACATCAGGTAAACAACATCCAGACATAGTTATCAACTATTCAAAGGTTGGTCAACATTATTTACTCGGATTATAATATCTATGGTTTAGCCCAAGCGCTGGTTCATCTGGAACCGGTAAACAGTTACCCTCAACCCACACAAGTTGGTCGTTCCATGGTCTGCCCGCAGATTCAAAATCAAAGAACTTTGGCCTTACCGAATCACTATACAGGTAACCACTATTCCAACTCTTCACATACTTAAACTTGTAAAACTTCAAAACATCTTCAGCTACGAACTGCTTCGCAGCCCCTTCCTTTCTCTATTTTCCATTCAACGCCTCACATACCCTCATCATCTGATACACATTCCCATTTAGCTGGGCAGGGCAGCAATGTAATGCATTCAGAACCCCCTGCTAAAGGTAGGTAAGCGGAATTCAAAGGCCGTATATGACTTAACTCAAGAAACATTAAAACCCTCCACTGGGGCCTGATAACCCAGGCCCATTGTAATACGAGAGGTTAACCCCCTCACTAATACCTCTATCCTTCTTCCACTTTTCCAAACATGGAACTTGATAGTACATTGCTTCCTCTCCTTTTCAGAGACATAGGTTCTGAACCAGAGACCTTGGTCCTCAACGTAACTCCCCCAGTCTCCTTGACTTTTATTTTTATTTTTTAAGTATATCTTCCCTATATCTACCCCCTCTTGGTATGTGACGAGGATTCTCTCTTTCCCTTTCCCTTTCACCACATTAGTTCTACTGGGTTTAACAACCTTTACGATCGCCCCCATACTATTAACAATCTCCTCCATTACACTACGCTCGTCCCCCTTCCTTGAAGATGATATTTTGTTCGAATCGGATGATACTACAAATTTACTAGCAAGAATACTTGGTTTAGAACGCATAATGAACCTACAAATATAGAGGCATATTTTCTTATTATTGCTATAATACAAGCAGTACAAACAGACCCACCTTCTACCCAGTCAGCACATCTATTCCAAATTCCCAAAACTAAAAAGCCCAAATCAAATTATTTCAAATTTCCCTCTCCTTTTCCAGTACACATATTTTCTTTCTCAACAGGGCTAAAATGTATACCACAACTCCTACATTGCAAGTCTTCTCTCATATTTATTTTCAAAATCCCCAAAACCCTAGATTCTAAAACCAACTATGCAGATTACTAAAGTTTACTGATTACTAAGTAACACAGATTACTCACAAATCAAACAGAAAAGAGTTTCCCATCACCAACTTGTACTTGCAAAACATCAATCCTCTACTTTACCCGGACATCTCCTCAAATACGAACGTTCCCATCGGCCCTCCGTTGCTACATGCACGTCTTTTAATTTCGCAATGTCATCAGGACTTCTGTGATAATGTTTACCCTCATCACGTTTATCTCTACAATCTACCATTAATTTTCCTACGCCTCTTCTCAGTCCAGTACAAAAATGACCAATCATCTTGTTTATACTCTACCAAGATCGTACAAACATTCCTAAAATAGATTAATTTTCAAAAATTCAAAGATATCCATACAGTTGCTAAAATCCTACACCTGTTATACACAGTATCAGTACATAATCAATATAACAAAATACTTTATTCAACTAGATTGAAGCATCCCATCACTTTATTATATCAAGATCTTTCCTCTTACATTTATTCAAACACAGAATACTAAAACAAAAAAGTAGAATACTTATCACGATCTCCCTTGCTTCGAGCTCAACGACCTCCCAGTTACATCTAAAGTAACCCCGATGGTTCGGTTTATCACACATAATTATCTCTCTATTTGCTGCCCTTACATCCTCTTCCATGATCTTATCACATGTGAGCTATCGAACAGTCAGTTTTCACTCCCTGGGATCCAAAATAGACGTATGAAAAATGTTGCACCAAACAAAGTGATCCTACTACGCGCGCCTGCCTTTATCTCCTAACACGACAAGATTCAATGGCCATTCTAGAAGTACGGTTTCATAAGGCAAGTGTGAAAATAACGCTCACAAAGCTTGGTAATCTTGATCTGCAATCGACCGTCTACTGTATATTGAGCATGCCACGCATACTGAGAATGAGTTTTACCATGGTTAGTCGTACTACCTACAAAGAACGATTATCCCCTCAGAAGATGTAACTCTTACAGCCGCGATTCCTGATTTTATAACCACCAAAAAGATTTATGAAGATATTACCACACTGATTTTGCAGAAAAATATATTATTCGAGCAATATTTGCGGAGCGACAGAAGATTAACATCAGTTACAGAAAAATTATTACTGTTCTTTGTTTCCATATCATAGCGTATATCCTATGATCTCATACGAGCACATCAAAATATCAATAAACAAGACAATAACAAATCTAGCAGTTGTACACACTTCTACCCAACTCACAACTAGCATAAATCTAACATCCAGTCGTTCTCCTCACCACATTTTTGACCTCCTCTAAATTTTACCTCAACTCTCACTATCATTTTTCCCTTCATACCTATGATACCTAAACATCTATGTTACCAATGCATATGTTACAAACAGAAAGTTAAACAAACAAGCTCGAGACAAAGCATCATCATAACAGAACACACATATTTCATTCAGTCCAAAAGATTCTCTTACAAAATACTTTATAACAGAGTATAGAGATTTTTCAAATTACTTCAATTTACATCAAGTATCAGCTCGACATTTTCTTTTGCACAAAGAGTCAACAGACGAAGCAGATTTCAAGCTTTGATCCCATACTGCAGGACTCAGGGAAGTTTGAACTAGACATCACAGATGAAAGATCTTATTCATGGCCAAAGAACTATGGTCCATAGAAGAAAATGATCCTCTGCATCCTCCTCACCTCCTCACATGCTAGAGATAGACGGAAGGCCTCATTTCTTTAACAAGACCCACTCATTAGTAGGATATCGACGAGACTCCCTCGGTCGAATGCCTGCCGCTTCATCATCAGTTGTAATATCTTCCTCCGCTAGCAGCCGAAGACCGTTATGAAATTTCGCCTCAAATGTCAACAGGTAATGGAAATGTACTATTTGGAAGTGGTCATCCTCTGCCTCCATCACTTCTTCATAGGACATACGATGAAAAGTGAGAAAAATAGGAATTGGAGTAGGCAGATGTAACGGTTCATAACCAAAGTACCTGATACGTAATTCCTCCATCTTCCACCGAATTCTAGACTCTCGGGCCTGAGTCCTAGTCGTTACCATTTTTACCATAACAAACAAAAAAGGCAGAGATCAGAGGCGAAGGTTTACCCATACCACTTAACTCAGAGTGCCTTTTATATACGTGGATCAGCATTCAAAGTAGACTCTCCAAAGTCCCAATGTCAAAATGATTCCCCATACAACAATATTTGACTGCAGTCATTGGTTCTAGGAAATGCAAGACACCAATAGAGATACATGAATATACATTGAAAATGAACCTCAGATATAACTATAGCATTTAATGATACTTTTCAACCAACATCACTCACTTACAATAACTCTCGTACTATTGGCTGAGAGGGGGCAGTTGTAGTAGGTTATTCCGTATCTCGAGCTCATGCCTCATCTTCGAACTACAGATGAACTTTCAACCTCAATAATAGAGTACGTGGCATAATCAGAAACATATATAGTACGAGTTTCTCAACCAACACCACTCATCCTTGACGACACACATATTATTAGTTGAGAGCCGTCTTATAATAGCTTATTTCGTATCTCAAACTCAAGCTTCGTCCTTGATCTCATCAGCATACAGGAAGTGCTACTAAAGATGTGACCAAACTTTCCTCAGTTTGAGACATCACTTTTGGCCTCTATACCAACAGTTTGACCTGTGCCAAGCATACAGTCAGCAATAGAGCCGTTGTACAGCAGTAGAAGTTGGTACGTTACATAATCTGGTCAATGATATCTCACACACACTTTGTAACATCCTTCATTAATGGACTTTATGGTCGTCAAACGGTCATATTATAGGACCTATAAAGAGGATTGGAGAACTGCAAATGAGGGATGGAACATTCACCATTGAAAAGTTCCTACTCTATCACCCTATATTGTTAGAACGCTCATTGTAATAAACTAGCAATCTCAATAAGATCATCACTTTCACGAAATCCTTAGGAGAAGTTGTGGTTTTTAACCTATTTAAAGGTTTTCCGCGTTAAATCATCTTGTTGTTTATTGCATATTGTTCTTGAACGTTCTGAATTCACTTGATGTAAAGACTAAGTCCAAATCCTTGAATTAGGCTATTACACCACCAAAAACAACATAAGTAGATTGAGAAGTTATAGAGATCGCGAGAGAGAAATTTTACCTAAAACATAAAAAATAGGATAACCGTGAGAGATTTGGATCGTGACACAAATTTGATGCCAAATTGAAGTTGGCAAAATTCATCAACAGGTATAGAGAAGAGAAGGCAAGAAAGAGTGAATTGCAATTTCTTCTAATTAAGAGGCGACGGAAATTTTACTCTTACCAAAGCCGACGGGTTTCGTTTAATGTGTTGAAACTAAATAAGATTTGCGATAATAGGTGGCTGTCGCTAATTAGTATCAAAATAAAAATTAATAGAATAAATAAATAATGACATTTGTCACATCAATTTAAGTTTTACTGACGATAAAAACTGTCGCTATGTTGTGATAGACATTGCCCATCACCAAATGTCTACCTATGTTTCCCCAAAGGTAAATTTTTGGGTAGTGTTTTGTGAAGACTGTCACGCTTTCTATTCCAGTAAGTAATCCATTTCGATTATGGAGTTCTAGTACTGAAGATTTGATTTGTTCGATCATTGCGTATCTTGAGCTTGAACCTCTAGGGCTGACACCTATTGATCAACTTTCGGTAATTTATGAATTTCAAGATCTTTTTGTGGAGTATGGCTTCCTACCATAGAAATACATTGATAACTACATCAATTTAGTACTGAGAACAGAGCCCATTTATCGAGCGACTTATCGTATGCCACTAGTCGAGCTTAAAGAGTTATATGCACAAATTGAAGAGCTGATATAACATTATTTTATTTGTAAGATTATTTCACCATGGGGTCTACCAGTTCTGTATTTTTTTTTATGAACGAATGCATTTTTATTTATTGAGAAAAGCAATAAGACATGTGGAGAACATAAAGCCTTACCACTATTTTAATGCCTAATTGTGGCTGTTCTTAGTTTATCCATGAAGTATGTTGCACGTATCTTCCTAGGAAGAGTGGATGCATTCCAGAAAAGTTGTGAGTGTTGTGAGATGCCTAGCTTAAAGAGGTCGTCAGCTGTACTATTGCCTTCCCTATAAGTATGTATCATGGTAATATGTAGCTTCATTCCTAGCTGAGTAATAAGCTTCCAAGTCGTACTATACTTTACGGGACAAATATACTGACATCTGTACCAGTTTACCAGAAGTTGAGCATTTACTTCAACGATGATTGGAAGCCAGTTCTGTAGTTTGCAATGCATTAAACCATGAAGGAGACCGAACATTTCTACAGCTATATTTGTGCCATGACCAAGTGCAATGTTAAACCCAAGTTGAAGTTCACCCAGATTGTTTCTAATTACTCCTCTAGCTTCGCTCATTTCAGAAGGAAGTGCTGAACCATCACTATTGAGCTTGAAATGACCGAGAGGCGGGAATGTCCATCGTAAGAGCACAGGTCTTTTGGTACACACAGACTGTTGAACCAATTGCAAGACTTATAGTGAGATGAGGTCGTTGAAGTTGTTGTTTTGCATTATTATGAGTTTGGGCATGCTCTCTTTAAGAAATTTGTTGATGTCGTTGATGATAACCAAGGGAGAGAAAAGCTTTTCCTCAAACCTATAAGTACATCGAGCTTTCCATAATTCCCAGATTATGTAGGCAGGTAATACTCCTATTACGATACCCATTTGATTACCGGAACTAGCTGCCTAAAACCAAAGACCCTGTCGAGTCCAGCAGCTATCATTTACCCCATGTCGTGCACTACAAGCATTGCCAAGGAAAGCCCAAACTGTAGTAGCAACAGTTCCCTGAACAAGCAGATGGTTTAACGTTTCAGTTTCGCCAACCAAGCAACAATAACACTGAGAAACAAGAGGGATTCGTCGTTGTATGAGCGCGTCTACAGGTATAACTTCCTTCCAAGCTTTCCAACTGAAGACTTGTACTTTTGCTGGTATAGAGTTGCACCATATCCATTTCATACGTCCATGTTTAACCTCTGCGCTGCGGCAGAAATTTCAGGCAGATTTAGCGGTGAAGTTTCCTTTCTCCGACGGAACCCAAAGTGGTTTATCTTTATCATCATTCAGGAAGAACTTGTGGGATAAGGTATGTTTCCAATGTGGTGGGATCTCATTTTCCAAAAGCTCCCATTTCTAGGTACCATCAGTCATGAGAATGTCTTTCACCATAAACTGTTGCGTGCATTCGATGTTCAGAATATCTGATAAACTGCCTTCCCCGGTCTAATCGTCGAACCAAAATTTCTTGTTTCCCTTGCCGAGGCACCAAGTAGTGTTGGATTATACTGTCTAAAGGAGGCCTTTCATCTGTTTCCAAAGAACTGAATCCCTATAACGCAATCTGTTGGTTTCATCTTCGATGGTATATTTGCTCCTGTAAAAAGATGCCCATGCAGAGCTGCTTTACAGAAAATTTCAACACTTTTTAAGGAGGAGATCATATACTTGATATCTTCGAGTTGTTGTATTCCAAGTCCTCCCTCATTCTTTGAAAGACAAAGTGCATCCCATGTAATCCAATGTTGCTTATTTTGCCCGTGAAAACTGCCTCAAAAGAAGTTTGAAAACATTGTTTCGATCATGTTTATAATACCATGAGGTACCGTAATACATGAGTGGAGATGTATGGGCATTGAGTTCAGAACATGGTTGATCATCATTAATTTACCTCCCTGTGATAAGAGCTTTCCTTGCCACCCTTTGATTCACCGCTAAATTTTGGTGAGCAATGGATCAAAATGAGTAAGCAGTATCCGAACGTAACTTATAGGAGCTCCCAAATAGGTCATTGGAAAAGGGCAATGTTGAAACCCACAAGCATTATGCATCATATGTTTTCTTGATGCAAATACATTGTGGTGGACATATAAGCCGCTTTTCGCTTTGTTGATTAATTGGCTGAAGAAATTTTCATATCATGCGAGGAAATGCATTAACCCGAAGATGGATCGTTGACTTCCGTTTAAGAAAGTGAGGAAATCATCAGCATATAAGAGATGAGTGAAAGGAGTACAACCTATTGATGTATGGAATAACCCAATCTCGCCCTCCAAAAAACATTTGGATAGCCCTCTGGGTAGTATTTCTTCTTCAATAATAAAGAGCAATGGAGAAAGAGGATCTCCTTGTCGCAAGTCTCGTGACGACTTGAAGTAGCCCATGAAGACCCCCTGTAGAACCACCAAGAACCATGGTGTTTCAACACATTGTACTATAAGTGAAATACATCTGCTGGAGAAACCAAATTTGTGTAAAACCTGACTTAAGAACCTCCAATCAAATCTATCATAAGCCTTTTCCATGTCAATCTTGATCATAACATTAGTTCCTCTAACCTATCTGTGTAAATCCCCAACCATTTCTTGAGCTAATGTAATGGTCTCACTAATGTCTTTGCCCTGAATATAAGCTCCCTGATTCCCAAAGATTAATTTGTGAAGAAGTTTACTTAACCTGCTAGCAATAATTAAAGAAAATATTTTGTATACTACAGAGCACAAACTAATTGGTCTGTAGTCACCCAACGATGTTGAGGTATGCACTTTTGGTATAAGTGAGAGGAACGAAGAAGTATAGCACCTTGAAAGTGGGGCACCATTGAAGAATTCCTTGGCAGCGCCATGTAGATCGCCCTTGATGATGTCCCAACATGATGTAAAGAAGACCGATGTGAAACCATCACTGCCCGGAGTACTGTCACTGGGGATTTTGAACACACTGGCTTGTAATTCGTCTAAAGTTGGGATGCATGTGAGACTGGCATCTTCGTCTGCAGTTATGACATTAGGAATACACTCAAGTAATTCTGCATCTTCAGTAGTGGTTGTGGCCTGTAGCACATCTCAGAAAATATCCCACCATGGTATCGTGAATAACATCTACCTCAGCTGTCTCAGTTCCATCAGAGAGAGTAAAGTCGGTCATGAAAGTTCTTTTTTCTATTAACTTGTGTTATAGTATGAAAAAAATTTGTATTGGCATCACCTGCCGCAACCCACTTCACTCTGGACTTTTTCTTCCAAAACACCTCCTCATTGTGTAGCATGGCCGCATGTTCTCTCTGTACCATGCCCAACTCGATACTAACCTGCTCATCCCAACCTTCCTGCAGTAAGTGATCCAGGTGCAGTAGTCTATCCTGTAGCTTATGGATATTCTAAGTTACGTTGCCAAATACATTTGTATTCCATTCCCTGATTGCATATTTAACCTTCTCAAGCTTATAGGCAAAAGAAGATAAACAGTTGTCGAAGACACCACTAGGCCAGTTATCTTGTACCAAGGTTGGGAAGCTAGCATGAGATGCCCACATTTTCAAGGACCGAAATGGTCGGGGACCTTGATGCAGATTGTTGGTGAACAAAAAAAGTAGTGGAGTATGATCATAACAAAATCTATCCAAATGGGAGATTTTGTGAATGGTAAAGGATTCCATGAAGTTGGGGTTCACCAACGTTCCATCCAACCGTGCCCATTGTCTGGAGTTGTCGTGATGATTATTACACCATGTGTAGCTGGAGCTAGTGAACAAAGCCTCCATTAGACCGGCTGATTGAATCATTTCCTCGAATTCTACCAAGGATCTATGTGCGGATCTTCTCCCTCTAAGCCTTTCCGAATGGTGTCTCACAGTATTGAAATCACCTATAGTACACCATGGAGAACTCATTATCAAAGAGATTGTACTAATGTCCTCCCATAGTGTTCTTCTTTCGATTATGTCACATTTGGTATAGATGATGGTAAAAAAGGAACTCTATTGATTATTAAAACTTATTTTATAATGCAACATTTGATTAAAAGCTTAAACTAATTCAACCTCATAGTCTTGTTTCCACAATACCCATATTTTTTTCCCCATGTGCTGGTTAGACATAAAAAAGGTACAATTTATTTTTCTACCCATAATATAGCCTAGTGATGCATCCTGAAAAGGTTCGAGCAAAACCATTATTGAAATTTGGTGTTGCTTGACAATTCTCTTGAGATGATTTATTGTTTTGGCATTGCCAATGCCCCTACAATTCCAAACCAGTAATGGACCTATCACCATGTAAATTACTTGGACTTGGATTGGAGAGTACCCTTGCTCCTTGTGACTACGCTGAGTGGAATACGTTGAGGTTTAGATCGGTGTTGTTTGACTGGAGTCCATTCTATGGTGTCTTCCTTCCCATAGTACTCAATGTCTGAATGGCATCCTCGACCGAAGTCCCTCAGCTGCTCGAAAACCCCATTTGAAATCTGTTGTGTTTCGGTATATTTTACGGTTCCAACTCGTCCAACCACCTTTGCCTTAATGTTGTTCGCGAATGTGCTTGCTGTCTTTTGCCCCACCCTGTGAAGTTCAGTTGATGTAGTATTCAGTGCATGTTGCCCCTCCGTTGTTGTTGTTAGCTGCCCCTCTTTCAATGCTACTTGCTATGCCACTGCCACTGCTGCATTCTGCCCCACTGGTTGAGGCGTAGCTGCTGCTGTAAGATGCCCATTGTAATCTGATCCTGTGATGTTTAATTGTTTATGGTAACAGATGTCTCCATATTCGAAGCTTTCCCATGTCGATTTTGTATGTTAAGAAGAAGGATGGTTCGATGAGGTTGTGTTGATTGTCGACAGGTGAACAAGGTTACGATCAAGAATCGTTATCCGATGCCTCATATTGAGGACCTATTCGATCAATTATGAGGAGCTCAGTACTTTTCTAGGATACTCAGAGAATAAGTTGTATGCGAAGCTCGAGAAGTGTGACATTTGACAGGAAGAAGTTAAGTTCCTAGGGCATTTTAAGAAGTATATGACCATTTTGCCATTCCTCGCATTAAAACTTCTTCAAAAAGATAAATGCTCCACCTTAATTAAAGTTTCCTTTATACCCTTTAAATGTCTATCATCACATAGGATTTTATAAGACCTCATACCTTAACATGTGTCTAAAGAGAAAATAAGATGACAAGAAATGGAATTTGGACTCCGTTTATCTTTCATATTTATCCTTCCTTTTATGTTAACAAAATTTAAGCTTCGTCTATGTAGTCATATGGTTACCAATTTCCATGAAGAATTACAAAGCCCATAGCTACAAATTCTGGATCTTTCCAGGACCACACGCAAAAACAAGATATTACCCTAAATCTCTACTAATGAAGGACGTAAATAGAGAAAAAAAAGCATTGTTTTCTTGAGAAATCACAGCTTATCTTTAATGGGGTAGCTATGATGGACTTAGATGCTCTAATGCTTAAGACCCATATACTAAGGGTAATTCTCTTCAACTATTTTTCAAATTTAGAGATTGGGTTCAATCTAAATTGGGATTTGACATGCTCTTGTGATTATATTGAAGGATTTTTAAAGTATAGCAAGATCTATAAGTAAAATTTAGGTGTGAAGTTATGAGATTCAAAGGTCTATATATAGAGATAGAATGAGATAGGAATGAAAGCTAATGACTTTTAAGCTTATTTTTAAAGGTTTATATCTCTATACCATGTGTCATGGTGTTAAGTGAGAGCAATTATGAAAATTTTTAAAAAAAAGTGAGAATCAAGGGAGGAGGGAGTTATTGAAACACGTGGTAGACCTAATAATAACGAGCTCGAGGGGAACCCTATGGAAATTTTGGATCGGTAGGCAATCTGAGGCGATGAGGATTGGGAGTTCAATAATTAACTGAAATCTATGGACTACATCTACTAGAGAAGGATCTATCTCATACAGCCTTAGTGTAGAATAGAGTAGTTTAGTTTGAGTATTATTTCTACCTTTCTGGGCAAAATTCATATTCTTCTTTCTACGATCTTAACCTGACCATAGCTAGGAATCGATGGACAAAAGAATCTAAGGAAACCATCTTGTTTAACTATTACATGATGGTTTCGAGCACGGAGAAGTAAAAATAGCCCATCTTTATCTATTATTGGCTATATACTATGGTCAAGCTATGTTCCAAACCATTTAAGGAACTATTGAGACCAAAATAAAAATAAATCAATGAATAGGTCGAATATACTACTTCGTGCAGATTTAATACACACATATTTGTTTAAATATAATTATAAATGCTAAAGATCATAATTTTAACACCCTTATATTATTGGATGAAAGATATTTACCCACAGTTAGTTTTAAATTGTAACACATGTCAAGAAGGGAAAATATTTATTAGCATAAAACATAAAATATGCATCAAATTCTTATCCCAAGTCATAAATGATTGTGAGTTTGTCATCGTGTACTTTACAACACCGCAATAATTGACATCATGTAAAAAACTTAAGTTTAGTTTCCAATCAGGAACAAATTCCACGAGACTCATATTATCATGATTACATGTATATTGTTTTGCAACATTTATTATTATCATCATGAAATTTAAGAAAATTATACTAATCAAAAGGGACGAACTTAAAACTAAATCTTAGTAATCATAATTATTGATAAAATAAAACACATATATAAAAGTGCATAAAACTTCCATAATCATTTTATTTTAGCAAAACAAAAACAGAATAGGATCCGTTTAGTTATTCGACACACTCTAGTACTATTATATGATCGGACCAGTAACCTTCAGTTTTTCTACACTTGATCCTCACTGCAAAATAAAATTAGAATCTTAATCAATTACAACTATCTTTGAGAGAACATAATTATTTAAAAAATTTAATATGTAGAAGAAAATAAGGCCAAGTTACTAAACAAATTTTATCTGGGTAATACATGTGAGATGCATAGGGCTAACGTCGGGATCAATTGGGATGGGAGTTGAGTTTATTTTTATATTTGGAAACCTAACTTAACTGAGATGGATTTCGTTAATGTTGTTACCCCCAGCCAAGCTAACATGAGTTATAGAATGTGAGCAAAAATATCTTCAAAATATCAAAGTATAAGGGCTTCAATTTTAGATATTTTGTGAAAATGTGTACTTACAATGCCGCAGTTTTGATAGTACTGCAAGGTTGGGTCCGTCATCCCGAACTACACGCTATTTGGTGGATGACATTTAGTTTCAGCTCCATTGTTAATCACAATCTCTCCATCATCCTAGAAAAATGCGGACTTTATTTAGTTTATAAACTCAAGGATAAACTATAAGCCTTGTCATATTTATGTAAAAGTTGATTAAATGATTAGCCTTGATATTTTCAAATTTTAATTTCAGCTCCAAGTCATGTGTGTTTAACAATCTATTATAGTTGAAAAAGGTTGACCGTGTGAAAAACCATCTTTGCTCTCTACACTTATAAATAGAATAAAACTAGTGTTCTCTCATATTATCAAAGAAACAAGTAGTTTCTGATTTATAATAACATCTATATAATTAAAAATACCTAAGGACCCTATAAGACAAAATTTATGTTGAGTCATGCAATGTAAATTATGTTACATTAATAATAATTTTGAAAATTATTGTGGAGACTGATCCCATATATAGGCCATAGGCCATATGCCATAATAGTCTGATTTAAACAACGAAGATTGTGCACCACCACAGGAAGATGAACTTAGGCGAAACCATCAATCGTAATACTATGAGTAATTTCAAAATCTAGACCCTTTTCATAAACAACCATAAAACTTAAGTGCATAACAAGTTTGCTTAGACATAAACTCCAACAATCAAACTCTAGCACTTGCAACCTCTTCGAAAACTTGTACACCATGTAGTATAAAACTAGTAATGTAATTCATGATCAACCTAAACAATTAGTTCTTATGCTTTATTTTCTTCAAGCCATTCCTCTAATTATTCTCTAACATTTTAACAATAGTATTCGATAACAAAGTTGTTAGAACCTACCTTAACATAAGAAGAGAAAGAAGAAGGAAAAAAACTATATATTGATCAACTAGAGAGGCTAGACGTTAGAGCAAGTATCATAAACTATTTACTATTTTGCACCGTGTGAAACGAAGACTTTTATTACTTGATGAGACATCACCAAGGATTGATTCAACTATTACACAACTAATTGTGTCGCAAGAATATCAAAGTGAGAAGGGAGTATTTTTAGGTGGTATGAGACTAAGCCTACGAAAACAACCATTTAGCCCTTGGTTCGGCCGAACCCTGCCCTTACAAATTAGGGTTTCAGCCCTTTAAAGCCCTACTTTAAACATCTAAGGGCTGGGTTGACTCGTCCCTTGCAACTGGTAGCCTGGGGCTTGAGTTTAATGTTTGCAGCCCTTAACTCGGCCCTTAGCCCAGCCCTTTCACGCTTAATCTAACACTCATTAAAGCCCATCCATATTAAGCCTTGCAATACTGTAAAGAAGCAAGGCCTATGTCCCCCACTCATGCTTTTCATTATTTCTAATTAACTAATTAGTGTTTTTGTCAAAAGATATTTGATAATATTCTAAAATTTTAATATGATGCCTATTTTTGGTTTTTATTTTTATTTTTATTAATAGACATTAAAGTCGGCGAGACAGGCCTAACACTAAGCCCAACCCTTAGCCCTTACAGGATCATTGTTGCACCTTTGTTTAACACATTTCGGCCAACTAAAATCAAATCGAACAAGAATGACTGTCTTTTTATCCTAAATGGATCCAATCCTATCATTCAATTTTCTGCTAACTCAAGCAAATGGTTAAGTGACTCGAATGAAAGAACTGTGATATAAATATACACATGATGTTATTAACTCCTAGAAATATTTGCGCATCCAAAAATAGATTTCAAAACCAGATCGGTCATCGGATTGGCTTTTTCATAAATGAAAATATAGGATTTATATGCTCAATGAAAACATAGTAAGAAAATAATTACTGAATCACTAAATTTTACCGGAACAACATCCACCAAGAAATCTAGAGCCTCTTCATGGCTTATCGCATTTGCAACATCATCACTCTGAAGAGTTCCCCTGCTTCTTTCTTTAGTATGTAGCCATGATCGAATAGTAAGTTCTTGTATAAAGAACTCACAAGCCTTGGCGAGAGCGATAGGTGCATCTTCACTAGTTATCTTTTTGTAATAAATCACACACAAAATTATAAGGTGCACTTGATATACTATATAATATTGTATTTAATCCACCCGAAAATAATATTAGACAAGGAATTGAAGAACATTAAGGTCTGCTTGATATATTATTTAATATTGTATTTAATCCACCCCAAAATAATATTAGTATATGATTTAGACCTTTACCTCTTCTGCCTTCATTATCTTTTTAATCCGAGCGATGGGCAGCTCAGGATCGTACTTGAAATCTACAAATTATGAATTATTACAATTAAAAAAATGATTTAATTTTTCATATTTTAATTCAGAAGAAAAAAAAACATAAAATTCAAGCAAAGTGATAATTAAATCCATTTTGTCGAAGATTATCTTACAATGTGAGCAAAATACTAAGTGATTCTAAAAAAACCCACAAGGAAATTTTTTATGGCCTAAATTATTTTCTTCTAATCATGAAAATCTCAAGCACCAAAATGAACAAATTCATGAGAATCTTACTTCGTAAATATGGCCATCCAATGCATGCTCATAGCAGATTCATTCTTTTATAATGAAAAATTCTCCAGATTATGATTAAAATCTCAACATAAAACAATGATAGGATGATAGGATACAAAAGATTTGGATTTGACATTTCAAAGATGTCAAGAAAATAAAGAGATTTATGGCGTTACTTTTTTGAGATCTTTTTTATTTTTTTTGCAGACGGTGATGATATATCTTTAGAGTATGAAATACTTCCTCTTCATAACCCAAGTTGGAAAGGCAAATCATGCATGAATCGGCAAGAACATAATAAATCAATGGGAAAGAATTTTTTTTATTGAATCTGACCAGCAGGAAGTTGACTAATCTCTAGCATTTGTTGTTCCCAAAAGGCCTCCAAGTTTTGCTTTTGCAAGTTCTGAATTCGAGACTTGAAGCTGTCTTCTTCCATCTAGAAAATAAAAAATACTTTTTTCTATATATGATAAAAAAAAATTATATTTTAGAATGATTACATGATGAAATGAAGAGATTGATCACCTTAATAGTTGGATTTTGATCACGTGGTACAACCATTTGAGGGGTTTCTTTCATGGAATCCATGATACTTACTCTTTATTTTTTATGTTTCACTCCCTAATAAAGAGATAGCTATGTGAGTTGGAGGATTATAAAGAGCCAAAAACAAGACTACAACGACTGCGATCAGTCAACAAAATTTAATTTCTTCAGTACACGTAAAACCTACATTTTTGACTAGAGAAAGATACCGCCAAAAGTAATAGAATAAGATGAGCTGGGAGTGACATAGTGTAATATCAACTTTTTCGAATACGTTAAATGCATGCTTAAACTAAACAACAGAAGAATCTGATTCTTTAGTAACACTTCTAATTATTTTTTGAATTGGACGTTTAATTTTTTTTCTTCATTGCTCCTTTATTGTCTTACTCTTTTTTCCTGAATTACTCCTAAAATGAGTTTTTTCAAACCTATGTGGAACATGTAAGTTGCAAAAATATAATGTCCTAATTTTTGTGGCACCTGTTATTTTTTTGTAGACATATTTCTAAGCATCAATGTACTTGAATAATACGAATTTTAATAAGATATAATATAGGTATATGTGCTCTAAAAATTCTAATGTGGACCATAACTTAAATTGCCTCGCCGACTATTTTGATAAAGATCCTGTTTTATTTATATTTTTAGGATCGAAGTTGTTGTAATATGTCAACTAAAATTTGTAATTCTAATTTTTCATGCATTCTCTTAATACAATATATTTTTAATTTATTTTTAGATAATTTATTTTATTTTAAACGACAAAAAGACATAACTCAATATTACAACATGATAATAGGAAAGTACACCATGTTACAACCTATTTTCATTTATGATTTTTCGCTAAGTTAGATATATATATATCAAAAGTGAGTGGAAAGGAAGGTTGTTGCTTTAGTTTTGTTCATCGTGATTACTTTCTCGAAGTAGCTTTTTTCCCAATTATCTTGCTATTTTTTTAATATGATTAGTTTTCTCAAGTTACACTTTTCCTGTCCATGCCCAAGCTAGGAACCCAACAGGGCTGGGGTGCCCTATACGGACTCCTAACAAGCCTATAGGCCTGAGAGGGCTATGGGGAGAGTTTGATTAGGTAACTTATGTTGTAGGGTTACTTGTATATATCTCTGTATTATGTACAGAGAACACAATGATGAATCAATAAGAAATTTCTCTTTCTCTCTCTCCTTTTGTTCATCCAATATAGTACTTTTATATTTCTCTAGATTGATTATCTTTCAGCACGTTATCAGCAAGCAAGCTCTAAGAACGAGGAGAGCGGAAATTAACTTATAATAAGAATTTTCACAGAAACCAAGTGATCAAGAAATGAGGTATTTTGTAATTTTTTGAATACTTATTCGATCTCTTTCAGATCAATACTATATGATAGATTATCATGATTCAAAACATATTTTCCCTATTTTTTCGGATTAGAAATTAGGGTTTTTTATAATTTTTACCCTTAATAAATGACTAGTATTACCTTTACCTTATCTCTTGTTTGGTAAAGTCTTTGATATGAAACAAGTTTCTACATTTGCTACAATAAAGAGATTTAGTAGAGTCAGCCGAACCAAGTGTTATCCTTGATCTAGCCGTTATAAATTACCCAAACAAGTTGAAAAAGATGAAGACTAGTATTACTCTTACCTTATCTCTTGTTTGGTAGAATCTACATAAGTACAGAGATGTCTGTGAAAAACTTAGAATTTCATTGATAAGTTCAGAATTTATATTGGGTGAAAATGAAAATCTCACTTTTGGAATTGAACAATATAGCAAAAGCGAGGAAAGGAAATGGAGTAGTAAGACGCTTAACGATAGTACCATTTCAGTCGCCTAGTTTTCCAAGGATTCAAAATGGGGATTCCCTCTACTCTCATGAGATAATATGATCCCAAGCCTGAGAGACCTATGATAATGAATGAACCCTCCTAATTGTCGGCTAATTTTCCAGAGTAAGGCTCTTTGCGATGTTTAGGAATTTCTCTGAGGACGAGATCTTTGATTTGGAAGGCACGGCTTCTGACTCGGCTATTGTACGATCTGGCAAGCATATGATGATATTGACCTAGGCTAGCGATGGCGCATTCCTTGGTTTCATCTATCATATTGAGGTTATAAGCCAACTCGAACTCATTTTCCTCTTCAGTTACCTCGTGGTCACGAACTAGATGACGATATTCAAAAGAAATGACGGCCTCGGTGCCATAAGAAATAAGGAATGGGGTATACCCAGTTGATTGTCAGAGAGTGGTACGATAGGCCCATAGGATATGAGGTAGCTCGCGAACCCAATTCCTTTTTTTCTGTAAGTGAAGCCTTTTTCTGAGTTCATCCACGATGGTTTTGTTGGTGATTTCGGCTTGGTCATTGCCGTGAGGATAGTAATGATTGGATGGTGAGTGGATGATATTGTGGTGGTTTAGGAAATTTATGACTTTCTTTCCCAGAAATTGGGGCCCATTATCGATATGAATTAGGTGGGACACCCAAACCAAGTGATTATGTGGTTCCAGATAAAAGTGATAACCTCATCTTCTCTGGTTTGACATAGTAGAACTGCTTTTACCCATTTTGTAAAATAATCAGTAGTTACGAGTAAGTGACGGTGGTTACCTAGAGAGTTAGGGAATTCACCGACGAGATCTAGTGCTCATCATTTGAATGGCAAGAAAACCTTGCTTGCATGGAGCTCGAGCGCAGGGGCGCGTATCATATGTCCATGTCTTTGGCAGGTGTCATATCTGTGGGAGTACTCTTCTGTTTGTTTGCGCATGCTAGGCCTAAATACTCCTTGTTTGATTATTCTGTTTTCTAGTGATCGACCTACGGCATGGGAAACACAAGCCCCTTCATGTAATTCGTAGAGCAATTTATCCACTTTTGATTTGGAGAGGCACTTGAGGTAAGGCCCTGTGACAGAAAGGTGGTATAACACACCGTTTTGATTAGTGTAACGCTTTGAGTTGTTGATCAGCTGTCGGTACTCCTTTGGATCTACTTGGAGTGGTCCATTGCAATTGTTGTCGACACCGAGGTAGGCTAAGAAAGGCTTTCGCCAATTATCATCTCCCCCTGTATTGATCGTACACACCAAAATATGATCAATGTTGGGGGTTGAAATTATTTTAATCTAGAGATATCGAGCTTCTGTACCCAAGACCACGGCTAGATACGCCAAGGAATCGACGTGTCTGCTCACACCTCGAGGAAGATAATCTAGAGTTTCTTTCGTGAACTTGCTCATCCTATCTGTAACGATGACTGCTTATTCGATCATCTTTCCGTTCATCTTTTATTGCCCTTAGTAGTTATGGACGATGAGTAGTGAATTTGTATAAACTGAGAGTTCGGGGACATCGAGCTCAAGAGCGAGGTCGAGTCCATGAATGAGAGCTTCATACTCGATGACATTATTTGAGGCCTCAAAATCCAAGTGGATTGATTTCTCGATTTTGTTATTGGAAGGGGTAATTAAAACGATTCCGATTCCTGACCCTGCGGGTCCTGCTGATCCATCTGTGAAAAGTTTCCACCCTGATGTAGTGATCCATTCAGCTCAGTCGCTGAATGGCTTGGGGGGTGGATCCTCAGGTGTTTTCTTCTGCAAGATCAGGGTCGTGCTCCTCTTACTCGAGATCTTCCATTGGAAAATCCATGAGAAAATTGGAACCGGCCTGACCTTTTTCAGAATGACGTTGCTCAAACTTGATATCATGTTCTCCCAAACTGACTGACCACTGTTGCACTCTTCTAAATTTTTCTTTATTGGATAGGACTTCCTGAAGTAGGTAGTTTGTCATGACTTTGACTAAATGAACTTGGAAGTTGTGTTTGAATTTTTGTGAAGTATAAACAAGAGTGAGAAGAAGTTTCTCAATTTTAGAGTACCTTGTTTCCGCTGGTGTGAGGGTCTTGCTGATGAAGAAGACTTATCTATTTTCCCTTCTAGGCGAATGAGAACTGAGATGAGGGAAATATCTGTGACTTCTAGGTAGATAATCAGTTCCTCATTATCTACTAGGGTACACATTATGGGAAACCTCCCCCAATAGGTTTTAAGATCCTGAAAAGATGCTTCGCATTCTGGTATCCATGTAAATTTTGTATTTGGCTGAACCTTTCCTTGTTTAGTACAACCGTAGAGTAATAAGAACAACCAATGACAGTTGTCTGATGATTTAGAAAAAAAATGGTTGATCGCGGTAATCTTGCCGGCAAGTTTTTGAACATCTTTTATTGTTTTTGGAGAAGGCAAGCAGAGGAGAGCCCGAATTTGATCTGGATCGGCCTCAATCCCCTTCTTGCTGATTAGGTGACCGAGAAATGTACCAGAATAGGCTCCGAATTGACATTTATCAGGGTTGAGACACATCCTGTAAGATCGAAGAATGTAGAATATAGTATTGAGATCTGTGATGTGATTGGCTGACTATACGCTCTTACACAAGAGATCGTCGATGTAGACTTCAACGACTTTTCCTGGGTGTGCCTTGAACATAGTAGTCATCAACCATTAATATGTAACACCTGTTTTTTTGAGTTTGAAGGGAATGACGTTGTAGCAATAAAGACCTCTTTCAGTGATAAAAGTTGACTTATCTTGGTCTTCTTTCAGAAGTGGAATCTTATTGTTGTAATGACCCCAATTTTTATTTCCTATTTATAGCTATTATTATATTCATTGTGGTGATACTCCGCATATTCCTATTCATTATCTCGTCTGCATATTAATTATCCACGTTAGGTCCACATACATTTTCCTCATATACTCCATTATCCATTGTGCATCCATTATTCCTTTCGGTAGGTTTTGTCTATTAGATTCCTTTTCGGCGTTCTGGTGGTTTTAGGCGATAGGGCGGTGTTGTGATTTATGGGAACCCCTAGTTGGGTTGTATTCGGTGGTTGTGTGGCTGTTGTTAGTGTGGTTTGGGGGTCGTGATGTTTTTGGGTGTTTCGGCGTTGCCTGAGGTGGAGGTGTAGCGGGTATTTTCTGGGGTGAAATCCTTTGTAGGATTTCTGGGTTTTTTTTTTCTGAACTGACCTCTTCTATTCGAACAAGACCTTCTCTGTTCGAATAGGATCCTTCTTGGTATAGTTAGATTTTTCCCTGAGTTGCTCTATTCGAATAGAATTTCCCTCTGTTCGAACAAGACTTTCTCTATTCGAATAGGACTTCTCTCTGGTCGAATAGGATCCTTCTTAGGACAGTTGTTTTTCCCCTGAACTGTTTTACTCGAATAAGATGTTTCTCTATTCGAATAAGTCCTTCCTTGTACAGTTAATCTTTCTTCGCTGACCTTTTCTATTGGAACAAGCCATCTCTCTGTTCGAATAAAAATATTCTCTCTGTTCGAATAGGAATATTTCTTATTCGAACAGAGGCACATTTTGACCACCTGTTGGGTCTAATGCTCTCTATTCCTCACATAGTCTCCTCACTCAATCTCACACTCTCTCTCATCTCCCTAATCGAATCCCCTCTTCTCCACACTCTTGATCCAATCTTCCCCATCACTTGCGGATTCTTCGCTAGTTTCGTCGTAAGCTTTACTCCTATCCTTGGTAAGTAATTACCGATTCTATTCCGTTCTTTTTGCTCAATTTTGCGTAGGGTTTGATTTCTAGGGTTTAGGCTTGCTGCCGTTTTCTTGAATTAATTATTTGCTTGATGTTGTAATTGGTTATGATAGCTTGTTCGTTGTTCCGATTGCCTTGTCGTCGACCCTAGGTTCAGTATTCCAAGTTAGTTTTTTGCCGGACTTGGATTATTATCAGGCGAGTTTTATTCCCTCATTACTAAGTTTATATACTAGTTTCTGAGTATTGTTTTAGAGTGTTAAATTGAACTTAGAGATGCTATGTAATGAAACTATAATTTAACATAGGAATTATTCTGTTTATATTGTTAACTTGTAGTTTAGGCTTGTTAATTATTCAGGAGCTTGATATATGGTTCGTATAGGACCTGAGCTTAGTTAGTAGTAGTTGGGTAGCGTTCTTTTGGCTTTGTCCCCGAATGCCCCTTCCAGCCTTAAGAGATTGATGTGTTGGATGTAGTAACGGTTAGGGTGCTGTGTCGGCTATGCTTAGTCGGTATAACCGAGTCCCTATTCATCCGGATTGTGTTGCTGTGTGAGCGCCAGCTGTATTGTTTTCTTGCACACCTATTGCATATTAATAACTTATAATAACATCTTTTAAAATTTATTGAGATTGGATACACAAACACTCCGCTTCGGTTAACCTCCGACAGGGTCCAAGGAGTCTTAAGAACAGGTTAAAAGACTTGGTGAGATTAGGAATGGCACTATCCTACCTAATTCAACCACTCAGGAGTGTGGAATGGTATGAGACAGAGTCATGGAGATCCCAACTTATTCCACGGTGAGGTTGAAATTCCTTGAAATGATACGAGCTATTGCTCCGTTGGGTTGGAAACTCCCATTACCACTTTTATCAAGTGACACCAATCCTTAGCTTGGTCGAGCTTAACCAAATCGTACCTGTGTGTCCCCTTACTAATCTCTTTAAGAAAATTAAACATTAGCGGTTGATCAACCTACTACTTAGGAATTATGAGTATCGATTTTATAGCATCACGTCGCACTGCATCTAGGATAAGTATGGGATTATCCTAGTCATCACGTTACGTCATAGCATTGCATATTCTCTCATCATTGCATCTCCCTCCTCTCATATTCTTGACTCTATTCCCCCCCTCTTATCAACTCTTATCTCCTTTCCTTATCAACTCTTTATCCATTGTAGTCATTTAATATATATATTGCTAGACTTGTGTAAACTTATTTCTTTATTACATTCATCTCTACCTCTATTTCTAGTACAGGTTATTAGTAGGATAATTAGTTCTGTTGGGTTTAGTGAGCCGTGGTTTGCTCACTCTTATTTTATAACCATTTCAGAGGTTGAGTAGCTTGGACTGCCACGTGGTTAGCCAGTTCAGAGATAGATTTTGCCGCTGCAGATTTCCTTTAGTTCCAGATTTTTGTTGGTGTTCTCAACATATGTCGCTGAGTTTTATTCAAGATATTGTATTAGATTTTTGACTGATGTGTATATATATATCTTTTGCTTCTGCGTTATATTGTTATTGTTATTCATTTACTCTGATGATTATTGCTATATGTGAATAGCCTAGCCAGAATTTATCTACGGATTGGCTATTTGTGGGGTAAAATCCTTGGATTTCTCGTCCTGCACTACTTAGAATCTAGTAGTTGGTCAAGTTACTGATTACTAGATTTTGGGGCGTGACAGACTTGGTATCAGAGCCTAAGGTTAATCCTTATCTCTGTTATTGGAGATCATATGACGAGTTACTCTTTAGACGAAGTTAGGATCGACTCCTTTCGAATTTTCATATTTTATCGAGTTCCTTTCCTATTCCAAATCCTTTCCTATCCGTTCCTGAGTTGTGTTTCCTTATTCGTAATAAATGGCTAGAGGTGACAGAGGCAGAGGTCGTGCTAGAACTCGTGGGAATATCTGAATAGGTGTTTGCAGGGGTTTGTGCAGTGGAGCAGTGGTTGATGAGCCAGTGGTTAGTCAGGAGAGTTCGGGGTCTGTTTTGATCCCGCAGATAGAACCAATAGTTTCTGAGGCTGGGGTTAGTGTGGAGGTAATACCAGGGGTTTAGATATATCAAGGTACCCCACTTACTCCAGTGCTTCTAGGGTAGCCATGTATTTTACCAGTTCCAGCAGCTTCAGACATTTCAGCAGAGATGAAACAGTTTATGAAGAGTTTTGCCACTTCTTCTCAGCAGGCTAGGAGCCCAGTACACAGGGTGCACAGTTACTTAGAGCAGCTTCAGAGATACAAGCACCCTATATTTTCTGGCACGTTGATTCATTCAGAGGCCGAGTCAAGGTTTAGGTCTATAAAGAGGACTTTGGACGCGATGAAGTGTCCTGACGACCAGTGGGTAACACTTGCAGCTTACCTACTTCAGAGCGGGGCAGATTCTTGGTGGGATATGGCCAAGAGGAGTTTTTGGAGTCTCCTACTCTTTGGTCATCATTCCAGGAGTATTTCTTCGATCAGTACCTTCCGCAGAGCTACAGAGACACCTGCATTTCCGAGTTCTACTCACTTGAGCAAGATGATATGAGTATTTCTCGATATGATCAGAGGTTTAACGAGCTCGGTCGTTACATGCCCTTTATTGTTCAGGACGAGGAACAAAAGAAGATGAAGTTTTTGAGATGTCTTCGTCCATTCTTCAGGAGGTTCTTGATCTCCTCCGGTGCCAGTAATTACAGGGAGTTTTTATCTAAAGCATTAACTTTGGAACAAAATGAGGCCGAGGATCGCAAGTCCAGGGAAGCGAGGATCCCAGCAAGACAGGAAACAAGATCCGATAAGGGCAAAGCGATTCAGACCCAGTACGACAGTTTGGGCTCGAAGAGATAGAAATTCAAGAGCACACCAGCGAGAGCTATAGGCGGACAGTATTTAGAGATAACACAACTTTCTTCTCGCACTTGTTAGAACTGCAGGGGAAATGGGCATGTTAGGAAGTTCTGTCCTAAACTTGATGGAGTTCAGCAGCCGCTATAATAGTTTCAGGGTCCAGTTGGTTACCAGCCATGACCGCAACATGTTCCTCAGGTTCAACAGTTTCCACAGAGGCCGTTTCAGGGTTCACAGTGTAGACAGATAGCTCTAGGACCTCAAGGTGTTCAGAGACCACATCATCCAGTACAACAGCAAGGTCAGGTTCAGGGCCGTGGATAGGGCAGAATGTTTGTAGTAGGGAGGCGCGATGCTCGCATCGCTTCACCTGTGGTGGAAGGTACGATCCATATCTCTTATTCACCCGCTCATGTCCTTTTCGATTCTGGTGCATCGCATTCATTCATCGCATCTGCATTTCTCTGCATTATGGGCATTGGTTCTTCTTTATTGATTGATGAGGTTTTTGTGGGTACTCCTTTAGATTCCTCGGTGCCTATCTCACATATATTTAAAGATTGCCCGATAGTTGTTTGTGGTCGAGTCCTATCAGCAGACGTATTGGTATTACAGATGCAAGAGTTTGACGTCATCCTTGGCATGGATTGGCTATCCACACGTCGAGTCACCTTAGACTGCTTCAAGAAGATGGCTACCTTTAGTATTCCCGGTAATAGGTGATTCGTGTTTTCTAGTTCAAAACCTGTGCAGTCAGGGGTCGGCTTATTAGCTTTCTTAGAATTAGAGTCCTCGGGTGTGGACGTTAGCTCGATTCTGGTGGTTTGCGATTATTTTGACGTTTTCCATCATATTCCCGATTTACCACCGACGAGAGCGATTGATTTTGACATAGATCTTGTTCTTGGTACAACATTGATTTCAAAAGTACCGTACCGTATGACGCCTGTTGAGCTAAAAGAGCTGAAGGATCAGATTTTTGAGTTGATGGATCAGGGATTTATTCTACCGAGTACTTCGTCGTGGGGAGCTCCAGCTTTGTTCGCAAAGAAGAAAGGCGATTCGATGCGTTTGTATATTGACTACCGCGAGTTGAACAGAGTCACGATCAAGAACAAATATTCGTTGCTGAGGATCGAGGACTTGTTTAACTAGCTTCGAGGAGTGCAGTTCTTCTCGAAGATTGATCTCAGATCGGGTTACCACCAGTTGAGTATCAAAGTAGTTGATGTTTCAAAGATAGCCTTTTGGACTCGTTACGGACACTATGAGTTTTGAGTGATGTCGTTCGGTCTAACGAACGTGCCCGCAACTTTTATGGATTTAATCAACCGTGTTTTCAGTCCTTTCCTTGACCGTTTCATCATTGTGTTCGTCGAAGAAATTTTGATATATTCGAGGACCGAGGCAGAGCACGAGGGACATTTGAGGATCGCCTTACAGACTTTACGGGAGAACACATTATTTGTGAAATTTGAAAAGTGTGAGTTTTGGCAGCCGGAGGTGAAATTTCTAGGACACGTGGTGTCTAAGTATAGAATTGAAGTAGATCCTTCCAAGGTTGTAGCAGTCACAGATTGGGCACAACCTACGAGCGTTACAGAGATTTGTAGTTTTCTGGGTTTAGCAGGTTACTATCGTAGATTTATTGAGGGGTTTTCGCGAATTGTAGCTCCTTTGAACCGTTTCGTCCCAAACAAATCGTACGATTTGTTTGGGATGACAGATGCACTTCAGCTTTTGCCGAGTTGAAGAACAGATTGACTACCACGCTAGTTTTGATTCCTCCATCCAATGGGCAGAGATACAGAGTATACAGTGACGCTTCGCTCAATGGACTGGGTTGCATTTTGATGCAGGAGGGCAAGGTGGTGGCTTACGCTTCGAGACAGCTTAAGGTATAAGAGAGGAATTATCCTACTCATGACCTCGAGTTGGCAGCAGTAGTTTATGCGCTGAAGATCTGGAGATACTACTTATACGGGGAGAGGTTCGAGCTCTTTTCTAATCACAAGAGTTTGCGGTATCTTTTCTCTCAGAAGGAGCTAAACCTGAGACAATACAGGTGGATGGAATTTATGAAGGACTACGATGTGGATTAGCAGTATCACCCAGGGAGGGTGAATGTGGTGGCTGACGCTTTGAGCCGTTTGCCTAGAGGATTACTTGCACATCTGATGATTCGTTAGTGGACGATGCTGAGCAACATTACAGAGTTCGGGTTGATTTTAAGTTCATAGACTATGGGTGGTCTTATTGCAAATCTGAGAGTTCAGCCGTCTTTGATTACTCGGATTATAGAGGTGCAGCAGCAGGACGACAGATTACAGTCTTGGGCTTCAGACGACACCAGACCTGATTGGACAATTAGTTCAAATGGCAGCATCAGATACAGGGTCAGATTATGCATGCTAAACTCTTAGGTACTGAAACATGAGGTTTTGAGTGAGGCTCATAGTTCCAGATACACTATTCATCCAGGCATTACGAAGATGTACTAGGACCTGAAGAGACATTTTTGGTGGAACAATATGAAGCTCAAGCTAGCTACATTTGTTTCCAAATGTCTAACTTGCCAGCAGGTGATGGCCGAGCATCAGAAACTGGCAGGATAGCTCAAATCTTTACCTATTCCAGAGTGGAAATGGGAGCACGTCACGATGGATTTCATTTCGGGATTACCGCAAACGAAGATGCAGCATGATTCTATTTGGGTGATTGTGGACCAACTAACCAAATTGGCGCATTTTATTCTGGTTCGCACGACCTTCGCGGTCGATGAGTTAAGCAGAATCTACGTGAGGGAGATTGTTCGGCTGCACGGGGTTCCAGTATCGATAGTGTCAGATAGAGATGCCAGATTTACCAGCAAATTTTGGCAAAGTTTTTAGCGAGCTATGGATACTAGACTGGATTTCTATACAGCATTTCACCCTTAGACCGACGGTCAGACAGAGCAGGTGAACAAGATTCTTGAGGATATGCTTCGAGCTTGTGTTTTCAACTTCAAGGGCAGCTAGGACGAGTATTTTCATTGGGCTAAGTTCGCATACAACAACAGCTTTCAGTCGAGCATTGGGATGGCACCGTATGAGGCTTTATATGGTAGACTGTGCAGATCACCTTTGAGTTGGGCAGAGGTGGGTGAGTAGAGCTTACTGGGACCAGACTTGGTTCGGGAGACTGCTGAGGCAGTTACTACCATCAGGGATCGGTTACGTACAACACATAGCTGATAGAAGAGTTACGCCGACATCCGCAGGAGACCGCTAGCGCTTCGGATCGGGGATCATGCTTTGCTGAAGGTTTCACCAATGAGGGGAGTGTTGCGTTTCAGCAAGAAAGGGAAGCTAGCTCCGAGATATATTGGCCCGTTTAAGATTCTAGACAAAGTTAAAGAGTTAGCATACCGTTTGGCCTTGCCGCCGCAACTGAGCAGAGTTCACAGCATCTACCACGTTTCTATGTTGAGGAAGTACGAGCGGGACCCTACTCACGTGATTGACTGGGAACTGATAGATGTTCGGGGTGATGCCTCGTATCTTGAGCATCCGATACGCATTTTGGATTGTGAGGTGAAAGTTCTTCGCAGCAAGGTTATTCCGTTTGTAAAAGTTCAGTGGAGTCACCATGGACCAAAGGAGGTGACCTGGGAGCTAGAGACTGATGTGAGGAGGCACTATCTGTAGTTGTTTTAGAGGCTGAGGTATCTATTAAATTTTGGGACGAAATTCCTTCTTAGGGGGTAGATTGTAATGACCCTGATTTTTATTTCCTATTTATAGCTATTATTATATTCATTGTTGTGATACTCCGCATATTCCTATTCATTCTCTCATCTGCATATTAATTATCCACATTAGGTCTTCATACATTTTCCGCATATACTCCTTCATCCATTTTGTATCCATTATTGCTTTCGGCAGATTTTGTCTATTAGATTCTATTTCGGTGTTCCGGTGGTTTTAGGCGATAGGGCGATGTTGTAATTTATGGGAACCCCTAGTTAGGTTGTATTTGGTGGTTGTGTGGCTGTTGTTCGTATGGTTTGGGGGTCGTGATGTTTTTGGGTGTTTTGGCGTTGCTTGAAGTGGAGGCGTAGCGCGTGTTTTCCGTGGTGAAATCCTTTGTAGAATTTATGGGTTTTTTTTTTAAACTAACATTTTCTATTCGAACAAGACCTTCTCTGTTCGAATATAATCCTTCTTGGTACAATTGGATTTTTCCCTGAGTTGCTCTATTTGAATAAGGTTTCCCTCTGTTCGAACAAGACTTTCTCTGTTCGAATAGGACTTCCCTATATTCGAATAGGATCCTTCTTAGGTCTATTTTTTTTCCCCTGAACTATTTTATTAGAATAGGATGTTTCTCTATTCGAATAAGTCCTTTGTTGTACAGTTGAGCTTTCTTCGCTGACCTTTTCTATTCGAACATGCCTTCTCTCTGTTCGAATAGGAATATTCTCTCTGTTCGAATAGGAATATTTCTTATTCGAACAGAGGCGCATTTTGGCCACATGTTGGGTTTAATGCTCTCTATTCCTCACTTCCTCTCCTCACTCAAACTCACACTCTCTCTCTTCTCTCCCTAACCAAAACCCCTCTCCTCTACACTCTTGATCCAATCTTCCCCATCACTCGTGGATTCCTCGCCAGCTTTGTCGCAAGCATCACTTGTATCCTTGGTAAGTAAATCTTGATTCCATTTTGTTCTTTTCGCCTGATTCGGCGTAGGGTTTGATTTCTAGGGTTTGGGTTTGTTGTCGTTTTCTTGAATTGATTGTATGCTTGTTGTTGATATTGGTTGTGATAGCTTGCTCGTTTTTCCAATTGCCTCGTTGTCGATCTTAGGTTCAGTATTCCGAGTTGGATTATTATTAGGCGAGTTTTATTCCCTCATTACTAAGTGTTTATACTAGTTTTTGAGTATTGTTTTAGAGTGTTAAATTGAACTTAGAGATGCTATGTAATTAAACTATAATTTAACCTAGGAATTATTTTGTTTATATTGTTAACTTGTAGTTTTGGCATGTTAATTTTTCGGGAGCCTGATTTATGGTTCATATAGGACCTAAACTTAGTTAGTAGTGGTTGGGTTAGCGTTCTCGTGGCTTTGTCCCTGAATGCCCCTTCCAGCCTTAAGATATTGATGTGTTGGATGTAGTGACGGTTAGGTTACTGTGTCGGCTATGCTTAGTCGGTACAACCGAGTCCCTAATCATCCGGATTGTGTTGCTGTGTGAGTGGCAGTTGTATTGTTTTCTTGTGCACCTGTTGCATATTAATAACTTTTAATAACATATTTTAATACTTATTGAAATTGGATACACGAACACTCCGCTTCGGTTAACCTCCAATAGAGTCCAAGGATTCCTAAGAACAGGTTAAAAGGCTTGGTGAGATTGGGAATGACACTATCATACCTAATTCGACCACTCAGGAGTCTGGAATGGTATGAGATAGAGTCATGGAGATCCCAACTTATTCCACGGTGAGGTTGAAATTCCTTAAAATGATACAAACTATTGCTTCGTTTGGTTGGAAACTCCCATTACCACTTTGATCAAGTGAGACCTATCCTTAACTTGGTCGAGCTTAACCAAATCGTACCTGTGTCTCCCCTTGCTGATCTCTTTAAGAAAATTAGACGTTGGTGGTTGATCAACCTACTACTTAGGAATTACGAGTATCGATTTTATAGCATCACGTCGCACTGCATCTAGGATATGTATGGGATTATCCTAGTCAGCACATCACGTCATGGCATTGCATATTCTCTCATCATTGCTTCTCCCTCTTCTCATATTCTTGACTCTATTCCCCCCCCTCTTATCTACTCTAATCTCCTTTCCTTATCAACTCTTTATCCATTATAGTCATTTAATATATATTTTGCTAGACTTGTGTAAACTTGTTTCTTTATTACATTCATCTCTAACTCTATTTCTAGTACAGGTTATTAGTAGGATATTTTGTTCTGTTGGGTTTAGTGAGCCGTTGTTTGCTCACTCTCGTTTTATAACCATTTCAGAGGTTGAGTAGCTTGGATTACCGCGTGATTAGCCAGTTCAGAGACAGATTTTGTCGCTACAGATTTCCTTTAGTTCCAGATTCTTGTAGGTGTTCTCAGCATATGTCGCTGAGTTTTATTCAAGGTATTGTATTACATTTTGGACTGATATGTATATATATAACTTTTGCTCCCGCGTTATACTGTTATTATTATTCATTTACTCTGATGATTATTGTTAGATGTGAATAGCAGAGCCAGAATTTGTCTACGGCTTGGCTATTTGTAGGGTAGAATCCTTGGATTCCCTGACCTGCACTACTTAGAATCTAGTAGTTCGTCAAGCTACCGATTACTAGATTTTGTGGCGTGAGAATTGTACCCTAAAGCAGCGTCCATCATAGATAGGTGATCAAGGCTGGCTTTAGAATTGTGGATCTGATGATTGTTGTGAAGAGTGAAACTGTCCCCTGGAGTATCTTTGTTTAGATTGGTGAAATCTACGCAAACTCAAACTTTTTCGTTCTTTTTCGGCATAACGACAATATTAGATATACAGTCTGGATATTTGGCTTCTCGAATGAATTCCACCTTGATCAATTTCTCGATCTTGGTGTTAACTTCATCTCAAAGTTGAGGTGATAGACATCGTTGTTTCTATTTGACCGCTGTGGCGTTGATATTTATGGCCAACTTGTGACATGCCTTGGTCGGATCGACCCCATGCATCTCTTCGGAAGTCCATACAAAAACATCTCGATTAAGCTATAAGAATTGTATGAGATCATCTTTTTCCTGTTGACCCAGCTTAGTACCAATGAAAGTACCTTGGCCAGGTCCATCGAGGTTGATGTAATCTGTGGGCTCCCCCGTGGAAGGTTGATCATTGAGGTGATCAACTTCTCATAATTGTTATGCGGCCAATCTGTCTGAGGTATCTAGGATAGCAGAGACGATATGTTCACAAGCTCGAGAGAGCTTCTGACTACTTCTAATCTTATAAATACCATTGTCGTGTTTGAATCAGAGTGCTTGATGATTTGTGGAAGCGATTGCTTCCATGTTGTGAATCCAACAGCGGCCCATAATCCTGAGATAAGGAGATTTGGCATTAATGATATAGAACACGACCTCGATGGTGGCTGGTCCTGCGGTAGTAGGTAGGATGATCTTGCCTACTCATTCTTCTTTGGAACCATTGAACCCACTGATATCGGTGTCGCTTTGAATAACTTGGTCAGCCAATCCCATCTGGTCGATTATGCTTTGAAAAAGAATCTCAATACCGCTTCCAGTATCGATCATCATTGTGTGTATGACAAACTTCCTCATTTTCAGCATTATTACTAACGCATCATGATGTAGAAATTTGACATGGCTGGTATCGCAATTTTCGAATGAAATTCCTAGCCGCCGATTACTCGACTCAGCGAGAAGCTTGGCTACTTTGTCTTGAGGTGTGAGATCGCAGCATTCCGATAGTCTCCTACATTTTGATCTATTAGAATTGGTAATCTGATTGATTTCGATCATGTTTTTATGGTGCATATGGTAAAGGTGTTTTTCCTCAGCTTGATCATTGACCTGAATATCTTTAAGCTGCTTCTTATAGCTTCCATCCTTGCACGACTTCAGGTCAACAATATACTCGAGTATCTATCCCTCTTTAAAGATATACTCGAGCAACCGTTATAGAGCATAGAAATTGTCAGTAGTATGATGATTTACCTTATGATGCAGGCAATATGGTCGACTATCGTTTTGTCCCAGCGGTTGAGAGACGTGGTAGAGTGGATCCTTCATTAGTAATAGAAAAATTACGGAGATCCGGACGCTCAATTTTGGGAGGATGGGTTTGTTTTGTGGACTGCCTCTCAGAGGGTAACCAGCGTTACCCTTGGTATGCTTTTGATCTCCTTGTTCCTCCTTGGGTTCACTGGCTCGATCTGTAGATGGGCCTTTGGTGGAGAGGACGGATTTAAAAGATTTCTGTCTCTCAGACATCATCCTCTCAAAGTCGACGTAACTTTTAACTTTGGTGATCATCTCCTTCAAGGTCGCAGGTTTGTTAAGGAAGATATATTCTTTGGCCATGCAGTTAAGCCGGAGAGCATTGATGAAAGCAGTAGCAGCTATTTTCTGATCGAGGTTATCCACTTTTCGCGCGAGCTCTATGAATTTCTTTGAGAAATCTTCAAGCTTCTCTCCATGTGACTGTTTAAGACCGATAAGAGAATATAAGTTCTCATCTTTATCTCTGTTGTGAGCATACATCTTGATAAACTGTTTTTGCAGCTGATCGAATGTGTAGATGGAGTCTTCAGGGAGAGAGTAAAACCATCGAAGTGGTTCATCCTATAGACTTGTGGCGAATAGACGGTAAAGGATGTGGTTGAGATTCGAGTACAACCCCAATGAATCACGGTATTGTTAATGTGCTCCTTCAGGTCACTACCTTTGCATTTACAAATTTTGGGAGTATGAAAACCTTTTGGTATCTTCATATCGAATAGTTCCTTGGCAATCGAATTTCCTTGTATCTTTGTGGTATCGTCGGTAGTACCCAGAACCTGTGCTTTGATCAACTCCTTAATCTATTGTTCCATATGCTCTTTTGTGATGTAATGACGTATTGGTTGAATTGTTAGATAAGCTGGCTGTAGATGATGAGTGCCCGTACCTCCACTTAGGTAATCTCATACTGGAACTTGATGTCGAGGTCGTTGTTCTTCCTCATGGTAGGCTGAAATTCTATGACTTCGACTGACTTCGGACTGAACTTCATACACCAAATATATTGAGGGATGTGGTTCGCGGTGTAGATTCTTGGACATAGCTTTACTGGCGACTCCCCGGTCCCAACCTTTCCCTTGCAAAAATACGAGAGGTCTCTAGAGGCTGATCGTGACCTCTGGTTAGTAGAGCCTGCTGAGTTATTTGTAGAGCCTCCACGGTAGTCCGCATTATTGTCATCTGATCTTCATATCATTTGAACGCCGTCAAACGAGCTTGTCGTTCATCATAAAGCTCTTTCTCACGGAGTTCTCGATCCTTAGTTAACTAAAGTTTAAGCTCGGCGCATTTCTTTGTTTTGGCGTTGAGATTCGCCCGTAACTCTGTGAGTTGCTCCAACTCCATGGACACTTCGAGCTGAGTTCCTGTTATCAGTCATCTGGAAGTAACCATGATTGAAAGTTGTAGTAAAAGACTGCCTTATGATATCGTGAACATGCAATCTTTCCCACAGACAGCGCCAAATGTAATGGCCAAATTCCGTAACCTCGAA
Source organism: Kingdonia uniflora (assembly GCA_014058105.1). NCBI lineage: Eukaryota > Viridiplantae > Streptophyta > Magnoliopsida > Ranunculales > Circaeasteraceae > Kingdonia > Kingdonia uniflora. Next base: position 1,780,043 of record JACGCM010002027.1, read on the forward strand.
ATGGCTTTAGAATTTGCTATCACACCAATGAACCTCTAACAATATTCTATTGGAAATTAAGAAATGAAACAGGTGATTTTAGCGTGGAAAACCTAAGAAATAGGTAAGAAAACCACAACCTTGTATGGAAGTTTTTTTTTGAAAGTATCTTTATTACTTGAGGCGGATATTTATTACAAGTGATCTCAAAGAATAGAAAATGCTTGAGTCTTCTAACTAAGATGCTCTGATGATTAATCGAGAATCTAAAATATGTAATTTCTAGGTGATCTCTTTTATAATTTTTCTGGCCTCTATCTATTCCAAAACTTCTTCCTTATATAGGCCTTCTCTGCAGCTCTTCATCGTGCTGGAGCACGTTCTCCAAACAATGTGGTTAGTGGCGGATGACTAAGAAACTGATGAGCTTGTGAGAGACAAGTTTCTTTGACTGGTTCTAGGTTTTTAGCTTAAGTTTGACCTACGTCTTGGCCAGTTTGTAAAGTATGTTGAAATGTTGACTGGTGAAGTTATGTTAAAAAATGCGTGAGCCTGAGATGGAGGTTATTCGAACTAGTGATAGCTCGATTACAAGTGATGTCGAGGGATAGGTCCCTACAGATATGAATTAGGTGGGGGAACCAAAATCGAGTGATGATGTGTTTCCAGATAAAAGAGATGACCTCTTCTTCTCTGGCTCGACATAGTGAAACTACTTCTGCACATTTTGTAAAATAATTGGTAACTACGAGTAGGTGACGGCGGTTACTTGGAGAGTTATGGAATTCGCCGACAAGATCAAGTGCACTTCTTTTGCATGACCAGAATGCCTTGCTTGCATAGAGATCGGGCACAGAGGCGCGTATCATATGTCCATGTCTTTGGTAGGTATCACATCTGTGTGAGTACTCCTCTGTTTTCTTATGCATGCTAGGCCAGAATACTCCTTGTGTAATAGCTTTATCTGCTAGTGATCGACCTACGACATGGGAGTCCGAAGTTCTTTCATGTATTTCGCAGAGCATTTCATCTACTTTTGGTTTGGAGAGGCACTTGGGGTAAGTCCCCGTGATGGAAATGCAGTATAACACACCATTTTAATTAGTGTAGCACTTTGAGTTGCTGATTAGCTGTTGACACTCTTTTAGGTCTATTAGGTGTAGTCTGTTGTAACTGTTGTGGACACCGAGGTAGGCTAAGAAAGGTTTTCGCCAATCGTCGTCTCCCCCATTATCGCCCCCTATGTTGGTCGTGCATACAGAAATGCGATCAATGCTGGGGGTTGAAATGATTTTAATCTAGAGATATCGTGCTTCTGTACCCAATGCCCCGGCTACGTATTCGATCATCTTTTTATTCTTCTTGTATTGCTCAGATAATGGTGGACGATGAGTAGTGAATTTGTGTAAACTGAGAGTTCGGGGACATCGAGCTTAAGAGCGAGGTCGAGTCCATGAATGAGAGCTTCATACTCGGTGACATTATTAGAGGCCTTAAAATCTAAGCAGATTGATTTCTCAATTTTGTCATTGGAAGGGGTAATCAAAATGATTTCGATTCCTGACCCTACGTGTCCTGCTGATCCATCCGTGAGAACTCTCTACCCCTTTATTGTAATCAATTTAGCTCGCTCGTCAAATGGTTTGGGGGTGGATCTTCGAGAGTTTCTTCTGTAAGGTCAGGGTCGTGCTACTCTCACTCGGGATCCTCCACTGGAAAACCGCAAGAAAATTGGCAACGGCCTGACCCGTTTCCGAATGACATTGTTCGAACTTGATATCATGTTTTTCCAAACTGCCTAACCATTATTGCACTCTTATTGATTTTTCTTTCTTGGAAAGAACTTCCCGAAGTGGGTAGTTTGACATGACTCTGACTCAATGATCTTGGAAGTAGTATTTGAGTTTTTGTGAACTGTAATCAAGGGTGAGAAGAAGTTTATCAATTTTTGAGTACCTCATTTCTGCTGGAGTAAGGATTTTACTGATGAAGTAGACTGGTTTCTTAATTTTTCCTTCCAGATGAATGATAACCGAGCTGGGGAAAGTATCTGTGACTGCTAGTTAGATAATTAGTTCCTCATCATCTACTGGGGTGCTCATTATGGGAGACCTCCCCAAATAGGCTTTGAGATCCTGAAAAGTTGCTTCACATTCTAGTGTCCCTCTAACCTCTGCATTTGGCTGAAATTTTCCATATTTGGAATAACTGTAGAGTAATAGAAATAGCCAACAACAGCGGCATGAAGATTAAGAAACGAAACGGTCGATAGCGGCAATCTTGCCGGCAGGTTTCTAAACGTATATTATTATTTTTGGAGATGGCATGTTAAGGAGAGCCCGAATTTGATCTGGATCAGCCTTAATCTCCTTCTTGTTGATGAGGTGGCCTAGAAATCGGCTAGAATGTACCCCAAATTGACTTTTATCAGGGTTCGAATGCATCCTGTAAGATTGAAGTATGTTGAATATAGCATTGAGATCTGTGATGTGATTGGCTGACTATACGTTCTTGCATAAGAGAGCGTCAATGTAGATTTTAAGGACTTTCCCTAGATGTGCTTTAAACATAGTAGTCATCAACCGTTAATTTGTGGCACCCACGTTTTTGAGTCCGAAAGGCATGCCTTTGATGCAATAAAGACCTCTTTCAGTGATGAAAATTGTTTTTTCTTGATCTTCTTCCAAAAGTGGAATTTGATTATACCCTGAAGCATCTTCCATCATGGATAAGAGGTCATGGCCTGCTGTAGAATCGAGGATCTGATGAATGTTAGGAAGAGGGAAACTGTCCATTGGAGTATATTTGTTCAGATCAGTAAAATCTATGCAAACTCAGACTTTTCCGTTCTTCATTGGGATAATGATAATGTTGGATATCCAGTCTGGATATTTAGCTTCTCGAATGAATCCTTGTTTGATAATTTCCTCGATCTCAGTGTTACTACATCTCAAAGACGAGGTGGCAGTTGTCACTGTTTTTGTTTAACTATCGTGGCATTGATGTTAATGGCTAATTTGTGACATGCCTTGGTTGGATCGACCCCAGGCATTTCTTTGAAAGACCACACAAAAAAGTCTCGATTTAGTTGCAAGAACTGATTGAGAGTATATTTTTCATGCTGAACTAGCTTAGTACCAATGAAAGTACCTCTGCCAGGTCAATCAATGCTAATATATTCTGTGGGTTCCTCTGTGGAAGGTTGATTGTTGAGGTCATTAGTTTCCTATAATTACTATGCAGCAAATCTATCAGAAGTATCTTGATAGCAAAGAGGGTGTTTTTACAAGCTAGAGAGGGCTTCTGACTACCTCTAATCTCATAAATTGCATTATCGTGCTTGAATTGGAGTACTTGATGATAGGTGGAAGCGATTGCTTCCATGTTGCTTTCATGTTGTGAATTCAGCAGCGGCCCATAATCCTGAGATAACGAGATTTGGCATTGATAATATAGAAAACAACATCGATGGTAGCTGGTCCTGTCATAATAGGTAAAATGATCTTGCCTACTCGTTCTTCTCTAGAACAATTGAACCCACTGATATCAATGTCACTCTGAATAACTTAGTCGGCCAAACCCATTAAGTCGATAGTACTCTGAAAAAGAATCTCAATGCCGCTTCCAGTATCGATCATCATCGTGTGCATGACAAACTTCTTCATTTTGAGTATTATTACTAACGCATCATGATGTGGTAATTTGACATGGCTAGTATCGCACTCTTTGAAGGAAATCTTGAGCCAACGATTGCACGACTCAGGAAGAAGCTTGGATTCTTTGTCCTGAGGTTTGAGATCGCAGCATTGAGATAATCTCTTGCGCTTGGATCTATTAGAATTGGTGATCTGATTGATTTTGATCATGTTGTTGTGGTGCATATGGTAAAGATACTTTTCCTCAGCTTGATCATTGACCTGAATAACTTCAAGCTGCTTCTTATAACTGCCATTTTTGTGCGATTCCAGGTCGATAATATACTCGAACATCCGTCCCTCTTTAAAAATGTATTTGTGCAACCTCTGTAAAGTATAACAATTGTCAGTAGAATGATGGTTTACCTTATGATACAGGCAATATGGTCGGCTATCGATTGGCTCCAGTGGTTGAGAGGTGCGGTAGAGCTTATCCTTCAAAAGCAGTAGAAAAATTATTGAGATTCGAGCGTTCCTCTTTGGGAGGATGGGTTTGTTCAGTGGACCGCCTTTCCGAGGGTAGCCAGTGTTTCCCTTGGTACACTTCTGATCTCCCTGTTACTCCTTTGGTTCAGTGGTTCAATCTGTAGTTAGGCCTTTAGTAGAGAGGACAAATTTAGTAGAGTTTTGTCGCTAAGATATCATCATCTCCAGGTTGACATAGCTGTTGACCTTGGTGATCATATCCTACATGGTCGCAGTCAAGCTGGAGCGCATTGTTGAAAGCAGAAATAACTATTTTCTGATCGAGGTTATCTACTTTACGCGCAGGCTCTTAAAATTTCTTCATAAAATCCTCAAGCTTTTTTGTCCCTGTTGTAAGCATATGTCTTGATAAACTGTTTCTGCAGCTGGTAGAATGTATATATGGTGTCCTCAGGGAAAGGGTGGAACCATCGGAGTGGTTCTTCCTGTAGACTTGTGGCGAACAGATGGTAGAGGATGTGGTTGAGGTTGGAGTATTACCCCAATGAATCACGGTGCTGCTGAATGTGCTCCTCCGGGTCAATACCTTTGTATTTATGAATTTTTGGAGTATGGAAACCTTTTGGAATCTCTATATCGAATAGCTCTTTGGCAATCAAATTTCCTTGTAATTTTGTGATCTCGCCGGTAGTACCCAGAACTTGTGCTTTGATCAACTCCTCAATTCGTTGGTCCATATGCTCTTTCGTGACGTAATGACTTGTTGGTTAAATTGCTGGATGGGCAGGTTGTGGATGATGAGTGCCCGTACCTTCACTCAGGCGGTCTCATGCTGGAACTTGATGTTGAAGTCGTTGTTCTTCTTCCTGACATATGGAAATTTGGCAACCTGACTAACTTTGGACTGAACTTCAGGCCCCAAATGTATGGAGGGCTGTGGTTTGTGCTATAGATTCCTGGAAATAGCTTTACTGGTGACTTCTCAAGGTCTTAACTTTCCCTTACAGAAATATGGGAGGTCTATGGCATGTAATTGTAACCTCTGGCTGGAGGAGCCTGTTGGGTATTTTGTAGAGCCTCTAGAGCAATCTATATTGTGGTAATCTGGTCTTCATGTCCTTTGAGCGATGTCAAATGAGCTTGTCGTTCTGTGTCGAGCTCTTTTTCATGGAGCTTCCAATCCTTAGTTAACTGAAGTAGTTTTTTGGGATCTCTTTTTCATTTAATGTTGCTGAGAATCTAAAAAAAGTAGTTTCTTGATGATCTCTTGTGTAATTTTTTTGGGTCCTCTGTCTCTTTTGGAACTTCTCCACAGCTCTTCATAGTGCTGGAGCACATTTTTTGAACAATGTGGTTAGTGGCGGTTGACTGAGTAACTGCGAGTTCGTGAGAGACAGGTGTCTTTTACTGGATAAGGCTTTTCAACTTAAGTTAGACCCATGATCTTAACCAGTTCGTGGGGTATGTTGGAATGTTGACTGGGGAAGTTATGTTAAAAATGCGTGAGTCTAAGATAGAGGTGATTCAAGCTGGCGACAGCTCAACTTTAGGTGAGATCGAGGGATTGGTCCCTACATGGAGTATTACGAACATGTTTTTACAGTATTTTTTTTTGAAGTTCTTAATTGTTTTTGTATTTGGACTGAAAACTATTGTGTTGATTTTGACTCTGCATGCTCGTACCGGCAGCTCTCAATGCTGCTGAAGGGGGCAAAAAAGTTTTTAGAAAAGAAGAGCTTGGAGTTCGAGGCTCTTACAGCAAGGTTTAAAGTTCAATCTGCTAGCTTGAAGGAGTTCGAAGATTAAGTTAAGCTTAATCTGAAGAGGCTAAAGTGGCTAAAGTGGAGCTCAAACTGAGCTCAGTTCAAAACTTAAAAAAAGCTCGAACCTGAGCTTAATCTGTAGAGCTAGCAGCAAAATATTCAGATCTAGTGGAGCATATTGATGTGATGAAGAAATCGGTGGAGGCCCTTAAAGTAGAACGAAATCACTTCATCCAATCCTACAATGATTTTAGATTGAACCCAGTTGAGGTTGAGCTAGTCCGGGCCAGAAGGTACAAGGAAATTGAGTTTCCTTAAGAGGTTCTGGAGGTAATGATGTCGGACGCTGGTGTTTCTCCTGAGAAGGTATTAGAGTTTCCATCATAGAGTGCCGAACCAGTCCGTGTAGCTGTAAAAACACTGGATATCCCTTCAGAACATGTTGGTTTGAGTCAGCTGGTTGGGCAAACATTAGATCCTCCATCTGAGGTAGAAACCAGTAAGAATCTCTAAACCTTATATGGTATTCTATTTTTGATTTGATGCAGCTCGTGTAATATCAAAGTAATAGTAATCTGTACTTATTGAAGTTGAAGCGATGATTTGAAACATTTTTGTTTTCGATGTCTGCATTATAACAACATATTTGTACTCTGCATAAGAAATAGAGCGACTGAGAAAAATGAACTCCAAACTGGAGAGATTGTTGAGTAGAGCAAGGGATTTCGTGGCTAATTTTCAATAGGTACTTAATAAAATTGAATATAAGAAAAGGAAATTTAAGTTGAATTCAGAGAAAACTTTTAAAGAGCTATATGATCTTCAATGTAGATATGCTAAGATAAAAACATAATGGGATGAGGAGTTAAAGAAGAAAGAGGAAAGGGGTTATTAGTTTGAAAACCAAAAGAGTTGACCTGTTTTAATGACCCGAGTGATAAGGCTAGGTGTCAAAGTATGTTAATAGCTCTGACATTGTATTTTGAGGTTGAAGTAGATAGTGAACGAGGGTTAGAAGAAGCTAATATAGATCTTTTGAAGGAGAGAGGCGTAGCTCCGGACCCAGCTCGAGTTATGTTTTTAGCTCAAGAAGAGCGTAATCGTCATAGTTTGGAGACGAGAAGGTGTTCTACACGAGTTGGTATGTTTGTTGTATGGGGTAATATGGAACCTTTATCTGATGTGTTTGACTTTATATAGGATCGGAGGGCTATGAGAATTGTATTTTTTAGGATAAAGAAAGAGCAAATAGAGGTTCAAGTGAATAGAGGGTAAAGTAAAGGGGTTATAAGATGAGTTATTGCAACACGAAGAACAAAAAATGTCTTTAGCAATGTGGTTATCGAAAGAAGTGGTTGTTCGAATGAAGGTAGAAGCAAATTTGAGGGCTTTAGGTGCATTACAGAAAGAAACGTATCAGCGGCTGCACAAAGCGCAAATGACATTGAAGGATCATCTATATCCGTCGTGAGCAAAAGTCGCTGCTCGAACAGAACATTAGTGTCATATAGTCAGTGTTATTGAATTTTATGGGGGAGAACTGTCTAGGGTAGAGAATGAATTTAGGTAGTTTATGATGGGATGTGGGAAGGATTTTGATGTAGAGAACGCCAAGGCTGAGAATATGTGATTTACCAAAGGTGACAACCCCATTCCGAGGTCGAGGGAATTATCACCAGAAGTGGGTTAGGAGGAGGTTGAAAGCCTGATACCCTGATCGTGACGTAAACAAAATCTGCAAGAGGTGGTGACCTTTACAACTCTGATAGATGTGCAAGTAACGAAAAGAAAGAGCTCGAGAGATAAATGGCAGTTTTCTCATTTCTTGAAGAATAAAAAATAGGGTATTCTCGGTTTTCTTTTACCAGCCCTGCATATGTGTTAGATCTTTGTATACTGCTATTGATGATAAATAAAAAAATTTCTCTGTGATGATGAATGAAATTGTGTATCGATATTACTCAGATACCATATTCTTGATTTAAACTTGTAAACTGTGAGATGTAATATGTTGGTGTAATTAAATTATTTATGAATGTAAACTGTGATGATAAGTGGAATTGGTAGCAGTTCAAAGTCAGTATGACGCTTTATGCGCCCATAATAAACAACTGAATGCTGAGCTAAGTTCAAGTCAGGTCGCACTAAAAAGTGCTACTGAATTAGTAGAAAGAATGAAGGTGGAGATGGTAAAACAATGAGACGTTGGAGCTCAATTATCTGAGAATCTACAGAAGAAAAAGGCAGATATAGCCAACGGACTGAGAAAGTTAGAGGAGTTAAGAGAAATTATAATAAAGAAAGAGGTTGAATTTACAGGTAGCTCGAAGAAAGTGAGCCAGCAGGGAGCGGAGTTAACATCTGCTCATATTCAAATTACAGAACTATTGGCAGAATTAAAGGAGGAAGGTAAGAATGTGAAAGACTTACAATTCCAAGTAAATGTGTTTGAAGCGGAGGTAGTTGATACGGGAGCGTGCGCTTTTAAGTATGAAGTGTTATGCTAGTTGCTAACGTTTTGATAAAGAAGATGGAAGAGGCCCATAATAGACTGAATGAAAGCATAAATACGGCTTGGAAAAAATTAGTCACTCTTGAGAATACCATATACAAGGGTTGAAGTTAAATGCCTTAGAGCACCTAGATAAGATTACGAAATTGTGTGATGCAAATACAAAGTTAGATGCTGACCTATTGTAGGCGAAGAGACATCTGGATGAAAGAAGGTTAGAAAGGGAGAATCGTGAAGCGGAACTTGATGGGTCAATGTCTTTGATTTATCATATGGATGAGTTCATGACAGTGTTGGAGTCTTGGAATTCTGCTTTGCTGGATGAGAAATGTTGAGTAGAGAAGCATTGCGATCATTTGAAAACTTCACTAAAGGATGCTCAAACAAAACTCAGCGAACTTATTCTGTATAAATAGGTGAAGACTGAAATAGGTGACGTGTATGAGGGAGATAAAACAGTAGTGATTTCATTATTTATATCAGTGTTCCAGAGATTAGAAGAAGAACACAAGCTGGTTTATGATGTTGCAGTTAGATAAAGTGTGCAGTATGACATGGAGGCGATACGGTATGAGTATCTAAGTCCCATGGTAGCCAAAATTGGAGTTCTGAGACAGAGAATGGTTAGAGATGGAAAGAAAGTCGTTATGGGGAAAATGCCAGAGTTTATGGTTGTATACGGTTTGTGCAACTAACGTTGCGGGACCTTCTAATATAGGTGATGACTCTAGTGAGGAGTAACGATTACGAGGATGCGCTATGTATACTAACCCGTATAATGTATAAAAATAAGAATGTCAAGAATAATGATTTATACTAACATTTTGTTAAATTAACGATACCGTATTAGTCGAACATCAATTGTATAAGATGGTTCCTAAGGTTATCGAACATAGAGGAACATAGATGGTAGATCGGTTTGCCATAAATGATTCGTAACGTAAGAGGTGATTGGTTTGGCTGGAGCAACGAGTGATCTTTAATGTAAATAAATGATCAGCTTGGCCAAAGCAATAAACGATCTGTAATGTAATAGATGATGAGTTTGGCCAAAGCAACAAAAAAATTGTAATGTAATTGAAGGTCAGTATGGCCAAAGTAACAAACGATCTGTAAACTATATATAGATGATCAGTTTGGCCAAAGCAATAAACAATCTGTAACCTGTATATGGTACTTGCTGGATGTATTAGAAATGTACTATAGTGTAGGGCAATCAAACACATGTATTTCATTGGTGTAAGATTGACATACGATGAATGTGTTAGATAAAGTACTGTATGAAATAGTAGAAAGTACACAGATATATGAGGATCGAGCATAAATCTTTCATTGATGTAAGATCATCATACATGATAATAAATTGATTTGTAGGAAAGTACACTGTGATGGATTTTTATTGGCAATAATATTTCAATCTCCTCGTGTTCCAAGGATTAGGGATTCAATCTCCATGTTTAGTGGCGAGATTGAAAGAACCAAGGCCAATTTTCCAGACAATAACAAAAGGACCTTCCCAATTTTTAGACAGCTTCCCGACCCTTGCTTCCTTTCTGTATCTAGGAATTTTACGTAGTACAAGGTCTTTGATTTCGAATTTTCTATGACAAGCGCGTTTGTTGTAGGATCATGCTAGAGCTTGGTGGTATCTTCCCAAATTCATGATTTCTCTGTCTCTAGTCTCCTTGATTCAATTCAGTTTACATGCCAACTGGTACTCATTCTCTTTATTCGTCATGGAATGGTCGTGTATTGGGTGATGATATAGAGTGGAGATGATTTCTTCTTTATCATATCCTAGTAAGAACGGCGTGCATCCAGTTGATACTCGAGGTGTTGTGCGATATGCCCACAGGACATGTGGTAGTTCTTGGACCCAAATAACCTTTTTCTCTATCAAATGCTTTTTGATCCCATCCACTATAGTTCGATTAGTGATTTCTACCTGGCCATTTCCTTGAGGGTAATATGGATTTGAAGGGGAGTAGATGATATTGCGTTGATTGAGGAACTCAACGACTCTAGAACCAATGAACTAAGGTCCATTGTCGATTCTTATGAGATGGGGACAATCGAATCGGATAATGATAGTTTTCCAGATTAATTTAATAACTTCATCTTCGCGTGTGAGACATAGAGGGACTACTTCTACCCTTTTGCGAAGTAATATGTCGCTACTAGGAGGTGTTACCTTTTGCCTAGTGCCGTGGGGAATTATCCTGCAAGCTCGAGCGCCCATCTTTTAAATGGCCAAACAATGTTGCTGGAATGGAGTTCTAAAGCTGGAGCTCGAATTTGGGGACCCTGTCTTTGGCGATTTCAATGGATTGAGCTTTCATCTTGGGCTAAAAGGCTCCTTGAGTAAGAGCTCGATTGGCAAGAGATCGTCCCGCAACATGGGAACCACAAGTCCCCTCATGGAGTTCGTGTAGGAACTTTTAAGCTTCTTTGTTCGATAAACATTCAAGGTATATCCTATGACTGCAATTTTGTAAAGGAAAGCGTTATCCACGATGTATCGTTTAGCATTATTAAGTATACATCTCTTCTCCATGGGATCTGTAGGGAATTCACCGTCAAATGTGTTCTTAGTCCTAATATACGCGAGGTAAGGTCGTCTCCAATCATCCTCTTCCTCATCAACGCCCCAATTATTGATAGAATTCGAGCTAATGATGTTAATGCTGGGGGTGGATAATACTTTGATCTTTAGATAACGTTCTTCCATACTAAGTATTCTGGCCAGGTACGCGAGAGTGTCTGAATGTCGATTTTCTTGGCGCGGTAAATGTTCGATAGTAATTCTTTTAAATCTGCTCATTCCGTCGACTACTGCTATAGAATAGTCAATCATCTTTCCGTTCTACTAGAATTTTTCTGTGTAATGGTTCACGATGTGTAAAAAGTCTGTGTATACAGATAGCTCAGAGACTCCAATCTCAAGAGCCATATCTAGACCGTGAATCATTGCTTCATACTCGGCCGTATTGTTAGTAGCTTTGAAATTTAACCAGACTTCTTTCTCGATCCTAGTGTTACAAGGTGTGATAAGCACGATTCCAATTCCGGATCCTGCAGGTCTAGAAGATTTGTCAGTTAAAAGACGCAACCCCTTTCGAGTTATCTTGTATGACTTTTCTTCAAAATTTTCTTTGAAATATTCCTCAATGGTATCCGCATTGTCTTCTTCCCAGCCAGGATCTTCTACTGGGAAGTCCACAAGGAAGTCTGCTACGGCTTGACCTTTTTTAGAATGTTGTAGTTCGAAACGGATGTCATGTTTGCCAAGAGTGACTAACCATTGTTGTACACGTCTTGATTTTTTGTGTTTGGACAAGATCTCTAGCAAATGGTAGTTTGTCACTACTCGAACTGAGTATGCTTAAAAATATTGTCACAATTTTTACAATGTGTACACGAGAGCTAAGAGTAATTTCTCGATCTTGGTATACCGAGACTCTGTTGGAGTAAAAGTTTTGTTGATGAAGTAGACAGGTTTTTTTGTCTTCACGTCAAGTTGAATGAGGACATAACTTAAAGACTCTTCGGTAACCGCAAGATATATTATGAGTTCTTCCCCTTCGTTAGGTGTACTCATCATTAGAGGTTATCCCAAGTAATGTTTGAGCTCCTGAAATACTGCTTCGCACTCTGTTGTCCACTAGATCTCAAGATCCTTTTTAGACATCTATTTTGTTGTCCCTTCACATAAAAGGTTGAACAACCATCGACATCGACCAGAAAACTTCAAGACAAAATGATTTTTTGCGGCGATCTTGCCCGTTAACTTTTGTACGTCTTTCTTTGTTTTTGGTGAAAGCATAGACAGTAAAGCACGAATACGATCTGGATCAGCTTCTAAACCTCTCTTACAGATTAATGTCCCAAGAATTTTCCTGACTGGACCCCAAATTGGCACTTTTCAAGGTTGAGCCTCATCTTTTTGAAATGGAGAATTTTGTAAGTAGTACGAAAATCTGTAATATGGTTATCCTTTATAAGGCTTTTACACAACATATCATCAATACAGACTTCCATCATTTTTTTGAGGTGATCTTTGAACATTTGTTTCATCAACCCTTGATAAGTGGCTCCAGTATTCTTAAGACCGAAAGGCATGACCTTATAATAGTATAAACCATTTTCTGTAATGAAAGTTGTCTTCTCTTGGTCATCAAGTAGCATAGGTATCTGATTGTATCCTGATGCGGCATCCATCATGGATAGGAGTTTGTGTCCCATAGTAGAATCGAGTAGATGGTTTATGATAGGAAGTAGAAAACTATCATTTGGAGTATATTTGGTGAGGTCGATGAAATCCATGCACACTCTGATCTTGCCATGTTTCTTTTGGACTGCCACAATGTTTGAGATCCATTCTGGGTAATTGGCCTTTCTGATAAAGCCAACTTCGATGAGTTTGTCGATCTCTTTATTTATTTCTTCTCGGAGTCTCGGTGCAAAGGTCCTCTGCTTCTATTTGACAGTTTCGGCTTTATCCTTTAAATTAAGCTTGTGACAAGCTAGATCGGGATCAATACCCGGTATTTTATGAAATATCCAAGCGAATACATCACTATTTTCTTTAAGGAACCGAATGAGGACATCTCGCTCTGTTGTTGGCAAAAGAGTGCCAATGTATCCTCCTGGCTTTTTACCACTGATTTTGACGTATTCTATTGTTTTTGCGTTAGGCAGATGGTTTTCTATAGAGTTTACTGTAGAGTTTTCTATAACTTTTCCTGTTGTTTTCTATAATTGCTACACGAGCTATGACTCTAAGGATTCTGGAATGCTAACAATAGAATTTTCACAGGCTCAAGTGAGCTTCTGACTTCCTTTGATTTTATATGCGCTGCTATTCCACTCAAATTGCAGTGCCAAATGATAGGTGGATGGAATAGCTCGCATATTGTGTAACCAGCAGCGCCCCATTATCCCCAATTAATGGGATTTTGTATTGATAATATAAAAGAAAACGTCGAGTGTCATAGGTCCTGCCATGATAGGAAGTATAATCTTTCCTACACGTTCTTCATTAGATTTGTTGATTTTATAGATATTAATGTCACTGGGCTGTACTTTGTCGGCCAGTCCCATCTAATCAATTGTTCTTTGAAAAAGTAATTCAATAGTACTCCCAGCAGCTATCATCATCGTGTGAAGCACCATATTTTGCATTTTTAGCATGATCACCAAGGCATCATGATGAGGATATTTGATATGACGAACATCATAGTCGTCGAAAGATATTCCTGTTCGTTAAGAGCTGGAAATAGGAAGTAAATGAGCTTCTTTGTCTTTCATAGACAGGTCGTGATATTGGTTGACCCGTTGTCTCTTAGTTCTATTCGATTGGTTGATGATCTGGGTCTCAATGAAGTGGCAGAATGATATATGGTATAAGTGTTTCTCTCCTGCTGACTCTTCCGTTTGTACGGCACTTGTAGGAAGTTTATAACTCCCGTTCTTGGAGCTTTTAGCGTCTATAATGTACTCATGCATCCATCCATTGGCAAAGATATACTCTAACAGCCGTTGTAAGGCAAAGCAGTGTTCTTTTTCATGATGTCTGACCTTATGGTGAATGTAGTATGGTTTGTTCTCAATGGGTTGGAGATATTGTGCATTATAGAAGAACCGATCCTTTTGAAGTATAAGATAAATGTTGACTATGGTCACATTCATCTTGGGAAGGCAGGGCTTGGGAAAGTTATTCCTCTTTCGAGGTCGTTCGTCATTAGATTTTGTTTGTTTCTTGCCTCCTCCCGATCGGCAGTACGATTAAAGTATTGGCTGGCTGACTGATCTCGTGCTGTTAATGTTAACTTCTGGGGTTTCTGTCTATCAGATACCATTCTTTACAGGTCGATATAATCGTTGACCTTTTCGATCATGTTTTCTAGAGTTGTTGGTTTATTGAGGATGAGGTATTCTTTCGCCTTTTCCATCAATAAGTAATGCATTGGTGAAAGCTGAAATGGCAATCTTCTGGTCAAGCTTATCAACTTTTCAAGCTAACTCCAATAACTTCTTAGTGAACGTCTCGAGCTTCTTACCCGGCATCTTCTTAAGGCTGAAAAGGGAGTATAGATTCTCTTCTTTGTCTCTGTTGTATGAGTAATTATTGATAAAGAGTTCTCACAGCTATTCAAAAGTTATGATCGATCCTTCAGATAATGTATGAAACCATTGCAGAGGTTCTCCAGACAAGTTAGTAGGGAAGAGCTAGTAAATAATGTAGTTGGACATGGAATGTAGGCCTAAGGCATCCTAAAACTCTTGGATGTGTTCTACTGGATCCATTCCTTTGAATTTGTTGATCTTCGGAGTATGGAATCCAGTGAGGACTTCACCGTCAAATAGCTCATGTGCGATCAGGCTCTTCTGTAATCAATTGTGGATTCCTTTAGTCGGGGTCTGTGATTCGAGCATTTCTTTTATTTGTGTCTCGATATGTTCTTGGGTCATATATTGTCGAGCTGTAGTGGTCGGGCGGGTGACATGTTCTTCTTCAGAATTATGTTCGTCGCACCCTTCACTTAAACGTTCTTTTGCTGGGACTCTAACTGTTTGAGGTAAATTTTTATTCTGTCTGACTCCCACTGGGCTGCCATCTACTTCCTGGTGGGCCTCCTGAATCGGGATGGGTTCCATTTCCTATTTATAATGGTTAGATCGAAGTGTACCTCCTACGTGATTGCCTTTTAGAGGAGGTTCTATTCTATCATAAACAGAAATTTCGGAGCCTTTAGGTTACACGGCGGTCAGCGACTTGCCAACCCTGTAGAACCATCAGTACATCCCCAGCTGTTGCTCCAAAGTATCAAGTCTTTCTGTTTCAAAATTTAAGGTGGCCCGTAGATCTGCTAGCGCGGCATTTTCTTCTATTTGAACTATTGGCGTACTTTGAGCTGGAGGTGAAATCCTAAAAGGAGATGATTAGCGGTTTCTGAGATAATGGGTTTGAGAACTTCAGTCCCTATAGAAGGTTCCAAATGCAATGGCCTAATTCTAGGATTCGGACTTAGCCTTTACACAAAATATGTCTAGAAGGCTCAAAAACAGTAGACAATAATCAACAAGATAATTTATCATGGAAAATCTTTGAATAAGTTAAAAACCACTACCTCTCTTGAGGATTTTAAGTAAGAGAAAATGATCTTATTAAAGTACCTCTCTTGAGGATTTTAAGTAAGAGAAAATAATCTTATTGAAGTTGCTAACTTATTACAATAAGCACTCTGAGTATATGGAGTTTCGGAGTAGGGATTCTTCTGTATAGAATTGCATATCCCTAATCTATAGTTATATGATTCTATTTATAGGTTCTATAATATGACCGTTTGATGATCATTAAGATTCTTAATGGTGGACGTTACAAAGTAGATCTAAGATATTCCTTGACCAGATGATGTAACGTCCTGACCTCTATTACTGTACAACGGCTCTATTGATGACTGTACACTTGCGTAAATTAAATTGTTGACTCGAACTGAGGAATATTGAATATGATTTTAGAAGTATTTCCTGAATGCTGATGAGGCTTTGAGTTCGAGATGCGAAATATGTTATTACAAGATGGCTCTTAAGAAATAGCACGAGTAGCATCAGGGATGAGTGGTGTAGGTTAAGAAACTCGTGTTGTATATATTTTTTGACGTTGTTGTCTTATTTTTATTTGTGCCACGTGCTTTATTGTTGAGGTCTAAAGTTCGTATATAGTTCAAAGATGAAGCATAAGTTCGAGATGTGGAATAAGCAACTACAATATTTACCTTCCTCAATACCTTTGGAAGCACTGTAAAGCTAGGGCCAGTGATTTCATTAAGTCTGATGGATGGAAAATTCCTCCTGACATCTCTTTAGCACCTTTGGCTATGGGGATTGACATTTCCAGTATTCCCTGTAATCCTATTATATAAGATACTCAGATCTGGAAACCTAATATACATGGTGATTTTTCTGTCAAGAATGCTTTTGAAAATACCAGAAATCATTTAGCTACTGCTCGGTGTTGGAGATTTACTTGACATAAATTCTTGCACCCTAGTCTTACTGGGTTTGCTTGGAGACTTATGAATCATATTCTTCCTTATGATAAGATTGCTCAAAGTTAGGGCATACCTTTAGGCTCATATATTGTTTGATTTTCCTACTACTAAGGTTTTGTGGTGTTGGGCTTCAAATACTTTCAATTTTTCTGCTATATCAATACATGATGGCTGGAAAGCTATATTATAAATGAGTAAGGCGTTGATTTCTTATCTTAATGACCTATGGATTACGATGGTGTTCTTTATATGCAGATGGCTTTGGAATTCAAGAAACAATATAAGATTTGATGAGAAGAAGATGTCTATTAAGGAGATTTTGAACATTGTGCTATGAGATATATCAAATAGTACAAGCTTATCTATGAACAATATGCACAATACAACTTTTGATCTGCAGGTGATTAAGTCTCTTAATGTCAACTATAAATTTGGTAAAGTTCCTTCAATCAAAAGTTGTATGCGGATTCTTCTTGACAATAATGAGGTTAAGTTATGCTTTAATGGATCTTCTTTGGGTAATCCTGGATCTTCTAGGATTGGCATAATTTACAGGGACTGGGAGGGCAGGGTTCTTGGTACTTTCTTCAAATCAGTAGGGTCGACTACAAACTACTCGGCAGAAGTTGAAGCTATTATTTCTTATGCAGCCACTCAAGTTTTTTTGACAAACAAGATTCCTTAGAAATTAAGAAGTAAGTGTGGATGCTTCTCCTTTCTTATATACAGTTTATCAGATTTAGCCCAACCTGGAGAGAGGCAAAGTTCTCTATAGACACCATGGCTAAGAGAGGCTCCAGAGCTTTATTTCCTTTTGAAGAACTGGTTGATGGTAGACTTAATTATTTGATTCGAATTGAAGACCCCATACGGAGTATTTTAGATTCAGTAGATCATAATTATTTATTTATTATTATTATTATTATTATTATTTTATTTTTTGAGGTCTCTGTTGTTCTTTCCTTTTTGTTATTTTGAGCTTTCATTGTCTTATTTTTAGACTTGGTCCGCTCAGTTGTTCTGTTTGGTTCATCTTTTATAAAATCTAATATTTTTGCTAAAAAAAAATCTCTATTCCTAGCCCCCTCCTAAGGACTAACGAGGAAGAGGGGCATGCCTCTCAAAGAGGGTACACCTAAAGGATTAGTCGGGCCTCAACCTCTTATGAGGTAGAAACTAGGGCAAGTGGTGCTCTTCATAGACCAGTGATGGGAATGTAAAAATGCCCATCTTACCCTACTTATTTAAGGATTCTAGACCTTATTTTATTGCTAAATAAATTTAATTAGTAATTTATTATTATTTTAAGATATGTTAGATACGAGTGTACAGAAAGCTGAATATGGGAACCAAAGCTGCAACTATTGGCAAAGACCACATATTTAAGTTATAGCTCAAAGCATCTCCAGTAGAAGATAAAAGTCAAGATACTTCTCTCCCCTAAATATCTAAGAAAATCAAGATTATATATTTAATATATTATCCTTGGATTTGATTTTCTTAGATATATTTATATATTTTGAAGATTACAGATGAATTTTAAGAATATTTGGATATCCCAAGACTAGAAGAAAAATATTTGAAAAATATTCATGAAGAGTCAACAAGAAAATAATGAAAATATATTTGACAACAAGGATATACTGAGATAAAATATTCTCAATATTTTCGAGGTAATTGATTTGTGGATAATATTTTTGTATATTCTAAAGATTTGGTTCCTTCCTCTATAAATAGAACCATCTCTCCTTGTAATTGGTCATCCAATCTTGAGAGCTTGAGATAATTGTAATAGAGCTTTGTAAGAGAAGGATTGTGAGCTTGAAGAATTATTGGAGCTTTTATGGTTGTAAGTTCATTTTTTAGTTAATAAAGTTCATTTTAATTTAATATCTTATTTATCCAATTTTCTACTTTATTGTTGTTATCTTTCCATTACCATATCTAGCTAAGCTTCATCCCTTGTGATGGGAATGAAGCCATGGATAATATATATTACTATTAATATATGAGTTAAATGCCAATTTGTGCATTAAAGATATAACATCTCTACCATTTCTTTGACTTATTATTGGGCTATGATAAAATGGTATGAGCCAAGTTCTGTGCAAGAAATATAGTTTGAAACATTTTTATGACCTGATTATCAACATTAGGTAAAATTATCAAAGGTAGCTAACAGAATGTACTTAGCATTTCATGTTTTTAACTATCGATTATTTACCGTTTGTGTAATGGCCTTATTTCGCAGGTCGAAATAACTCGAAATTATATCATACACCAAATGTACCTGTGACTCAAAATAGTATAATACAAGAAATGATATAGGTGATTTAGCATGAAAAACCTTTGAATAGGTAAAAAAACTACGACCTCCAGTTAAGGGTTTAGTAACTATTACTTTTATTGCTTGAGGCTGATATCTTATTACAAGTGATCTCTTGAACTAGAAAACCTTGATCGTGGAATAAGAACTTTTGTGGTGTTTAGAATCTAGAAATTTCTTAGATATATTATCCCTGGATTTGATTTTCTTAGATATATTTATATATTTTGAAGATTACAGAAGAATTTTATAAATATTTGGACATCTCAAGACTAGAAGAAAAATATTTGAAGAATATTCACGAAGAGTCACCAAGAAAATATTGAAAATATATTTGACAACAAGGATATATTGAGATAAAATATTCTCAATATTTTTGAGGTAATTGATTTGAGGATAATATTTTTGCATATTCTAAAGATTTGGTTCTTTCCTCTATAAATGGAACCATCTCTCCTTGTAATTGGTCATCCAATCTTGAGAGCTTGAGATAATTGTAATAGAGCTTTGTAAGAGAAGGATTGTGAGCTTGAAGAATTATTGGAGCTTTTATGGTTGTAAGTTCATTTTTGAGTTAATATTGTTCATTTTAATTTAATATCTTATTTATCCTATTTTCTACTTTATTGTTGTTATCTTTCCATTACCATGTCTACCTAAGCTTCATCCCTAGTGATAGGGATGACGCCATGAATAATATATATTACTATAAATATATGAGTTAAATGCCTATTTGTGCATTAAAGATAAAACATCTCTACCATTTCTTTGACTTATTATTGGGCTATGATAAAATGGTATGAGCCAAGTTCTGTGCAAGAAATAAAGTTTGAAACATGTTTATGACCTGAGTTTCAACATTAGGTAATATTATCAAAGGTAGTTAACAGAATGTATTTAGCATTTCGTATTTTTAACTATCGATTATTTACCGTTTGTGTAATGGCCTAATTTCGTAGCTCGAAATAACTCGAAATTAGATCATACACCAAATGTACTTGTGACTCAAATTACTCTAATACAAGAAATGATATAGGTGATCTAGCATGAACAACCTTTGAATAGGTAAAAAAAACCATGACCTCAAGTTGAAGGTTTAGTAACTATAACTTTTTTTGCTTGAGGCTGATATCTTATTACAAGTGATCTCTTGAACTAGAAAACCTTGATTTTGGAATAAGAACTTTTGTGGTGCCTAGAATC